>LR994548.1:5898160-7098160 GCA_905187585.1 Cyaniris semiargus
CCAAATTGTGTTATTTGGGTTTTTGATGCTCATTATTGGTAAAATATTAGCCATTAAATATCCTTTATCTTGCACAAGTGCAGATAAGATGTTGTCAAAACCAAAATGTATAATGAGGCATTTTCTTATTTTTCTAATTTGATTGTCAAACAGTTTTCATTTTAGTAACTAGATGGCGTATGGGTAGACAACTATCGGTAATACCATCATTAATTACTACAAAACTGGGCAAAAGAATGTAAAACTTGATACATTTCAATTTGAAAAAGACGCAATAATATTCCAACGAATAGGATAATAAAGTTATTATAACGATGTTTCAGTTCAAACTCACGGAAGAAATAGCCCTATTTACCGTTATTCACACCAAATGTCACAGGAATTATACATTTTGGTTTTGACAACATCTTACCTGCACTTCTGCAAGATAACGGATATTAAATGGCTAATATTTTACCAATAATGAACATCAAAAACCCAAATAACACAATTTGGGAAAAAATAATAAAAACCACACCAACAATAAAAAGTAGAAGAAGTGTCAAAGTAACATCCCGCCAAAACTCTTTCAGTTGTCAGTTTTCAGTTTGACAAGTATTATATTATGTCAGCGTGTTCCTAAACTGTTACTAGTATACTGGCCTAATCGCTTAGGCCAATGATCGCTTAGCTTTTGATTTATGTCACACTTGACAGTACACTGAGATTTTTTAGAAACAACCCATATGTAGTCAGTGATGACAACCTGCAGATAATTTCAGATCGGTGGGGAACCAACAGAAAATCTAGAAGTGTCTATCGTCGCGCCGTCTGGTGGAGATAAAAAAAAAACCAATTCCTGTGACATTTGGTGTGAATAACGGTAAATAGGGCTATTTCTTCCGTGAGTTTTAACTAAAACATCGTTATAATTACTTTACTACCCTATTCGTTGGAACATTATTGCGTCTTTTTCAAATTGAAATGTATCATATTTTACATTCTTTTGCTCAGTTTTGTAGCAATGAGGCATTTTCTTATTTTTTTAATTTGATTGTCAAACAGTTTTCATTTTAGTAACTAGATGGCGTATGGGTAGACAACTATCGGTAATACCATCATTAATTGCTACAAAACTGGGCAAAATAATGTAAAACTTTATACATTTCAATTTGAAAAAGACGCAATAATATTCCAACGAATAGGATAGTAAAGTTATTATAACGATGTTTTAGTTAAAACTCACGGAAGAAATAGCCCTATTTACCGTTATTAACACCAAATGTCACAGGAATTATACATTTTGGTTTTGACAACATCTTACCTGCACTTGTGCAAGATAACGGATATTTAATGGCTAATATTTTACCAATAATGAACATCAAAAACCCAAATAACACAATTTGGGAAAAATTATAAAAACCACACCAACAATAAAAAGTAGAAGAAGTGTCAAAGTAACATGCCCGCCAAAACTCTTTCAGTTGTCAGTTTTCAGTTTGGCAAGTATTATTTTATGTCAGCGTCTTCATATACTGTTACCAGTATAATGGCCTAATCGCTTAGGCCAATGATCGCTTAGGGGTATGTTCTTCGTGAAATTTAAACTAGAGAGACGAAGAAAAAAAACATAGTAATATATGGAAATATATAAATACATACAGTTTTATGTTAACCCCTGGATCGTGACAACAGTCTATGCAAAAATCTGTGCCAAAAACAAGATGGCGCCCGACCTTGACCCGGCCTACACTCTTTGTATAATTAATGTAATATCCTTACAATCAATCCATATTTTATGTTTGTGTGAAATACATTATAATTTAAGTTAAATATATATCTATCAAGCCATCATAATATAGTATTTAGTCCGATGTAATATTTGTTTCACACGTATAAGCTTTGGAAACTATGTTGCTGACTGTTTTGGAAGAAATAAATGAAAATATTATTATAATCTCAATAATAGAGACCTATTCAAACGAATTTTATAAACAGTTCAACGCAAGAACTTGAGATGCATAAATACAGAGCACTTGAAATGTGACCCTCCGACGAACAAAAACTACTAGGGATGTGCTTCACTTGGATTTGATTTTGTCGATAGTTTTATGCTCGCTCCACACTTTCGCGAGATATTCGTGAGAATATGAGAAATGAGAATCTATTAAGGATTTTCACGAATAATAATAATATATAATAATATCTATGGACGATTATATACGAATATCTCGCGAGAGTGCCGAGGGGGCATTACTTGTTGTGTTGTTGTGCATAAAGAGTTCGAAGTTATTTTCGTGTACACCTATGAAACATACGTCAATCGATAGAGAAAATAATTACAAAGAACAAATAGTTACTCCTTGACAAAATGTCGTAAATGATATACTTTTTGAAATATTTCAGATTGTATATCTAAAATGTTATTTATTTTACAATTTCAAACTGAAATAACTCAGAAAGTATATCATTTACTACATTTTGTCAAAGAATATTTATTGTTTGTAAACATCTTCTCTATCCATTGCCGTATGTTTCGTAGGTGTACACCAAAATACGACATTTCATATGCACTTGTAAGTTTTGGTATGCCAATAAGGATAATGTATTGAATAAAAATACAATTTTATAAAAAAATATATTTAAGTACAACAGAAATTATAAACAAAATATTTATTATACAAAAAAAACAATGAGAGAGTGCATCCGTTGTCTGATTGCCATAACACAAGTTTTTACTGAGCATGGGATTAGACGCTACCTAGTTTATACTATTGTATAATATTATTGTGTGCATAATAAAGAATTTGAATATCATTTTTTTTTAATTATATATATATATATATATATATATATATATATATATATATATATATATATATATATATATATATATATATATATATATATATATATATATATATATATATATATATAAACTATCTATTTTAATTTATTTTGATGAAATGGGCGAAATACTTTATATGGCAAAACAATATTTGCCGGGACAGCTAGTTTATCAAAAAAATAACAATAGTCTTTTACAATGTGCCGTACCCGAAAACCTATACAGGCTTTATCTGGGTTCCAGCGAGTCGCTATTACATAATCTTATTATAGGTACCTATTACTTATTACTCAACAAAACAACATAATCAGATCTTAGGTAAATAGTGCAGTTTTAACTTAGAATACAATATCGTATTACATATCCCTTCAACTGTGGCGGCCATATTGCACAAATAATTATTCAAGACAAGGGTCAAATTTCGAACCTCGTCGTGTGTTTTAGAGCCATGAAAAATGACTGTAGGCCATATTTATTATTTTATGTACACTTCGTGCAAGTTACAGCAGGACAGACATAGTTTACGATATACTGTGGGGACACAACGATGATGAACCCTCCCGCATGGACCGCCACATGTACGGTTTGTATTGTCTTATTTTTTTGTATTGTCTTATGCATTGTCAGAACAATGCATAAGGATGTTTAGCAAGCCAGCAGATGATTGGCTTTATTGTCTACGATAGATTTATTTATTTGATTGTGTTTCGACGAAAATTGTCAAAGGGTTATGTACTACGATAAAAAATACTTAGATATGCCCTTACAGCAAAACCGTAGCATCTTTTTCGAATGTTGCAAAGACAATGACACACGCATACATTGTCTAAAGATAATGCCTGATGCCTTTAGATTGGAAATTTTGTAAAAAAAGTGACACACATATTATATAATATTATGTACATGCTAATCACAAACAGTGATAACAAACATAAAAATTGCAATCTAAAGTAAAAAAATGTAAAAAATTGTAAAGGCATATCTAAACTATAAACAAAAATACACAATCATTCTAAACCTTCCACTCTGTTTTCATACAATACCAATCATACGAATGTGACTTAGCAATCACAATATGCGAATGTGAGTTTCTTACGCCGGTTCTCGCCGGGTTGGTTACCTAAATTGTGCAAGTTTCTTACCCCGATTTTTCCCGCCGTAGTTGTTTATGAATAATTGGTAAGAAAGGTATTATGGTGGTGTATGATAAGCTTTAAAGCAACCCTCTATACACAATGGCACGCGACAGGATTCGCAACAGTACGAGGTTTTTGAATTTACTTTACCATTTTTCAGGCAAAGAAAACAACGCTTCCTGAATGACCGGTTGCGTGATGAGGCGGACTCTGTTGACTCCAATAAGGCAGGCCAATGTGTAGAGAGGATAAATCTATCAGGTTGATGATGCGTAGATCTACTGCTAGACGCAGTAAATTTACGGGTATGCGGACAATGTGATAGATGATTTGAAAGTATGACATCTACAAGTTGAAGACGATAAGCTAAATGATCAATGCGTTTATGAGTGGATGATTCTACAAGAATGCGAGAGTTAAGAATGGATACATTGAGAAGGCGTTTGAAAAGTTTCATGTACCATTTTTTGCAACGTTTCCTTTCTAATAAATAAGGCTCCAACATTTGATCTTTTAAGTCTACACCCCCCATGTATTTGTTATAGTCCAGAACGACTTGAGGTTTAAAAGGTACCTTACGAGTAGATGGTCTAGAAGAGACTCTAGGCAAGGCTGTAGATGCACCATGACAAGTGGAAATCATGGTTATTCTTTTCTTGTCTTGCCATGCTAAAACAGTGACATCGCCTGAATGTCTGGCGATGTACTCTCCCTGATTAAGAGGAGCCTTATTTACTACAATGGGAACATCGCGACGGGAAGATCTCAAAGTACCAACGCAGTCGGTACCATTGAGCTTCAGAAACCTAGCTAATAGGGGTGAATTGTACCAATTGTCCATAAACAATCTATATCCTTTGTTCAGTAAGGGACCAATGAGCTTTTTTACAACAGCTGTGCTTTTAAGCACTCCGGGCGACTGCTCCAGATCTGTTTCCGATTCTTTACCGGCATAAACAATGAACGACCACAGGTAACCGGTGGTGCTCTCACAAAGCTCGAATGTTTTGATCCCAAACTTAGAAGCTTTGCTCTGAATATACTGTTTGAAACTCAATCTGCCTTTCCAAAGTGTAAGGCTTTCATCTATACAAATGTCTTTACTTAAAATATAATTGGATTGAAAAGCTGAATTTAAATGTGCTAATATTGGTCTCAAACGGTGTAAGCGGTCAAAGCTTCTGGCGCCAGTGTTGGAGGGATTTTCATTATCAATAACGGGGTCGGAATCTACAAAATGTAATGCTCTATTTAACATTTCATACCTTCTCCGTGTAAAGATGCGTTTGAAAACTTCCGTTTTCAAGAGAGGGTCAACAGAAAAACAACTGGTAACAGTTGGCATTCTGATGACCCCCAACATCATCCAGAACGAAAAAAGGCATAAAATTTCATGCGAATTAGTGGGGAACCATTCAGCCTGGAATGCAGCAGAAGTGATTTTCGAAGCATAAAGGTTCGTTTCGGCCACGATTAAACCTAAGACCTCTTCGCTCCAATAGGAACGGAAAGCGTCGTAGGCCGAATCGTAATACCGAACCGAACCAGTACGCTCTGGAAGAAAATCTTCTTCTTGACTTTGAAAGGTATCCATAGGATACCATTCAAAGTCAAGATTCTGGCGTTCCAGTCTATGGGGGGCATCACCTCCATCACTGGCGTCGACAAATTCATCCTCGCTCTCACTAGCTACCCTTCTTCGTTCAGTAATGTCAACCACGGCATCACCTTGCGAACTCCTCTGACGTCTCCTCACTACATCCGTCGCCAAACTCACCAATTCGGGAGGGACGTCGGCATCACTTAGCCAAATTTGGTGGAGTGGTTCACCCAGCTGCCACTGCCGTCCCCCCCTACGGCCCCGGTTCGGATACCCACCCCTTCCACTCTGTCCTCGCACACCCCTGATTCCCCTTCGGCCACCCCTTCTCCCACTCATTCCTCGTCTGTTGCTTACGTCCCTTTCACGCTCTACCACATATAATGGGTGGGCATCCGGGGCAAAAAACTCGTCCCCCGCCTCGTCGACCTGCGCGCCGTGCTGATCGAAAAACAGTACTACGTCCTGTGGAAGCCCCTCACTGTGAAAGAAAAAATATATTTTAGAATTGATTTATACGCAGGCATAAATTAATTTGTGAACAACATACTACAGCACACTTACAATTCTGGACAATGCGGTAATGGAGACCGCGACCTCTCACGGGATTCGGCACGTGGAGGCGGCACTGGGTCGTCCTGAAAAAAAATTATCACACAATGAAGAAATTCTATATATCACTATCGTAAACCTAACAAAATAACCAATGCATACCATTCGTGACAGCCTCTCGCGGCGCTCCGGGGATGTCAACGGAGAGTATGGTGGCGCCTCCAGTTCATCTTCAGACTAGAACAACATAAAAAGCATAAATACACTGCAACCCATAAGTTTTATAAATATTTATAACCACATAACAAATAAAAAGATAAAGCCGACTTCAAAAGTGTACGTAGTTGAGAATTAAATTTCTCCATCTCAAAAACTACAGAACTAATTTTGATGAAACTTGCAGTATTACAAAAAAAGAATTACTAAAATCTGACTTGTAGTTCCGGATATGCGAACACAAACATAAAAACATACATACATACACTTGAAATTTGGCACAAATTTCTTCAAACTATGATATAGACTAACATATACAAAAACTGGGCAGTTCTGCAAATATTACATACATACTCGTCGAATTGTTAACCTCATTTTATGAAGTCGGTTAAAAATGGGTTACCAACCTCGTCTTCCAGGCCCAGGTCTTCTTCACCTTCTGAAGACCCACCATCGGAGCTACCGTCACCGATTCCATAAAGGAGGTCTAGGTACTCCTCTGGTGGATCTTCCCCAAGACGCCAGGTTGACATGCTATATAAAACAAATAAGAAAAATCAATAAACATAAAAATAAATATCAAAATAATAACGTAGAAATAAAAGAAAATTCATTACGTGAAGCCGCCATCATTATCGACATTTCAAAAATGTTATCGATAATCAATCGACACTACGCTATCCCTATTGAAAACGTACGAAGAAATTGTTCACAAGCAAACTTCGCCCTTAGGGCTGTACAAATAGAGTACAAAATGGCCATGGCCGGCGGGCGGCCGATTTTTACCGTTGGCGACCGTTACTAAAATTACTAAAATTAGGCATAATACTACGATAAATCGTTTTGTAGACGAGTTATATTTACTTCTTTAGGCTTATAACTTCATTTATTTACAAAAATAGTTAGAAAAACACGTCTGAATCAGTCCAATAGAAACCAATTTTTTCAAGTGAAAAATATAACTTATTACGATGTATTTCTTTCAAATTATTATCTAAAAATGCTTATAATGAGTAAAATAAACTATATAATAAAACAAAACAGTACTTACATTCGTTTAAATCACAAAAAACACACACACAATAGTTCACAATACGTAATGACAAAATGGTGTACGCCCGACTTCTCGGAATTTTCAACTGAGTGAAACAAAATGGTTGACCACAGAGTAAAGTATATTTTTCATTGAGAATGTTGTCAATGTATCATAGGTCGTAACTAACTAAACTTCTTCATACAAAAGTAGTCTCTAAGTCGACGTAATACGTTACTCAATCGAATGAAAGAGAGCGGTCGCATGCGACCGCTTGGGGTTTGACGGAATATTTTGCCCGGTCGCATGCGACCGGTTGGGGATTGAGAGGTTAACAAACAAAACCATAGAGCAAAATCATTGAGATAGACTATAAGGAGAGAGCCTTATATCGGTGTATAAGCGTCAAAAGCGTGTAATGTTATGTCCTACTTACCAGGACATAACAAAGGTATCGGTCTGCATATTTCATGTAATAAAAGTGTTAATAAAGGTTTTTAGTGAACATTTTATGCTAGATATTGTTGAGTTTCGTGGTTCCACTAAATAATAAACCATAAGAACGGCCCATGAATGCCTCAAACACGTGGATTTGACATTAAATACGTAAGTTTTGAACAACGTTTTTTGGGCTTTTCAATCAGTATTTTTTGAAAGCTTAAAAGATTATTTATAAGTTTAATAATCCCTTATTCCTACTATATAAGGCATTTGTGCTAAAAATGTCACATCAATTAATAATTTGGCTACAAAAATTGCATAGCTTTTCAGATTAGGTGTGTTTACGGATTCTCATTACTTGCATTATAGTTTATCGATATCATGAACTAAATGACTTTCTTTTCTGGATTTTATTGTGCTTCGAAATGATCGACAAATAGAAATATTCAAGAAAATACACGCATACTACTTGTATGAAAATAAGCACAAAATGGCCACGTGATGACCGGCTAAGATTACATCTATACTCATTCTATACTTTAATACTTTATCTATGAGCAAAATATTTTCTTTGCCATAGCCCATAGACAGTAGACTATAGAGAACAAAAACACAATGGCCCCAACTAAATGTTGTCGTTTTTCTACTTTCTTGTGAATAAATAGTTTTTAAAATATTAATTTACCCATAAGTATTATACAATACGCTTAAGACCTTATATTAATTATCTGAATGTAAAAGAGATTTTTTTCAAAAATGACGGACCGATCAATTTCGGTAGGTTCTCACTTCTCAGGCATATTTCCATTAAATACCTATCTATTTCATTTCTTACAATCTCGAGAGTAATCAAGTGAGAACTCGATTAGTGTCTATCAGTTACTATTGTTTATAAACATGATTTATTTTCATAACAGCTTTTTATTACATGATGAACATTCTGTATTTTAGGGTCGTCCTAGCCTCGATCAAGTTGCAGCAATCGTAGATTTTATGGAAAAGCACCCGAATCTCGGATTAGGTCAGATGCGAGGCTTAGAGGGAAGGCACGAGAGCAAAAGGTTATGGTACCAGTTGACGCAAATTGTAAACAATGTTGGTGGTCCGAATAGGCCCATGAAGTCTTGGGTCAAAGTAAGTATAAATCCATATTAAAATTATTATAAATATGAATAAGTGTGTCAGTCTGTTACCTCTTGATACTTAAAATGCTGAACCAATTATGATAAAATTAAGTAAGACGATACATTCCTGAGTCCTGAGAAATGAAAGGGATAGTTTTAATCCCTAAAAATGTACAGTTTTTGTGCTATTATTTGTTGCAACATCTGTTTACCAGATGCTAAAACAAATACAACACGCAAAATTGTTTTAAATATTTTGAAATCTATCTTATTATTGAAACCCCATTTATCACCTGATTCCTTGCTGATATTGAAATACAGAACTTTAAACTTTATAATCTTAAGGAAACAAATATTTTATTTTCTATGTAATTTTACAGTACTGGGCAGATAAGAAATCAACAGTCCGATCTAAGGTTATATCGGCTGGTGGTGATCCTAACACTTTGGGCTCACCAGTAGAGAGGAGGATATACAACCTGTTTTTATCACACCTGAGTAAGTTACTTTTTTAAATTTAATTATCTCACCACATACATACTATGAAATTTTTTTGTACTATACAGTAGTGGTAATTGTCTTTTCTGCTAGTCAATGCACACAATACTAAGTACAGTAGGAACTTAATAAATCAGATTAATTGTTGCTGTAAGGCAGCGGTCGGCAACCTTTTGGCAGGGAAGGGCCATAAGGTGGCAAAATAAACTAAAGGCGGGCCGTAGGCCTCATACTCGTATTAACCATAGAAGCTCAATATTCCTACACATAATGAGGGGAAATAAGTGAACACGTGAGTGGATGAACACGATACTAACATTTTGTAACATATAGACATTTACTCATTTTTTTCCATAAAATTTGAACAAACCTTATAACTTATCTACTTCATCACCTGGTTAATATATCTGGCTACACATAAAATGCACATTATTTTAATGTCAAACCATTTTTCAGGCCCTACGGCCTCCATTTTTGCAAACAAAAATGGCATTTTTTTACTGTTAGTTATCGTATTCATCCACTCACGTCTACAAGTGTTTGTTATAAAATGACACAAACAGCTACATTAACAAAGGGGCGATAACTTCTGGCAATATTAGAAAACACTGTTTTTGATACATGTAACTTATACACAAGACATTGATCACGGGCCGCAAGTAAGATGTTCGCGGGCCGCGTGTTGCCGACCGCTGCTGTAAGGTATTCAGATAAGCATCAGGTTTGGTGCATATTTACAGTACATAATATTATGTGTTTGTTAAAACAACCCAGAAAATCAATGTTTAATTAGAAATTATTCAATCCATATAACTGAGGGCCAGATAATCAAGTTTCTACTGTACTACATACTTATACGGCATACCTCCTGACTAGTAAAATATTCCCACCAAGTATGTTATAATTATAAATAATTTGTTAGTTATAATATAGTGCTTTGGCTTTGTTTGTTGTGTAACATTAATCTCTCTCGTCTGACACATTGTCAGACATACAACAAACATTGTCCTGTAACTGCATGTAATCTGTTTGGATCTCCGTAAATGGTTTTTATTCAATCCATAAAAAGGTTATTTACAATGTTTCAGAGGACAGAGAGAGTAGTAGAGTCAAAGTGGAGAAGCATTTGACAGATGACACATTTGATGACGAATCTGGTAATGAGGACAGCCGAGAACCTAGTAATAATGACCCAGAACCTGTTATGCATTTTGAAGGGACATCACCCGATTATGAGGAACGACAAATGCTTGTAATGGAGAAATTGGTAAGTTGCTTTTGGACTGAATGCATTATTATATTGCATTTGTAATATATCACATAGGTACAGTACATTTTGCTGCAATGCATCAACTTTCCCTATTTCATAGTACTATCAGAGAAGTTGATTCCTATGCAGATTGGGGACCTACATAGTTTGGTCGCGTTACGTCAAACCCAGCCGACAGATCACAATTAACATTGAATTGACATATTCGACCAAATTGGTCGAAAACGTTGGTCTGTCAACTGCATAGGAATCAATTTCCTCGATTTCCTTCCTTTCAGAGTTGTCCTTCATGATACCTACCACCAGTTTAGTTTGCCATAGATTCTGTGGTTTTGGATATGATTTTTACAAATTGTTAATTTAATAATTTCAGGTTAAAGTTATGAGTGACCAAACAACGGCTATGAGTCAACTAGCGCAGGCATCACAAATGAATGCTCAAGCTATGGAGAGGCTTGCAGAAGCTTCTATTATACAGGTAAGGACAGATTTTCATATCACATGCATTTGACTATGAAAAATTAATAATAACAAGATAAGAAAGCAGAACATAATATGCAAATGTCTGAGTTGCGGCAGTATTAAACTGTAAAACAATTATAGTCTTTTTGACACAGAAATGTCATAAAATTCTACACATGAATTTTTACATGCGCATTGACGCCTTACCGCATTATATCAACACTATAAAATATACAAAGCCAATAAAGAAAATATCCGTAAATTTCTTTTTGGAACGAAGTTCCTTATCGCGCGTGCGAAAGGGGGCTAGACGGAAAAAGTTGAAAAGACACATTTTTATTAGTTCCTGCGCTGTAGGGACAGAGGGCGTTGATAGTATTCCTAGGTGTCAACTAGATGGCGTTTTTGAGAATAAACAGCGATACAGGACCTTTAAATAAATTTTATTACAATTTCACAAAAGTGTCGTTAGTATTCCTGGGCGTCAACTAGATGACGTTTTTTAGGGTTCCGTAGTCAACAAGGAACCCTTATAGTTTCGGTCTGTCTGTCCGTCTGTCTGTCCGTCCGTCTGTCTGTCCGTCCGTCTGTCTGTCCGTCTGTCTGTCCGCGGTTTTGCTCAGAGACTATAGGACCTACAGAGCTGTAATTCGGCATGAATGCACATTTTAATGATGCCGACAAAATGGTATATAAAATCTTAAAAAAAAAAAAAAATTTAATGGTAGCTCCCCTACACATCTAGCAGGGGTGTATTTTTTTTTTCGCGTTCACCCCACTGTGTGTCGTTGGATAGGTTCTTTAAAAATATTATGAGTATTTATAGATCATTTTTCGATTTAGGGATCCATTTGTGAAATATGAAGTTTTAAAGTGGAAAAAATCGTTAGAGTCCAGTGTCCCGTTTAGCTGGTGAAATGTGAAAAAATTCACGGGAGTGGGAAATATGCTAAATTTAAAAGGAAAACTATCACGGATAACAAGACTTCATAAGTTATTGAGTAATAGTCAATCAACTAAAAAAAATGAATTCGGAGAAGTATAAAGGAACTTTTCGTTCAAATTCCTTCGAATGTAACTGAAATGATGTTGTTAGTAGTGTAAAACACGTTATAAATGTACATTCATTGACCATACAAAAATTATCAAAAACGAGCGGTACTACGGAACCCTATATTGCGCGTGGCCCGACACGCACTTGGCTGGTTTTTTTTTTATATAACTTCGTTCCATCCGGGTGTCCCTTGACACCTCTCGAGTTTTTTTGGTAAATAAAATAAAATTAAATAAATTATTATACCTACTTATGTCAAGAAATAGAACACAAGTGTATTTATTTTTTAATAATTTTAGGCGCGGGCCGTAGAGCGGTTAGCTAATACGTTTGAGACGATCGGTGCGTCGACTCACGACGTCCGGAACGCGCTGGTCGACATCGATGCCACTATGAAGCGGTATTACACGACCACACCTACTTAACACAACCTACCTGGCAGTATGCCGCTGCTATAATTAATAATAAGTCTGGTCAAGGGATTGACATTTTGAAAAAGGTCTATAGCTACTTGTGCGTAAGTGAAAGATTATTAATATAATGTCTTGGTCTTTACTCCAAACTGTAAAAAAAAGTAAGTGTTAAAATAGACGAGAAGTGTTCAATTCATGCGCGAGTAGCGTAAGCCTTTTTCTAAATTTACTATTAGTATCAGTATTATAGACACATCTAAAATAATATTACAATTATTAAGTATAGTTAATAAGGCCTTATAAGACCACTGCCATATTATACACAGTGCGGAGTGCTTTATTTATGAGAGTATGATCACAGATAAGCTCAGGTTCAAAAATGGAATATCGAGGTTTTCCTCAACTGTGCATAGTGATATAAGAAATATTATCTTAATATAAATCCTTTTATTTTGTGATGGCCAAAATGATAAATGCAATAATTACAAATTGTAAAATAATTATATTTTAGTTCTACGAAAGTACTACGTCCTATTACAATTTATTATATTGTATTTTAAATAATAAATTAATAATATTATTTGTGATGACTTTTTCTCCTGACAGTAGTTATAAAAGTTAATTTATTTTGGAGTTTCATAAACTGTTTGAGTCTCTTATAAATAGAGGATCAACAATGATAAAAAATATTAACCACAAATTACGCCAAGGTCTAGTAATTAAGACACATGGTGTATAATATAATTTATTTTTGTACTTTACAGCTAGTTACTTAAATCATTTAAAGAATCCTACAAGCTTAATGAGGGTAGTTGTGTATTTTTTGTATGGGGTTCTTCTTCTTCTTGCTTGGTTGCTGGGTCGCATCCCTTCTTCGCCCATCCCGAATGGCTCTTGAGCGTTCGTTGTAAAGTAGTAGTTACCTTTGGCTCTGGAATTGAGATAAAATATTGGTTTATGGCTTTGATAACATTGTGATAAAATTGGAGATCTTGAGGAAAATTAGAGAGCTCAAAAATGAATATAAGAATGTCGAGTCAAATAGTTTTAGTTTTAATACTCAATTTTTTTCCAGCCTTTGATTCTGGACAGTAATGTTTATTATGACTAATTACCGCATGCATGATTGCTTGATTTTAATTTAATGAAGATTTTGCCAAGTCCCATATTTTTTTTTATCACTAATCATTAAATTAAAGTTATCATTAAGGCTCTGCGGTCGACCGTAAAAGTCTTTGTATATTAGTGTATTTTCATTATTTGTAAAAGCAATTTACAAATAATGAAAATATTTGTCAGTGGCGGCCCTAGGAGGCGGCGAACAGGGCAATCGCCCGGGGCCTCGCAAGGTATTTTTTGTAAGACAAAGGGCCTCTTAAAGACCTGCCGTCTAGGGCCTCGCAAAGACCTTCTTCTGCCCGGGGCCTCGCAATGGGTAAGACCGCTACTGATCTTAGTCATAATAAAATACGTACTTTGTGCTGACTAGTTCGCCCATGTAAGCTGTGGAGTTGGCGCGGCCGTCCATCTTAACGAATTCCTCGTATGTATCAGCGCTAACCGCTGGGAAGGAGGTCGCTGCGAACAGGGTTTCGATGAAAAACTGCCACGCACGATTGTGGCTGCACAGATCTGAAAAGGGTTTAATTTAATACTGCGTTTCTACTGGCGCTGAGCTAAGCTGCATTACGAGGAATGTGTTTTTGAGAACCAATTACGATTCATTTACGTGAGCGAAAATCCCCTAATGCTGCGTTTCTACTGGAGCAGCGTTGCGAGGAGTGTAGAATCGCTACGCGAGGTCTGACAAACAAAGATATTCCATTGGTTCTCAATTCTCATAAACATTGCCGGTTTTAGCACTACGAGCGCCCTGAGCGAGATTTCTTTGGCGCCCAGGGTGCTGGTGGAGCCGCAGGCTCCCCTATTTGTCTGCCTTCGGCGCCCGTTTTTATACGGCACCCTGGGCGGTCGCCCCCTAAAGCCGCTACTGCTCATAAACACGTTCCTTGCGGCTCGGTTTCGATGGAAGTACACCCTGAATCTAATATTAAATCTGTCTTCTTAAGTCCTACCTTCCTGTGAGAACATTTCAAAGCTTCCCTCTGGGCATCCTGGCTGAAGGCCATGGTTGCCGTCGTTGGGCCAGAAGTCAGCAGTGCCAGTGGACTTCTCCGAGCCGTAGTTGCCGGGGTTGGTGTGGATGATGTCCACGAACTTGGCGCACGTGCGGTCCAGACCCTTTTGGAGCGTCGGTATGCCCTCGAATAGCACCCTGGCTGGGTCTAGGCCGGTTATTCTGAAAGCGGTGTTTAGTGTTTATCGAAGAGCGAAATACACGACATGGTAGATAAAATCCAAAGATTTTGGATATAACTCTTGATATATGATATGGCTAAGATCTCAGCCTCGAATTCTGCGGGCAGCGGGGCGGGAGCGGCGCGTTCCAATATATAGATTCAAATGGAACTGGCGTTTCCCGCGCCGCCGCCGCCCACCACCGCTCCCGCCCCGTTGCCCGCAAAATTCGAAGCTGAGGCCTTATGATGGTAGATAAGTATAATATTATAATTAGTAAAGAATAGAAGGATGATAAAAATATTTTTATTACACTGTTTAACGCCATAATGGTGACACATGAAGATGGTGAAACAATGATTAAACTTGGACAGATAATATATTATAATAATAAGCGATTGGCGTTGATGCAGTTGGCGCCTCAGACCAAATAAACTTTTTATTTAGTCTGAGGTTGGCGCTAAAAATTATTGAAGAAGAAGCATAGTAACAGATTCATAATTGAAGATATGAGTGGAAGAAGCAGGTAAGTAACTGTTAAAAAAATGCCGTTTTTTAAGTAAGTGGGGGCTTTAGGACCGGAAAAATGATTAAAAAAAATATATTGGATTTTTATGTATAGCCAGATATATTAGCCAGATGATGAAGTGGTAAGTTACAAGGGTTGTTTAAATTATAAGGTAAAAAATAAGTATTTATAATATATAATAATATAATATAATATATCTATGGACGCTTCACACCACGTCAGTCTGGCCCCGTGCTAAGTACCTGAAGGACTTGTGTTACGGGTACCAGACAACGGAAATATATCTAATACTTTTATACTATACATATAAGTTTTTAAGATTTTTATTATATGATACACATATTTAATACACATCCTTGACTCAGGAACTTTTGAAAACTTTTTGTTCCATCGGCGGGATTCGAACCCGCGACCTCCGGCTTGAGCTACCAACAGCCCACCAACTGAGCCACAGAGGTCGTCATAATATTTGTCCTGTTTGTGTTATAAAATGTTAGTAATCTGGTTCTTTCACTCTCGTCTTTAATTGACCAAACCACATTTCTCACTGACCTTGAAACGGCGTACCCCTTGGCCCTGGTGAATCTACCGGCGTGGGCCATGAGATGTGCTCCCAGGGAGTGTCCCATAAGGTGGACATTGGTCATGTTGAGACCGGCTTTGGCCAATTTAATGAGTGCGCTGCCTAATCTTCCACCGATCTGGAAAATAATATCCGTAGCTCAGAACAGTAAGTACCTTTGCAGTATGCAATCGTAACTCAAATCTTTATTCAAGAGTACTGTGTGCAGTATGTGTGCCTTTACCGTGTTTTCGTAAAACTCTAAGGGATGTTTCATTACTTCCTGATAAGTGCCGGATAGGCTATCCACAACTTATCTGACAGATACTCTATACTCTTTCTGTCAGATAAGTTGTGGATGGCCTATCCGGCATTTATCAGGAAGTGGTGAAACAGTGGTAAAACCACAGAAATAAATCAAGATAGAACGGCTAAGCGGGCGGAGTACGCGTGTTTCAATCTTGCACAAGGGTGCAAGATATGTTGAACGTTCATTCAGTCAGCGCGCACGTCTCGACTTGATTACACCGGAGCCGTTGTGCAAAAATGCCTCATTGTGCAGTGTCTAATTGTAAAAACAGAAGTACGAAAGTAAATCGGTCAAAAGGAGGTATTTCTTTCCACGGGTAAGTTATTTGTTCTAACTAAAAGCAAAGCAAAAATTGACACGAGCGATTCCTTAGCAACGCACGCGCGTCACCGTTCTATCTTGATTTATTTCTGTGGGTAAAACCATAAATATCAGAGCGCGAACCTTGCTAAATCTGTGGGTAAAACACGAAACAGCGTCCCCAGTGGCAAAAAAGTGGTAACTAATTTCACGATATATAAATTGTCATTACAATGAGAAGAGTTTAAAACTCACACTAAATAACTCAATAGTAAGTACTTACATGCTTCGCATTAGGCACAGCTTTGAAGACGTATCCCAGTTTGATCCCGAGAGCGCCGCCGTCGGCCTCCTCCTCCCAGTCCAACAGCAGGACATTCCTCTTCTTGTACTTCAAGTAGGCGTTGACAACCGCTGTGGTGGCCGGTCCGTCCACTTTGCCTCTGTACCCGAAGGTGTAGCAGAGCGTCGGCAACTCGTAGTCGAAGCAGCTCGAGTTCAACAGCTTTCCGGGGTTTTCCAAGTCGATTGCCGTGTAATTACTTCTTGAGCTGAAAATTTAGTAGAGAAGTGGTAATACTTGGCTTGTAAACCGTACATCTTGTTTTATTTATTTTATTTCCTTTTATTTGTTCGGAAAACTTACAGCTATTATTATAAATTAACTAAATTGTAACTATAAACCATTTAAAAGTTTTCACAAAAAGTTAAAACCGGCCAAGTGCGTGTCGGGCACTGTCGGGCCACGCGCAATATAGGGTTCCGTAGTAACGCTAGTTTTTGATATATTTTTTAATTGTCAATGAATGTACATTTATTTAAACGTGTTTTACACTACTAACAACATCATCTCAGTTACGTTTAAAGAAATTTGAACGAAAAGTTCCTTTATACTGTCCGACTTTGTAAAGTCCGAATACATTTTTTTAGTTGATCGACTATTACTCAATAACTTATGAAGTCTTCTTAGCCGTGATAGTTTTCCTTTTAAATTCAGCATATTTCCTACTCCCGTGATTTTTTTCAAATTTCCAGAAGCAACCGTTTAGCTGGTAGAAGGGGGGGCACTGGACTCTCATTTTTGCCACTTTAAAACTTCATATTCACAAATGGATCGTATAATACTCGTAATATTTTTTTAAAACCTATCCAACGACATCCCACACGGTGGGGTGGACGCGAAAAAAAAAATCATTCCCACTTGATGTGTAGGGGAGGTATTTGTTACACAAATATTTAAGCATTGCCTCGTCACATTGTAATGTGAACCCATATAGAGACCGAACTCAGAGATATTTAATGATTAGGTTAGGTTAGGTAGCTGTTTTATGGTTACTTAACTTTAATAACATGAAGACTTTGATAGATAGTGTATGGGAATTGGGAGCTTATTACAAATGAATCTTCAATTAATTAAAGTTAAAATTTAAAAATATCTCTGATTGCGGCCCTCTTAGTGTGTGATGATGTTCTTCTGATTACTTGGGATTTGTTCAAATACTTTTCCTTGGAGGGAAAGTAAAGGGTAAAGTTGATTAAGGCGGGCTGAAACCCCATTTTGTTATTTCTTGATACCCGATTTACCTAGTTCCAATATAATAACGAAATGTAAAAAAATAAGAGATATAGAGCACAATATTTAAAAGGGTTTAAATCAAAAACATTTTAATATAAAATAATATTTTCGCTGTAATTAATTTACAAACTCACCTCCGACAAAACTCTTTGTCATCGAAATATAAGTATTAACAAGAATAACTTACATTTTATTTTAATAAATTGTTAATGAATCTATTTTAAAAAGGTCTGAAACGAATAATCTTTTTTCTTAATTTTTATTTAGAAAGATATTTAAAAAACACATGAAAAATAGAGAAGATCCGCCCCTAGAAACTACAATTTTATGCTAAGCTAAAATGAATCTTATTGCGATGCGTACACGCTTGGTCTTTGGTTGTGTGCAAGGTTATCTGGTTTGGAGTTGAGATAAGTCCTCGCCTTAAGTAAGTACTCGAGTCTCAACCGAGTTGTCTGTTACGCCATAACAAGTTAAATAATTAATTTAGTTATTTATATTTATTAACTGGCATTGTGTCTCGGTGGTTAACGTACTTAAATGAAATATGGTAATTTTTATTGCTAATTGGTACAAAACTGCATCAAAATATTTCTAAACCGCATCCTATGTCGCAAGGTTTTGCTTAACATTGATACTGATTAACGATTTCTTATTAGGTCAGTAACAAATGCATTAACATTTAAATATTTAATTGAGTTATATTTAAATCACAATAAAATTTTAATGAATAACGTATGTGTGTGTGTAATTAATGTTAACACATAATACATCGACAAAGTCACATAATTGTGCTCATTCACACATTTTAACGTGTAAGTACATAGCTCTATTAACCCTTAAAAGCTACAATGAATTTGTGTACTATTATGACTACAACGGGTGTAAAAACACCCATTTATCAAATTGGTCGACGTCCGGGACAGTTTCTGAAAAAGCCTATGATCAAAAGTGAAATATAGGAACGAATTTTTAAATAATGAGTAGATAATAAGACTAGGATCAAAATAAACATTTTACTTAGGACAAATTTTAATACCCCACTATGACTACAACGGGTGTAAAAACACCCGGTCCACCTTCGTATAGCAAAATCTGCGTGTGCTAATTACTGCCTTTCCTGCGCATTTGAGGGCTACTGACATATTGAAAGAATACACGGAATCTCGAAGCAATCAGCTTGCGCATAAAAAAACTATAGCCAATATATGTTAGTCTATATCAACGTCTGAACAAATGTGCCAAATTTCAAAAGTGTATGTATGTATATATGTATGTATGTTTCACGAGTTTTCCCATACAAAAGTGAAAAACAATTTTGCTCTTTCAGCGCTGCTACTTTTACAGTGAACTCTATACACGGGACTACAACACACCCTCAAGTATTATCACTTTGTTTTGTTACACCCTGTATAAAATTAGGGGACAAAAGAGGAAACAGGTCACCTGATAGAAAGTAACTATCGGCGCCGAGTTTCCAGCCTTTTAGAGAGAAAAGGCTTAATTGAGGGAATAGGGAAAAGGGGTATCCCTATTCCCCTGTTCTCTTTCCCTTTTTTATGAAATTAGGGGGCAAACAAGCAGACAGGTCACCTGACGGAAAGCAACTGCCGTCGCCCATTGACACTGTAACATCAGAAGAGTTGCAAGTGCGTTTCCGGCCTTTTATAAAGCAATAGGCTAAGGGAATAAGCAGAAGAGAATAGGGATAGGGAATTAGGTATAGGGTGCAGTTGGGCCTCCGCTAAACTCACTCACTAGACGAAACACAGCGCAAGCGCTGTTTCACGCCGGTTTTCTGTGAGTATGTGGTCTCCCAAGGCTAATGACAACAGGTAGGTACTTGAATTTTTCACAAAATCCTTAGTTATATGTGTAGTTTAATATTTAATAATAATATTAAAATAAAATAAAAAATTAAGGGGAGCTCACATACAAAAAACACAATTTTTGGCCTAATTTTGCTCTATAATGGTACGGAACCCTTCGTGCGCGAGTCCGACATGCACTTGGCCGATTATTTATTTGTCACAAGAAGTATTTTATACTATTTTTAATTTTGTATCTAGCACAAGAAACGGTGGTATCTCATACTAACATCCACCCTCTATATCAGGGAGATGGGATAGGTTAGGTTGGGTTTGATAATGTTTTTGTTGTTTCTGTAGTAATATTATGTTACATACCAAATTTCAGCTTTCTAAGACTTCAGGAAGTACCCTAACAGTTTTGATGATCGGTGAGTCAGTGACAAAATTGTGGGTTTTTGGACACCTATAAAATCTAAAGTATTAATAGCTACGATATTCAAACTTTTCGCATTTAATTATTATAATCATGTCATTATAATATCTTAAAAAGGAGAATGAAGTAAAGTGGTCCAAATTTCCACCACTAACGAGACCCATATTGACTTATTGTCCATTAAATATAGAGTAACTTTCATTATGAGACAAATTAAAACTAAGCTGTCAGTAAAAAGTTATGACCATATGAAAAATTATTTTTTTGAGTGAAAATATTGATTTTGATATTCATCTATTTCAGTGAATACCTAATAGAAAATACCAAGCGGCATGATATAACATAGATTGAGTAGTTAAAAAGTGCAATAGATCATATTAACACTATTTTATGGAATAAAATGGTAGAAAACTTTTTCATTCGGTTATAATTTTTTACTTACAGGATATTTTGGTTGCGGTCCAGTTATAATGATTCCGTATTTAGCAGACCATTACGTAAGTGTTATTGGTTGTGGACATTTTCACCAAACTCAATACATTTTTATTACATCGACAATATTTTTCATACAAAATGGTAAAAAACATGACTTTTCATTCAGCCATAACTTTTCACTGACAGAGTATTTTTGATTGCGGTCTGGTTATAATGATTCAGTATTTAGTAGACAATTTTACTATATAGGTCTCGTTAGTGGTGGAAATTTGGACCAGACTCTATACATTTTAAAACATACTCCTTTGAAATTATCTGGCTTTATCCAAACCAAAGTTACGAGCGTTCAAAAATACGACTAAACGTTTCCAGAAAAGGTAGGTAGTGCCCTTGCGCTTCGCTTGGCTCGTCTTGGCGGGGGCACTACCGTGCCCCCAGATGACACTTTCAATTTTTTTTTGGAAGAAACGAAAAATAAAAAATTTCACCATTTCTACAAAAATTCAAGTATATGGTTATCCCCAGAGGCTTTTCTTTATTTTAGCATAAGTGGTGAACTGAAAAAATTTTCCTGATTTAGAATGCTTAGTTTTGTAAAAAAAAAATGATTTAGTAAAATTTATATTATCTAGACACGCGGTAGCGTGTCAAGCCAAGTTCAAGTAAAACAGAACTGGCGAGCAGCACTGTGTGTAATATTACACGAACCATTTCGAGCCACTTTTGACCCCCTCCTAATTCAAAAACTATTTAACATAAACACTTCAAATTTGGCTCGTATAATAAGACTTGCGAGGTAATTATATGCTCTAAATTTCATAAACAAATCTCAAACGGTTATTTAGATAATCACGTCCGAAAATCGTAATTTTTATCACTGACTGACTGACCTATAGATCAAAATTCTAACCCACTTCCAGATGACCTAGAAGGCTGAAATTTGGAATCCACCTCGGTAATTGTGTGAAAGTTCAGGGAAAAATCCAAAAATGTAAAAATTCGGCCAAGTGTGAGTCGGGCAGAGCAAAAATATTTAAGGGGGGCTCCCATACAAAAAAAAATTGCTTTTTTTGTATGGGAGCCCCCCTTAAATATTTATTTGATTTTAATTTTGTTATAAATTATGGAAGTTAACATATAATTAAAGATTTAGAGAATATTTCAAGTGTCTACCGGCTGCCATTATTGATTATGAGCAAAAAAGACCAAAAAAATCACGTTTGTTGTATGGGAGCCCCCCTTAAATATTAATTTTATTTTATTTTCAGTATATGTTGTTATAGCGGCAATAAAAATACACAATCTGTAAAAATTTTAGAACTCTAGCTACAGCGGGTCTTGAGATACAGCCTGGAGACAGTCAGAGAGACGGAAAGACATCGAAGTCTCAGTAATTGGGTATCGTTTTTACCGTCTGGGTATAAAATCCTTTAAAAAAGCCCAAAAATAAGTTGTGTCCACAATCCCCATACGAAAAACCTTGTAATACACCCTAAGCAACCGGTTAACGGCCAACAACAGTCAACATATCAACTTAATAATACATAGAGCAACACAGTAACACACAATAATTTCATACTTTAATTCACACTATAATTTCATATTAAATACTAATATTATAAATGCAAAAGTGTGTCTGTCTGTCTGTTAGCCCTTCACGCCCAAACTGCTTGTACCGATTGTTCTGATAAGTGGTATGGAGATATAGTTAGAGTCCCGGAAAAGGACATAATGTAATTCTTTTAATCCCAGAAAAATGTACGGTTTCCGCCGGATGGACGAATAAGGGGCAATAGAGTTGTGATTGGCATCTGTCTGTAGTCTGTACTCTGTATTTGTCAGTATTACTGTATTTTGATAGCTACTTAACTTTCGCACAATAAGTTGTACGATAGAGTTAATAGTTGGAAATACACTTGTGTTACACGGTACACCGTATTATTCCAATGCCTCATGATGGCAGCTGCATATTCCATTCGCTTGAATTTTCTTTGTTTATTTCGACTGATACTCAACAAGCCGTAAGGGCTGCTTTTCCACTTCCTGATAGGTTTAAGATGAAGTATGGAGTATCTGTCTGATAAGTTGTGGATAGCATATCCGACACTTATCAGGAAGAGGTGATATAGCCAAAAAGGTTTTACATGTTCTCGAAATACACGAGTGTCAAAAATTACAGACACCTTAGAAAATGTGTGTATTTAATAAAAAAATATATTATGAACTGTGAAACAACCCCTTAAGGTTGTGAGCGACTATAGTCGAATATGTGTTTAAGTTTTAACTGGGAAGATTTAGGTGTCTACATCTGCTCGGAAAAAAATTCTTTACAAAAAGTAGTGATATCCCACCAAAAACATAAATGTAATTAACAAAAAATTAAAACCGACTTCCAAGGTAAAAACAATAATAATCGGTGCCAGTTCCAAAAGTTTCAAATACCTATTCTGTCAGAGAACTGAAGATTCAGCTATATCTGGTACCGACTTCAAAACTATGAAGATTGAGTACAGAAATAGTTGAGGTTTAGCCGAATTCGGAAAAAGGCACTATTAGATAGGAAAAAATATTTAATACTTTTTAGTTCATATTATAAGGATGTTATTATTGTTTTTACCTTGGAAGTCGGTTTTAATTTTTTGTTAAAAATAATAATTTCACTCCTTTTAGTTACCTTGATTGTTTTCTTATTCCTATTACGATGTAGATTGTTTTCCTATGTAAGTATTTTCATACTAAGAGTTCAATTTATTACCTCGATCGTGGGAATCGCAGACACAATAGATTTTTTATTGTTATGCGGCAGCCGGGGGCCGCTTGGGGATTGATGGGTTAATAGTTAAACTAGTGTAGTACCCATCGAAGCAACTTACTTCTCTTTTTTCTTTCGAATCTCAAAAGTAATGTCAAATGTGTGCCTTACGCTCTGGAGTTAAGGTTGACTTTGTTATGTTCAATTTTGTGGTACATAAGTCGCTTAGAACTTGAATCATTTATTTTGAAACAACATTATATTTTTATTAAAATCGCTATGAAAAGTACCAATTATTATAAGGACATAACGTGATGATATAATTATGATGTTGTGGGGGCATATTGTATCCATATACAACCATGTGACACTGGTGACCCTGACGTGGTAATGATGATGATGAATGTAATTTGCATAGTAGCATATGCTTTCAGTTCTTAAAACAGCGCCTAAACCCCCAAACTTGTATCTATAAGGAATCCGGAGTTCTCTTAGTATCTTCGGAACCATAGTATACCTTGGTGCAAAATCTTGCGTTTTGGTAGCATACGCTTAGGATACTTCTCATAAAACCAAAATCACCATATGTTTCGATATAAATTTTGAGGAGTTCCCTCGATTACTCATGGATCCCATCATCAGATCACCACTTTTGTGAAAATGGGACCAAATTGGAGGGAAACCTAATAGAACAAAATAAAAATTTTGAAAATCGGTTCACAAACGGCGGAGTAATCGTTGAACATACAAAAAAAAAAAAAATCCACAGCCGAACATATAACCTCCTCCTTTTTGGAGTCGGATAAAAAGGAGAGCCAACTTCAATACAAACATTATGCTTGTCTATAGACTTCGCCGTAGAAAGAATGGAGATCTAAATGAGTGCCAAGTTCTATGGAAAATTTAAATATGTATTTATAGGAACCAAATAACATTATGAACAAACAACAAAGTCTATTTCTTTGCTTTATTGAATATCTATAACAATTGCTGTTATTTAAATAATGTGAGATCTTAAAGTAGATTAGATTTAACTTTTCCCAGTTTTCATTGCAACAGTCATTTCATAAAGTTATTGAACATTTTGATTCTGATAATTGCCTTCATTTACTGTACTAATAGGTAAAAGATACCAGGCAAAATCCTTACATTACCTAAACTATAGTATTTAATTAATGCTAGACCCTTTGGGGTCGAGATATTTTTTTCATTTATTTAGCCTTGGGGCAACCCTTATTTTAGGGTAAAAATAATGGTTGCTCCAAGTCAACCGTGAACATATCCACAGGCTGTGGTGCCATTTGCAAGTAACCATAATAGTATTAAACACGAGCAATAATATGATTTGTATTATACCACGGCCAAGTGCCAACAGACGCACAGCAGTTGAATGTGGATGACAAAGGAATTAAAATTTTAAATTCTTCCTTGTGTGGTAATCGCCGCGATCGGCATAGTAAACAGTGAGTAACAACTAACAACACATAATTATTTTATGTAAGCGACAACCGTAAACTTGCATTGTTAAAGTTTTTGCCATTACCATTTTAAAGTTTGATAGTAAACGGACTGGATCAAAGATGCATGAATTTGAATGAATGAAAACTTCGCTCGTTTTTTAATTCCCCGTTTATAATGAATGTAATCGGAATGTGGGTCATTACTGAAAATAGTTCACTACATTTACGTAACTAACTTCTTTACCAGTTTAATATGTTTAACACACTGCATGCTGCAAATGCAGGAAGGTAGAGCTACTAGTTCAAGGAGAGAGAAGTCTGAAGGTAGATTCCTTCTGACTCCTCTTACTTCTTATTTATCTATGTATAAACTTCCTATATTTGACCTAGCTGAAGATATCATTTAATAAAAATAATAGTTTGAGTGAAACTAAAAAAAACATGCTTTTTTATTTATTTTTTCCAAAAAAATTAACAAATTATTGCATTGTTATTGTCATTGGCTTGGGGCTTGATGAATTAATACGTATGCAAAGTTTCGAATTAATTAGACTACTGAAGATAGGTAAAAATCGTGCTCAAAGATTCCGTTACAGTTAGCAACAGGGGCTGTCTTCGGACTTGTTTCGTGAAATAAGACGCGCAAAACTCGCTCTATCTAATGTCCAGTGGACAATGCAAATAGCAATTACTATTAATTGGTCGTTACGGCTTGTCCACATCAATGTCACGACGTCATTAACGTGGAACGGTGCGGTAACGTGGAACGGTACGTTGACGTGACGTGAAAATTTACGTCAACGTAACGTGAAAATGCACGTCACGGTGAAGCAACATTATACGTATTTTTAACCGACTTCCAAAAAGGAGGAGGTTATATGTTCGGCTGTGGATATATATTTTTTTGTTTTTTTTTTTATTATTATTTTTTATTTTATTTTTTTGTATGTTCAACGATTACTCCGCCGTTTGTTAACCGATTTTCAAATTTTTTATTTTGTTCTATTAGGTTTCCCTCCAATTTGGTCCCATTTTCACAAAAGTGGTGATCTGATGATGGGATCCATGAGTAATCGAGGGAACTCCTCAAAATTTATATGGAAACATATGGTGATTTTGATTTTATGAGAAGTATCCTAAGCATATGCTACCAAAACGCAAGATTTTGCACCAAGGTATACTATGGTTCCGAAGATACTAAGAGAACTCCGGATTCCTTATAGATACAAGTTAGGCGGTTTAGGCGCTGTTTTAAGAACTGAAAGCATATTATGCTACTATGCAAATTACATTCATCATCATCATCATCATCATCATCATTACCACGTCAGGGTCACCAGTGTCACATAGTTGTATATGGATACAATATGCCCCCACAACACCATAATTATATCATCACGTTATGTCCTTATAATAATTGGTACTTTTCATAGCGATTTTAATAAAAATATAATGTTGTTTCAAAATAAATGATTCAAGTTCTAAGCGACTTATGTACCACAAAATTGAACATAACAAAGTCAACCTTAACTCCAGAGCGTAAGGCACACATTTGACATTACTTTTGAGATTCGAAAGAAAAAAGAGAAGTAAGTTGCTTCGATAGGTACTACACTAGTTTAACTATTAACCCATCAAGCCCAAGCGGCACCCGGCTGCCGCATAATAATTAAAAATCTATTGTGTCTGCGATTCCCACGATCGAGGTAATAAATTAAACCCTTAGTATGAAAATACTTACATAGAAAAACAATCTACATTGTAATAGGAATAAGAAATACAATCGCATTGAGTGTGACTCTTAACAAATTGTAATAAGATACGTAGAATATACGCGATGGTTTACTAGGTAACTAAAAAGAGTGAAATTATTATTTTTAACAAAAAATTAAAACCGACTTCCAAGGTAAAAACAATAATAAAATCCTTATAATATGACCTAAAAAGTATTAAATAATGTTTCCTATCTAATAGTGCCTTTTTCCGAATTCGGCTAAACCTCAACTATTTCTGTACTCAATCTTCATAATTTTGAAGTCGGTGCCAGTTCTAAAAGTTTCAAATACCTATTCTGTCAGAGAACTGAAGATTCAGCTATATCTGGTACCGACTTCAAAATGATGAAGATTCAGTACAGAAATAGTTGAGGTTTAGCCGAATTCGGAAAAAGGCACTATTAGATAGGAAACATTATTTAATACTTTTTAGTTCATATAAGGATTTTATTATTGTTTTTACCTTGGAAGTCGGTTTTAATTTTTTGTTAATTCTTAAATCTCTCTCTTCGTCTTCTTAACAATAGCAGAAGCAGAATACGTATTGTGCGGTCCATATCTAGATAATTAGTGAAGAATGTAGCAGTTTAACAAGGCATGGCGACGTACAATGTTGCTACATCGTGACGTGCATTTTTACGTTACGTTGACGTAAATTTTCACGTCACGACAACGTACCGTGCCCCGTTACCGCATCGTTCCAAGTTGACGACGTCGTAACGTGGACATGTGGACCGGCCCTAAATCGTTATTTACCAATAACGACCCCTCTGCTTAACCAATGGTTGCCCTACCAAATAGACCTAAAGGTACAAATTGAAACCGAGCGACTCGCGACAATAGCAGACGACGTGTCGCCGCGACACTACTGGTTTGTATGTATTTCTATGAAATACCCTCCACAGCTAGCGACACGAAGCTAGCGACACTTATTCATAGAAATACATAGAAACCAGTAGTGTCGCGGCGACACGTCGTCTGCTGTTGTCGCGAGTCGCTCGGTTCCAACTTGTACCTTTATTCATAGAAATACATAGAAACCAGTAGTGTCGCGACGACACGTCGTCTGCAGCTGTCGCGTGTCGCTCGGTTCCAACTTGTACCTTAAAATACGAACTTTACGCCATTTTGCCAAGCGATCTTAATATTGTATGCAGCGTAAAAAATGAAAAGTGGTGCGTATCTGTCTTCGACTGTACACACGGCCTTTACACTCCAGTACTCATCGTGACCGAATACAAGTAATTGCAAGGTTTGTTTAGTTTTTGTTACCGGCCACACCAGTGACCGGTAAACCTGCTACGATTATATTCTGCAAAACGTGAACTCCATATTATTAATTACCAGCATGGTTATGTGGTGCAATAATGATACAAAATATGCCAAACTAGATGACGCCCGCAACTCGTTACTACGCTACGGGAACCGTACATTTTTCCCGGATCGAAAGTATCCTATGTCCTTTTCCGGGTCTCAAAGTATTTCCATACCAAATTTCAGCAAAATCGGTTCAGCGGTCTGGGCGCGAAGATAGACAACAGGTAACAAACAGACAGACACACTTTTGCATTTATAATATTTAATGGAAAGTTGACCTGGTGCTGCAGCATCACCTGGATCATCAATAGGATACCCAACTCCTCCCCAACTTAGAGCAGAGGTTTCGTGTTTGGGCTCATTTTAATTGCGACAACCAGTAAGCAGCTGTAGACAAACAGTAAATATTTACATGCTGCTGCTGCAGCATCACCTAGATTCTATAGGAACCGAGCTTCGTATGAACCCAAAGTGGAGGTTTCATGTTTGGGCTCATATTAACGGCCTCATCAAAAAGGATATTGATAGATGGTAATCATGAGAATATGATTCTGTTGATAGGAATTATTCTGCACTATAACCAACCCGCTAAACTACTTTAAAAAGTAATGAAATAATATTTACTGCCTTTAATTTCAAATAATTCGTAACTTGTGTAAAGTAATATTTTAGTCCATAATTGTTGTCAATGTGTGTCTGTTACGCGGTGTGTCGGGGGATTTTTAAATTTAGTTTTTTTTTTTAAATTTAATTTTTGCGACTAAAACAAGCTACTGAGCGCTGCAAGAGGGGAAGTAGATGCGATTCTTGAAGGGTACGAGCGGTCTGTGGACTGTGAGACCGCGCGTCCATAGTTAAAGGTTAATTGTATACTTCGTTATGTAGAGTATGGGTCGATTTCTGTCGCAAAGCAAATGTTGACTGTCTAAAGTAAGTAACGGTATGACCTGGTATTCCGAAGGCCTATTCTTGTAACTTGAATGTGGCTTCAAGCTGCCTCACGCGCAAATGTTGCGATCATAGTGAGATTTGAGGCATTAAAATAGGCCCTGACAGGTTTGAGGGAAGACTGGCTCTTCACTAAGCTTACACGCTTCGGTAAATATGTACATCTCACTAAACACTATAAATTATAAATTATAATACATGCACTAAATAGCTAATGCTTATTTATGCCTATGAGGGCTGCTGCCAAACTTATCTGATACACCGTTATTTATATAAACCTTAGTCTTTCTTCTTTTGTAAATCTTCTGTCTTTCGTAATAGTCTTTAAAAGAAACTAGGCCTTTGCATCCGTTGTGGATGATTTATACAGTATTTTCAGAGCGAAGTAACCACTCCTCAAATACTGTAGTGCCTGGGACAAGATTTTAAATGCCTGTATGGTTGCCCAAGGACATACGGCATTCTCGCAACATAGTCGGCCTAGTCCAGAGGAAAGAACGGGTCAATACCTCTGGGACCAACCATGTGCGGGTTTCCTCACGATATTTTCCTTCACTGTACGAGCGTCCGTATTGTGTACTTGAGATCAGTAAATGTCTCATTGGTACACGCCTCCACCCGGGATCGAACCTGCACGCTCTGCGAGTGCGAACCAAAGGTCTACCCAATAGGCCACGGACGCTCTTTTTCTTTAAAAGAAACGTTTTCTTAATACGTCACAGTCACTTGAATGATTTTCAGTCTGTTCCTGGGTCATAGACTAAATAATATTATGTTTAGGTAAGGTATATTGTATTGTACGGTTACAATGGGAGGTCGCGACCCAGGAACCAGGTTTTGTGTGAAACATCATGCAAAGCCTTTAAGGGTCAGACTGCAGACAGCTGAAGACGTGTAAAGTCTGCGTTTTTGTTCAGGTACACTCGCTAAGATAATTTAAGTACTGCCGCACTCAGAGGGGAATATTAATTACGTCTTAACTGTAATTAAATGAAGATTTTGACATAAGCCCCATACCTACATTATCTGTCAAAACATTTTCATTCTATTTACAGTTAACTTACCCTACTATAGTTAATAGTTAATAAAAGCATAATAATGTTGTTAACTATTTCCAAGATTTCTACTGACACACTATTAAATGGTGATAATTATCTGATTAAAAAGACTCAGTAATGCCCGGTTTATATTGTGAAGTTTTTTGATATTGTGAAGTATTTGATAGGATCTATTCAACTTTTTATAATTACCAAGAAACAAGAATAACATGTTGATTGGCTAATGATTTGCCTTTAGCCAATAAAAAGCGCTAGTAAATAAATTAATTTAAGCCAAAAAAAACCTCAAAACCGGTTAATAATAATTATTACACCGTTAGAACTTAGTGTTGCTCTCTGCAACAAGGAAAAAATCCTGGAAACTATAGGTCTACCAGAATTTGATGGCAATTTTTGACAACAGATTTTCAAAAAATATCCTTAATCATTGGATAAATTTTTATATTTGCATGTTTAACACACAGAATCAGCCGCTATAAGAAAAAAAAAAGTATAAACATGTTTTATTCCAATTACCCCGGTATTGCTAGAGTCAATTTATTTTCTCACTTTTTGCCATCAGATTCTGGTAGACCTATACTAACATAGTGAACTTCTTTTCTCTACTAATAGGCTACATAACCAGGGCACGATCTAGCTATTTAGCTGCTCCGGGCAAAGATAATTTTTGCCGCCCTTTGAGTACACACAGAAAACCATATAAGTTATGAGCAAGTTTTGTTGGGGCATGATGGGGGAATATTCAAGTAAACCACTTAAATATTTACGTGGGAGAGCCATGCTTCGGCACGAATGGGCCGGCTCGACCAGAGAAATACCACGTTCTCACAGAAAACCGGCGTGAAACAGCGCTTGCGCTGTGTTTCGCCGAGTGAGTGAGTTTACCGGAGGCCCAATCCCCTACCCTATTCCCTTCCTTTCCCTCCCCTATTCCCTTCTCTTCCCATCCCTACCCTCCCCTATTACCCTATTCCCTCTTAAAAGGCCGGCAACGCACCTGCAGCTCTTCTGATGCTGCGAGTGTCCATGGGCGACGGAAGTTGCTTTCCATCAGGTGACCCGTTTGCTCGTTTGCCCCCTTATTTCATAAAAAAAAAAAAATATATATATATATATATATATATATATATATATATATATATATATATATATATATTTTTTTTTATATATTTTTTTTTATTTTATAATAATAGCTTGGAAGGTATAATTCTAAAACTTGTGTGGTGGATGGCTAATAGCTAGGTTGGAAGATAACTCAATTTCGCCGCTCTGGGCAAATGCCCGGCTGCCCTTAGATCGCGCCCTGTACATAACCTCCTCCTTTTTGGAAAAAGTCAGAAGTGATAAATCTATTCTCAAAAATGGGATACGAAATGAGGTAAAAGCACGAAAGTTGGCATCCGATTCACAAATACAACCTTCGGTACAAACGAATTTATTTGTGTAATATTTGTACACGTTTATTACAATTAAATAATTCAATGTCGGCGTGATCGACCTCGCCATTACAAAACTATTAAATAACTACTATTACTGTTGTTTGTCTTTTTATTGCTTTTTAGGCTTATGTTTAGATAAAAAAAAATCTCTAAGAACGTGCAACGTTTAATTAAAGTAAATATTTTTCATAAGATTTATCTGTGATTAAAAATACCTATTTTGAAAGAACTTGTAGGGCTATACTGTGGCAAGATGGGACATCTTTGGTTTTAAGAGCGCGCTTTAAAAACGCTAGCCCCGCCTACACACAACCTGCAATTGCTCCCGGGCAATGTACTTTAGACTGCAGCTAATAGTGAACAATATCGCGTAACAACGGTTCCCGCATTATAACATGAAAGTAAAGGTCGTAAGGCCCAAAACTGTTTTTTGATGATTACTTAAAAACTAAATACAATACTAATATTTCCCTTAGCTATTATTTTATAAAGTGTGTGATTGTACTAGTGCAAGTTATTTAATGATAGTAACTCAATAAGTGTAACAGATATTCGTTGAAATGCCCAAAAAGATTCATAATTTCGAAAAATAAAACTATCGAGTCAAAATAAGTGAATCGTGTTTTCCGTTAGCTAAATGTCATATAAATATACAATGATTAAATAAATCTCAATTTCATTTGAGTCAATCGTCTTCCGGGATCGTAATACTTATTAGAAAACACAGCAAAATTGCACAGCCCGCTCTTAAGCGCAAAAGCTCTTATCGACGAGACAATCTAAGATTAAGCTCTATAGTAGGTACTTATCTTATGTGCTTCCCTTGTCCCACCATCCATACATGTTATAATGGTGTCCTGAAATACAGGCTTCGCCTAGTTCAGGCACCAGTCTCCCACATAACCAGTGCCAAGTTTGTTGAGTGTATACAACATAACATTGTGTTGATCTTGTGGTGAGATAATAAACAAATTTTTATTATTATTATACTTACCAGTTACCGCCCAAATGAAACGAATTGGTATCCACAGTCGGGTCAAAATATTATAAATTTCTAACTTACCTACACACTTACATTACTTTAATAATTATTAATATGTAAATACGCTGTAAATCAATGTTTCTTTGTAAATAAGTAGGTAATGAGGGCGAGATAAACGTTTTATAATTCCCAAAACCTCATTTAAACGTTAGGTACAAGTAGTTATAGGTATTAAATACTTACTCTTTATAGCATCTTATTTGAACTTGTGATGTGCTGTGTATAAGACCTGAAAGCAGAGAATATAATAATTAATACAATGCCTTATGCCACCAAAATTTACTCCCCAGAAATCGAATAATTTGTGGTCCTAATAATTTAATAATAGGCCCCTTATAGAATACGAGTTTCCATTCGATTTCTGCGTCTTTAATGATACTAAAATATACCTAATTACCTAATTATTACGCTTTCCTGTTTGTGTGTAAATAAAGGTGACCAGAAATGTACTACTTCTCATTCGTTTTAATTACTTGGGGATGCCTGGCATCCCCAAGTAATTAAAACGAAAAAAAAAATAACGACAAGAGGTCACGTTACCCTACGCATTTGAACGGAACGGTAGACTGTTATGGCGCGTGGACAAAACGAACTAAAACTCGAGAGACAGTACCTGTTTCTATATTTCACACAGTCTCCTGTCAATATCATTCAAGTAAAAAGAAAAGAAAAAAATGAAAACTAACGCTGGCGACATTTTTAGGCACAGCTATTTTGCATTCACGCCACAGTACTAATTGCAAAAATCTTGGTCCAGACACTATTTTTTGGCGAAAACGATTAAACAATATCTTTTAGTAATGTTGTCCCTTTTAAAATGAGGCAAAAATGCAGGTGATGATTGAAAATAACGTTTTCTCACCTCCGGGCGGAAAACGTCAAATTTCGTCCCGAGGAGAAAAATAGTAAACGCACCATAGGCAGTAAATAAGAAAGCCTCAGATCTTATTTTCCTATCCTAGGTCCGTAATGTACTATTTATACGCTCGAATGGGATGCAAGGAGTCTTTAGCCAGTAGGCAAATGTCATTTGTAAATATATATATATATATATATATATATATATATATATATATATATATATATATATATATATATATATATATATATATATATATATATATATATATATATATATATATATATATATATATATATATATATATATATATATATATATATATATATATATATATATATATATATATATATATATATATATATATATATATATATATATATATATATATATATATATATTTATATTTTATATATATTATATATATATTTATATATATATATTTTATGTAATAAGGGGGCAAACGAGCAAACGGGTCACCTGATGGAAAGCAACTTCCGTCGCCCATGGACACTCGCAGCATCAGAAGAGCTGCAAGTGCGTTGCCGGCCTTTTAAGAGGGAATAGGGTAATATGGGAGGGTAGGGATGGGAAGGGAAGGGAATAGGGGAGGGTAGGGAAGGGAATAGGGTAGGGGATTGGGCCTCCGGTAAACTCACTCACTCGGCGAAACACAGCGCAAGCGCTGTTTCTCGCCGGTTTTCTGTGAGAACGTGGTATTTCTCCGGTCGAGCCGGCCCATTCGTGCCGAAGCATGGCTCTCCCACGTAAATACACTAGCGATAGTCAAACATAGTGAAGAGTCTGTGAACTTTTTAACCTTCGTTTGTTTTAACTGGAGCTACGTCTTATTCTTGAACTTGTTTACTTAACGAGCCTGTATTTATATTGCAAGCTTTTATTTATATTTGGAATTGAGAGTTGATTAATTTCGTCAATCGTCATACTAGCGGTTACAAAAAGAGGCTCATAATTCTTAATGGAAGGGTCTACAGTCTACACTGCCAATGCAGTGCTATATATCATTGTCAAATTGGATAATTCATATTATTGTAGTATTACTGTAGGGGTTGTTTTCCCGCAGCAGAACGATTTACCTATAGCAGTACTATCAAATCATGCAAGTTATTTTCGAAAATAAAAAATATTATGTATGACGTACTATGGCAACTTTATGCCGATAAGCGCGAGCGGCTATGACCCGGCCGAATTTTATTTATGATTTGAATAAAAAAAAAAAAAAAAAAAACTTCATAAATCTATTGTACGTACTACTAAAATAGAATCATTTTACTGCGGGAAAACAACCATTAAAATTTCACGCAGTATTTATTACTTCAAAATTTGACCTAAACTACAAAGCTAGTTATTTTCGACCTTAATCTGGATCGTCGTGGATAAATGCTCCTCTCGTAAACACGTTTCAACAATAATTTTTTTACTGTTTCAACATAATATCGTGACTTCTTCGAATTTATTGTTGGTATATTTAACAATTAGAATCGGACTAAGATACTTTAACTTAGAAATTATGCGTCATAGTACCCTTTTTTCAATCATGTATTCTAATAATAATTATTTTTATAAAGAGGAAAAGTTTATTTGTTAGATTTTATTAAAATATTAAAAATAAGCTCCGAAACTACTTGGCCGATTTTGATAAAATTTAGCATAGACAGAGTAGACCATGGGGCAGAATATAAGTTGATTTTTATTGTGATAAATATACATCCAATTGCCGCAGTTTCGGTAAAGTAGTAAAGTACTGTTACTGAATTTTTAAGAGCCCTAAAAAAACCCAAGATCATTTAGGCCATAAGACAATGTAGAGCAAGATGACCCTTTATATAATATGCAGTAACCTTTCCTCGTCACGAGCGGACGAAACTGTCATGCTAATTAACTCAACACAACTATTACAGTAGTCAGTAACACACTAGATAACTAATGAGGCATATTAGCGAGATAATTATGGTAATCGGTGAACTAATTTTTTATGTTACATTCTTTTACATGGGCTTTATTCAGTTTTGCAATCTTTACAGACGATTCTTGTGCGATAGAAAAGTTCGCATGAAATATTTAATAATAAGTTTTCTTAATAATTGGTGTATTCTGGCCTATAGCCTATAACAGTCGAACTTCGAGACATTTACCCCGCGTTCCACTTAGCGTTAAAAACGATCAAAACGCTCAAAATGCCTCATATTTTGAGCGTTTTGATCGTTTTTAACGCTAAGTGGAACGCGGGGATAATGATTAACTTTTCAGTTTAACTTTTCTAAATGAAGAGTTTGAAAGAAAATGAAAAAGATAATCGACCAAGTGCGAGTCGGACTCGCTCACGAAGGGTTCCGTACCGTTATAGAGCAAAAATAGGCCATAAATTGTGTTTTTTGGATGGGAGCCCCCCTTAATTTTTTATTTTATTATTTTTATAAATTTATAAACAACACATATAATCAAAGACTTTGTGAAAATTTCAAGAGCCTACCTATTACCATTATTGATATCGAGAAAAAAAGGCCAAAAAAATTACGTTTGTTGTATGGGAGCACCCCTAAAATATCATTTATATTTTGTTTTTAGTATTTGTTGTTATAGCGGCAACAGATATACATAATATGTGAAAATTTCATAAGTCTAGCTATAGCGTTTCTTGAGATACAACCTGGAGACAGACGGACAGACGGACAGACATCGAAGTCTCAGTAATAGGGTCCCGTTTTTACCCTTTGGGTACGGAACCCTAAAAATAAATTCCTTTAGCTTATGTCAAAATCTTAATTAAATGAAAGTTAAGTAATAATTACTCCGGTAAAGGCCGTTATTGTTGAATTTTAATTCTAAACTATGATATACTTTTATAGCCATTTGTCATTCATTCTATGACTCTATGAGTTATGTAAAGCAGCGCTTGTTTAGGTTTTTAACCCTCTAGATTTTTTTGTAACTAACTAGATGACGCCCGCAACTCCGTTGCGACAAAATTCGTTTATCGTGCAGTAACCGTAAATTTTTCTAGGATAAAAAGTATCCTATGTCCTTTGGGACTCAAAGCATCTCCATGGCAAGTTTCAGCATAATCGGTCCAGTGGGTTGGGCGTAAAGACGTAAAAGACAGACAGACAGACACACTTTCGCATTTATAATATTAGTATGGAATTACGGATATAAGTATAACTGATATAAATTTTAACCCCCTAAAGAATTTTTGTATTTCTGAATTTATTTTTAACCCTCTAACCGCCGTACTCAGAGATATTTAATTATGATTAACCTTCAGTTTAATGAAGGGTTTTACAGATAATGTATGGGGCTTATGTCAAAATTTTGAATTAATTACATTTAAGTAATTAATGTTCCACTCTGTGTGCGGCAGTTAATCTCCAAATGCATTCAAATGACCTTCACCATTGCATTGGTCAGTTTTGATAATAATAATAAAATTTGCAATACTGAACATTAAGATTTGTACAGGTGCTAAAACAATTAATTGTTGACTAATCTACTAGTCTGGTGAAACTTCACCAGACATATTATGAAATTTTGAAACAAGTATTTAACTAAGTATATTTTATATATAATATTCTCGTGTCATAATTTAGTTACCGTACTCCTCCGAAACGGCTCTACTGCATGATTTTTACCAAATTTTATATGCATATTCAGTAGGTCTGAGAATCGGCTACTGGCTACTTTTTATATTGAAAAGTGCATTTGTTGAGTAAATAATAGAAAATTATTACAATTCGAGTCTGACGTCGACCATTGTTTGTGCGACGGGATAGCGATGGACGTTACCATGGTGACTAAATAAGTATTAGTCACTTCAATAAAATAATATGGGCGAAATACTTCATATTATGGCAAAACAACGTTTGTCGGGACATCTAGTTTTTAATCTAAATATTTCTCGCGAGTCACGACTTCGTACGGAACTACATTTTGCTGTCATGGAAACAATAAAAACATCGTGACAAAAAGGTCCTTTCTCGAGGACCGTTTTATCTAACCGTACCATCATTAACCGTATCGTCAAAATCAGTGTAGTACCTAATTAGTAATTTTATTTATGTGCAAACAAACAAAAAATCTTTGTTGGTAGCATGTTAAAGTAAAGAGTAGAGACACATTTTGTTGCATTGACTACAAATTCATCAATTAATTTTGCTGATTGATGATTTTGAAATATTATTTCCTGGATTTGTTAATATATTAATATTTTATTCAGTCAATTTAGTTCGAAATATTAATTAATTGTTTTAGACATCATTACGCTGGCAAATTAATATTTTTTTAATGTAACGCCCAATTATCTAAAACCATAAACCATAGATCATAAAAATACAAACCATACAAAATCAAAGTCACAATCCAGATTATGTTCGGCATTTTGCACTTATATACTATTTCTGTCATGTAACAATTTATCAGTGTTTTGAACAGTACCACCAATTTTTCGAGTTAATGGCACAATAGTGTCACTTTTTTTTCGGGAGCGTAACACTATTTTTTTTTTGGTACAGTGACACTATTTTTTTCGGGACAGTGACACAATTTTTTTTCGGTACAATGACACTATTTTTTTCGTTACAGTGACACTATATTTTTCGGGACAGTGACACTATTTTTTTTCGGGAATGTGCGTACGCGCGCCGCGGTGCCGTATCACTAATCACTGTGCGCGCACGCCACAGGTGTCAGTGGCACGATCGCCAAGGATCGAGATTTTCCTTTTTATGTGGACCGAGGAAGGTAACGATATGGATTTTAGGGGTTCTTTGGTTTATACATTTTCTATCATTATTTTTTTTACCAAAAAAAAAAAACATCAACTATAAAAGCGATTTTTTGTAGAGAAATTAGTGGAAAATTAATAGTTTACATTTAGAAGAATTAAGAACTATTGTTTTCACTTTTTAATGTATGTTTCGAGATATAATATGCGTATTTGATGGAAGAATATGCGTCAACAAATCATCTTTATTTAATCAGCTGCATATTTTGTGCCATTCCAGTTTTAAAACTGTGTTGAAATAAATTCAACCCACAACCTTGCCAATCTAGACGCCTTTTAAATGCCAATATTTTCAATATTTTTAACACAAATAAATATATAGCAACGACGCGTCCTTCTTTAAGTCAGCCCATGAAGGCCAGGACCGAGACTTTCCTAGAGGATTTAGGCCTACGTGATTGGCATTATCATTCAACTGAAATGAGATATTGGTGATGCTTCTCACGTAGAATATTACTTTGCTACTAGAAGGTCGAATTGTCCTAAAGAAGGGTCTTTATTTGTAACTCTATTCTTTGGTAGATTTAGATTTTAGAGGGTAGCGTACTAAAGAGAGGTATATTAATAATTAAGTACGTATAATTTTAGTTGAAGTCGGTTTTATCTTTTTAAAATACTATTATTATTTTATTATTGCATTGTCAAATGGATGGATGGATGCCGGCGATGATGTCTCACCTTGACTTTGATCACGCCGTAAACGTTAATCTCGTGTTAATTGCGATAATTGTCACAGTATTTTAATTAATTTTTCGTTTGTCCTCCAAAAATTGGGTTATCGTTTCGCGTTTTAATGACCCGCATCGAATATGTGATAGTAAGGAGGCTTAAATACTTTACCTGCTGGATCTATTAGGATTTAGGTATTAGTCTGTGTATGTCTATGTCTAGAACGTTAGACGTAAATCAGACACAAATGAAGACGTAAGTGGATAAAGTGGGTATCTTACATTTTCGTTTTGGCGTATAAATAGAGGCTTTAGAAAAATGATTTCAAATGAAAAAATGTGTATTTCATGTATAGCCAGATATATTAGCCAGATGATGAAGTAGGTAAGTTACAAGGTTTGTTCAAATTATAAGGGAATAATGGGTAATCGCCCTTATGTTATAAAATGTTAGCTACCCACATTATCAAATGTTCTTGCTTATTGTGGTTTCGAAACGATTTAAGTAATGAATGATGAGAATTGTACCATGACCTGAAAAAACCTACTGACCTGAAAAAACTACTGTAAACCATATTTTTACAAATAAAGATTATGAATTATGAAAAATAGATTTTACTCATAAACATATTTCGTGTACCTACTTTGTTTGTTGTTTAAGGGATTGTAGTAAATATCCCCATTAAAACGATAAATTTACATCATATTTTATTTATTGCATTTTACTCTATTGTTGTGCAGCCAGGTTGTAAGTGAGAAATAGATATGTCTAAGTGGATGCGACGGCTCCAGCAAGCCCCATGGCGTATGAGGATAGCGCGTTGGTCCTCAAGAAAGCATTACCACGAGCTCTGAAAAAGAACAAAAATAAAGATGTCATCAGGTTTCTGATCGATAATGCGATGAAACATCTGAGTTTTGGTTAAATTAAAACCCGGCGGTAAGTTTTTTCTACTTTAATACCAAGTTAATGCTTCGGTCATGTTTTATCCAGTCCCCTTCCATCAACCTACAAAATGGTATTATCATGAAATGCAAAAGTATCGATTTGCAGTTTCATGAGAATAATTTTGTAGTTTGATAGGAAATTACCTGCTTAAATTCATACGGACTAAAGCGAACAAGAAACGCTGCATTGGGAGTACATAAGTGTGCGTAATCTAAAATTTTTGTAGTAAAATTAATGGGAAAACGCGCAAACCGGTCACCCAATGATATGCAAATATCGTCGCCCATGGTCATTTGCAACATCAGGAGGTTCCAGGTGCGTTGCCGGCCTTTTAAGTGGTGATAAGTTCTTTTCTTGAAGATCGCATTGGTCCGGAAATACTGCTGACAACAGTTCGTTCTACAGTTTTAGTGCTTGGCAGTAAGTCACGTGAAAACGCACGCATCAGTATTTCATTGGGCAGCGGGAGACATAGAATATGGCGGGAAACTTACAGAGGATCGGTATGTTCGCCGATGTCGATAAAATCATCCGGGGTATTTTGAGACTTCCACTTGCTGCAGGAGTCAGCTGTGGCCGCGACGAAAGCCGTGGGATTGACAATCGCCTCGGCGACGTAGTAGTTAATAGCAAGGTGACTGCAAGTATCTGAAACAAGAATACGGCAATTTAAAAACCAAAAAGCGAAACTGCAGTTTGTCCCGTCACTCTAAGGGATCCCGATTCCCGCACACGGGCCACCGGCCACAACCACAAAACGCCGCTACCGGCATATTTCCTGTAGTTTTCATACATTTTTTGACGCCAGTGGCCGCCATACGCTTCAACGATTCACTTTACGACCAATAGACTAGCTTCATACCAGACGCCATGGCGTCGTGGCCGGCAACTTTACATTGGCAGTTGGCTACGTCTGGCATCCCTGCGTCGCCGCAAAGCGGTGTTTTTGTTATATTCTATGAATATTTAAGAAAATACCTCGAAAAAATGTTCAATTATCTAAGCCAGCGGTCAGCAACACGCGGCCAACGGCCAACGGTTAACTTGCGGCCCGTGAACGTTTTGTGAATAAGTTATAAAATATATCAAAAACAATGTTTTCTAATATTGCCAGTAGTTATCGCAACTTAAAAACGTAGCTGTTTCTGTCTGTCTGTCTCCAGGCTGTATCTCAAGAACCTCTAATAGCTAGACTTCTGTAATTTTCACAGATTATGTATTTCTGTTGCCGCTCTAACAATTAACAACACATACTAAAAACAAAATAAAATTAATATTGAAGGGGCTCCCATACAACAAACAATATTTTTTTGGCATTTTTTGCTCGTAGTCAATAATGGCAACAGCTAGGCACTTGAAATTTTAAAAGCATCCTTAACTATACTTGTACTTTAATAATTAATAATAAAATTAAAATAAAATAAATATTTAAGAGGGGCTCCCATACAAAAAAAACACATTTTTTTCCTACTTTCGATCTGTAACGGTACGGAACCCTTCGTGGGCGAGTTCGACTCGCACTTGGCCGATTTTTTTTTTAATTGTGGTCTAAAAAAGCCCTCATTATGCTTAGGTATATTGGGCTTCTAGGGTTAATGCGAGTAGGCCTGCGGCCCGCCTTTAGTTTGTTTTGCCACCTTGTGGCCCTTGCCTGGCAAAAGGTTGCCGACTGCTGAATTCTAAGCATATCACTAAAATTAGCGACTGGTTGGTGACTGAGTGAGTGACGGAGCATACAAAGACGTGCAAACAACTGGCAACGTCGCCCGTCGCTGCATACGGAGCGGTCGACTCTGGCAACGCTGGCTACATGGCATCGTCGCCAGTCGGTCGTCAAGTGAGTTAGCCGTCATACATCTCAATAGAACTAGTTGGCGACGTCGCTGGCCACGTCTCCATGGCGTCTTAGTGTGGTATGGCCCTAAAACCAATACGACAATACGACGAAAAATTTTTTACCCGAGTGTGCCAGTCGGATAAAAGATTACCTACTTCATTTTCTTTTAACCTTATTTTAATTGGTTCTAAATTGAGACAATTTTATTTTGATCTGAATTTAAACAAAGTTTATGCCACTAATTAATATTATAATGTCATGTGTTAACCGGGTAACAAGAAACAAAATTATTAATGGCGCATTAATTTGGTCCACTTTCGGTTTTTGGTTGAAAAGATCATAAGGAATTGAAACAGAGTATTATCAACTAAAGACTGGGAAAGCAAAATTAAATGAAAAAAGAAATAATGCATTCGATATTTAAGTATGTTTCAAATGTTGTTCACGAAACTAAAGGTACCGGTTGGTAGCGGACGACATGAAGCAACCGCAGACGACGTGTCGTTGCGACACCACTGGTTTCTATGTATTTCTATGAAATACCCTGCGCAGCTAGCGACACGAAGCTAGCGACACTTTTCATAGAAATACATAGAAACCAGTAGTGTCGCGACGACACGTCGTCTGCTGCAACTTCATGTAGCCGGCTTCCAATTTGTACCTTAAGAGTGAAAGATGCCGAATGGAAGAGGAAAATAAACAAAACATCCTGATATCAGTTTAACTCAAAATGTAGTTAATACCTTACCTTTTTCTAGCAGTGTCTCATTTTCACATTTCGGCTGGTGGTTGTCGTCGCAGTTGAACCACACGTCCAGTTGGGCGACTGACTCGCCGATACCGAACACGCCTGGGTCGGTATGGTAGGCGTCCACGAACGTGCCGCAGGTTTCCGTGAGGCCGTGGAAGGAGATGGGCCCTTGGAATCCCGGGCCGGCTGGGTCCATTCCTGTAACTCTGAAGTTTTTTGCACATGAAATGCTGATTTTAGATTGTGTCTGAAAATGTAACATCTCTTCGCCATGCATTTTTTGTTTTGTTAACTTTTGCTAGTAGGATAAACCATAAAACGAGTCACCAAACTTCATGTTAAATGTCGTCAAAATTTATTTGAAAATTTAAGACAAGACTTGTGGTTTGCATTGGTGTAACATTATCAGTTACTTACGTGACATAAATATTCAAAAGTATACCATAAAGTTAATATTCCTAGCGGAATAGAGCAACAATCTCGAGCTGTCAAACGAAACCGAAATTGGTTTACATCTGTGTGTAAAAATATGTGTACATACACTTACACAAGCATGATTGAACATGAATTCTATGAGATTAAATGTAACAATTTAATCTCGGCGCGCCGATAAGTGCCGACTGGATGTCAAAAAAAGAGTTCTGCTGTCATGTATCACACATCTCTTTTTACCACGCAGTGTTACTGATAGTGACATCTCGCTTGCTCAGGCCTTTGTTTCTCTATTCCGCTAGGTATATTAACTTTATGGTATAAACACGGAAAAGATGACTAGGCACCTCGTTCTAACTTCTAAGGCAGCGGTTCCCAACCTGGGGGTAATTACCCCCGCAGGGGTAAAACGGCAATTCTATGGGGGTAACAGAGTTGGCACGAAAAAGTATTATAAGTTGCGCGTTGAGTGAAACCGAACCTAATATTCTTAAACTTGCGAATGCAAAGCAATATCAACCTTCACGTCCAAGATTTATATATTACTAGTTACCTAAACGTGCAATTTCTTACGTAATAAAGATATTTTTGTTTGAATTTGTGTGGTTGAATTATTTTAAATTAGCTAGGGGTAAACTTAATTCCCATACTTGTTCACAGGGGTAGTGACTAGTGACATTGAAAAGGTTGGGAACCGCTGTTCTAAGGACACTATATGTAGGTAGGTGCCAAGTTAATATTTTCCGTTGTAAAACAATATTCTCTAATGATGAGACATTTAAAACTTCTTACCTTCCAACAATCTTGTCGTAATTTTGTAGTTCCGTACCGCAGTATCCTACCAAATGCGCTCCCAGGGAATGGCCAAGAAGATGCGTTGTTTCTAGGTTTAGCGTGGAGTTAGACATCATGTCTAGTGCTTTACCGCATGTTTTACCGACCTGAAAAAAGAAGTGCATTAACGCCCTAGGAATGATTTAAGTGGATTTGAGCTTGAGCCTATTTCATACTGATTCGATATAATTACTAAATTATTCGGATTGCAAAAATTTCTGACCGCGGTTCTAGAGTTTGAGAAACGATAGTTTGTGATCGTGCTCTCCTTAGCTTTTATTGTGTTGACAGTTTGGCCGTGTTCACACCAAACCGACTGTGAACCGCCGAATGTGAGCGAACGTTACGCAGTTTATTGTATTTCCATACATATTCACTTTTTCGTTCACACCTAACCGACAATACGCCATTACGCTAGGCGTAGGCGCGGACATTCGATACCGTATATTTTCAAGTTCACACTGGGGCTCACAGTGAGCCTGCTCACATTCGGCGGCGTATAGTCAGTTTGGTCTGAACACGCGCTTTACGTTCTTATTTCAAAATCTGAATTCATTAATCTTTGTGAGCAAAGTCAGCATATCTTAGGATTTTAACTCTATAGTCTATTTCAAGGCGTCGTTCGTTTTTCATCTTATGCTGTGTTTACATCTTTGATACAATTAACCTACCTTTAACCTAAACCTACCCTACGTAACCTAACCTACCTTACATTTGAACCTACCTTAATCGCATTCGGGACTGCCTTCGCCGGATACCTCAGTACATATCCGATAGCCGAATCCCCTGGATCGGCTTCTTTCTCCCAGTTCAACAAGAAAGTGTTCATTTCTCCTGCTTGCAGATAAGCATTAATCACCATCTTGGTAATGTCATCATCAGGTGATGTGTTGTACCCAAATGCGTAAATCACTGATTTCAGAGCGTTGTTGAAACACGTGTTTGTCAGTAGAGGTAGAGGGTTATCCAACTCGGTTGACGTGTTGTTATTGTAAGACCTGTAAAACAGCTGTTAGTTGGGGTTTTTCCGCAAAATTATTAATTAAAATCTACTATATCTACTTATTAATACGAGATTATTTTAAAAATATACTTCAAAATGGCTGAAAACATTCCATGAAAATCTGTATATCCTTTCATCTGTCACGAACTGTCAAACCATTTTCGAAAATTTTTCAATTTCCAATTACTCTCATTAAACTGATTAAATTATCTGAAGAAATTACCATGAAAGCTATATATATAATTTTTATATAATTAGAATTTTTAATAAATAAGCTATTAGTCGCAAATACACATAGTTTTATATTTGAAACAAAATACTAAATCGGTGGTCTGCAAAGTAGAAGAAGAACTTTTGAATAGTTTTAGAGTAAGACGCCCATTTTGGGCGCTTGACAGACGAGAGGATATAAGGGGCATGTATTATTTTAGGGAATTAGAACTCACCCACAGAATAACCATAGCTCAGCCGAGGAAGCTAATCTTGCCGATAGCAAAATAACTGAAACACAAAATGAAAAACAGTTTTTATAATAAAGTTTGTAGGAATACAAACAGTACATAAAGAAAAAATGATAATACTTTAGGGTATGTATGTGGTCCTTATAAGTATAGAGTTCACTGTGAAAGTAGCAGCGCTGAAAGAGATTTTTTTTTGTGATTTCTATGAGCAGGCGCTCTAGCGTCAAAAGTAAAAAAAAAGTTACTCTTTCAGCGCTGTTGCTTTCACAGCGAACTCTACTAAAACTAAGTGGTCGTACTTAAGGGTGTCATTGGTTTATCTATAGCTGATAACCCATAGTTTATCGATTGAGACCTCAGACAAATTTAAAAATAACGTTAAATTTGCTTACCCAAAGAATGGAACCCAAGAAAATTAGAAATCTTCATTTTGAAGAAGATCACAAATTGCGACTATGAAGTGATTGAAAATTTCGGCTCCTTTATACTACTTGTGGTGAATAGCCTATTAATAGAATTAGTCTATTGCAATTTGCGACTAAGTAGGTATAACTGTAACTAATTTTTAACAAATCATCATTATAATATTCAGACAAAACTGTTGACAATTTTGGATGGAGACGATTCTATGTAAGTATAGCCTGTGTGGCCGACTTCTGTTGTTCTTCTGCTGTTGTCTGAAACAATATTTATCCTGTATTAAAGTTACCAAGTTCGACGTCGTGGTACAATATCTAATAAAACTCAAAATCAAAATAATTTTTATTTAGAGTTAATTTTTTACAACATTTTTTCTGAACGTCGAAACTACCACCGGTTCGGGAACGAACTCGGCGAGAAGAACCGGCGTAAGAAAATTAGCCCGAATAAAAGGTCTAAATCTATACAACTATAGATTAAGACCGTTGATTATCTACACTAATATTAAAATATTATGATTTCTGCTGCACGGCCCGTTGCGAAGTTGGTGTCACCAAGGCGGGGGTGCGCGTGCGGGAGGGAGTTTAGATCTATTAGTAAATGATGATTTAAAATATAATACTTGATTATTCACTAAATCTAAATCTATCTAAATAATATATAAAACTCAAAGGTTACTGATTGACATAGTGATCTATCAACGCACAGCCCAAACCACTGGACGGATCGGGCTGAATTTTGGCATGCAGGTAGATGTTATGATGTAGGCATCCGCTAAGAAAGGATTTTGATCAATTCTACCCCCAAGGGATAAAATAGAGGGTATACCGATCGGGCTGAGACTTTGATACCTAAATAATAATAATACTTCTTAACGCGAGCGAAGCCGCGGGCAAAAGCTATCTATAATATAATAATTGCATTGTAATTTTTTTGTAATTAAGTAACTGAAATTTAAAAGAGCAGACGATGTCATCCTATAGGTGAAGAATAGAGATAATTATTAGTATTAATAATGTGAAAATGTTTTCATCTGTTTGTAAGTTTACAATTCTAAAAATTTAAAATAATTAAAGCACTACTTTAGGCATAATAATTTTAGTGTTAATTTAAGAATAATACTGAGTAGGTTAATAATATATAATTACTGGATTTCAATAAATAATATGAGTCTTCAATTTGACTTGATTCAAATTTCTAAAATTGGTTTTATAAACTAGAGCTACTGCAAGATGTTGTCCTTATCTGCGTTTACGCAGAAAATTTTGTTTATAGCGAGGAAACGTATCGATTGACGACCTCCGTGGCTCAGTGGTTCCTGGGTCATGGATGTGTATTAAATATGTGTATCATATAATAAAAATCTTAAATATATGTATAGTATAAAGTATTAAATATATTACCGTTGTCTGGTACCCGTAACACAAGTCCTTCAGGTACTTAGCACAGGGCCAGACTGACGTGGTGTGAAGCTTCATAGATATTATTATTATGTTTGTGTAAAGCACTCCTTGCTCACGGGCAATTAAATCCCGGACCTTTGGAAGGCATGCGATGGGGCCGAAGCCAACACGCAGAGGCCCGTTACACAGTTTTAATCTAGATGTAATGTGACACCGCGGCCGGCGACTCTCCCTGTCCGCACTATAGGAGTACGACCAAGGAGAGCCAGCGGCCAGTGTAGGACTATTGCAGGGAATGGAATTAAAATGATATCGGGCTATGGGGGTGTCTTTTATAGTTTCGGCAGCGTACGCAAAATAAGTAACTTTTCTGGTTGATTTTTACACCTTGTGTCCGAAAAACCCAAATACGGAACCCAATTTGTTTCCAAAATAAAATTTATCCTATGTTACTCGTGGATAATGTAGCTTTCGAATGGTGAAACAATTTTTAAAATCGGTCCAGTAGTTTTTGAGCCTATTCATTACAATTAAACAAACAAACAAACAAAGTTTTCCACTTTATAATATTAGTGTAGAAAGATTTTAGAAGTACCTAATACAGATCTAACTCGCGACTGTATTTCTATGGTCTAAAACGCAAGACGAATCTAAAAATGTTATACTTATTAATATAATATGCGTGACTCGTCTCAACGTTTATGCAATTTTTTGAAGACTTACTTTAGTACGTCCAAACGCATCATCAGATAGTAAGAGACGTTTGTGGTCCATGAACACCCGCAACATTAGAAAAGTTTTTTGGCGGCTTTAAAGAAGGGAATACGTCCCATTCTTGACGGTCTCTATGTCGTAATTGTTCGGGCAAATAGCATTGTAATCCTTAACAATTACTTATAAATTACTAGATGTTCCGCGCGGCTTCGCCCGCGTAATTTAGGAATTTCACGGAAACCGTACAATTTTTCGCAAAAAATAGCCTATGTCCCTTCACGTGGTCTATTCTTCATGTGTGCCAAGTAACATAAAAATTGCTCCAGTAGTTCTTGAGATAATAATCAATTTCAAATAATTTGCCCCGTTATTTCCACATTTTCCTCTATTTCTTCGCTCCTATTAGTCTTAGCGTAATAAAATATAGCCTATAGCCTTCCGCGATAAATGGGCTATCTAACACTGAAATATTGAAATATTTTTTTCAAATCGGACCAGTAGTTTATGAGATTAGCGCGTTCAAACAAACAAATAAACTCTTCCGCTTTATAATATAAGTATAGATCTAACAACGACCACGCTATGAAACCCAGTTGTGAATCCATGTCCTACTGCACAAGTTTTTAACCAGAATAGTGTTCGATAGAAAGTTGTACCTTTCATTGCTTACTGTGGTAATAGCTCCATCTCTAAATATTTTAAGAAGACAATCCTTATACATAATATGAGGGTTAAAAGGGGTGAAAATAAAAAAAAAACATTAGAACACATTAATTAAAAGTATATTATAATATACAATAAATATTTCATTTCAAATGACATCACCCATAATAAAAAAAAAATATTACAAAGTAAAAAAATCTTAGATAAAACTTTTACAAGTTTAAAGGTTGTCCAAACTAACGGGTGGATCATTGTCAGCGTAGATGCCGGCGAGGGATCTGCCGTACGGTGACTGCCCGTTGCTGCTCAAGAAGAAGTTACCATTGTCCCTGAAAAAAAAAAAAGAAAAAGTTTGAGTTTTGAGTGATAAATGTTCTATAATTGATGAGCGAAGATGAATCGAGATCAATGTTTAATCTATCCGTTTTGACATTGGTAATGCCTTTTATTAGCTCCTATGTAGGGTACGATATTACAAAAGATTGCCATGATTTTATGTCTCTGGAGCTTGAAAAGGCTCAAAAGACTCGTATTCATGAAACTCAATATTTTGTTCTATTTCGACGTAGGTAGGTACCATCGAAAAAATTGATTCATAGGCAGATGGCGGACTTACATCAATTGGTCAAGTTATATCAATTCAATATTGGTCATTACCTGTTCACTGGGTTTGACATAACGCGACCAAATTCGTAGGTCCGCCATCTGCCTATGATCAACTTCTCTGATAGTACATAAGTTTTTGCTATTTGTTTGAGCAATTTTAAAGATACATTTCGGAGTTATTTTTCGTCCGTTTTGATAGTCTTCTATTGCTCTGCAGTAGTTAGCGAGATCATAATTACCTTTGACTTTCTATGAAATTCTAACATCGTTAGCAGGGCCGGATTTATGTATTTTATGATTATAGGAAGAACTCTGCCGCCATCCTAGGACGCTGCCGCCCATAAGCCATGGCCTATACTGCCTAATGTGCCTATACATAAATCCAGAGCGGATCGTTAGCATAAACTTCCTATGGGAGAAAAACCAACTCTGAAAGCACGCTCTACCCTGTACAGTCGGTATCGTCATTGATGTAAATGTACGCCGCTGTGGCAGCGTCCAGCGTCTGCCACTCGCTGCAGGAGCTGCTGGGAACCGCAGCGAAGTTGGTAGGGTTGACGATCGCCTCAGCGTAGTAGTCGCACGATGCCAAGTGGCTGCATATGTCTGAAAAAAGAGCAACTCCTGAAGTGTTAACCCTTCACTGAGCTGATAAGCCAGTTAGAAGTCGAAGAATGTTCTTGATTCTTGATCGTTTTGGCTAAGAGACAAAGCATAAACCATAGTTGTTACAATTATCAAAGCAATTTTTGATGTTTAGGCATAGTGTTTGTAATTAGGTGATAATTATACAGCATGGCTGGTGTGACATGTTCAATACTCGAGGACGTGATGTTTGGCTATTATATTAGACGAAAAAAAAAAATATATAAAAAAAATATATCAATTGATCACTGATTTATATTTTATAGAACATTTTTTTTAGCTATATATCAAGCTAATTTTTTGTGAGTAGCTTCATTTTGATTAGACGAACAACATTTTTATCTACGAAAAATCTTGAAACAGAAATAGAAATAGAAAGGATTTCATACTTTGACTTGATGGTCCTAAAATATGGATTGTTCTATTTGTAGGACAATGTAACTCTTGAATTATATAACTATTAACCTATCAATATACAAAAAAATCAGCTTGTTAGGGTTCCGTTTTAGGGTTCAGTAGTCAACCATGTTTTGTTGACACAGTACAGAACCCTATAACGAAACCCTAACAAGCTAATTTTTTGTATATTGATAGATTAATAGTCATATAATTTAAAAGTAGCATTGTCCTACAAATAAAACAGTCCATATTTTAGGACCATCAATTCAAAGTATGAAATCCTTTCTATCTCTGTTAGCTACCACTTTCGACATTTTTCGCAAATAAAAATGTTGTTCGTCTTATCAAAATGAAGCTACTCACAAAAAATTAGCTTGATAGTAATAAAAAAAAATGTTCTAGGGCTCCCGTACTATGAGTAAATGAAGCTTAGGCCGTGTTCACACCAAACCGACTGTGACTTGTGAGCCGCTGAATGTGAGCGAACGGCAGTTTGTTGTATTTCCATACATATTCACTTTTTCGTTCACACCTAACCGACAATACGCCATTACGCTAGGCGTAGGCGCGGATATTCGATACCGTGTATTTTCACGTTCACACTGGGGCTCACAGTGAGCCTGCTCACATTCGGCGGCGTATAGTCAGTTTGGTCTGAACACGCGCTTAAAGTTAAATAATTATTTACCCAACGCATGGACACCGCGCGCGGGAAGAGTAACCGCGCGGTGTTTCTTTGATGGCGCACGCCGCGCGCTGCCGCGCTGGGCCGCATGACGCATCACGCGACACGCATGATAGCTTGCCTACTTGCCTAGCCGCGTAATTTACTTAGTGTCCATGATTCATTTATTTAAAGGGGAATTTGGTCAAAAATTAAGTAAGTACCTAATTTTACAACATAATTATAATGAGAATCGAGTACTGACTACTGAGTACTCTCCCATGTCTCATCAGTCATGACTCATGCTGTATAAATAGGCTATGGCCTATGCTTGTGTCATGAATTATGATGGACAGATTATAATGTCCATCCAAAAAAATAATACAATACATAAGTAGGCAATACCTCTTCTATTTAAAGGTTCGCCATCGCATTTTGGCTGGTATTTCTTGTTGCAGTTATACCAGATGTCCTTATGGCCAACTTGCTCGAATGTGCCGAATACTCCTGGGTTTGTGTGGTGCGCAATCACACAATTACCACTAGTCTTGTCCAAGCCATCCAGGGCAATAGGGCCTTCGAACCCTGGGCCAGCCGGGTCTAGTCCTTGAATCCTAAAGCACAATAAAGATTTAAAAAAGGTTTTTTTTTATATTCATTTCAATTTTCAATCTGTGTACAGGCTTCAGTGCGCAGAGATGAAGTTTTATTTTGTTGATTTCCCACTAGATTTAAACGTACAATTTTATTTTACCCAAAAAACAGTCATGTGACCTTTGTATCGTTTGTACACAACACAATAAAATAATATAATACCAAATCTGTGGCCTAGTACCTTCCTATGTACCATTGAAGAAATTGATTCTGAATAGACGGACAGCTACGTCATTTGGTTGGATTATGTCAATGTCAATCCTACTAGTCCTACTAACTAATATTATAAAGGCGAAAGTTTGGATGTATGTATGAATGTTTGTTACTCTTTCACGCAAAAACTACTGAACGGATTTTAATGAAACTTTACAATAATATAGCTTATACATCAGAATAACACATAGGCTATAATTTTAACCGACTCTCAAAATGGAGGAGGTGTTATGTTCGTTTTTTTATGTTCAACGATCACTCCGCCGCGCGCCGTTTGTGAACCGATTTTCAGAATTTTTATTTTGGTCTATAAGATTTTTCTCGCCGGGTTAGTTCCCGAACCGGTGGTAGGCACCACGTAGGACATTCTGAAAACATTTATTTTAAATTTATTCAGAAATAAAACAATTTTGATTTTGATTTGATTTTTTTAAACCAATTTAGTACCATGTTCACAAAAGTGGTGACCTGATGAAGGGATCCATACGTAATCGAGGGAACTCCTCAAAATGTATGTGGAAACCTGTGGTGACTTCGGTTTCGTGGGAAGTATTATAAGCATATGCTACTAACAAGTAAGATTTTGCACTGAAGTATACTATAGTTCGGAGGGTGCTGAGAGGACTCCTGATTCTTTATATATACAAGTTTGGGAGTTTCGGCGTTGTTTTAAGAACGGAAAGCATATTATACTACTATTCAAATTCTATCTAAAAATATCACGAACTACTAGAGCAATTTTTATGTTATTTGGCTCAGATATAGAGTACACCACGTGAAGGGACATAAGCCTTTTTTTTTTTGCGGGAAAATGTACGGTTTCCGTAAAACTCCTAATTTACGCGGGCGAAGCCGCGCGGGACATCTAGTTCAATATAAGTGTCGGCTGGATTTGACGTAACTCGACCAAACTACGTAGGTCTGCCTATGATTCAACTTCTCTGATAGAACATAAGACGTTTCCTTGTAAAAAACCATCCTCACCTTGGTAGATATTTGTTGAATGTTTGAAGTTCTTTACCGCAGTACCCAACCACGTGGGCTCCCAGGGAGTGGCCGACGCCATTTGTGGTGGCAATGTTTAACTTGTAGTTCGACATTATATTTAGCGCTTGACCGCACATCTTACCCACCTATAAAAATAGAGTTTTAAAAATCATGCCATTATTGCCAAGGTATAAGTAGAATTATTAGATTAGTAAGTTATGAATATAACGCAACACTCAACAGGCATAATACGGCAGGTGAAGCTTGGCAAAAAAGAGTGCTGAAGAGAAAGAAAAGTGTGTTTTAGATGAATGATTATAATTTTTCTTTTATTGAAGGCAACCCTACGCTACGTTTGAACCATAAAGTTAATATACCTAGCGGAATAGAGAAACAAAGGCCTGAGCAAGCGAGATGTCACTATCAGTAACACTGCGTGGTAAAAAGAGACGTGTGCTACATGACAGCAGAACCAATTTTTAGGGTTCCGTACCCAAAGGGTAAAAACGGGACCCTATTACTAAGACTTCAATGTCTGTCTGTCCGTCTGTCCGTCTCTCTGTCAGCAGGCTGTATCTCAAGAGCGGTGATAGCTAGAGAGTTGAAATTTTCACAGATTATGTATTCCTGTTGCCACTATAACAACAAATACTAAAAACAAAATAAAACAAATATTTAAGGGGGGCTCCCATACAACAAACTTATTTTTTTTTTGCCATTTTTTGGTCTATATCAATAATGGCAACAGGTAAGTACTTGAATTTTTCTCAAAGTCCTTAGTTATATGTTTACTTTAATATTTAATAAAAATATTAAAATAAAATAAAGAAATAAGGGGGGGGGGGGGGGTCCCATACAAAAAACACAATTTGTGGCCTAATTTTGCTCAATAATGGTACGGAACCCTTAGTGCGCGAGGTGAGGGTGATGAAACTGTTAACCCTAAAACAAAATTGTTTATGCATACCTTTATAGCATTAGGTACAGCTTTCGCTGGATACAGTACAGGAGTAAGTAAAGCGATTCCAGTAGACGCTTCCTTTGACCAATCTATTGCGAATACGTTGTATAATAATGCAATTAAACTTGTTAGTACAACTTTGGCGCTTGGGTCCTCAGGTGACTGGTTCAGGCCATGCGCATACACGACGGACTTGCGATTCTCGTCAAAACACGTATTGGTAAGCAACGGCAGAGGATCCTCCAGCTTAGTTGAAGTATAGTTTGTAAGGGACCTGGAGTTACGATAGTAAGAAATTAAAAAAAAACCCCGCCTGGGGACCGCCAACAGCGACTTTTGCATTTTGTAGTCACTGTTTTGATTCGGTTCGCTGTGAACTGATCCTTAAACTATAATGTTATGTGAAATCAAACATCTACATTAGCGATTCCCCGACACACCTTGACAACAATTATGGACTAAAATATTTCTTTACACTTAGGAATTTTTTAAACTTAAAGTCATTAAATATTATTTTATTACTTTTTAAAGTTGTTTGGCGGGGTTTTTTTTATTTTTATTTCTTAATTTAATTTTATTTAATGCTTTTTAAACTTGTGTTGGTTATAGTGCAAAATAATTCCTATCAACAGGATCATAATATCTCAATGAATACCATCTATTAATGTCCTCTTGGATGAGGCCGTCAATATGAGTCTAAACATGAAACCTCCACTTTGGGTTCATATGGAGCTCGGCTCCTATATCCAGGTGATGCTGCAGCAGCAGCATGCAAATATTTATTGTTAATCTACGTCTTATTAGCTGTCGCAATTAAAATGAGCCCAAACACGAAACCTCTGCTCTAAGTTGGTGATGAGTTGGGTATCCTATTGATTACCAGGTTATGCTGCAGCACCAGGTCAACTTTCTCTTAATGTGTATATATTCATAAATGTCACGAACTAGAATGCAAAATATAAAGCCCACCAAACGATTGCAAGTTGCTAATCGGCCCTTCACGAACCAGATGAACCGCGATTTTCCAGCACTGAGCAGGCTGATGATGATGAACTATAGCTAAGAACACTCTCGATCATGTCAGCTTTCAAACAAAAAAACTAGATAAAAATCGGTCCACCCTTTTGGATGCTGCGATGCTACAGACAGACAGACAGACACGTCAAACTTACAACACCCCTCTTTTTTGTCGGGGGTTAAAAATAAGTATAATCTATGTGTAACTATTAGTACTAGAGATCGCCCAATGGTCTAAATCCGACCTTAAATTTAGTTATCTTCTTTTTAACCCCCGACCAAAAAGAGGGGTGTTATAAGTTTGACGTGTCTGTCTGTCGGTCTGTCTGTCTGTCTGTCTGTCTGCCTGTCTGTCTGTCTGTCTGTCTGTCTGTCTGTCTGTCTGTCTGTCTGTCTGTCTGTCTGTCTGTCTGTGGCATCGTAGCATCCAAACGGGTGGACCGATTTTGATCTAGTTTTTTTTTTGTTTGAAAGCTGACATGATCGAGAGTGTTCTTAGCTATAGTTCATCATCATCAGCCTGCTCATTGCTGAAATATCACGGTTTATCTGGTTCGTGATAGGCCGATTAGCAACTTGCAGTCGTCTGATGGGTTTTATATTTTGCATTCTGGTTCGTGATACTTATGAATATATACACATTAATGGAAAGTTGACCCTGGTGCTGCAGCATCACCTGGTAATCAATAGGTTACCCAACTCCTCACCAATTTAGAGCAGAGGTTTCGTGTTTGGGCTCATTTTATTTGCGACAACCAATAAGACGTAGATAAGCAGTAAATATTTGCATTCTGCTGCTGCAGCGTCACCTGGATTCTTTAGGAGCCGAGCTCCGTATGAACCCAGGGTGGAGGTTTCATGTTCGGACTCATATTGACGGCCTCAACCAAGAGGATGGTATTTATTGTAATATGATTCTGTTGATAGGAATTATTCTGCACTATAACCAACACAAAATTAAAAAGCATGAAATAAAATTAAATTAAGAAATTTAAAAAAAACCCCCGCCAAACCACTTTAAAAGGTAATGAAATAATATTTACTGACTTTAAGTTTAAATAATTCCTAAGTGTAAAGTGATATTTTAGTCCATAATTGTTGTCAGGGTGTGTCGGGGGACCGCTAATGTAGATGTTTGATTTCACATAACATTATAGTTTAAGGGTCAGTTCACAGAGAAAGGAAACGAGACAATCAGTGACTTGGCGATACAAAATGCCAAAGTCGCTGTTGGCGGTCCCCCGACACACCGTGACAACAATTATGGACTAAAATATCACTTTACACTTAGGAATTATTTAAACTTAAAGTCAGTAAATATTATTTCATTACTTTTTAAAGTGGTTTAGCGGGGGTTTTTTTAAATTTCTTAATTTAATTTTTACTTTATATACTTTAAACGGGGAGCCCGTTTAAAGTATTGACTATTTCAGATTTAATAAAACAAAACAACAATCCATTTTAAATTTGACAACAGACTTCAACCATAAACAAAAGAGTACAATTCGTGTGTATAGGCTTCCCAAGTAACAAAATCTGGTCTTGTAGTGGTTCTGGGGCCAGGACTATAACAGGCTAGTAAACGTTAATTACCACGGAAAAGGGCCCATTTTATACGCGTACTTTTGCTAATAAAACACTCATAGTAGAGTTGCCTAGCACTACTTAGAAAAATAATACACTTATTGTTGGACTACGCAGAACTATCTGCTCCCACGAAGCCATCTATGAGCATCTAATAGAACCCCAGGCAGGCCTGTTACGTACTCCGCGCTTCTATTACTAGCTACTTCAAACATTTGTGAATTGTGTTGTGAGGTGGATGAAATAATAAAGAAAAGGTAAGTTAATCTATATTGATTGATATTTAATTACAAGTTTTAATTAGAACGTAATATTTTACGTGCATACATACTTGGAGGGTTAATTCGAAATCAATTAACACTCAGTGTATTTCTGATCTGACATTAACAAAAATCTGTTAAAAACTATATAAATGGCATTCGTGCAAGCGATAGCGCGATTTAGAAGAAACCTCAGCGCCATCTATTGAAAACAACATGAAACCATACTATATGAATTACATTCGTGCAAGCGTTAGCGTTAGCAACATGAAACTATTTTTCTTATACAATTTAAATTGGCACTAACAACGGCAAACGCGTAAGTATTTCCGGTGAAATATATTGTGTTTTACATCTCAATTTTTGTTCGCCCATTGAACACGGCGTATTTACGAAGTTGTGTTTAGAAATAAGTGCATTTCGTTCTATAAATTACTATTACTGGCGTGTGAGCTTATAGCGGATTTATAATTACTTCTTGTAGTCTATTACAAATGTAACTTTCTGGAGCAAGTTTTCTCAAGTATATTTACACCTTTGAAACACTCGTATAGGCCATCTTAGCCTTTACTGCGCCTATAATCTCGTTCTATACACGACTATAAGTCAACTTATAAGAACAGTCTACTACAAACCCAAACAAACTCCGTCTAACCTAGGTAGTAAAACCGGATCCACTAAGCGAGAGTTACTAGTGCTGCAAGCCTATAAACTGTGCACTATAGGAGAATTTTGTTGCTTGGGTTGTCAATCAAAATCTCCTAGTATGTGTGTTCAGTGTTGTAGTGTGTGTAATGTTTTATTTGTTAAAAAAATGTATGATAAAAGCATAATTTCAAAATAATATTGGCTCGATGCACTTCTTCTCCATATAAACTATAACTGGGCGAAATTTCATGCACCTACGTTTCCCCATTTTTCGTAAAAAGGGTTACAAAGTTTTTCGCTCACGTATTAATATCTAGATGTTTTGATACACAAGTTCTTATTCTATTAAGACTATATTATATTTATATTATATCAGTGACCCGTAATAACGTGGTGTTAAGATTCTACCATAAGGATAAATCGATATCTCGATCGATAAATCGGTTGTATAAATCGCTATCTTGACAAGATAGCAAATACAACCGACGTTATGGACAATTATGGCACAAATGTCATGCCCTTTAACAGGTTTGCAATCGCCTATGTTTGTTCATCATGGGCTTACGTGGAGAGGCTGGTAAGGACAACTTACCCGCAGTAAATCCGCAAATCCGCCGAATGCCCTAGACTGGCACTTAATAAGAAAACTGGTGAAAAAAAAGTTTGTGAGCACAAATAAATGAAAAACGTAAAAAATACACTAATGCCTGTTTTCATCAATTTCCTCGAAATTGTCTTCTTTGATGAAAACCGCTAATAAAGACAAGCCATGAAGACTCTTCATGGCCGCTAAGAGAAGTTAGAGCTCGCGCTCGCTAGAGACACGATAGTCTTAAGGGCACCGTCTTCCAAATTCACGTTTCTAGAATGAGTAATTTTTAAAGAAAGCGTCATTCAATAAAACTGAAAAATATATAAATGTATAGATACATCTTTTAACTAGTGACTTTTGTGGTTAGAAACACAATACAGATAATTTTACTTGATAAAAAAAAATCCGAAACAACCTCGATTTTAAAAACATTTTGAGTTTTATAGGACTTACAGGGACTCAATCAAAAAATAATTTGGACAGTTCGATTACTATTAAAATTTTACAGGGAAATGATTGGATACATGTTTAATTATAATATTTTTTATCTAAGTAAAAAGGTTTTTACTCCTATTTCGCCCTATCATGGACGCGGCGAGCGTCGTAACCGCCACCGTACAAGGCGCGCTGATATGAATGTTATTTTAATGTCATTTACGTCGATATTCGCACTGAACAGACATCGACCTGCTAATTTAGGGAGAAGGTGCCCTTAAGACCTACGAATAATAAAAAATCGGCCAAGTGCAAGTTGTACTCGCGCACGAAGGGGAACCACTACAGAGCAAAAATAGACTAAAAATTGAATTTTTTGTATGGGAGCCCCCCTCAATTATTAAAGTAAAAACACAATTAAGACTTTTGAGAACATTTCAATTGCCTATGTGTTGCCGTTATTGATAAAGGCGAGCACTTACCTCAATTCCAAAACGATAACCTTGCGAACGCGAATGCCAAGCGTGTACGCATCGCAATAAGATTCATTTTAGCTTAGCATAAAATTGTAAGTTACGACGGGCGGATCTTCTCTATTTTATTTTTCGTGTATTTTTTTTAAATATCTTTCGAAATAAATAGTTAGAAAAAAGATTATTCGTTTCAGACCTTTTTAAAATAGATTCATTGACAATTTATTAAAATAAAATGTAAGTTATTCTTGTTAATACTTATATTTCGATGACAAAGAGTTTTGTCGGAGATGAGTTTGTAAATTAATACCAGCCAAGGTATTATTTTTTATTAAAATGTTTTTGATATAAACCCTTTTAAATATTGTGCTCTATATCTCATATTTTTTTACATTTCGTTATTATATTGGAACTAGGTAAATCGGGTATCAAGAAAAAACAAAATGGGGTTTCAGCCCGCCTTAAGAGCAAAAAATAGCAAAAAAAATCACCTTTGTTGTATGGGAGCCCCCCTTAAATATTTAATTTATTTTATTTTTAGTATTTGTTGTTATAGCGGCAACACATATATGATATACACAACCTGTAAAATTTTCAGAAGTCTAGCTATAGTGGTTCTTGAGTTACAGCCTGGTGACAGACAGACGGACAGACGGACAGACATCGAAGTCTTAGTAATAGGGTCCCGTTTTTACCCTTTGGGTACGGAACCTAAAAACTAAGGAAACGTAACTCCCATACTATTACCGTTTTAAATTTGGTTCCTTTCGAACTGTCATGTAACGTCAGCCTGATACCGCTCAAGGTCACCTAAATATTGCAAATGTATTGAAATGTGTACCTAAGGTACACTTTTTTGACAAGTATTGTAGAGCATGTTTTTGACGGAGTTACTTTTTCTTAGTTTTTATTATTCGTAGCTTAAGACAGACTATTGCCATACAAAACACAATATCAAGATACGCAGTACGCACACACATATTTTGAATTGCAATTGTCTGTCTTAAACTGTCGCTTCTTAAGAAAGGGTGAGCTCTAAGGATTGGTGAAAACGGCCATTACTAAATTAGTAAGAAAACTCTATTTTACTTACTCATTGATTTGTAAAAATGATATGAAAGCAACTTCATTTTAAAGAGATGCAGCTCGCAGCAATGTTTAGGTATAATTGAATTATATTATTCCTTCCTATTTATATTGAAAAATACCGGTTTTATTTATATTTACCAAGCATGTGGAGGAAATTTTTAAGATATCTGTTTATTTACACAAGTGTAACTTGCAAATAATTTCGTGTGTACACTCTTTTAATTATGTACAGTATTGTTATTGTTTTCTTGCAAGTAGCTCGTGCAACTATAAGAGGTTTTAGGAGAGTTAGAGGAGGATTAAATCCACACAGCAGCAGGCTCAATGGGATTCAAGGTTGATAACCTTATTCAGAACCCAGTGGATGTGAATGTTTGAATCCTGCATCCGGGAGGCCTACAACGAAACCGTTTTGATACTTAAACAACCGAATCAATGCCACGTCCTACTCTAACAACGTCATTTCACGTTTGTTAGAGTAGGACGCGGTATTCCGATTCGTTCGATTGAGTCTCACAACAGTTTCGTTGTACGACCCCAGTATCTTCTATCCAACAGCCGCTACTGTAGGCAGATTACCATTGTAGGTAACATACGATACGAGTATTCTATTATAAGTTATAAGTGGTACACCCCGTACACCCACTATGCGCATATTATATTACACAGTGATGGCTCGAACCACGTTTCTTACTTTGAACATCATGGAATGTCAAATCATTGTTGATTGACGATGATAATGCCATTTGGTAGATTGAGAAGAAACGGACTGGAACGGACAAGGAATAGTGGGTACACCGTACAGGTTTGGATCATAACAACCAAACCAAGTCACACTTACTTTACTGCAGGTGGACTTAATAGGCACTTCTGCAATGTTATCTTATGTATCCAAAGGTTATAGACCTGGATCCCAGAAGGATAAGACATAACTTACTCTCTCATGGATGAAACCATAGGTTCTTAGTAGTGCCTCGTGTACTTAGAATACCTGCGAATTTGTGTAGCTTTACGTGTGACACCTGGTCAGGTACCAGGTAACAAAGTTGACTAAAAATTAGTCTTACTTTACTTATTTTCTTATGGCTAATATTTATATATAACTTGTAGATTATTGTTCTGAACTAGTATCATGTAGTGCAAGACACTTTTCAATGACCAAAACTATTATCAGACATAGAATTAGAACGTACGTAACGACATTTTTACACATTATGAGTGAGTGAGTGAGAGTGAGTATAGCTCCATGTAGAGATTCACAAATTCGCAGGTCTTCTAAGTACATAAGGAACTACTGAGAACCTAAGGTTTCATCCATATTGTGATAGTAAGTTATGTCTTATCGCTCTGGGATCTGGGTCTAACAGGTAGGCACTTGACTAGGAATATGACCAAAAATACTCAAAAATTCATACTTTAATAATTATTACTACATGTTAGAAAGAGGAAGTACAGTCTGGATATGGACAGACAGACGGACAGGTTGAAATATCTTTGTGATCGGGTCCCGTTTTTACCCTTTGGGTAAGGAAAGAGGGGAAAAAAAATTAGCAACAAAGTTATTTTTAAAACGTCTGATAATAGTTTTGGTTATTGAAAAGTGTCTTGCACTACATGAACAATTCAGAACAATAATCTACAAGTTATATATAAATATTGGCCATGACAAATTAAGTAAAGTAAGACTAATTTTTATTCAACTTTGGTACCTGATACCTGAAGGTGTCACACGTAGAGCTCCACAAACTCGCAGGTATTCTAAGTACACGAGGCACTACTAAGAACCTATGGTTTCATCCATCAAAAAGTAAGTTATGTCTTATCCTTCTGGGATCCAGGTCCTAAACTACATTTAACTTAGATATCATTTGTACAGCTGATATTTTGACTACGACTATAGTAGTATTTAACGAACCGTGAAGGAACTAGGAAGTTAATTATGTTTTCAAAGATAAAATTAATCATTGATATTATTATGTTATGAAGAAGGGACTCTTAAGATAATACTGCTTACTCAGACGAATTATAAATATTTGACTAGTTCTTTAAGATTATGATATGTGCGTAGAAAGTAAAAGTAACAACAAACTAAACTATTTACTTATTATATTTTATTAGAAAAAAACTTAAGTGTCAAAATAAGGGTAGTTCATAGAGCATAATAATACATCTGATAGGGTAGTTAATAAATATTTCTGTAGTAGATGCAGCTTATTCGTCCCTTTGTCCGTAGATATACGTCAGGCCTTCCGCCCCCATGCCGTAAGGAGGTTCGCTGCTTGTCTTGAGATAGAAGTTGCCTCGAGCTCTGGAAAATATGGAATATCATTTCAAACATCTTAGGTTAAGATAAGGACTCTCGTGTAAGAGAAAAAATATCTGTGGACTCGTCAATAAACGAGCATGGGATTTTGAGTTCGATGGTTCATGCTGACAATCCTACTATCAGAAGTAAGTGTGGAAAACCTACCTAGATTGTAACCGTTACTATAGTCGTGAGGAAATTCGAAGGGCTGCACTCTAAATCCATTTAGTTTCTTGGGAGTAAAATTATCTCCATACTAGTTGCCCCAACTGATCAACGTTTAACACCTCCATCGTGGGTATCGCAGACACAATAGATTTTCAATTGTTATGCGACAGCCGGCTGCCGCTTGGGGATTGATGGGTTAAACGTAAAAAGGGTAGTCTGTACCGAGACTGACGCCCTGTAGCACTCTTAATATTTGTAGAGTTCTCACGTTCTGTCTGTGTCTTCGCCGATGTAGATGATAGAATCAGTCTCTGGAGTTGCGTCCAAGGTGACCCAGTCATGGCAGGAGTCGCACTGCTGCGCAACGAACGCGGTGGAGTTGAGCAGAGCCTCAGCCATATAGTAGCACACGTCCTGGTGGCTGCATGCGTCTGAAGTGGTCAAAACATGTTTTATTATTGAACAAGCTAAGTTGTATTAAGGTACCGGTAAATCTAACAAACGTTTATCCTGATTTTAAAACCCGCCGCTAAAATGATGATAGGAGAGACTTCTTAGCGTACTGAGTGAGACTGAGAGACTTCTTAGTGGACTGCTTCAATATGACTCCCATTACCGTAATAAGCAGGTGCTTAGAGCAACGAAAATTTATAAGTACGCCTAAGTGTGCATTTTATGGATCCATTTTGACAATTTTACTATTTTCCTACGGACATGCATATAATGCAGCATCTTTATATGTATGTAATGCATTTATTGTTGGCGAGAGCGATTTGTCGCTTGCGTGCGCAAATACCTTTAACAATGATGGACACGTTAATGCACTGGGGCTGGATTTTGCAGGCGCAGTTGAACCATATGTCGACCTGTCCCAGCTGCTCCTTGGTCCCGTAGACCCCTGGGTCCGTGTGCAGGACGTCCACGAACTCCGCCCGCGACGGGTTGAGTCCGTCCAGCGAGAGCGGTCCGTCGAATAGTGGACCGGCCGGGTCCAGCCCGGTTATTCTGTAACCAAAATGTTATAATAGTGCAGTAAGGTTATAGTTAATATTACGTTACTTGTGTCCTTACAAGGTATAAAGAACCTATTGATGTTGGAAACCTAATTAGATACATATTTAATAGGAAATTAAAATTAGTGGATTAGGCGCTGCCATGGCGCTGCAGTCGGTAAACCAACTTACCTCGATACATTTTTGTTGAAGGTCTGTAGTTCTTTGCCGCAGTATCCCACTAAATGGGCACCCAGCGAGTGTCCCATCAGATGAGTAGTGCTCAAGTTGAGAGTGCTGACTGACATTTGGTCCAGGGCTTGACCACACTGCTCACCAATCTGAGAATAAGATGACTGATAAGGTTTTGCAGATAGCTATTATGCAAGACCTAAGTAGTTTGGTCGCGTTAAGTCAAACCCATCCGACAGATCACAATTAACATTTAATTGACATGATCCGACTAAAATAGTACCAACCCTTATCGTATTCGGTACAGCCGATGCCGGGTATTTCACAACATCCATTATCAAGGAAGGCGATGCGGCCTCCTTCTCCCAGTCAACGACAAACACGTTATAACCACCAATCTTCATGTAAGCCTCCACAACAGACTCCGTAGTATCGGCCTTGGGGCTTGATGTGAAGCCGAAAGCATAGATCAACGTCTTGAGGTCCTTGTTGAAGCATTTCGATTCCAGCAAAGGTAGAGGCTCCTCTAGCTCTGTGCTGATGTAATCGTCGATGTTCCTGAAAATAATATGGGAGTTGGGTAAGGTTAGGTTAGGTTAGTTATTGACTGTTGGAAATTTACTTCCGTGTTAATTCAATTGATACCTGCTTACGCGAGAAATCACTGATTATTATTAGTTTATTATTAACTTATACCAAAATAAATAATTTAGCAACATGTGTAATGAGACAAGAACAGATATACGATTGTTTAAATATATAACAAAAAATTTTGCTTACTGTAACTGTGACTAATCTAGTAATTGCTTCTATAATGAATGTAATGTTACCAGTATGATGCACATCAACAACATAGAAGAAGTTATAGTAGAATTTTAACTAAACTCTAAGAATATGTTTCTCTTAAACTTACCCGCAATACAGCCTTAAATATGCTGCATACGAGCTCCTCAACTCCAACAACGCTGTAACAAAAGTTGATGCAAAATCCATAAAGTACCCAATATGGCACTATAATGATTTCACTATTGTTATAAAACACTTTTCTTAGGCCCGTATTTTTTGGTCAGTACTTGACCCTTGAAGATGCGACCCGGTCTTACTTAAGGATGCGGTTCGGCTCTGTGATTGGTCCAAATTTTGACAGCCAACCAATCACAGAGCCTGAACCGTGTCTTGAGACCGAGATGCATCTTGAGTACTGACCAAAAATACGGGCCTAAGTAACTTTAAAACCGGCCAAGTGCGACTCGGGCCACGCGCAATATAGGGTTCCGTAGTACCGATAGTTTTTGATAATTTTTGTATGGTCAATGAATGTACATTTATAACGTGTTTTACACTACTAACAACATAATTTCAGTTACGTTCAAAGGAATTTGAACGAAAAATTCCTTTATACTGCGCCAATTAATTTTCTTTAGTCGATCGACTATTACTCAATAACTTATGACGTCTTCTTAGCCGTGATAATTTTCCTTTTAAATTCAGCATATTTCCGTGAATTTTTTCACATTTCCAGAATCAACCGTTTAGCTGGTAGAAGGGGGGGGGGGGGGGGGGGGACACACTGAACTCTAACGATTTTTTCCGCTTTGAAACTTCATATTTCAGAAATGGATCCCTAAATCGGAAAATGATCTATGAATACTCGTAATATTTTTTCAAAAAATCTATCCAACGACACCCCACACGGTGGGGTGGACGCGAAAAAAAACATCACACCCACTTGATGTGATGGGGAGGTACGATAAATAAAAAATATTTTTTTAAGATTTTATATACCATTTTGTCGGCATCACTAATATGTGCATTCATGCAGAATTACAGGTTTATAGGTCCTATAGTCTTGAGTAAAACCGCGGACAGACAGACAGACGGACAGATAGACGGACAGACGGACGGACAGACCGAAACTATAAGGTTTCCTTGTTGACTACGGAACCCTAAAAACTCTAGACACAGTTAACACGAAATTACTTACTTATAAAAAACAAAATTTTCGAAACGAAATTCATTTTAACGAAATTATTTCATAGATATTACAGCATTTCATTGACACTGAATATCAACACTTGTTAATTCTATTTATATGTTGTTTTTGAGATAAGTTTCTAGTTGTTTAGCGTCACAAGTCTCAAATTATTTACATAGGCACATTATGTATATTTTTCAAGTAAAACTAGATAAGATGCATTGCGTATGACACAACACAGATTATGTTGTATCAAAATTTTCCCTAGTCCTACTCGCCGGTAAACAAATGGAAACAAAAATATATACGATCTGAAATTCTAATAATTACGACAATAATTTGCTGTGTGCCGAGTGTGAGTTTTTGTTTTACATTCGATCGTGAACGCGTTTGGCGTTTACTAAGATTTTGTATGGGATTTGTACAGCGCCACCTAGCGATGCTGACGGGAGTGAGCCCAGCCCAGTCAGTAATCCCATACAAAATCTTAGTAAACGCCAAACGCGTTCACGATCGAATGTGAAACAAAAAACTCACACTCGGCACACAAAGGCATTAATACTCAACCTGTCACAAAACTCGTATCGTGAATTACGGATTAATAAATAAATTAATAAATCACGTTATTGAAGGGCTTGTGTGTTTATAACATAGAATTGTAACCTTTAGAAGAGGCATTCCATATAATCGTCAGCGCGAAAATGTGTCACCCTCGAAATGAGTGAGCTCACTCATCTGAGAGCAGTGTGCCTTAGGACGCGGTGACAGTCGGACGTGTTTAATGCGTTGATTACGTAAAATATGCATTGAAAGCGTGAATGAGTGAAAGAGAAAGTAGTGTATGCTATTACTGTAAGACAAAAAAGGACGACAATATTTTCTCGATACACATTTTGCATGCAAAAACATTGCTACAATTTTGATGGCGTATGCCATATCCAAGTATTGACATCGTTGGTTTATAAGGTGTTGTATAATTTCAGGATAAAACAGTTATAAACGAGAGTATTTCCCTGAATCGACAATGCAAATACATGTTTAACTCTGTGTACTGTTAACTCGTACCTGGAAATTTTGTAAATTAACGCAAAAAATGGCGATACGTAAACGTAATAAGAAATGTATTATGTCATGATGACGCAATAGGGAACATGCAAATATAATATTTATGAAAATTTTGCTATTAAAATGTTAAAAAAATATAAAAGAAGGGCCACTGGAAGGTTAATATTTTATAAAATATTGTTATTTTACAAAAATTACGAATTAAAAGTAACTTGAAACGGAACGGATTTCAAGACACCAATCAGCGTTAGTGACGTCACACCTGCTATCCCCGCGTTGCATTTAGCGTTAAAAACGATCAAAACGCTCAAAATGCCTCCTATTTTGAGCGTTTTGATCGTTTTTAACGCTAAATTGAACGCGGGGCAGGACAGTAGTGACGTCATACAGATTATAGATCCGTTTTGGCGCCAAAATATAAATTTACAATTTCAAACCGCATTTTTTTGCAGTAAATTCCAGTGGTTTAATTTTTTAATATACTTGTGGTCTATTCTACATGGAGTTCTTTAAAATAAACACAAAATTAAAAATATCGCATCTTCCCTATTTGCTCAAAGATCCTCGCATACCAGTCTTGGTGGGACTATCAGTGAGGTAAGGTTTCTTACAGACGAACGGCACTTATCGACGGCACGCGTCGACGGCAGCCGTCGATAGTTGACAGCAGCTGTCGTCGACTGCCGTCGACGCGTGCCGTTGACAAGCGCCATTCGTCTGTAAGCACTCTAACATGGATGTGTGTGACGGATGAGCCAGTGTCTAATTAAAGACGTCCGTTTGATACCAGCTTTCGTACGAAAAGTTTTCGATTGCTCCGCCCACCTGTGGTGGTACTGTGTGGAGCACTGCGTAAGAGCAGTTATATTTTTCTATGTATGTCAACCTAATGTTACAATCTAATGTTTTTCAAGCCATAACAAAGCTGCGGTGCTCTTGGAAATATGTTCCTGTTGGTAATGTTCTGTTAAAACATGCGTAATAATTAAATTTAAAAAAATTAATATGGATTGCGATGCATAGTTTAAAATTAAACTACGTGTAAACTAGTTTCTGAAATATATTAAATATTTAACTTATTGAAGCTATAAATCGTCATAAAACATTCATTCAGATGCTGGACGTCGATGCTTGAGTTTGTGTAGCGTCAGGTGGCGCGGAGACCTTCAGCCGTTAAGCCGTAAGGTGGTCGATCTCTTGTTCTTAAATAGTATGTACCACGAGCACTGTAAAGGGAAAATATAAATGACATCCTCTTTTAACGTTAGGCTAACTTGCATAATCAATGGTTGAAGATAAACGTAGATTAAATGTCATGTTATGCCTCCCGTTCTTCACATCTACTAAAAAGAAGGCATGATATTTTCAAGATACTACATATAATGCTTTTCTATTTTAATAGCAAGCTTAGGGCCAACCCACCCGTACCACAACCACACGACAACCACAACCACACTACAACCACACCACGTGATCGGGCGTATAGGGGAAATACGGACAAAATGACAGGGTGTTTTGTTTTTCAATCATATTTTTTATTTAATGACATTATAATTAGTCTCAACCGTTTAAAGTTATCTTAGGTTCATTGACTATCAGTAATACAGTCTTTTAATTCAATAGGAACTATAATAAAACATACAATTATTATTTTTAACAAAAAATTAAAACCGACTTCCAAGGTAAAAACAATAATAACATCCTTATAATATGAACTAAAAAGTATTTAAATAATGTTTCCTATCTACTAGTGCCTTTTTCCGAATTCGGCTAAACCTCAACTATTTCTGTACTCAATCTTCATCATTTTTAAGTCGGTACCAGATATAGCTGAATCTTCAGTTCTCTGACAGAATAGGTATTTGAAACTTTTGGAAGTAGCACCGACTTCAAAATTATGAAGATTGAGTACAGAAATAGTTGAGGTTTAGCCGAATTCGGAAAAAGGCACTATTAGATAGGAAACATTATTTAAATACTTTTTAGTTCATATTATAAGGATGTTATTATTGTTTTTACCTTGGAAGTCGGTTTTAATTTTTTGTTAAAAATAATAATTTCACTCTTTTTAGTTACCTAGTAAACCATCGCGTATATTCTACGTATCTTATTACAATTTATTAAGAGTCACACTCAATGCGATTGTGTTCCTTATTCCTATTACGATGTAGATTGTTTTCCTATGTAAGTATTTTCATACTAAGGGTTCAATTTATTACCTCGATCGTGGGAATCGCAGACACAATAGATTTTTAATTGTTATGCGGCAGCCGGGTGCCGCTTGGGGATTGATGGGTTAATACTTAATAGTTAAACTAGTGTAGTACCTATCGAAGTAACTTACTTCTCTTTTTTCTTTAGAATCTCAAAAGTAATGTCAAATGTGTGCCTTACGCTCTGGAGTTAAGGTTGACTTTGTTATGTTCAATTTTGTGGTACATAAGTCGCTTAGAACTTGAATCATTTATTTTGAAACAACATTATATTTTTATTAAAATCGCTATGAAAAGTACCAATTATTATAAGGACATAACGTGATGATATAATTATGGTGTTGTGGGGGCATATTGTATCCATATACAACCATGTGACACTGGTGACCCTGACGTGGTAATGATGATGATGATGATGAATGTAATTTGCATAGTAGCATATGCTTTCAGTCCTTAAAACAGCGCCTAAACCCCCAAACTTGTATCTATAAGGAATCCGGAGTTCTCTTAATATCTTCGGAACCATAGTATACTTTGGTGCAAAATTTTGCGTTTTGGTAGCATATGCTTAGGATACTTCTCATAAAACCAAAATCACCATATGTTTCCATATAAATTTTGAGGAGTCCCCTCGATTACTCATGGATCCCATCATCAGATCACCACTTTTGTGAAAATGAGACCAAATTGGAAGGAAACCTAATAGAACAAAATAAAAATTTTGAAAATCGGTTCACAAACGGCGGAGTAATCGTTGAACATACAAAAAAAAAAAAAAAAAAATATCCACAGCCGAACATATAACCTCCTCCTTTTTGGAAGTCGGTTAAAAAGAAAAAATATGATTAATCACAAAAACTATTTTGTATAGTATGGACAAAATGACATACATATTTTTAAGAAAAAAGTTCACAAATCGTTTCAGATTCTTCCTAATCCTTTAGGGGCGATTTCACCAAAGAAACAGAACGCGATCAATGCACACTAAACCGGTTCAAAACGTATAAACGCGATTATAACATCGAATTGCGTTTCACTAACATAAACTGAACGCGTTCACAGCAAATCCGAGTTTTATCTTCTGAACGCCCAAAGTCCGAAGTTTAACGTCATAAAACCCGTTCAAGCCTTGTCATGGCGAATCGAAAAACATAGACAAAAGAAATGTCAAAATGACAGTTTTGACACATGCGTTTGGTTAGTTTATGTATTGTTTCTTGCTATTTTGTAGTTAGATTAACGTGAAAAGGTTTTAAAATGATGAAAACATGTAAAATGATCGCGTGACGTCACGTAAACTTAGATTTAATAATCGCGATCAAGAGAAGTTTGTGAAATCCATTTGAAACAGAACGAGATTTATGTCACCGCGTGAACGCGTTCAATGAGAACTAAGTTTTATAAAACGAAGTTTTGAGTGTGCCTGGTGAAATCCCACCTTAGAGTTAGAATTCAAGGTTTAGTTCATATTGAGTGCATGTCTTCTAAGCGTCGCCTGAGAAACCAAATGTTTTTGCTGCCAATTCACATCACATTTTTTTCCTTCCATGCTTCAATAGCCATAATACGGCCATACTCATTCTTGATTCCAATACTGCCGATTCTTGGTTCCAATACTGCCGATTAGTTTTTCTTTCGTAGTTTCGCGGCATACACCCTTAACAAAATAATAAATGTTAACTATCAGAAACACTGTACATGGTATGTCATTTTGTCCATTTTATTTGTATGTCATTTTGTCCAAATGTAACCAAAATCAAATAAATATCAAAATTCCATTAAATAACTAATGATTGCAATAAAGTTCTTAGAAATCACTAGCTACTAGCATAGTTCATCGATTTTAATACAAATTATAACAAATGACAGCAAATCACCAGAAAACAGGAGAAAACTATCTGTTAAATAAACTTTTGAAGGCGAGAAACACGTTTGACCTGCTTACTGCTGCACAACTGTGAGAATGGCGCTCAAAGTCTGGCAGGATTGTTAATATGACTGCAGTCACGTGATACAATCGCAAAAACGTATCTAAAACCCCCCAATTTTGAAATAAGGGCACAATGTTATTTTGTCCATACATGTTTTTGTACGTATTTCCCTTATTTCGTATTGTAAATGAACTGGACTATTCACACCTTTTACAGTCGTTGTCGACCACTTGTAGGATACCGACCACATCGCAACCACAACGTTGTTCGCAATCGCAAGCACAATGACAGTGCGCGCACACCGCCCGCGCTCTTTCTCCTCTCCGTTTCATTGACTTTCGTACGTAACCACATCGCAACTACTGGCGACAACGCAACCACGTCGACATTTTGTCGGTACCACAACGCAACTACAAAAAGCTGCAGCGACACCATTTACACGTAACCACTGCTTGACGGCATTTTGTCGTTGCGACGTGGTGTGGTTGTGGTATGTGTGGGTTGGCCCTTATACTAAACACGAAAGTGCGTCATTGGCTGAAAAAGGTTAGGAACCCCTGATCACTTACCTTGTGTCAGTAGTCTCTCCGACATAGATGATGTTGCTGATTTCTGGAGTAGAAGTCAACCGCTGCCACTGCAGGCATGATCTGCTGCGCTCCGCCGCGAAGGCAGTCCCGTTAAGAACGGCCTCTGCGAAGTAGTAGCACGCCGATAGATGGCTGCAGATTACTGTAAAATCGAAAACATATATATATTTATTTAGTCTTAAAACTCTGGAGCGAACTGTCACCAGCAGCATTTCCGGACCAATACGACCTGCAAACCTTCAAGAAGAGAGCGTATTCCCTCTTAAACTCTTAAAAGGCCGGCAACGCACCTGCAGCTCTTCTAATGTTGCGAGTGTACACGGGCGACGGTAGTTGCTTTCCATCAGGTGGCCCGTTTGCTTGTTTGCCCCCTTATTGTATGAAAAATGGCGTCATTTAGTTCAATCTTAATTTATAGATAACTGCAAATTAAGATTGAACTAAATTACCCCCTCAACTCCGTTGCGACAAAATTCGTAAATCGCGCGGAAACATTTTCCGCAACAAAAATCATCTCCATACCAAACTTCATCTAAATCGGTTCATTCGTTTAAGCGTAAAGAGATAACAGACAGACAGGAAGTAAGGATGATAGCCGAAGATCTTAGGAGTAAATGTCAGCCCAAAGTCGTATATGGGAGCACTCACCTTTATTCGATGTCGACGTCTCGTTGGCGCACTGCGGTTGGTAAGGCTTGTCGCAGTTGAACCGGATGTCCACCGTGCCTAGGTTCCGTACAGTCCCCTCACCACCGGGGTTAGTGTGGATGACGTCCACGAACTTGGCACTGGAGGGACCTATCCCACTCGTCAAACTGTAGTCGAACACTGGCCCCGCCGGGTCTAATCCCGTCAGTCTGAAATTATACGTGCTATGTGGTAAATACCTATGTTATTTAGTCAGGTTATGTCTAAAGAATGATGTGATCTGTTGGCTGGTCGAATGATCAGAATACATAGGTCGGCCCTAGGCCAAATGCCTATGAATATTATGTTTCTCTGAGAGTGTGCAGTTGGTATACAAGAGCTAATTATTAAGACTGTACATTTTCGTTACCGTTATAAAAGACATTTACCGTTATAAAGATCATTCGCCTGAACTAGAATCCCTGGCATACAAACTTTGATCCTTTATTGAAAATCTTATGGAGTGGAATTTTGGCCAATCTTTTCTTAGTTATGCCTACATGCGTCAATATCTTTTATAGGTACCTACAATGTTATAAAACTTACCTGGTCATAATCTTCTTGTATTTCTGCAACTCCTGGCCACAGAACCCCATCATGTGGGCGCCGAGGGAGTGGCCGATCACGTGGGTCGTGGTCAGGTCTAACGCGCTCTCGGCCAAGGTGTTTAACGCTTGACCACATATTTTTCCCACCTACAAAAGAACCTCTCATCGTTTATTAACAAAAATAATGTATGTGGTTTATTAGTTAGTTAGTTAACATCGAAAATCTGTGGTCCAGAGGTTTAGAGCGTGGCTCTTGAAGTCTTAACTCGGAAGTTTGATTCCCGTGAAACGTTTATAATAAAGTACTACAGCGGGCATTATCTTTGGAGTATGGTGCATATCCTATAGAATTATAGATGATCTTCCAATTTGAACATACTTTTTCTATCAAATAAGAAAATGAAGCAACCGATTTTTAATTAATCAACCTACCTTCTTCGCATTTGGCACAGCATAAAATGAGTATGTTATTGCCTCTGGTAAGTAAGGAGGATACGACGCTGATTCCTTTTGCCAGTCCACCAGAAACACGTTAAACTTTATCTTTAGATAGCTCCTAAGTATGGCTATGGTAATGTTACTGTCCGGGCCCGCAGTGTAGCCAAAAGCATAAATCATGCTATTTAGATTTTTGTTAAAACACGTATTGCTAAGCAGAGGTCGAGGGTTTTCCAGAGGCGTTGACGTATAGTTGTTAACATTCCTGTAATCATTGGTACGGTGGTTACAAGCCTAAACTAAATTAATAGAAACGAAGGTTTTCCACTTTATACCTTTGCATCTATCACTAATTAATGCATGATAAATATTATATCAAAAATATTCTTCTTGTAGTTTTTTCTAAAAGTATATCAATATCTTAATTGGATATATAAAAAAGGTAAAGAGAATAAATATTTTCTAATGGTTGTCTAGGTTGTTAATTATAACAAAAACTTACCCACAATATAGTCTTAAATTCGCTGTGTACGCATGGTGGAATTTCAATAATAACACTGAAAAATAGTTGTAATATACACAGTTATGATAATAATTATCAAGATCTTTAAGCCCATCATTTACTGCCTATGTAAAGAATGATTGCAGTTGCTGGTAAAATGTTATACTTACATAAACAAACGTGAATAAATAAAAATTGCTTCATTTTAGAAGAAACCCAAACGTTGTCTAAATGTTAATTAACATACACTTATGACGACAAGTAGGCAATTGCTACTGCAGGTATATTATGCAAATATATCGTCTATATATGTGCTTGTCTGTTGACTTTCTTTACTACCACTCATAACACTTAAACAAAAAGATATGGCCGTATGTCTGTCATAATTAATCATTTTATTGTTATGTAGTTTGCATGAGTAATCTAGCATAACTAAGCTTGTCTTAAAAGTAACCTGTCCAGTATGTTTTTTACCATCTGAAAAACTACTACGTTATGTCCGCTTTACATTGTGAAAAATGTAGAGTCAGGTGAGTTGTAGTAAGAAATAATAGACCGTAGAGGATAAGGAATGTTTATTGGATAAATAGTATGTTTAATCAATTGGTTCGCTATTTCATTAGTTTATATTAGGCAATGGCCCAAATAGATAGGTACATCAACATTTAGTAAGTTGAAAGTATATCTCCAAACACTTTACTATAATAATATTAATGCAGTTAGTGTCTCATTAATAGTCCAGTTTGTAGTAGTCCAGTTGCTCCTTTTCCGAAGACAAATTTTTCATCAGTTTTTATAAAAAAATTGCCACGAGCTCTGTAAAATGATAACTTTTATTGCATCAAATTCATGAACGACAAGAATAGTACAATAACTTATTTATTTACAATAAACACAGCTTTTTTTTCAGATATACCAAATTTTAAAAAATGGCTTCAGCCCACTGACCTCCATTATACAAGTACGCTGGACCTATGATACCCACTTTTTTTTTGTGCCTATTTGAAGCGGAATCAGCGCCCCAGTGAGAGGGAAGAGAACTAAATTTGACGTAACTTGCAAATGGCCGCTTAGTCGTTATTGGTTGTCATCACTAGTATTAGTTCCAAATACTCTCACTACTGCTATCAGCGCCAATATGGCGACTTTCAAACGTCATTTTTACGTCAAATCATAGACAAATATATTCGGTCAATGGTCAAATTTAGTTCCTATCACTCCCATTGGGGGAGCTGATCCGCTTCAAATAGGCACAAAAAATAGCTGTCATTTCAAAGGGTATCATTAGTCCAGCGTACTTGTATAATGGAGGTCAGTGCTTCAGCCTAACTGCTATGACATTTAATGAATGTAGACAAATAACTCCATAAAAAACAACCTCAAACCTACCGTCTGTCAGTATTTTCTCCGACGTAAACAAGTATATCTTTGGTGCCATCACTTGTCTGCCATTCCTGGCAGGACCGACCGACTACTGCTGGGAAGCCGCTGGGGTACAGTAGTGCAGCAGCATAGTATCTTACTGCGTCTTCGTGGTTACATAACGAAACTATAAATTAACAGATTTATCTTTGTAAGATAATAATAAAATAATTACTATGAACTATTTTGCCGTGAAAAAGTACCTTAATAATCGAGGATATAAGCAGCTGCATTCATTACAAGAATTAGCTTTATTTGTGTGTGAACGGATATTGCTCACACTGTTCACACACGAACTGATATTGCATCAGAAAAATTGATTCATAAGCAAATGGTGGACTTACGTGACTTGCTCGGGTTATTTTTTTTTTTTATGAAATAAGGGGGCAAACGAGCAAACGGGTCACCTGATGGAAAGCAACATCCGTCGCCCATGGACACTCGCAGCATCAGAAGAGCTGCAAGTGCGTTGCCGGCCTTTTAAGAGGGAATAGGGTAATAGGGGAGGGTAGGGAAGGGAATAGGGGAGGGTAGGGATGGGAATAGGGTAGGGGATTGGGCCTCCGGTAAACTCACTCACTCGGCGAAACACAGCGCAAGCGCTGTTTCACGCCGGTTTTCTGTGAGAACGTGGTATTTCTCCGGTCGAGCCGGCCCATTCGTGCCGAAGCATGGTTCTCCCACGTAAATGCCCGTTATGTCTTGCCCAGCCCACAGGCAAAGACTAACATTAACTTCACATAACCATACTAAATAAAAAAGGTCTGCCAAATGCCTACGAATCAATTTGTATGATATATTTTTTAAAATTTTCATTTTAGTGCTAACTTTTTTGTCTTTACCATCAATAAATTTCAATACGGATGGATCGGCACAGTTCGGCTGCGCTCGCACATGACAGTTGAACCAAATATCCACGTGACCGAGCTGCTTCTTGGTGCCGAAGAACCATGGGTCTGTGTGGATGACGTCCACAAAATCCGCGCTGGATGGCAAAAGGCCTGTCCCTATATCATCGAATATAGGGCCCGCTGGATCTAAACCTGTTATCCTGAAAATATGTAATTTATATCATTAATTATTATAATTTATATACCTACTGCTATATTTATATACCTACTGCTATATTTATATACCTACTGCTATATTTCACTGGAGCAGTTGCGAGCATAAATTTCACGACAAAGTTCTCTACCACTCGCAGACTAAAATAATTCTTTTGCAATATTTGATTGTTAGAGACAAGCAGGGATGGTTCAACGAACGAATTTCTATGTACATACGTAACATTAATAGAAATAGTGTAAATAAATAGAAGCATCTCTCCTGCTTCTTACACCTCGTTAAAATATTGATTTTATAATTATTATTTACCTTGTTATGGTTTTGTTAAACTTTTGAAGTTCTCGTCCACAGAAGCCAACCATTTGAGCTCCCAGCGATAAGCCTATCACGTGGGTAGTGTCTAAGTCCAGACCATTTTTAGACATTACGTCAAATGACCGGCCACAAATCTTTCCTACCTACAAAAAATTTAAGTGTGAGTACTGAGTAACTTATTAAAGCTTTAACAAACTTAATACTAATGGAAGACTGTAGACAAGATATAAATCAATTTCTATGATAATAATAATAATATCTATAGACGCTTCACACCACGTCAGTCTGGCCCCGTGCTAAGTACCTGAAGGACTTGTGTTACAGGTACCAGACAATGGAAATATATTTAATACTTTTATTCTCTACATATATTTAAGATTTTTATTATATCATACACATATTTAATACACATCCAGACCCGGGAACATTGAAAACTTTTTGTTCCGTCGGCGGGATTCGAACCCGCGACCCCCGCCTTGAGCTGCCACACACTCAACCAATTGAGCCACAGAGATAGTAGTACCTAAAACTATCATAGAAATTGATTTATCCAAAAATGTATACAGATGGCGAGCCTACATTATAGCCGGGGCTTGAGCCTTGACATAACCCAGGCAAATAGGCATGATGACTTTTTTCTTATTGGTAATTGAAAGACCCTTAGAAAATAGAAACATCGCTGAAAGAATGACTCTGATAGCTTAAAAATTCACCAAGATATGATAATTCAAACATCTCATAAAATAGACCTGCCCGAAACGGTCCATACAAAGTGCTACGAAAGAATGACGTCACACTTTCGTAGTTTGTACGCATTGGGAGAGAACTTTGTTCGTTAGGTATATTAAATATTGCGTTTATGAAAGTAGTTTCATAACAAAAGTTGAGTTTCATTACAAAAAGAATGGTATACAAATATTAAGAAATTTTATTGAAAAAAAAATCGACTTGATTATCCAACTTTGAAGGCGCATAACAAAAAAAAAAAAAAATACAAATGCTATCAAGCTGAAATTTTGGGAACACTTATTTTTTACCGTGATTTCTTCATTTTATTAACAAAATTCGCTAATCTTTGACCTTGTCATCATCCCTATTATGGAGTTCGTCCTATGATCATATTGTCTGATGATACATTAGGTGACAAAGGTTTAAAACTGCTTAAAACTATAGTTTGCGGGTAATTAACAAACATCCAGATAAAGAGGTGTAGTTATAATATTCTATTTAAACTGTTTTTAAATGTATAAGGTTAATCAGGGTAAGTTTGGGCACAGGGTAAGTTCGGATAATTCAACTTATCACTTAATTAGTCAGTGTTTTTTTTTGCCTGGCGCTACGTAGCATAAACGCCATACTGCACTGCAAACTGTAGTACCGTACCGTAACTGTAGTTTAATTTTGCGTTAAATTAAATTATCCGGACTTACCGGATACAGATACAGATCCGGACTTACCCTGTTTAACTAAAGTCTTTTCACCTACCTTTTTGGCGTTCGGTACCGCTACCAGCGTGTATCTTATTGGGTCCAAATCAAACAGCGACGATACTTCTTCCCTCCAATCGATTATGAAAACATTATATTTCTTCAGATACAAGTAAGTTTGAATCATTAAGACAGAAGCATTCGTGTCTGGGCTTGATCCGAAACCAAACGCATAAAAAACGGAATTTTGATTTGTATCAAAGCATTCTGACTGTAACAAGGTTGCAGGGGCATTCAGTGGAACGAATCTAAATTTCTCGATGGCTCTATAACAGAAAAAAATAATTTGAAAGCCAGATTTTTGATATTTCAATACCATTTATATTTTTAGGTTTCCGTACCCAAAGGGTAAAAACGGGACCCTATTACTAAGACTTCGATGTCTGTCCGTCTGTCTGTCCGTCTGTCCGTCTGTCTGTCTGTCTGTCTGTCTCCAGGCTGTATCTCAAGAACCACTATAGCTAGACATCTGAAATTTTTACGGATTGTGTATTTGTGTTGGCGCTATAACAACAAATACTGAAAACAAAATAAAATTAATGTTTAAGGGGGGCTCCCATACAATAAACGTGATTTTTTCGGCATTTTTTGCTCGATATCAATAATGGCAACAGGTAGGCACTTGAAATTTTTACAAAATCCTCAATTGTATGTGTACTTTAATAATTAATAATAAAATTAAAATAAACACAATTTTTGGCCTATTTTGCTCTATAATGGTACGGAACTCTTCGTGCGCGAGTCCAACTCGCACTTGGCCTATTTTTTTTTATAATATGTGTAAAATAAAAAATTTGAACGTACCCACAGTACAGCCTTAAATATGCTGAATTTGCAACATTTGTAAGGAGCAGCACTGTAGAAAATATAAAAGATTATATAAACAACCTAATGTAGGTAGGTACTTTATGATTATAATATTAAAGAGGTATGGAGAAAATATTTGATAAGTATAAGAAGTATTTTGTTGTAATATACATGTGGTCCAAAATTAGAAACACCTGTTTCAATATTGATTACTTAAAATTTAAAATGACGTACTCATTATAATACGATCTCTTCACGTTGGCCCATGATAAACAAAGTATATTATAGGCGATGACTAAAATGTCGAGGGCATATAATTCATCTAAAGTTATACCATAAAGAAAATTGATTCATAGGCAGAAGCGGATATACGATATTTGGTTGGGTTACATCAAGCCCAGCGGACAAAACACGATTGTCATTCACTTGACCTAACCCAACTAAATAACGTAGGTTTACCATCTGCTTATGAATCAATTTCCCTGATAGTACATGCTGTAAATAGCTGCGCAATCATGGTTATATTGGTTATCCATTATAGCTCAATGTGAAGATAGACCTTGACACTTACATCCACAAGTATGACACAGACAATAAAAGAGTTTCATTGTACTTTATTACACTGTCGTTATAACATCGAGATATGTTTAATTGCGGCTAACTCATTTTGTCGCGCTATTTATAAGGCAAATTAGGTAAAAAAAATAATTATCTACCGAAATTATCATCACGTTTTAAATGTATCAGTAGAGTTTGTAACCGCTACCGCGAGTTGGCCTACTGAGAATATTGTTAAAAATCGCCAAATTTTAGGCCCTTGGTTGTTATATTAAAGAGCTAATGATCTAATATTATTACAGTTGCACACAAATAAACCCAGAAAACCAAAGCTCAAGAGTAGTATACCGGTTTTACTTATGCAAACCGACCAAGTGCGTGTCGGGCCACGCGCAATATAGGGTTCCGTAGTACCGCTAGTTTTTAAAAAAATTTGTATAGACAATGAATGTACATTTATAACGTGTTTTACACTACTAACAACATCATCTCAGTTACTTTCAAAGGAATTTGAACGAAAAGTTCCTTTATACTTCGCCGAATACATTTTTTTTTAGTTGATCGACTTTTACTCAATAACTTATGAAGTCTTCTTAGCCGTGATAGTTTTCATTTTAAATTCAGCATATTTCCTACTCCCGTGAATTTTTTCACATTTCCAGAAGCAACCATTTAACTGGCAGAAGGGACTGGAAAGGACACTGGACTCTTTTCTACTTTAAAACTTAATATTTCACAAACGGATCCCTAAATCGGAAAATGATCTATGAATACTCATAATATTTTTAAAAAACATATCCAAGGACACCACACACGATGGGGTGGACGCGAAAAAACAAATCATCCCCGCTTGATGTGTAGGGGAGGTACCATAAAAAAATATTTTTTTAAGATTTCATGTACCATTTTGTCGGCATCATTAATATGTGCATTCATGCCAAATTACAGCTTTGTAGGTCCTATAGTCTCTGATCAAAACCGCGGACAGACAGACAGACAGACAGACGGACAGACAGACGGACAGAAAGATGGACAGACGGACGGACAGACCGAAACTATAAGGGCTTGACTACGAAACCCTAAAAAGTAGAGCAACCCAAAAAACAGCTTGAAAAATACTCATTTTAGTATAGATTTTATAGGTCTACCATAATCTGATGGCAATCCGATGGGTAATTGGAATAAAACATTTTGATCCTTTTTTTTTCTTACAGCGTCTGATTCTGTGTGTTAAACATGCAAATATAAAAATTTATCCAATGATCAAGGATATTTTATGAAAATCTGCTGTCAAAAATTGCCATCAGATTCTGGTAGACCTATAGTTATTATAGTTGTAAGAAAATCAAAAACACCCATCTGTACGTAAAACAACATTTATTTACAGAATATCTCGCAATAATTATACTAATGATTACGTTAGTATTATTATAATACTGACTGCTTAGTACTATTTATTTACAATATTATTGCTTTCAAAATATTATTAAATAGGTAACATTAATTATAATACTTTCTCTTATACTTTATAAATATACACTAACACCAACTTATGTTATAAATCTCACGTTTTACAAAGGCATCAAAGTTTCCAAGGGACCAAAATATTAATAACATTTATCTTGAATTTTTCCAAAATAATTTTATTAATTTTGTCTTAATTTATTTGAAAGTTGTAGTGAAACAATAGGACGGACTTGGTAGTTCATACTAAGTACTGGCCCCTAATATTATTCTAAATACCTGATTGTAATAACTACGACTTTAGCTTCTTGCCCACAAAGATAACACAAGTTAAATTAGATTTTTTTAAAGTTCAGTTATTTGGTTTAATAAATACTTTATTTTTGTTTTAACTGGAAAAGAAGCAAAATCTGTTAAACACATTGAGTATTCATCTTTAATTTGTAGTTGTAGATGTTTTATGATACTTTATATAATTTTTAGAGTTCCGTACCCAAAGATAAAAACGGGACCCTATTACTGAGACTTCGATGTCTGTCCGTCTGTCTCCAGGCTGTACCTCAAGAACCGCTATAGCTAGACTTCTGAAATTTTCACAGATTGTGTATTTCTGTTGCCGCTATAACAACAAATACTAAAAACAAAATAAAATAAATATTTAAGGGGGGCTCCCATACAACAAACGTGATTTTTTTGGCCTTTTTTGCTCGTAATCAATAATGGTAGCAGCTAGGCACTTGAAATACTCACAATATTCTTAATTATATTTGTACTTTAATAATTCATAATAAAATTAAAATAAAATAAATATTTAAGGGTAATTTTTCCCATACAAAAAACACATTTTTTTGCCAACTTTCGCTCAATAACGGTACGAAACCCTTCGTGCGCGAGTCTGACTCGCACTTGGCCGTTTTTTTTTTTATTTTATCATTAGCGGCCACATCTTGTGGGCAAAATACTAAATTCATAGTTGTAAACTCACTCATCTTACTGCTTATTGCCAATTCGCTTATTGTGTTTATTTACAAATTCAATTTGCTAGTTATCAAAAATATTATTTACATTTTATTCACAGTTAACATTCAGTTTAAATACATCAGTTGAATTTTCGGAAGCGTCTCCTCACTTCCCTTCTCTTTATTATCTTCTCTTATAACTATTTTTATTTCAAGGCGGAACGGAAGCTATGTTATTGGGGACTATTTCCGAGGAGTCCTCTCCACTGTCCGTGTCTTCTTTGTTGGATGATTCCTCTGGCTCGTCTCTCATGAGAGCTCGGTACTTCTTGGCTATGAGCTCCCAGTCCACCACGTTCTCTATCCTCGTCGTGTTGCTGAAGCTCATCTGAGAGCCCAAGGGACTGAGGTGGACGATGGATAATCGCGTGGAGTCTGCAATTTAGAAAATTGTAGTTGTTATGTGTCTAGTGAAAATGTTAGGACAATACATTAAAGGAGTTGTCTCTTTTAGCTTTACCGAGTAAGTTTAGTCTCAGAAAGATTGTTTTCAGGAATTGTCCTAAGTTTTAAACACTCTTAAGGTAAAAAGTGGGCAAGTATCCGCAGTGCGCTTTTATTGAATGCATATACTTATCGTCTTAATCTCATTTAAGTTCCTCGGTTATTTTGGGATCTTAAAAAAGTCTTACCTTTAGGTACCACCTGTGCCCTCTTAACTTTAGACAGCCACTTCGCTCCTGCCTTAGACCGCGCGCTGAGCTGATCCTCACGATGCATGCCCACCATGTGGATCAGACTTGGTCGACTCTTCTTCGTCATTTTCTCCTGTTAATTTGATTTAACACTAGATGACGCCCGTAACACCGCGCGTTATCGCGCGAGAACCTTACATTTTTCCGGATTAAAAAGTATCCTATGTCCTTTCTCGCTACTCAAAGTATCTTCACACCAAATTTCAGTAAAATCGGTTCAGCGGTTCAGGCGTGAGGAGGCAATAGACAGACAGACACACTTTCGCATTTATAATATTAAGTATGGATATTCCTTGGAACTATATTTTTATTACTTGAAATGAAATATTAATATTTTTTGCTTAAACTATCTACGTTATCATTCGTATGAGTGCTTGTAGCTTGTAGTTGTATGTATCCTTGTGCCATCGATAATTGCTTAGCCGTCTCTTTTACTTCTTTATTAGTTTTAACTGATTCCTCTCATTGAACCTATTTACCTTGCACCGATGAATTAGCCACATGAGCCACGTCGTCACGAGGTTCAGAGGGGACGGGGCCGTGTTGGTGCGGTGCATGTTGCGAATCAGCTTTGATAGACCATACTTCCACTCTATATCGGATTGTGCCTAAAATGTCACACGTAAGTCTTTAGTATAGTACAGATAATGATATTGATGACTCTGAAAAACTTCATATTCGACTCCAGAAATTCTTAATGATATACGGTTTGTAAATTCATACAATTTGGCTTGTCTTCATCTCTCATCTCAAAATAAGTACATCTTCACTAAACACGTGTAATTTTTTATCTGAATTACTGAAATCAACTTTATTTTACTCGTACAATGCAAAGACAATTAAAGATAAACTAGTGACGTAAAATTTCCTGCCTTTAGTAGGTCAAGATCTATTCCGGTATTAAAAATTATCTCACACTAATTATATTATCAAATATATTATAGTGTGTTAATGTTTGTAAATAAAACGTTCGCCTATTGGATTAACGAATAGAGAAGGTTCACAATAGGTTTTCCTTTTTAAAAGTTGCTGTGCAAAGGATAGTTAATTACATAGTATTGCTATTACATATATCTTTCAAACCTGAATTCTCTGGTAAGTGTCCGACATCATAGCGATAAGCAGATTTATCAGTACTACGACCGACACCAGCATGTAGATTCCGAACACAATTTTAAACAAATAATTGGTCCAGGGCGGCTGATTGTTGCTGTCGCTCCGGTGCACCTTCGTCTGCTCCGTCGTCGTCTGACCGAACACCGCGAAGAACAGCAGCTCGAACGATAAGATCGGATTCATGCTTACTGTGGACAAAGCAATGCAAGTTGACAGCAAATTTACCTGGATTCGTTGGTAAGTGTCCGACATCATGGCAATGAGGAGCGTTATGAGCACCACGACGGATATTAAGAGGTATCCGCCGAAGACGAATTTGAAGAGGTACTGTGTCCACCAGGGCCGAGCGCTAGATATGTAGTTCAGGTCTGACAAGGTGATCTGGCCAAAAAGGGCGAAGAACGATTTCTCCAAAGCTTCGATCGGCGTCAAACTCGCTAGAAGACAATGGGAAGAGGTGGAGTATTCCTTTGCTCTACGATACCACCGGGTAGATTAATGCAGGATTTTCAACTGTATGCATCAATTTACCCTGAATCTAAAATCACATACATTTTAATTTGCTTCATATCATTTCTCTTTTACGAGTGTTTGCTTGTTATATCTCAAGCGAGTGCTTGAGGTCATCGAAGATGATACAAAGCAAATTAAAATCACATCTAGCGTTTTCGTTTGTTTCAAGCAAATTCGTGTGTGCAAATTAGGGGGTAGATTGGTGTGAATGTCATGTATCGAATGTGGTTAGCAGTCGTTCCGTGTGCTTCAGATGTCTGCATTCTGTTAGCTCTGTTAAATTTGGTGATCCTGCATCAATCTACCCCTCTCCCTCTAACTGTGTCGCCACATAGATAGCGTGGTCACAACGACGGTGACACATTGAAGACATACAGCCAGTTGTCAAACATAAAATACCTCAAGACACCGGTGAACAAACGCGGGAAATGCAGCCACTGCATGCGCAAATCAAACTTGCTCCATCAAATGCGGTGAGGTCGGCCACTCATTCCACTAAAACTAGACTTGTGACGCACCATGCATGTTCTGCTATGCACAAAAATGTATTTAATTCATCATCAATGTATGCGTAACAGAATATTTTTTATAACAGAACTTGCAAAGCACGGATCTAAATCTATGTTAATCATATAAGTTATGTCTATCAAACATTATTATATTAAACGTGAAAAAAATCGCTATGTTGTATCTTACAGGTTCTCGATTACTTTGATGGTGATGCTTGCATAAAATAAATCGTTCTCTGAATTCCTTTGTACATTGCCCTCCTATTACGATTTGTAACTCTGAAGCTTGCAAGTGAATGGTTTTTACACAAAATAGGATGATTTAAGCACATTGATGTTTTATAAAAAATAATTATTAGGATTATGCAACACAGTCTACAAAATATAATCTGACCCTTCGGTTTTTTAGTAACTTACGACCGGATGGTCCCTGTTTTCTGCGATAAGATTCTCCGGTAGGGACCAACTGAGAACCATAGGCCTGACGTTTTGAACGAAGGCTTATATCTAGTTTTAGAAATATAATATTAATATAAAAATAACATTGAAAGTATTGTATGAATATCAATCTAAATCGTTCATAGTCATTACTAGTAAATTTATAAGTTTAATTTTGTGTCCGAAAATTTTATTATTTTAATTTTTTTACGCAAATAACAAATACCTTGTCTGACATCGAATATTGTTAAAATATTATTATTCTATAATTATCGTTATCGTAACCTAATTTCTACTTTACTATTAGGCACATAAAAACTTACCGTCTGAAAACAGCTTTTTCCGAACTTGTCTGGCGTACTTATTGTCTTCTGGTTTGTACAAGTTTCTGAACGGCTGATTCAGAGCTACAATATGCATCGAGAAACCAAATACAAAGATAGCTAGCACAGCTAAAAATCTGCCTAAATCTTTCATTAAATCCCCAATGATGATCGCCCAAGGGCCGAAGAGATGGTGGAAAGACAAAAAGTCCATGATTTGTACACATGCTAGTAAAAAAGATAAGGCGAAACATTGATTTCTACAGTACATTAAAGTAGGCCAATATTTTGGCATAACAAAAATCCATCCAACGACATGGACTGCAACTCCCACCATTCCCATAAGTAATACTGCAATTTTAATCCAACCCAACCCAGATTTGTCACTTGGATTTGTTAGTTCGAATAGCAAAAGCCCGCTCAATGCTATTAACAACATCCACTCGTACCATCTGGGCACTAAACTTTCCCTAAATATAGAATTGTATATTGGAGTTATTCCTACTAATGCTAATAAAATCATAAGATATATGTGTGACGTCAAATACGACATGAATTTGATAATGGGAACCTTATTATACTTATGACCAAGTGGAAGAGAGAACACTATCCAAACGGGTGGACATATTATAAACATGAAAAAAAGGAACATAATTTTGATGCCGCTCCATTTGAGGCTTCCCCGCCAGAGTTCCTGCAACGAAGAAAATCATATATTTCATGAATAGTTTAGCACTGGATTAATTACTGGAGTTGCTCAAGTTACCTATTTTTTACCTGCAGATATCTCTGGACGACGGTGTGGGCAATGACTTCTTTTTGTTCATTTTCTATTAGGACGTCTAGAAACTCAATGTTACGATTGTCCGTTGCAGTTAAAATATGACCAGCAGAATCGGCACCAGCAGCTAAAGCTAACAACTCCGTTGCCATCGCTTCGCACTGCTTACCGGCTGCTATAAGGTCTTTGGCACGCTCCTTTTCCTGAAAAATCAGAAAAATATATTTTAACGTATGTACTGTGTATTAATACGCGAATATTCCAGTCTTATGATATTAAATTAAAAATAACATACCTTGGTTGATAAAGTTATATACAGATTTGACAATTTTGCAGCTGTGTCTACAGGGGCTGGTGAAACAAGCACAAATTCTTCTATCGGTATATTGTTATGATTTTTTGAACAAACCATGAGATTGTAAATAAACCTTTTGTCGTCCATTAATGATTGAGTGTCATGTTCTTTATGTAATAAATATTCTAGTACATCATTATGATTCTCAGATGCTGCGAACCAAATTGGAGCGCAATTAAGGTTTGTTTCGCTTTTAGGTGACGCTCCGGATTCGCATAAAAGTTTTACAACATTAAGGTGCCCAGCTTTAGCTGCGCAATGAAGTGGGGTCCATCCATTTTTATCTGTGGCATTTATTTCAGCTCCTTGACCGAGCAAGACTTCAACCATTTGGTAGTGGCCATGAGTCGATGCTATGTGCAAACCAGTTTTTCCATGACGATCAGTACTTTGCAATAACTCCGCAGACCTACTGAGTAGTAATCCGACGATCGACATGTGACCACCAAAACAAGCCAAATGAAGCGGATTATATCCCTGCAAACATAATTTAATTATAACAATATGCATTATTCTTTACCATGCTTTAAAAAATCATATTATTTATGTAATTACATTTTCATTTGTAGCCGCATCAACTTGAACACCAGCTGAATTCAATAGTAACCTTACGACATTCTCGTTACCATTGTAAGCCGCTAAATGTAACGGTGTTAGACCTGATTCTGATCCCAAAATAGGTACTAACGAAATCCCGGTCGGTGCTTCAGACTTTACGGTACCGGGTACAAAAGATAAGAGTTCTCGTACAGTTTCTGCAAAAAAAAAACAAAAGTATAACGTTATTTGTATACAACAGTGAAAATACGTAAAAATTGCGTAGTACTCATTATTTATAGTAAACCTGCTAAAAAGTACCTGCTTGCCCGTAGTAGGCAGCAATATGTAATGGTGTTAGCCCTAACTTTTTGCTAGATATTCTCAGAGTGTTTGTCGATCGCATTACATCAAGTACATTTGTATGACCATGTTGCGCTGCTAAATGTACTGCCGTAAAGCCTTCTTTATTTTCATCTGTACATGAAGCACCGGCTCTAACGAGAATTTTTACTACATCTGCGTGTCCACCTTCTGCAGCCAATTGCAGTGGTGTGGAGTCATTTAGTCTATTTCTCGCAGATATTACTCCTGTTCTGTCAAATTTCATAAGCTCTTCAATTACTTTCACCGATCCTTGTATAGCTGCTATATGTGCACAAGTATTCCCATCTTTAGTCGTCGCCATTACTAAATTAGGATGCTGTTGTAAAAATAACTGTACGACTTCTGAATGATTGTTTTGCGCTGCAACGTGTATAGGCTTCTGTCCCAACTCATCTGTCGCATCAATATTGGCACCAAGTTCTAATAATAATTTGCAAACATCGAGTTGACCACTAGCTGCTGCTAAATGTAATGGCGTTTGTTTCTTTAGGGTTAACACATCAACCATGGCGTTATGATCTCGGATAAGAAATTTTACTAAATGTGTATATCCATGCATGGCTGCTAAATGAAGCGCTGTCCGACCGTTTCTTGATTTAGAATTTATAAAAGCTTTGTTAGTAAGTAAAGCATCACACACTTGTAGATAACCATGCTCTGCCGCTAGATGTAACGCAGATCTGCCTTCAGTATCAAATACATCAACCCTAGCATGATTAGAAAGTAAATTATTAACTAGTTCCATGTGACCTCTATTACATGCTATAAGTAAAGGCGTCCATCCAATTGAATTTTGCCTATTTAGTGCTCTGCCTACGTCTGCTGCAGACATGTCAGATATCATTTCTGTAAGAACATCATTATTTCCTGCTATCGCACAAAAGTGAAACGCCGTTTCATGATTTTCTTTAGTCACTAAAGTGACATCAGCGCCATGTTCCATTAAACATTTTACAACTTCTTTGTCCGCAGAAGGTATTTTAACTTCGTCTTTGGTTATTTGTGCAGCAAAATGTAGGGCACTAGCTCCATGCTCATCAACAGCGTCTATGTAAGTCGAAGAAACTTTTTCGCCTTTACGTTCTTTAATAAATTGTAGCAAATACCTCACTACATCTGGTTTGCAACTCCGACATGCCAATTGTAAAGGTGTTTGACCATTCTGTAAGCATACATTTTTAAAATATTTAAGGTATTTTTAATATTATACTTGATTTTTGACAGCGAATAATATTGGCATTGTAAATTCAATTGAACTGAAACTTACTTTTGTTTTCCTTAGTGGATCACCACCATCTTCTAAGAGCAGTATTAGTGTAGCTAAGTTCCCATATTTAGCAGCAACATGAACTGGTGTTTGTCCATCTTCGGTTGCCTTATTTGGTCCAGCGCCAGATTTTAGGAGCATAAGAGCACATTTATCGCCTACAATATAAAAAAAAGTAGGAGACGTTATTAAATGTTCCTAAATTTGCATGATAAAATAGTTAAACAAATAAAAGATTCTCACCATCAGGTATTCTTGCAGCAATATGTAGTGGTGTTTCCCGTTGTTTCCCTCCACGTATGTGGACGTCTGCTCCATATCCTAAAAGTGTTTCAACAACAGCTGGCTTGCAGGACTCTACAGCTATGTGGAGAGCTGTGTAATTGTCCTGTACATAAATATATTTTAGTGCAAGAACAAAAACATAAGAAATTATTTATTAAAACAATGTATCTTGTGAATAATTATCATGAGCTACAAAAGTATAGAGCTCGGTTAAAACAATTTGACCAAATCACAAACTTTTTCGGAATATACATGTCTAGAAACTTACATTCGTGGTAACATCTACACTTTCGCCTTTCTGCAATAATGTGTTAATGATACCGACGTGGCCGTACCTCGCAGCCGTGTGGATACTTCGGGCACCATCCTGAAAGTATTTTTTTCGTAATTAATTTAAACATTTTTAGGCTTGAGAAACAAACGTTAATAATTTATTTGGATAAACTTTACCTTATTAGGCATATGGAGATAAACGCCTTTTTTGAACAGCATCATGGCGCAATCTGCGTGGCCATTTAGAGAGGCGATGTGCATGAGTGTGCTTCCATCTTTCGTCCTTTCAAAGATCGATGCTTTGAATTTATCAGCTAGGAGCTCTATGATCGTGGCGTGTCCGTTCTCAGCCGCTAAGTGCATTGGTGTTCGATCTGTGGAAACAACAACATCGTTCAATAAGTTTCCCTTGTTGCTCTCTACATGTGCATTAAACTCTTTAATACGTCTCTTGTAAACCTATTTTGCTCCAAACTGTTTGAATATTTAAGCAGTTGTGATCATATTACTATTATATAACATTATATAAGTGAACAATAACTTTGAGGCAATTGCACTGACCTTCATTATCAGCAATCGCAGCATTCGCTCTCACTCCATAGAAGTATTTAACTAGAGGTTCATCTCCTTCCGCGGCTGCTATATGTAGTGGAGTCTGCCCCGCGCCGTTCACTGCATCTATTGCTGCACCGTAGTCTACAAGTATCCTCGTCATATCCACGTCTTTTCTTCTCGCTGCCAGATGTAACGCGGTGTCGCCGAGAGGTGTTGATGCCTGAGTAGCAAATGTTTATTTATAACTAGATATTTTTCCATTCGTGTTTGTGCCATTTTATTAAAAAATAGTCGTAACAAAATAACATTGTATAGACATAAGCCTACGTCCTTCTTCCTTCCACATTTAAATGACGCCAATCGCGTGCATTGCCTCCCGCCCAATCACTGCGTGGGAGAGAAGAATCAAGAAAAATATGTCCGCCTGAAAGACATCGCGTGTGCGCGTCTGTGATATGAAAATCCAGAACTAAAAAACTAACAGTCTCGTTAGAGGTTTGCTGACTGAATTGTGCTCAATCTACCGTGGCGAATTTGTGGTGCGATAGATTTCACGCCACCAAGGTGTACATCAAAGGGTTTTGTTAGCCGGCCGGCGACATTAGACGACGCCCCGAGTTGGAATCCTCCTTCAGTCCAAACCTTTCCAGGTGAGTGTTTGTACTTTTCTACCGCTGAGAATTCACTAGGTATTGAAGCACAAGCTTCAGGGAAATGCAGCTGCCTCTCCAGCGAGAATCATACATTTCTTATGGTGCCTCCTGTGAAGAATAATTTCGTCGCTAACTAAGGCCGATCAATTACCTCACTAAACCTAAAGTTTTGCAAAGTAAATAACATTTTCCGTCTTCCAGACGTATATAACTTAAAATCTTAAAATATTATTGTTAACTTATCTATCATTGTTTGCCACGGTCGCCACATGCGTCCGCCATTACTACCTACACCTACAAATTGTAAATTTTTACATTGAAATTCATTTCTAATTAAATCAAATAATCTCATAATCTGAGGCATATTGAAGTTACTTTTTATCAAAATTAAACTCTTAAATCTTAGTACTTAAATAATAAGATCGGTACTGCATTAACTTGAATTTTGTAGTGTTATCTGTGGGTGTGGTTGTGCTCGAATTTAGGTAAATCTAGGAAGTAAAGGTCTTATTCATTTTTAATAATTACGTCAATGTCTAGATAGTGAAATACTATTTACATTCGTAAATTAAGCAAAGTGTTTGTTCAGTCTTTTCCAAGTCATATTAAGGTAAAACAAAATGGCGGAAGCCGAATTGCAATCTTTCATTAAACGTCGCGAATTCGAGTTTAAAAATCTACAAATCATTTACGATTTAATAAAAGAGATTAGCAAGGATTCTACAAAACTCGCGTCATTTAAAGCGAGGTACAAAAATATAGAAAGAATTCGTGCTAATTTTATTGAGTCACATGAACAGATAAATAAATTGCAATTGAGTTTAGATCCAAAATATGAGTTTAACAATAGTGTTTTGTTTTCCTTTGACGAGTTATATTACGCCGCGGTTGAATTCGCCGACACGCTCGGTTCGAATACTGCCTCGATGCCTACGGAATCTGGACATCAGTCTTCTTCCTTTTCTCGCGTTAAATTACCTAAATTAGAAATTCCTAAGTTCGACGGTCGTATTGAAAATTGGCAGACATTTATAGATAGTTATGTTCCGCTAGTACATAAAAATGAATCGTTGTCGGATATCGAGAAGTTTCATTATCTACTATCGTGCCTGTCGGGATCTGCGTTGACATTGGCCAAGGGCGTACCGATTACTCAAGCTAATTATAATGTTGTCTATAACGCACTTTTAGATAGGTATGACAATAAGCGCGTCTTAGCGACGGCTTACTTAGAAAAGCTATTCCAATTAACACCGATACAAAAGCCGTCTCTCAATAACTTATCTGTATTTACAAATACTTTATACGAAAGTGTTAATGCTCTGCGCGCCTTAAATATTCAGGATTTGTCTGAATTCATCCTATTTTACATCGCTTCTCGACCTCTCGACATCGAAACTAAAAAACGGTTTGAGCTACAAAATACTAACGAGATTCCGACATTTAATAACTTGATTTCTATACTTACAAAGTTATGTAAAAGTTCTGGAGGTGAGTCAACCTAATGTTATGACCGCCCCATCGAACATAATGAGTAAACAATCGCGCACCGTCAATAGGGCTAGCGGCGGTAATCGCTCGCAGGGATCGTCGTTTGTAGCTTCCAATAAACCTACGCATTTTATCAATAGTAATAAACAGATGTTATGTTTATGCTGTAATGAAGGTCATTCAATTTATAGATGCGGTAGAATGCATTCTATGGATTTAGAACAAAGACAAAACTTCGTACGCGAATTAAAATTGTGTATAAATTGTTTAAGGCCGGGTCACACTAGCGAAAATTGTAAATCAAAATCGACTTGTTTCGTTTGTAACGGCAGATATAACACGATATTACATGCTGAACAAAAGGTGTCTCGTACGAATGATTCGAACTCGTCTGGCGGTGCTAGTACCGTTCTGACAGGCGCCACCAGCACAGAGTCTCCTGTCGATCAGGGTATTACTGCTAAGATATTAGGTTCGGCGGTCGTGCGCATCCACCGCGCCAACGGTTCGCTACAGTATGCGCGAGCCCTTATAGACAGCGGGTCGATGGATTGTTTTATTACAACTGCGTGTGCGCGTCGATTAGGTTTACATATTAAAAAATGTAATTTAAGTGTGACCGGATTAGGACAAAATAGTGTTTGTAATATAAAAGGTTATACTTTTGGTTCGATAATACCTCGTTCGAGTGAATCACCTAAGTTTGACTTAACGTTTGTAGTTTTACCTAAAATTACATTTCAAATGCCTTCCGCTACGTTGCCGTTGTCGGTCAAGGATCATTTTAAGCACCTCGATCTCGCCGACTGTGATTTTGATAAATCGGGTCCGATCGATCTTTTGTTAGGTGTCGAGTGTTTTGATCAAATATATACCGGATCGCGCTTTTCGCCCGGCCCCGGACTACCTTGCGCCTTGTCTAGTGTGTTCGGTTGGGTCGTTACCGGCAAGTATTTTCAAAACACGAAATCTCACGTTCCTAGTCAACCTGTTACGTCACTTCTCGCGTCTTCCTCCGCGCTCGAGAATATCGTGCAACGGTTCTGGGAGTCCGAGGAACCGCCGAAATGTAAAATTTCCGGTCCCGAGGACGATATTTGTGAACATAAATATAAGACAGGTACATATCTCACCTCCGATGGTCGTTATGTAGTACCTATCATGTTGAAGGATGATTCTCCGCCTTTGGGTGATTCTTATAGTCACGCGTTTTATCGTTTCTTTAATCTCGAAAAACGTCTCATTAAACAGCCCGAATTAAAAAGGGAATATAAGGAATTTATGAATCAGTACGAACACCTAGGACACATGCAGCCTGCAGATGCTTCGTCTACTGATCGTTATATAATTCCACATCATTGTGTGGTGCGTCCGGAAAGCGCTACTACACGGCTACGAGTAGTCTTTGATGCTAGTAGTAAGACTTCTAGTCATGTCTCTTTAAATAATTTTGTCCATGTCGGACCAAAACTTCAAATCGATATTGTCGACTTGATCACTAAGTTCCGCCTACATAAGGTTGTTTTCACGTGCGACTTTTCTAAAATGTTTCGACAAATCTTAATAAGACCTGAAGACAGGCGTTATCAACACGTACTATGGCGTGATGATCCAAACGATAATTTGGTGGAGTATGAACTTAATACTGTAACTTATGGAGTTAGTAGCTCTCCGTATTTGGCTATCCGAACTCTTAGGCAGTTAGCGGAAGACCACGGTTCTGAGTTTCCGAGTCGTGTGTCTGAAGTGCTAACCAAAGAGACGTTCATGGATGACGTAACTACGGGCTGCTCAACTCTCGAGGAAGCCAAGCAGTTTAAGGCGGATCTTACGTCTTTATTGCCTAAGGGCCACTTTGAACTTCGCAAGTGGAGCTCAAATGAGCCCAGTCTTTTATCTGATGTTCCTCCGGATCATTGTCAAATTTACAAATCCTTCGAAATATCAGGAGATGAATTTGTCAAAATTTTAGGTATTCGTTGGAATCCATCAAACGATAATTTTTCATAGCACTTTTCAGACTCTTTCGACGTGAAGTTTACTAAAAGATCAATACTTTCAATTGTTGCTCGAATTTTCGATCCTTTAGGTTGGATTTGTCCAGTAGTTTTTGCCGCAAAGTCATTGCTGCAAGACATGTGGCGATTAAACTTGTCCTGGGATGAAAATATTCCTCCAGACCTTGCCAAAAGGTGGCATCTTATTGACCATCCACACTGGTGGACTGGCCCGTCGTGGTTGCAGTTGCAGCCCAATCTTTGGTCTTCAAAACAAGTGCTTCTTGCTAAAGAAGAGTTACCAGAATTAAAAACTCTAGCTTCAGAGAACTTTCATATTGTGCAAACCGAAAACGTACTTCTGGCTTTAACTTCAAAGTTTTCAACTCTTACTAAAGTTCAAAGAACATTAGCTTGGTGTTTACGCTTTATTTCAAATTCTAGGTGTCGTCGTAGGTCGGACCGTAAATTTTCCGCGCTCACTAGTGCTGAGCTCGATAATTCTATGAAGACTTTAGTTAAATTCACTCAAGGTCATTTTATGACTTCTCAAGTCAGTCAAGTGCCAAGACACGAACAATGTGAAAAATCCATTCATAAATTATCTCCATTCTTAGATGAGGATGGTTTATTGCGAGTGGGGGGAAGAATTGATGACGCGAATCTATCTCCGTCAATTTTACATTCTCTACTGTTGCCTAAGGCATGTAATCTTTCTCGACTTATTGTCGAACATTTCCACTTAAAATATTTACATTGTGGTCCTCGTACCCTACAGTCTTTAATCCAACGAAAATTCTGGATAGTTGGATTGAGACTTCTTATCCGTACTGTACTATCCAAGTGCGTACGATGTTTCAAGGTAAACCCAGTTGCTAGACAACCTGTCATGGGTAAATTGCCCGCGGCTCGACTAAGGCCTTCTCGCTGTTTTGAAACAACGGGAATAGATTTTGGTGGCCCGTTTTGTTTGAAGGAAAGTCGCCGTCGAGGCGCTAAAACTTATAAGGCATATCTTTGCCTCTTTGTTTTTTTAAGCTCTAAGGCCATTCACTTGGAAGCAGTAACGGAGCTTAGCTCAGAAGCATTCCTTGCCGCGTTAGACCGTTTTGTGTCTCGCCGGGGAATGTGTCAAACTATTATTACTGATTGTGGGACTAACTTCGTAGGAGCAAATCGGCATCTAAACGAAATTATAAGCGAACTTAGTAAACATAATCAAGAAATCTCTGACGGCTTGGCCAATCGTCAAATAACTTGGAAATTTAATCCTCCGGGTGCACCTCATTTCGGAGGTATTTTCGAAAGCGGTATCAAATCGACAAAATATCATCTTAAGCGAGTTGTCGGTGCTCAAGTGCTCACTTTAGAAGAGTTTATAACGGTTTTAACCAAAGTAGAAGCAGTATTAAATTCGCGGCCACTTTGCCTATTGTCACCAGATCCTCAGGAATCTGACGTTTTGACTCCCAGACACTTTTTGACGGGCGGTCCTTTAGTTTCATTACCGGAAGAACTTCGGGATGAAAACCGTTGTCCACGTTCTCGATGGCAGATGATTCAAAGGATCACTCAGAGTTTTTGGCGCGTTTGGCAGCGTGATTTTCTCCACACGCTCCAACAGAAAAATAGGTGGTTCTCAGAATCTCCTAATTTAAAGAAAGATGATTTAGTGGTCGTTAATGATCCAAATCTTCCACCTTTGCTGTGGAAACTAGCTCGCGTTGAACAGGTTCATACTGGTTCAGATAAAGTAGTTAGAGTAGTTACTCTCCGTACTGCTAACGGAAAGATTATACGCAAACCAGTTGTAAAGGTCTGTCCTTTACCTATTAATTAATTTCTTAATACTATATTTACTAGGGAGATACTGTCAAGCACGTTAGAATGTAGATGGTGTTTCCTTAATATCTTTAGTTTCTTATTTTATTTATAAGCTTATTATATTACGAGCACAGCTATCACATACTGATATCACTTGCTTATGAAATCCTTGTGAATTTCAAGTGGGGGGAAAATGTATAGACATAAGCCTACGTCCTTCTTCCTTCCACATTTAAATGTCCCGCCAATCGCGTGCATTGCCTCCCGCCCAATCACTGCGCGGGAGAGAAGAATCAAGAAAAATATGTCCGCCTGAAAGACATCGCGTGTGCGCGTCTGTGATATGAAAATCCAGAACTAAAAAATTAACAGTCTCGTTAGAGGTTTGCTGACTGAATTGTGCTCAATCTACCGTGGTGAATTTGTGGTGCGATAGATTTCACGCCACCAAGGTGTACTTCGAAGGGTTTTGTTAGCCGGCCGGCGACATTAGACGACGCCCCGAGTTGGAATCCTCCTTCAGTCCAAACCTTTCCAGGTGAGTGTTTGTACTTTTCTACCGCTGAGAATTCACTAGGTATTGAAGCACAAGCTTCAGGGAAATGCAGCTGCCTCTCCAGCGAGAATCATACAAACATATTATTATAACTTTTCATAACTTTTAAATTATTATTAAAATTAGAAGAAACGAAATTATTATAAAACAACTCGAAAAAAAGCACTTTTTATGCAACTTAAAACTTGACAAACTATTATTTGCGGAGTTCTAATAATTTAATATTAATTAGTTCCTTTTAGATTAATAATCTAACATTAAGTTTCAATTTAAAATAGTTACCTTGAGTTGATCCGCCGTCTGCGCGCTAAGTAACTCCCGGACCATGCTCTGGTTCCCCGCCTCTACCGCTAGCAGTAGCGGGATCTTGCCCCTCTGGAACACCATATCGTGAATTAGCTTTTTCCATTCCTTTTGCCGCGCCCGCTCCTTATTCAACTCGAGAAAACTTAGTTCGAGCCTTTGCAAATCTCTCGGCAGCAAGTTTGCAGATGGACTGCGGACGTTTGACCGATAATTTGGATTAGCGCTTGAAGGAGAGTCTTTCTCGTTTTCCGACATTCTATCTGTTTCCACTATGCCAATTCGAAAAGATGCATGCGATGCAGTGTCTATGTACGAACTACTTACGCTAGTGCGGTATGCGATCGCACTGGCACTACAGCCGTCACATTACAAACGATGTTTCGAACTTATTTCAAATTTTGTAGGTTCACCTATTTGATCGATTGAAAATTGTTTTTAGCATGCAACAGGGAAAATTTTGCACCTCAATTCGATATACGTACTTGATCCTCCATTATGTATGTGCTGACATCGTAGAGCAAACTAGCCCTAGTCGTGTCGTGGAAAGGACTGAGTCTCATTGTATTAAAATCGGTAATTTCGAAATTCAACGTCAACACTAACTAATATTCCGCTAGTGATTTGCATTGTAAATTTAGCGGTGGGGTTTAGCTAGCTAAAGCTCGACGGATAATTAGCTAGTTTCTATTCATTTCTGCTGTGTCGGAATGTCGTTAAAACGAAAGCCTTGTAACAGTTAGCTGTATATTAAATTCGGGTGCGTGATGATGTATCGGTTTGGGGGATGATCGATCTTGTGTTTGAGGAATTTTTATCGATGGAAGTTTGTTTACGCCTAAGTTTTAAGAAGTGATTGTCGGGGACGTCGGTGCCAGGCGAGGGCTGCACGCGAGCCTCGTGACCACTGCTGCAGTGAATCATATACTATCACATACTTGTCTGTACAATAACAACTGTATTGATTGGATTTCGTATATTTATTGTTTTTCGTTTGCAATTTCTTGATGATAAATCTGATCATTCTTCAAGATTTATTATTTTTAAGCAAGCGATCTTTGATAGTTGCTGCACGATACGACATGTTTTTTCTATGATAATAATAATTCATTTGTGATCTTTAAAAACAAATCTAAATCTATCTATCTAAATCTAAAACAAATCTAAATCTACTGCCTTTGAAATTCTTTCATTACAACAGTTTCTAAAGTATCATCAATAAAATCATGGACACTATCTACAAATAAAACACAGATACTTACCGATTATTTCTAGAGATCAGATTGGATAGATATTTAATTACTTACACCATCAGTCTTCAGTCGTATGTCCTTGCCGGCAGCAGCCAGCAGCGCCCGCAGTATGCTCGTGGCGGTGCCTGTTTGTCTGCTGGCCACCAGGTGCACTGCGGTCTGCTGTCGACTCTGCAAATTGTTTTTGTTATATTACTTCAAATTCTTTCTGCCCTAGACATAATATGGGTTACTCATTACAGTAGAAATTGCCATCAGGCAATTTAGGTCAATTATCTCTTTGACTAGTAAATATGGATATAATTCTTTTGTGTCAACTAAAATTTAAGTTATAAGTATATGACGACCTCTGTGGTTCAATTGGTTGAGTGTGTGGCAGCTCAAGCCGGGGGTCGCGGGTTCGAATCCTGCCGACGGAACAAAAAGTTTTCAATGTTCCCGGGTCTGGATGTGTATTAAATATGTGTATGATATAATAAAAATCTTAAATATATGTATAGTATAAACGTATTAAATATATTTCCGTTGTCTGGTACCTGTAACACAAGTCCTTCAGGTATTTAGCACAGGGCCAGACTGACGTGGTGTGAAGCGTCCATAGATATTATTATTATTATTATTATTATAAGTATGTTTACCATACTGTACTCGGCGAAACATGGCGGTAGCGGTCATTGACTCCCTGTCAAAAACTTGTCATTTTCTATATAAACCGCGATTGACAATGAAGTGTCAGATGTTGTCAATCGCGGCTTTGTATAGAAAATGACAAGTTTTTGACAGGGAGTCAATGATCGCTACCGCCATGTTACGCCGAGTACAGTATAGTGATGATTAAGTAAATCGTTTCTAGTAAACAGGACTCTTGCGGCTTGCCTGTAGGTTGCCTCTATAGAAGACTATACTTGCTGGGTTACCTCTAGACCTCCCAATATAAATAATATAATAGATTTTCTTATATACAGATCTTATATACAGTTGGATATGAAATGTACTTATATAAAAGTCATATTTTACTCACGCCACCGGTCGCGAAAGGGTCGACTCCTCTCTTCGACAGCAGCAGTTTGACAACGTCCTCCCTCGAGTACATGGCGGATAGGTGAAGCACATTGTAGTTGTCCTGCAAGTAACAATAACCTTTATTGATTTTGAAAGAACCTTATTTTTCCCACTTAAATTCCAATCATAACAATCTTTGTTTGTAACTAAAATAATATAAACTTTAGATTTTACTATACATATTTTAAATCATATCAAAACGTGGTCAGATTCTGGTGAACAATGTAGTGGCTCACTTCCAGTGTTGTTTGGTTTAAACTGAAGGGAAAATCAGAACGCGGCTAAGAAGCATACTTAAGCAGTTTAATTACTTAATAATCACTTTTACGTAAGTGTTAAAGTTTCCAGTTCTTTGTAAATTGGCTAGCTTCCAGTGGCAATTTTTAAAACAAGACGTCCTTTTTCTGGTGCAGTCAAGTTAAAATCATTCAAGTGATCTAATCATAATATCTTATAGAAACCGATATAATCAAACGGTAATCGGAAAAAGAAATCCACAGCCGAATATATAACTTCCTCCTTTTTGGAAGACGGTTAAAACCTACTTAATATAAGTCAAGAAAGCGGAAAATTCATTTTGGCAGCCTCTTCTCTAATCTATCTATATCGGTCTACGAATAATAAAACCGGCCAAGTGCGTGTCGGGCCACGCGCAATATAGGGTTCCATAGTACCGCTAGTTTTTTAAATTTTTTGTATGATCAATGAATGTGCATTTACAACGTGTTTAACACTACTAATAACATCATCTCCAGTTATATGCTTATATTATATGCTGACGCAGACGAAGTTGCGGGCAACAGCTAGTCATGTATAAATCCCGGATGTATGTTATGGTTACACATAGCTTCAACCGTCACGTTTTTCCGGTTGGAAACACATACCTACTTCCAACCGTAACGCTTAATCCACAGATTACTTAAACCACTTTTTTCGATTTTAATAAAGGAATATTTTGCGTATTTGGATATGTTTCAAGTTTTGATTATTATGAGATTTGATTTAGGATTTCCTGTCCATCGTGAAATAATCGCGTGTGATTGATATTGTTGATCGAGTGAATTCTGTTGATTCGGAATTATAATTTAACTTTGTCCCTGTAGTTTGTGCATTGCGTGCTCAGACCTGATTATAAATTTGCGGTTACGCTCTTGATAATGTTTCGTGTGATTCAAGATGGTGATTCATAAAATACCTTCAGTAGTTTTGGCCCTTTAGATTTTGACGTTCAGGCTTTCTACTTCCCTATACATTTTTTTCATCACCAATGAAGTCACCACACATAATGACTGTTGAGTCAGGGGTTAACTCTGAGTCAGGACTTCTGACACAAAAATTACAGAATGACAGACGTAAACTGCTGATGCAAAAAAAATATACAATTTTGTAAAATCTACCTGAGTCAGAACTACCGACGAAAAAATTATACAATCGTGAAATGTCTACACTTAACGTGTATAAAAGTAGGATACACAAAATAACACTTACAAGCTTCTGACCGCTACTTCGCCCATGCGGTAATAAAAAGAAAACCTTAACAGTTTTTCCCTCCAATCTGTTTTTCGCTTTATATTTTCGCACACGAAGCCGTTTAGATAGAGTTTGAGGCATATTTGAGTGAAGCACTGAACATTATATAATGAGTCGTAAAATATGATATTCACAATTTTCAAGTAGATATTTTTAAAACAGATATAATAACGATTAGGTATGTCGAGAGACAGATGGAATCTGAATACAAATGGGAATTGCGTCAGTGTGTCCGGCATTGCTATCGCAGATGATACCATCCGGCCAAGTGCGAGTAGAAATCGTGCACGAAGGGTTTCGCACCACTTTCATATCTTTTTACGTGGAAGTTAATACTATTAATTTTATGTACTATCAGAGAAGTTGATTCCTAGGCAGATGGGGGACCTACGTAGTGTGGTCGCGTTATGTCAAACCCAGCCGTCAGATCGCGACTAATATTGAATTGACATAATATTATATATACCGACCAAATGACGCAGGTCCGCCATCTGCCTAGGAATGAACTTCTCTGATAGTACAGTATTTGTTGTTATAAAGGCCCTTCCACATGACGTATTTTTTGCGCACTGACGACGCGCGTTTTTGATGCGCTCGTCTTCTGCGCGTTTTCATCGCGTTTTTTCAGATATAAAGTTTAAAACGTGTCGGCTTCCTTGCGTTTGCTGAGCGTTCAACTTGCATTTGTATCGATACAAACGAGCGTAAAAAAACGTCGTGTGGCCCTTCCACACGACGTTTTTTTCATTATTTTCATTTATTTTCCCTAACATCAACAGAAATACAATAGATACCTGAGAAAACTTTGAAAATTGACGACAGACAGACGAACAAACAGCGAAGTTTCAGTAAAAGGTTTAACAGAAACCTTTTACTAAAACTTCGCTGTTTCACGGAACCCTAAAACATCAAAATAAGTATGAAAATTACATCACAGCCATATTGGTTTTGTCCATAGTCTCTAATGTACCTACCAACTTTTTTTGTTTTCATTGTAATAAAGTTTTTCTTCACGCTCAAAATATGTTAAAGTAACAGTAAGTTCAATGGAGCAGCCTTTGCGTACAATTCATACAGGAGAATGAAGTCGTGAAACAAAATTCCCTATTAAAAAGTTATTTACTGTATCATACTTATATTATTGAAAAACTATACTGGGTCGACAATTTTCGTTCTTAAAATATTAGACGACGACGTATTAACTGCAAATTAAAAGTCAAAATATTTAATTACATAGGACGAGTTTTTTTTATATTAAATATTTAAAATTCGCTTCTAAAACTCATCCTGCTGCGACGAAATTTGTTGAACAAGAGAACTGACTACTTGTAACTGTGAACTAAGAATGTTCCAAAACAAAGAAACTCTTAAGTCTTACTGTATTTGTGTTATACTATGTCATAATATTATCATGTGTGTATCATAATATCTCTGGTAAACATATTTTTTGCTTATGTTGGACGTGTATCTCATCAACCAACAAAAACTCAAACAAAAAATCAACAACAAAATGTTTCGTACTCTATGACGTAAATTTTCATCCGACAAAAATAGTTTAAATTTGGCTGATAATCATAATTTTAATCATAATAATCGCTAGCTAGACGTAATAGTCGGACGAAGTCGTCGATAAGCTCGATATACAGTAATTAAACAAGGTGTTATCTAAGCTAAGACCTAGTTAACGTGTATTTATGTCAGGGCAGAAATAATTTACCCTAACCTTGGGAGGTTTTTATTCATTTTGCTACGTTACCATCGTTATGACTTATTACTTCTGGCCAACATGAATCACTTTTTATTGCTCGCGAAGGGTTAAAAATGTTTATGGTTTTAATTTATCCTACTCATTTTATTTTCCGACTAACAGTTGTTACTTTCAGTATGCGTCAGTACGTGCCGTTGATATTTGATCTTCATTCATTCAACATTTTAGGAAATATACCCATACTACGTGACCCATTGTTTAAGATTTTTTGATCCCCTCCCCCTTGGCAACCACGCGTAGTAACCTCCCCCCTTCAAGTTTTCACGTGGTATTGACAATAATGATTTTAAATCAAATTTAAAGATAGGCAGAACAATATAAATAACGAAATAATTCATGTTCATGTCAGTTAACTAGCTATTACCGTTCTTGAGTTACAGCCTGGAGACAGATAGACGGATAGACATCGAAGTCTTAGTAATAGGGTCCCGTTTTTACCTTTGGGTACGGAACCCTAAAAAGCCTCGCAATTAGAAGGTGATTTGAAATTAAATTTTTAACGAAAGAAATGGTTATTGTTCGTTAACCATAAAAGATAGACATAATTTATGCTGTCGTGGACTTTTTTGTAGATAAAGATTTTGCGAATTATCATTATGCGAATGATGAATACTATAAATATGTAGAACATTATTCTTATATTAATTTTATTTAGAGCGTCCGTGGCCTTTGGTTCGCACTCGTAGAGGGTGCAGGTTCGATCCCGGGTGGAGGCGTGTACCAATGAGACATTTTCTGATCTCAAGTACATAATACGGACGCTCATTCGGTGAAGGAAAACATCGTGAGGAAACCACCCGCACATGGTTGGTCCCAGACGTATTGACTAGTTCTTTCCTCTGGACTAGGCCGACTATGTTGCGAGAATGCCGTATGTGCTTGGGCAACCATACGGACATTTAAAAATCTTGTCCCAGGCACTACAGTATTTGAGGAGTGGTAACTTCGCTCTGAAAATACTGTATAAATCATCCACAACGGATGTAAAGGCCTAGTAGTTTTTTTATTCTTATTTATCATCAATACTTTTCGCAGCGTAAGCGAAGTAATGTAATTTTACGGAAAATTTTTGCTACTTTGGGATTTTTGCAATTTTCGGAAGGATCTCTAACATTTTTCAGAATAAAAAATAGCCTATGTCCATCTCACAGGATGTAGCTTTCCGTGGGCGAAAGAATTTTTAAAATCAGTTCAGTAATGCCAAAAACACAAATTTTCCTATATAACGGAACGGAGCCCTTCATGCGCGAGTCCGATTAGTACTTGGCCGATTTTTCTTAGTCGCGATCTGACCAAGTTTTTTTTTAAATGTCAGATGCTCTAGCTCAAGGCTCACCAAATGGCGGACAATGGCATTTTCGAAGATAAACTTCTTAAAAAAATCGGTTTTAACTCTCGACTAACTGATGAACATCTCCAGGATTATCAATAGTTTGCACCAATTTCACTCCAAACATCAGAGAGATTATTAGCTACAAAAATTGTCACTTTTCTCATTGATTAAATACCTTTGTAATTTCCGTAATAACCTTGGTTTAATAAATATATTTTTAGGGTTCCGTACCCAAAGGGTAAAAACGGGACCCTATTACTGAGACTTCGATGTCTGTCTGTCTGTCTGTCCGTCTCTCTGTCTGTCTGTCTCCAGGCTGTATCTCAAGAATCGCTATAGCTAGACTTCTGAAATTTTCACAGATAGTGTATTTCTTTTGCCGCTATAACAACAAATACTAAAAACAAAATAAAATTAATATTTATGGGGGGCTTCTATACAACAAGCGTTATTTTTTTGGACTTTTTGCTCGTAATCATTAATGGCAACAGCTAGCCACTAGAAATTTTTTAAAACATCCTTAATTATATTTGTACTTTAATAAATAATAATTAAATTAAAATAAAATAAATATTTAAGGGGCGCTCCCATACAAAAAACACATTTTTTTCCTACTTTCTCTCCATAACGGTACGGAACCCTTCATGGGCGAGTTCGACTCGCACTTGGCCGATTTTTTTAAATGTGTGGACCGCAAAGGTCTTGATGGTTCATGTCTTGAAATGGACCGCGAGCGAAACTAATTGGTGACCCCTGCTCTAGCTCATTCAGATTTTTTATGTGCTCATTTCTAATGGCATAAAAATTATTCATTAATGGTTTTTAGGGTTCCGTACCCAAAGGGTAAAAACGGGGCCCTATTACTAAGACTTCGATGTCTGTCTGTCTGTCCGTCTGTCTGTCTCCAGGCTGTATCTCAAGAACCGCTATAGCTAGACTTCTGAAATTTTCACAGATTGTGTATTTCTGTTGCCGCTATAACAGCAAATACTAAAAACAAAATAAAATTAATATTTAAGGGGGGCTCCCATACAAGGAATGTGATTTTATATTTGTACTTTAATAAAAAATAATAAAATTAAAATAAATATTTAAGGGGGGCTCCCATACAAAAAATACAATTTTTTGCCTACTTTCCCTTTATAACGGTACGGAACCCTTCGTGCGCGAGTCCGACTCGCACTTGGTCTATTTTTAACCCCCGACCAAAAAGAGGGGTGTTATAAGTTTGACGTGTCTGTCTGTCGGTCTGTCTGTCTGTCTGTCTGTCTGTCTATCTGTCTGTCTGTCTGTCTGTCTGTCTGTCTGTCTGTCTGTCTGTCTGTCTGTCTGTCTGTCTGTCTGTCTGTCTGTCTGTCTGTCTGTCTGTCTGTCTGTGGCATCGTAGCATCCAAACGGGTGGACCGATTTTGATCTAGTTTTTTTTGTTTGAAAGCTGACATGATCGAGAGTGTTCTTAGCTATAGTTCATCATCATCAGCCTGCTCATTGCTGAAATATCACGGTTTATCTGGGTCGTGATAAGCCGATTAACAACTTGCATTCGTTTGATGGGTTTTATATTTTGCATTCTGGTTCGTGACACTTATGAATATATACATATTAATGGAAAGTTCACCCTGGTGCTGCAGCGTCACCTGGTAATGAATAGGATACCCAACTCCTCACCAACTTAGAACAGAGGTTTCGTGTTTGGGCTCATTTTAATTGCGACAACCAATAAGACGTAGATAAGCAGTAAATATTAACATGCTGCTGCTGCAGCATCACCTGGATTGTATAGGAGCCGAGCTCCGTATGAACCCAAGGTGGAGGTTTCATGTTTAGGCTCATATTGACGGCCTCATCCAAGAGGATATTTATAGATCGTATTCATTGGGATGTGATCCTGTTGATAGGAACAATTATGCACTATAACCAACACAAGTTTAAAAAGCATAAAATTAAATTATATTAAGAAATTAAAAAAAAACCCCGCCAAACAACTTTAAAAAGTAATGAAATAATATTTACTGACTTCAAGTTTAAATAATTCCTAAGTGTAAAGTAATATTTTAGTCCATAATTGTTGTCAAGGTGTGTCGGGGGACCGCTAATGTAGATGTTTGATTTCACATAACATTATAGTTTAAAGGTCAGTTCACAGCGAACTGAATCGAGACAATCAGCGATACAAAATGCAAAAGTCGCTTTTGTCGTAGTTTACTTGGCGGTCCCCCGACACACCGTGACAACAATTATGGACTAAAATATCACTTTACACTTAGGAATTATTTAAACTTGAAGTCAGTAAATATTATTTCATTACTTTTTAAAGTTGTTTGGCGGGGGTTTTTTTAAATTTCTTAATTTAATTTAATTAGATACAGTAGTTCTAAGTTGTTGGTTTGTAAACAGAATTATATTTTCAGGGAATAGTGAAGATATTTGCAGTAGGATAAACTACAAAATAGTATGTATTGCAAAACTAAAAGATGAGATGATGTTATGTATAACATAGAAGATATGCATTTTTTTTAACCCCGACCAAAAAAAAATGTTGTTATAAGTTTGACGTGTCTGTCTGTCTGTCTGTCTGTCTGTGGCATCGTAGCATCCAAACGGGTAGACCGATTTTGATCTAGTTTTTTTTGTTTGAAAGCTGACATGATCGAGAGTGTTCTTAGCTATAGTTCATCATCATCAGCCTCCTCATTGCTGAAATATCACGGTTTATCTGGTTCGTGATAGGCCGATTAGCAACTTGCAGTCGTTTGATGGGTTTTATATTTTGCATTCTGGTTCGTGACACTTATGAATACACATTAATGGAAAGTTGACCCTGGTGCTGCAGCATCACCTGGTAATAAATAGAATACCCTACTCCTCACCAACTTAGAGCAGAGGTTTCGTGTTTGGGCTCATTTTAATTGCGACAACCAATAAGACGTAGATAAGCAGTAAATATTTGCATGCTGCTGCTGCAGCATCACCTGGATTGTATAGGAGCCGAGCTCCGTATGAACGCAGGGTGGATGGAGATTTCATGTTTGGGCTCATATTGACGGCCTCATCCAAGAGGATATTTATAGATCGTATTCATTGCGAAATGGGATATGATCCTTTTGATAGGAACAGTTCTGCACTATAACCAACACAAGTTTAAAAAGCATAAAATTAAATTAAATTAAGAAATTTAAAAAAACCCCCGCCAAACAACTTTAAAAAGTAATGAAATAATATTTACTGACTTTAAGTTTAAATAATTCCTAAGTGTAAAGTAATATATTAGTCCATAATTGTTGTCAAGGTGTGTCGGGGGACCGCTAATGTAGATGTTTGATTTCACATAACATTATAGTTTAAAGGTCAGTTCACAGCGAACTGAATCGAGACAATCAGCGATACAAAATGCAAAAGACGCTGTGGCGGTCCCCCGACACACCGTGACAACAATTATGGACTAAAATATTACTTTACACTTAGGAATTATTTAAACTTAAAGTCAGTAAATATTATTTCATTACTTTTTAAAGTTGTTTGGCGGGTTTTTTTTTTTAAATTTCTTAATTTATTTTATATTTTAGTAATATTTATAGTAATTATTGCAACAACTTTATAATTTTGTACAATATTATGTAACTAATTAGCTATAACGATATTCTATTTATAATAATTATTTATTAAGTTTTTGCGATGAGTGTGTAATATGAGAATAAATATTTACTGACTTTAAGTTTAAATAACTCCTAAGTGTAAAGTAATATTTTAGTCCAAAATTGTTGTCAAGGTGTGTCGGGGGACCGCAGCTAATGTAGATGTTTGATTTCACATAACATTATAGTTTAAAGGTCAGTTCACAGCGAACTGCATCGAGACAATCAGCGACTATATATTATGGCGATACAAAATGCAAAAGTCGCTGTTGTCGTAGTTTACTTGGCGGTCCCCCGACACACTGTGACAACAATTATGGACTTAAATATTACTTTACACTTAGGAATTATTTAAACTTAAAGTCAGTAAATATTATTTCATTACTTTTTAAAGTTGTTTGGCGGGGTTTTTTTAAATTATTATTATTATTAAAAGTGCGGTTACGTTGTGAATAAATGGCTGAAATTAAGATCACGCACCTGTGAACTCTGCTGTAGTTACTAAACTACACTAGATGGAATACAGACATAATCGAAAGTTCAAAACTATAACCTAACTACGAAGATTATAATAATATAGACTATATTTTTTAGGAAAAAATTCAATATTAAATCCCATAACATTTTTGATGGCTTCGCTACGACACTAATGGCTCCATCCTTTGGAAAGCCATTGCGAATCTATTATCATCACTTTATAATTAAAAATATGGGTTTATTTAAGTTGCTAACTTACTTTGGTAGAACACGCAAAGATTGCTGTAATAATTCGCCCTAATCGTGTAAAATTAAAACATTTACGGCCATTCCCAATATTTGATCTATCTCTGGTTTTGCCCTACTAGAGATAGGAATAGCTCTCATTAGACATTAGAGACATATATTTTATGTCAATTCAATGTTAGCTGCGATCGGTCGTATGTCAAACCAGAGATAGATTGAATATTGGGAACGGCCGTTAGAAGACTAGAAGACTGTCTCCAGTTGTACAGAATTCACCCTTCTGTGCCTAACATAACCTTCTCTTATTTTAAAATTGGCAATACAGAATGAATAAATTGTTCGTGATGCTAATCACTGGTGAAATATAGAAATGCTTAAAATATGATTACTCTTCACATTTGCATAGAATTGTAGATGTTGCGTGTGATGGCTTGTTGTTACTCAATACTCATATTGAATGATACACTTAATTCTTTTCTAGGTATTAATTAACAGCTTGTGTCTTCGTTATTGGTACCTGCCTCCACGTAATGTAGTTATTTAGACTAGAGGTCCCCCTGTGGTCGAAATTCGACCTTAAATAATAATTTAAATTATAAGTTTGAACGCTATTAAGATTCTTATTAAAATCATGGCTAATATTGTAAAGTACAATAGTTAAATGATGTAGTCGTATATTCGTAAGGATAATAATATATTTTATTGAAGTAAGATAAACAAAGTAGACACAATGGTAAAGGTTATCGGTGTCACAGATAATATAATATGATACAGCACTGACCTCCATTATATAAGTACGCTGGCGGCTGGACTAATGATACCTTTTGAAATGACAGCTATTTTTTGTGCCTATTTGAAGCGGATCATCAGCGGATAGGAACTAAATTTGACGTAAAAACACAAAATACAAATTACTCACGGACGTAAAAATGACGTTTGAAAGTCGCCATATTGGCGCTGATAGCAGTAGTGGGAGTATTTGGAAGTAATACTAGTGATGACAACCAATAACGATTAAGCGGCCATTTGCAAGTTACGTCAAATTTAGTTCTTTTCTCTCTCACTGGGGGGCGCTGATTCCGCTTCAAATAGGCACAAAAAAAAGTGGGTATCATAGGTCCAGCGTACTTGTATAATGGAGGTCAGTGGTTGCAGTATTTGAGATTCAATGAAAAAACTACAATCCATTTTCAATTTGATCACAGACTTCAACAAAAGAGTATAAATTCGTGTGTATAGGCTTGTCAATCAAAAAGATGGTAGTGTGCATATTGTAGTGTGTGTAATGTTTTATTTATTAAAATTATGTATGATAAAAGTATAATCCATCAAGGGGCTTATATCCCGGGACTCAATATTATATCTCTATACTAAATTTCAGCAAAATCGGTCCAGCCATTTACGCATGATGTCGTGACTAAGGGATATATTATGGATTCATTTTTATATATGTTACGCTCAAAGACCGAAAACGCTCAAAGAGCGAAAAAATAGCTCACAACGCGTTGTGGTCACAGTAAAACAGCCACAATGCGAAATTCGCGTTGTGGCTCTAATGATGACGGCTACGACGCGTTCTGGGAATCACAAAAAGACTAAAAAGCGAAATTCGTGTCGTGACTCGTGGCTGATAATTATGCTTTTCGTTTTTCTTGATTGTAAGTCAAATTTGAAGTCCATAGGTATGGAAGATTATATTTGGATTACCACGCGTACTATAAAATAATTTTTCTTTTACTAAATCACTGCATAACGTGTTTATTATTATTATTCATAAAATATCCATAATTCCATATTATCCGTACTAATATTATTACTGTCTGTCTGTCTGTGTGGCGCAACGGAGTTGCGGGCATCAACTAGTAGTATTATATATTTTAAATTATGTAAATTAAAATAAAGCTATATTTTTATTATTTATTGAGATCAGATTACTGTATATTAAAAAAACAACATAATATGAAGTAACAAATTACTGAACACAAAATAATATTGTTAATAATTTGTCAATAATACTTATAATTCACTTAAAACGATTAGGGATTTTAATTTTAACTCCTCGATCGTGGGAATCGCAGACACAAAAAAATTTCAATTGTTATGCGGCAGCCGGGTGTCGCTTGGGGATTGATGGGTTAAGCTATTGCATTTGCGATATAGTAAGAATAAATGCAGAACGCGTTATGGTCTTTTTGTGATTGCCAAAACGCGTCGTGGCTGTTTTCATTAGAGCCACAACGCGAATTTCGTGTTTCACTGTGACCACGACGCGTTGTGAGCTATTTTTCCGCTCACTGAGCGTTTTCGGTCTTTGAGCGTAACATAATTATTTTATAATGATTTCTTAAGTTTACGCGAGTATCACTCATGATATTAGAAGGAAACACTTACAGATTTTCTTTGCGGAGCACTTTTATAAATCCCAACGTTTCGGCTGCTTTACAGCTGCCGTGGTCACGGGTGGACTGAGGTGACAGGTGTCCAATTCATTGATGTTCTTCAACTACCCGAAGACTCATCAATTTTTGTTTGCGTTCCGATCTACGCAAAACGAACTCACAGTGTCTTGAAGCCGAGGTGTCCTAGATTTGTGCTTTAGTTTGTTTATCACTGGATCCCAACTAGATGGCAGCACCCAACCATCTTCCCGGTTAAAATTAGGGTGTTTTTTTAATTTCTATGGCCTCGCGTATCATTCTTGGGCGGTATCTTGCTTCTTTTGCCAGTACTTGTGGCTTATCAAATCTTATGTAATGGCGAGGTTGATCCAGTGTGCGTTCACAAATTGCGGACTTGGTGTTCCTACGGTGTTTGACTGTACAAATAATAGAGTCTATTTCTTTGCTTTATTGTATATCTATAACAATTGATGTTATTTAAATAATGTGAGATCTTTAAATAGATTCTAACTTGGCCAGTTTTTATTACATCAGTCATTTCATAAAGTTATTGAACATTTTAATTCTGATGAAAACTAGCCAAGTCAAATCTAATCTAGTTTAAGATCTCACATTATTTAAATAACATCAATTGTTATAGATATTCAATAAAGCAAAGAAATAGACTCTATTTTTTGTTCATAATGTTATTTGGTTCCTATATACATACATATTTCGATTTTCCATAGAACTTAGCACTCATTTAAATCTCCATCCTTTTTACGGCGAAGTCCATAGACAAGAATAATGTTTGTATGGAACTTGGCTCTCCATTTTTACATTTATGTTTTTGGTGGGATATCATTAATTTTTGTAAAGAAAACATTCCGCGCAAGGGTAGATAGACATCTTAATCTTCCCAGTTCAAACATACATAATATTCGACTATATTCAATCGCAACCTTAAGGGGCTGTTTCACCACTTCCCGACTAGTGTCGGATATGCTATCCGCAACTTATCTAGCAGATACATCGTCTGTCAGATAAGTTGTGGATAGCCTATCCGAAATTTATCAGGAAGTGGGGAAACAGCCCCTAAGGCTTGTTGAATATCAGTCAAAGAAAATCCATTCGAATGGAAAAAGCAGCTACCATCAGGAGGCATTGGAATAATACGGTATAACATAAGTGTATTTCCAACCATTAACTATACTTATTGTGCGGAAGTTAAGTAGCTATTATTATAGCTGTCTAACAGACAAACAGACAGACAGACGGACGCATGGACGGACGGACGGACAGACGGACAGACAGACGGACAGACAGACGGACAGACGGACAGACGGACAGACGGACAGACGGACAGACGGACAGACGGATACACGGACAGACGGACAGACAAATAGACAGGGATTAAAAGAATTCTATGTCTATTCCCGGGACTCAAACTATATCTCCATACCAAATTTGAGAACAATCGGTACAATCAGTTTGGGCGTGAAGAGGTAACAGACAGACAGACACACTTCATAAAGTCACCTTCTATTCATTTCCTAAAGTTTCTTCACTTCACAAATAAATATTTACGGGGAGCTCCCATACAATAAACGTGATTTTTTGGCCTTTTTTGCTCAAAATCAATAATGGCAGCCGGTAGGCACTTGAAACATTCACAAAATCTTTAATTATATTTTTACTTTCATAATTTATAATAAAAGTAAAATAAAATAAATATTTAAGGGGGGTCTCCATACAAAAAACACAATTTTTGCCGGAGGTTTGAGTTTACCGGAGGCCCAATCCCCTACCCTTTTCCCTTCCCTACCCTCCCCTATTTCCTTCCCTATCCTCTCCTATTCCCTTCTCTACCCTCTCCTACCCTATTACCCTATTCCCTCTTAAAAGGCCGGCAACGCACTTGCAGCTCTGCTGATGCTGTGAGTGTCCATGAGCGACGGAAGTTGCTTTCTATCAGGTGATCCATTTGCTCGTTTGACCCCTTTTTTCATAAAAAAAAATAAACCCTTAAAATTTATTAAAACATCATGGTGGTCTAGATGTTGTTTCTAGTAAGAAGTAACTCAAACATAATTATGTTACAAATTAGTGAAATTTTATACGAAGGTGTCTCTGGATCCAAAGGCACTGAACAGAATTCCTGAACCTTTAAAGAGAGTTCGGAAATTTTAGCATCACTTAGATAACTGCAAGCATTTACCACAATTTCGCTTACAGTACTATAATATGAATAACTGAATAGTTAACTTTCGTAGTGGTTATCTACTCATAAAGCCTTGTGGTCTTGTAGATAAAAGAGTAAAATGTTTATTTTTTAACAAAAAATTAAAACCGACTTCCAAGGCAAAAACAATATTATTAAAATGATCTATAAAATTATGAAATAATTCTTATAGGGAAATAATAAAACGAGCGAATAAAAAATTACTTTGCGACTGATGATGAACATACTGTTTTAATAACATGAGCGGTATGAATTTGAGTAAGCGAAAAATAAACTAAACTAACGACTAATATTGATTTATAATAAAATCCAAAACGAGCTTACAAAAAGTGGATTGTGATTAATCTATTTCAGATATTAATATTCTATCCGAGCGACTGTATTACTATGTGAGCGACTGGAAATACATAGCGGGCAACTTCAATATTAAAGATAGATTCAATTTTTCTAAGTGAGGTTATACATTACGAACTACTAAAAAGTTCACTTTGAGCAAACTTTTGTGAGCTGCTTTATTAATGATTATTGGTTACTGATATTCTATTTGAGGGTTTATATTTTATATTTTGATACGTGTTTTTAATGAAAATCTCGAAAGTGAATAACTATCAGAGATAGAAAGGATTTCATACTTTGATTTTATGGTCCTAAAATATGGATTCGCGTCAGTGGAAACGCGGCCTAAAGTCTAAGTCTAAGGAACTCCGTGTTGGCCCTATACGACTTTTTTGGGTTAGGTTAAATGGCTAAGGCGGGAGCGTAGCGCAGCGAAGCTCCCGCCTTAGCCATCGTGGTTATTTTTTTGTGAACAACTCAGAAGTAGGAGCCCCGCGTAGCGGGGCTCCGTCGACTCATAATAATTGAAGCCAGTTGTTTTTTTTTTGGTATAGGTCGCCATTAAAATTTTTACCCATTTCTTTGACGTTCTGTTAAGGATTAAAATTTGTGTAATGTAATAATTTTATTAATGATTTTTATATATAAATACATATATTTATATATAGGTTTACCCGAAATTAAATATTGAAAAAAATGCAGGACGTAACGTTGACACTCAAACAGATATTAGGTCGCTCAAATATTATGAAGCCGCTCATTTTGTATTTTAAGTAACTCAAATAAATAATTTGTAAGTTGCTGTTCTGTTAATTTCCCGTCACTCACAGCCAGTCGCTCAAATAGTAATTCTATAACCCAAATTAATTAATTTTGACACTCAAAACTGTAATTTACAGTCACTCGATTAAATACTACCCATTCTTATACTTCATTAGTGCCTTTTTCAAAATTTGACTAAACCTCAACTAATTCTGTACTCAATTTTCATTCTTTTGAAGTCAGTACCGGTGACTTCAAAAGAATAAAAATTGAGTACAGAATTAGTTGAGGTTTAGTCAAATTTTGAAAAAGGCACTAATGAAGTATAAGAATTATTTCATACTTTTTAGATCATTTTAATAATATTGTTTTTGCCTTGGAAGTCGGTTTCAATTTTTTGTTGAAAAATAATAATTTTATAGCTATACGTCAGCGTGTAACAAAACTAAGTGATAATCACTTTAGGGTAGGTAAGAGTCCCCTGTATTGAGTCCACTGTGAAAGTAGCAGCCCTGAAAGAGTAACTTTTTTTTCACTTTTGTATGTGCAAACTCCTGACGCTAGGGCGCTTGCCCATACAAATCACAAAAAAAATCTCTTTCAGCGCTGCTACTCTCACAGTGAACTATATATAAATGACACATACAAACCCTAAAGTATTATCACATACACACATACACACGTCAAACCATCAAGTATTATATATTATCACTTTGTTTTGTTACACGTTGTATACAGTATTGCTAAGTACTCACATACGGTTTTACTCGATCAAGCAATCACGTCGAGCAAAACCCGCGGCTTGGGCTTTGGTCCACACATTCAGCATTACTCTATCGAGTAAGCTCACCGTTTAGTATTCACCGAACCGTTCGTGCAAAGGCTGTCTATTCAACTAAGGAGAAGGTCGACTCACACCACTCGAAGTCACGTCCACACGCTTGAGTAAAGCTCGACGGCTCGCGTCGAGTAAGTTCGAAAGAAACATCGAGCCGGCTCTTGCTCGATTTGGTTCTACTGTAGAACTATCGAGTAAAACCATAATATATTGTGAGTCCTTAGCATAAAACTGTAAAAAAACTGAAGCGTATATAAAGATTAAACAAAGTGCTCACGTTGTTCCTGGCTCCGACGTCGGAGCCGAGCTCGATCAGTCTCTCGACGAAGGTGGTGCGGTTGTCCTTCACCGCGTACATCAGCGGGGTCATGCCGGTTTGCTGAAACAATCATACATTGTTATTATACATAACTTGATATTATGAGTTTGTTGGTAGACAAAAGCAGGAATCGTACAGGTTGCCGGCAAAAAATTAAAAAAATTCGGTGTCCTCTACTAGAATAGTAGTTGTCTCTATAATTTAAGCGTAAAGCCGGCGCCAGAAATAGCTTCAAAGATTTGCGGACTTCTTTGAAGACTTTGCAAAGCTTTGATAACACATTTGGACACATATTGTTCATACCTGCCAGACATGCTTTCATCGCCTCGTCACGTTTAATGTGAACTGACCCTTATCAAAAAAAAAAAAAGTTCGGTGAAGACTGCGGACTGCCTTGTCAATATGCGCGCGCGCAACTTCTGTCAGCTATTTAGCAACGTCCTGTATGTCTGGCCTCGTATGTAGAAAGCTCTGTATCGAGATAGCGAACATAATCCTAAATGTTGATTGTCGTGAACGATCGGGGTGATAGTGAGCGCGTGACACGGAGAATATGTCAGTGGCTCTCAAACTTTTAAGCATACAAAGTCTCAATTGAACAACTCTTATATTTGAAATTTTATAGATATCTAAAATACGCCGATTTCGTCACTGACACACTGATGATCATCAAAATGTTTGGCTACTTCCTGAAGTGCTAGAAAGCCGAAATTTGGTATGTAATCTAAGTTTAGTATACAAACAACAAAAAAATTCATAAACTTGTAATTTTCGCCCCCGATCCCCTAAAATGGGGGGGGGGGGGGGGGTGGAAGTTGACCGTCATAGAGTTGGTTTCCAATATAGCAGATATTTCAAATTAGAAGTATTATGGATCAGGCTGTTGATGAAGATGGCAAATACTTTTCTCCATAGTATGCTCTACCAGCATACTGTGGAGAAAAGTACAACAAACAAGATGGATGACGATTTCGTGGACGTAGTGTGCCTATACTATTTATGCGCATTTAATTATTTATTACACTTGCACGGAAAATATATTTTTTATTCTGACCCATGCGTCATTCACCAAGTTTTTTGGGTTCCATATACATGGTTCTCCTTGCAGCAACTCAACTCAACAAATTCAAGGACACACTCGTTGCCATTTTGAAAATCTGGGACGTGTTTACGCGCATAGACACAGACAATCGTTCTGCTCAACACTGCTTGGCAAATGGAGTTTGCGCAAGTGTGGCAGGCTACGCAAACATTTGAACACAGTCAACTTTGAACGCTTTGATGTGCGCTAAAAAACCGACACCGCATGGCAAAGTGCAAATCTTTGTTCAAAGAACACATATTCAAAGTCTCGTGCCACACACAGCAATCAAATAAGTGTTCAAAAAAGCGAAGCTATGTCTGGCGCCGGCATTAAATGTGTTTGCAAACAATAACATTACCGATAGAACTTTTTATAAAAATTCTAAATATTGAGCAAATAAAACTTTTATAAGTATAATAAATAGTAAATATTGACAAATAGTAACAATGCCATATTCATCCCTTCAAATACAAGCCTCATTATTTTTCTGATGTCTACTCGAAAGTTACTTAGTGGATATCTAGGATTCGAGCTTTCTACAGTAGCTTTTGTATCTTAAACTTGATTTATTGCAATAAATTACGTGCAAAAAAATATAATATAAATATAATAAATGCGCAAAGCATAATCCAGGTAATAAACAAAATAAAATTAGACGATCGCAAATTACACAGAAAAAATAAAATAAAACATTTTAACAATCCGCATCGTATTTTGCTTGTTTTTTGAATTGCCTACTTAACATACGTTGCGGTAAATATTCCGTGTTGATAATTTGCCAAGTATTTAACGGCAGGTGTTTAAATGAACTAAGCCCAAAAACTGGCAACACCGATATGACACGCCATTTTAAAGAAATTAGCAATTTGTGCAAGTCTTTTGTTTGTTTTAAATAAAGTGAGAAGATTTAAATACTGCTAATATACATTATTATCTTTCCTTTTTTTGTATTTTGTCCTAGCCAAGAGTTAAACGTATTTTCATACGAATTACATTATGCCATCAAAAACATCCTGTAAAAAAAAAAAACAATTCTCGCAACTCAGTTTTTCTAGCGTAAAAAGTTGTGAGATCCATGTAATACCAAGTAGGTTAATTTATTCAGTCTCTACTTAAAGGAATAACTTACGTAATAACTTGAGACAGAAGTCTCAAGTTATTACGTAAGTACATATATTGAGATTGTCTGTTAAACTATGTAAAAGTATAGAGTACAATATAGTATTATAATAGTGTAAATGAAGTGACTGTAGTTTTTAATATTTTCGATATTTAGCTACGTAAAGCGTATACTTTTGTTGATTTAGGGCCTGTTTCACCACTTCCTGATAAAGTGGCTATCCACAACTTATTTGACAGATTCTCCATACTCTATCTGTCAAGTTAAGTGGTGGATAGCCTATCCGGCACTTATCAGGAAGTGGTGAAACAGCCCCTTTGTCTACGGCGTAGAGATATTACACGACTACGATAAGACCAAACAAATAAACAACGACAAGAAAAATAATAAAATTGTGTTTTTCCAGTAACTAATAATGCATGTTTCATCTTATCTTAGTTACTTGGGCTATTTAGGATATTGTAAAGCGCGACGGTGGAACAAACATACAAACACAATAGACTTCTTAAATCATTTGTACGCTTTCTTTTGGTATGTTTTATAGTGCAAAAATCATTATCCCTTTTGCCGAAGTCGGGTAACATACGCTAAGCAACATTCTTGGAAGGCACGGTGTTTACATAGAGTTGCGTGTGCACCGTGACACCATAATGGCGGAATAATGGCGACCCCCCTAATCACTCACTCGCCTGTGATTGGTGGGATTTAATTGCTAATTAAACCTCATTTTTGTAGTCCCTGCGAACTAAACTCGCTATAAAACTAATATTAGTAATTACCTGTGCCAGTAACCATCAACTAAGCAAGATAAATGACAAGTGCTATCTACATCAAACATATTTCAGTACCGACTATGTTATCATTTTTGTAAGTAGCCAAACCTTAGTTTAATATTTTATTATGTTATGGTTGACCCCATGTTAACCCAAGGTTTAAAAATGTCTATTCGTACAATGCCGGAAACAAATTACAAAATCAGCCCTTGGCTCAAGTTCACATACCTTAATATATAACTTCTAACTACCTGATCTATAACCTAGGAGCACCTACGTTTTGGATATGTCATATTAAATGAGTTTAAAGGTGATGAGGCGGAAATGTGTCCGCACCGTACGCGCTGCATTTCGTGACGTCATTTCATACAACGAATTCTCAAATCCTATGTCCTTTCCCGGAATTTAAGTTCAGAGATTTGGGCGTAAAGATGTAATAGACAGACATATATAATATGGGTATGAATTACTATAATTTCAGTAAAATATGACCCTTACGGAGTCAGCTACTTCGTTCGTATATAGTAGTAATATCGTGTTCGTTCCCTCCGTATAATTCACGATGATTGCAGGTGTAATATTTCTACCGTAGCCACCGTATTCGTACGTATAATGTACGTATTACAAAAAAATTGAAATATCGTTTTTACCTTGGAAGGAAGTCGGGTTCAATTTTTTGTTAAAAAATAATAATTTTACTCTTTTTAGTTGTCTACACGACCACAAGGCTTTATGCTTGGATAACCACTACGAAAGTAGTGGTTATCTACGCGTTATATAATTATACTAGCTGTTGCCCGCAACTTCGTCCGCGTGAATTTGTGTTATTATAATCGAGATTTAGGAAATTTAATACCCATCAAAAACTATTTTATTTGGATAAGGATTAATATTAGGTACAATACACTCGAAATTTTTAATTTACATCAAAGACCCAGAAACATTGAAAGCTCTTTTAAGTAACCTCGTCGGCGGAGCTTGAACTATAGATATCGTTTTGAAAAACCTTTCTTCGAAGACCACTTGGAGTGGACATCAGGGGCCAGGAACATGTGACGGAGACAGAGGATAGACGAAAGAAGACGGGATATTTAATGTAGGCATCTATACCACTTTAACTTTTACCTCTTGCTCTTGTAGCTCAGGAATCGTGATGTTTCCCTAAAATTTGATATTATGATCTTAGGGAGCCCGAAGGACATGCTCAAACTGGTTTGGGACCCACAACTAAAATTAATCAGAAGAAAATAGAAGTATGAAGAATTCTAATTCCCCTTCCCATTAAAAGCTGAGATAGCTGAGATGACAAAGTTGCAGTGATCGAATGTCAAATCACTGAAGGAGGAGCACCACGAATATAAACTGTAATAATTGTGACTACTAAGCTATAATAGCTAAATTAATATTGGAACTTGCTGTGTTAGACTGTTGCCAATAATAATAGTGACAAAAACGCTTGTAGGCACGGAAGTTCCTAGCACTGTCCCAATATCACCGTAGTATGTGACATCAGATTTACAATGTAGGTTGTCTAGCATTGTAGTTCTTTTGTCTTGCCAGAAAAAACTCTCCCAGAGAACATGATGAGTGGTTTGTTCAAACATACTGCCTTCAGTCGAGCACATAGGTGATGCTATCTACTAATTTAGATCCGTAAAGTTTGACTTTAAAATTCCATGGCCGTTAAGCAATTGATATACGCAGTGGTGATCCATCCAGTGTTTGGTTAATCGTTTATGAATATTAGAAAAAAGTTATAAAGATGTCGACCTTTGCTGGAATTGATAATCACTTTGAGTGTCGTTGTAAATTTAGAGGAGTTTCTTCAATTCCATTACTCATAGATCCCATTAGGAAATTTTCACCTTCGCGACCATAGCATCAAATACAAATTATATCCCTTTATAAGAAATCTACAAATCGGCACAGAAATGGCGAAATAATTATCAATCTTTCAATGCAAAAGAATACTTACAAAAAAAAAAAAACAACAAAAGCATCATAATGTGGTTACGAATGGTGTAATGATGGTGGTGATATGGCATATGCTTCCAGTATTTTAAGAAAATATGAGGGGTCAGGAGTTCCGTTCAGCAACGGAACCTTCCGAAGCCCTATACCCTAGGATATGACTTGGTTTGAATCTTACTTTTTTGTAGCATATTATGTTAATTTTACTTAAAAGAAGTACAAAATTACCGTTTTTATAAACATGGTATCAAATTCGGGTCTACAATCTACACAACAAAAAAAGAATTTTGACAATCGGACCACAAACAGCAAAGTAAACATTTACTCCTCCTTTCTTGGAAGTCGGTTAAAAAAAAGTATCTAAGATGTTGACCAGGGATGTAAGGTATCACCATGCCAAATTTCATTGAAATCGCTCCAGCGGATTCAGAGATTAGCCTGTACAAACAGACAAACAGACAAACAGACAGAGAAACAAAAATTTCAAAAACAGTTGAGATGTGTTCTATTACACTTCTAACATGCCCCTGACTCGTTTTTTCAAGTTTATTTTCAATGTACAAAAATTTTACCTCTACGATTTTATTATATGTATAGATATTACACATTATATTACTGTAAGTGAAATTGTGGTAAATGCTTGCAGTTATCTAAGCGATGGTGAAATTTCCAAACTTTTATGTTTTAAGTTTCAGGAGTTCTGTTCAGTGCCTTTGGATCCAGAGACACCTTCGTATGAAATTTGACTTATTTGTAACATATTATGCTTGAGTTACTAGAAACAACATCTTCAGCACCATGTGTGTTTTTATAAATTTCAAGAATTTCTCTCGATTGCTTATAGATCCCATCATCAGATCATCACCTTCGTAATAATTGTACCAAATTCGGATTGTACCATATACAACAACAAAAGAATTTTCAAAATCGGTCCACAAACTGCGGAATAATGATCAAAGATCGTCTCGATGTAAAAAACTATGAAAAACACTAATAATATTAATAATAGAGTCATAATGTGATGTTGCAAGATGTAAGGGTAGAGACGATGATAATGATTAATATAATGTACCATTAGCATATGCCTTCAGTTCTTAAAACAACGTCGAAACTCCCAAACATGTATCTATAAGGAGGCCGGAGATCTGTTCACCACCTTCGAACCATGGTATATCTTGGTGCAAGATCTGACTTTTTGGTAAGATTTACTTGGAATACTTCATTATTTATCCAAAATCACTATAAGTTTCCATTTGAAATACTTCAGATTATGAATCGAAATCACAATATCATTCAGATAAATGGGGTTTTAGTATAAATAGCGAGGAATTCCCTCGATTACTTATGGATCCCATCATCAAGTCACCTTTTTTATGAACATGGTACCAAATTCGGATTAAATCCGATACAATAGCGAAAAAATCTTGAAAATCGGTCCACAAACGGCGAAGTGATCCTTGAACATATAAACAGATGAACATACTATAACCTCCTCCTTTTTGGAAGTCGGTTAAAAACACCAGCCGCGGCCCGTATTAGGCGCAACCGGAACAAAATGTAATTCAGATTTTAGATATTACATGCGAAAATTTCAGCTTTCAAAGTAATCTGATATGCATCATAAATAAGGTCTGTTCACAAACTACCTACTATAAGGGTTAATACTTAATTCAGACCGCAACGCAACGCGTATAGTAGGGGCATTTCTAATGTATGGATTTGACAGATTTTCAAGACGTCTCACAATTCTTTAAAAAATTAAAATCTGTCTATTCAGTACAAAATTAGAAATGCATCTACGCGTCGCGTTGCGGTCTGAATTGACCCTAATAAGTGACGAATAAATAGCTTACACGGAAGTTTTGTCACTGGATGTAAGGTATAAGTGGAAAGATCCAGAGAAGCTTTATTTCGTCACGTTATTACTTGATCTGCATTTGAGTAACAGGCCTTTAGACTGCCTTCACATTAAGTCGGCTCGTTTCAGTATAGAAGTCGCGCGGCTGCCGCACTACTCGCGACTTAATGTGAAGGCAGCCTTAATTTTTTAATTTTGTGGGATTCAAGATTCGAAGTCAACTACGTTATCTAGGCAATTGTACTACTCTTTCTAAATACTTTAAGCTTCCTAACGTCACATAGAGGAAGAGGTAAGTACTTAAGTTTTCTTTAATTAATAATTTTAAGGCCACGTTCCGCTTTACTCAGGCAATATACCCGCCAAAACCTTCAACAACTACAACCTACTTGTACAAACTTAAGAAATCATAAACATTTTATTAGACCGCAACATAAAATTACGTGTGTGATTTGCATATCGCCGAAACGAGGATCAATGTCCGTGCGTCGTTTCCGCCACTGGTACCCGGCGCTGGCCCCCGCTAGCCCACGTCGTTGGCTCACGCTGGCCCACATAATTCGGACTTGTGGGCCAAGGGCAGCGGCCAGGAGTTTTGCGTGAGCTCCACAATCGATGGGGATTTCCGACCTTGCCTCAACATCCTTGGGAATTGGCTGTCTGACAAGGCCATGTCTTAACGGGTATAACGTACTTTCGGTGTTTTCAAGAATTTATACGAGATTTTTTTTAAAGTGGCGAAATTAAATAAGTAACAGGAAATGTTTCACATCGAACTATTCAGTGGATCTATCTCTTGACACCTCGAGTCTACACCTATATTATTATATTTAGTATTAACGTCTTAACCACATAAATCATAATAATTTAATATTATTTACATAGTACGTCCACGTTTGCACTTCATTGCATTGCATTTCAACAATTAAGATTTACGTCAATATAATATGAATATATTTTTATCTTGTCTAAGTTTTTATCGATTAAATAAAGTAAGTAATTGACTCAAGGACTTAAATATAAAGATAAGTTACAAGTTCATTGCAAAAAACATAAGTACTCACAAGTCAATAATTAATATTAGGTTATGATTTAGTCTCGTTAATTCTGGTTTTGGGTTTTAAACAAAAAATTAAGCTCGAGTAAAATGAAGTAGGCATCATGTCATCTAATTTTAAGTTAAAATTTTACATTTTTTCTTTATGTTTAAAAAAAGGAGTCATAGAACCTCCTATTCTAGGTTGGTCTACTTTTTTAAAAGTAATCGTGAATCGCGGGGCATGACTAGGCGTAGTCTCCGGTCATTGTGCAATCGCGCTAAAAGCTATCGGATATTACAAGCTATTGTACGCCTTCCGCGCTACCAGGATATTAAACTTCACATTAACGTTAATTCATTAGCAATCCGTGTTATGAGTAATTCTTACTTCATCGATTTTTACATATTTTTTTTTAAATATTGCGTTTTGCAAGCACAAGTTACATAAAGCATCGAACTGCTGTGTAAACGCCTTTACACGCTTTTAGACGCCGTTTACAGATAAAAGATTCCACTCAAGCACAAAAACTTTGTCACATTTTAATGCATGCAATATTTTATTTTGTATTCAAATGCGTTACTTAGAATTAGAGTAAGCAAAAATGTACAAAAATGTCTGATTTTCTTTTCACTGCTGAGAGTTATGCCGAAACTATCATAAATATTATCACTTCCATATTACAAAAAGAAATAGTGAATTTAAAATAGGACTTTGAATTAGTAAATTAATTGTACTAGAGATCGCCCAATGGTCGAAATTCGACTTCAAATAAAAAATTAAATTATAAGTTTCAAATTTCAACGCTTTTCTATTGATGTTCTATTTTCAAAATATTATTATTATTATTATTAGCCGATGGTGTCCAAAATATTGACTTTAATATTTTTTTGACATGATTCCTGCGACAGTCTCAGATTAATAAAGTCAAATGATGACAGACTGGCCGTGTGATAATTGTCTAACAGTATTTAAGATTCAATAAAAAAGAAATCTAAACTAATAAAGCTATTTTCAATTTGACAACAGACTTCAACCATAAATAAAAGAGTACAATTCGTGTGTATAGGCTTGTCAATCAAAATCTCCTAGTGTGTGTGTTGTAGTGTGTGTAATATTTTATTTGTTAAAAAAATGTATGATAAAAGCATAATTTCAAAATGATATTAGCTCGATGCACTCCTTCACCATATAAACTATAACTGTGCAAAATTTCAATCACCTACGTTTCCGCATTTTTCGTCAAAAGGGATCCAAAGTTTTTCGCTCGCGTATTAATATATAGATTGGGTATGCAGTGTAAGTTAATAAATCTAATGCTTCAAAGTTAAATTATATTAAGTATTTTAAATCAAACTTAGAGAAAAGAAGATTGTCTAGGAATAGAAGTAAATTAAGAAAGTAAATGTAGAAGTATCAGTACGCTGCGGCAGGTTGCAGGTTGTCTATTTTAAACCCGACTGCAGCACGGAAGACTGTACCGGAAGTGTCAACATCCGCACGCATGTTGTGGACACGGCGTTACTTCCGGTGGGTATATATAGGATATAATAAATATAGTGTGTGGTATATCACGTCATATTATACGAAAAGATAAACAACAACAACAACAACAAATATACTTTATTGTGCACAAACATAACAGTGAAATTTACATTATTTAATAAATGAGACATGTACACAAGGGCGGCCTTATTACTTAAAAGCAATTTCTTCCAGGCAACCCTTTAACAAATTTTATAGAGATGATGTATTTACAAGAAAAAGGTAATATGCAAAAGTACATATTATATAAAATATAATATTTATAATAATATATATGCATAATACTACATATATACTATAATACTACATATACCTACTATACTACCATAATATACTATAATAATAATCATAATAATTAGTGTATATAATATATATGACTAATACTAATAATAAATAATAGTACGTACTATATATTATGTATATTATACTGTAACTATTATTGATTGACAGATATATCATAATAATAATTAAATAGCAACGACTTAAAGCGATTCAAGGTTTCAGCTTGCCTTATACGATCTGGTAAGGAATTCCATAGTAAAATAGACTAGATAAAGAATAATACTAGGGACAATTAGTGTGATAATGACTGATATTATTTACATTTTTTTCGATATACTGGATCAGTTGCCATGCATAAAAATGCATGGCAACTTCACGCGGTGTTGCCATGCGTTTTTAAATTAGCCATTCGAATTTAGAACAAGCAGCCCAACAATACTCGCGACAAATCGTATAGTCTATCAATTAAATGTATATCTTCTTGTGTAGTAGATAAAATTTTGTTTTAATATGCACGACTATATCTACGTTTCAATGTAACTAACCATGATAGACGAAAACAACACAAACGATAGCTTCAGATGCTATTTTCGTACGTGAAACCTATTTGCTAAAATTGATCTGTTCTGTGCATTATTTTACAAATATAACTTTATATAAAATAATATATGCTTTAGACCAATTAATAATAATTACAGGCCAACAAAATGTAATAAAAATGTTGGTGCTTGAAAACTAAAAGACCTGTAAGAACTATGTGCCCTGAACATAATATTATGTTTCTAAGAATTTTTCTTTCTATCAGCTCAGGTTTTTTAAATATTTCATTCCAAATTTTCAAAAATTTAGCATTTTAGCCCAGCCCAGCTTTTAGTTTTCAGGCATCAAAATTACTGTTAGTCTGCGCAATCTAATCTTAAGAAAATAAAAGAATACAGATTTTACTACAAGCCTACTCTACATTCCCGCTACGGGCTACGCGCTACGCGGCTCTACGGCCTACGAGCACCCACGAAATCGTAGCAACCTATATATTTTTATCTTTTTCTACTTTGTTTGGTTTATTTCAACAACTTAAAAAATTAATATGGACTATAATAATAATTTAATTAAAAATACCTACTAATGAATTAAGAAGGTAAGTTTGTTTACTAGAATGTTTTATGCTTGTATTGGGTCTTTTGAAAATAAAAACTATTAACTACTTTCACCGATGGTGAAATGTAAATAAGACCTTTATTATGATAGCATCGCTTTCCTACAAAACTTTTGTATTTTTATAATTCTTTCCCTAATTCAATGAAACACACCGGGATTTTCTCTTACGCCGTCTTTAGGATACCATAGTCAACTTAAGCAACCCGTCTGTCTGTCTGTCCGCAGTTTTGCTTAGAGACTTAGGACCTACAAAGCTGTAATTCAGCATGAATGCACATATTAATGATGCCGACAAAATGTTATATAAGAGCTTTAAAAAAAATTTAAGGTACCTCTTCTACACATTAAGCGGGAATGATTTTTTTTATTCGCGTCCACCCCACCATGTGGGGTGTCGTTGAATAGGTTTTTTAAAAATATTACGAGCATTGAAAGATCATTTTCCGATTTAGGGATCCATTTGTGAAATATTAAGTTTTAAAGTGGAAAAAATCGTTAGAGTTCAGTGTTCCCCTCTTCTACCAGCTAAACGGTTGCTTCTGGAAATGTGAAAAAATTCACGGGAGTAGGAAATATGCTGAATTTATAAGGAACACTATCACGGCTAAGAAGACTTCATAAGTTATTGAGTAATAGTCGATCAACAAAAAAAAAATGTATTCGGAGAAATTCCTTTGAACGTTACTGAGATGATGTTGTTAGTACTGTAAAATACGTTATAAATGTACATTCATTGACCATACAAAAATTATTAAAAACTAGTGGTACTACGGAATCCTATATTGCGCGTGGCCCGACACGCACTTGGCCGGTTTTTATTAATTATTTTATACTAATTGTAATTCAACTAAACAGCAAAGCTTTTAAACAGCAAAACTTTAAAAAAAAAATTCTTTTTGCTATGCAAAAAGAAATTTTTTTGCTACAAAATAACAACTTTCGCGTATTTTCGCGAACGTTATATACGCAGCTTTACTCGTCAAGGTTAGCAGTTAGCACGTGTCGCAAGTCGCTACCCCAGTCCTGAGATTCAGTCTACGGCCCGCGTAGAGAGCTGAAGCCCGCCCTACACGGCGCTTAGCACTTACGCACTTAGGCACTTAGGCACTTAGGTACTTACGCACTTAGCATTTACTACTGATATGATGTTGTTAGTAGTGTAAAACACGTTATAAATGTACAGTCATTGACCATTCAAAAAATATCAAAAACTAGCGGTACTACGGAACCCTTTATTGCGCGTGGCCCGACACGCACTTGGCCGGTTTTTCATACTTCGTTTAGTAAGTTCTCGAAGGTTTTTGTTGTTCATTTAATATGGGCCCCAGTTCTCGAGTATCCATACTTTAATATTATAAATGCAAAAGTGTGTCTGTCTGTCTGTCCGTCTGTCTATCTGTCTCTCTGTCTGTTACCTCTTCACGCCCAAACCACAGAACCGATTTTTCTGAAATTTTGGTATGGATATACTTTGAGTCCCGGGAAAGGACAAAGGAAAATTTTTATGCCGGTAAATGTACGGTTCCCGCGTGATAACCTAATTTTGGCGCAACGGAGTTGCGGGCTTCATCTAGTTTGTATATAAGTAAAGGTGGTATCGAGTGCTCACTGCTCACTCGATACCGTCTGACACACTTTCCGCCGCGCGTGGATATTACGGCACGACACGCGCGCCATTACTATGTCTTACTAATATAAACTTTCAATATTAGCTAATATTGCAATTGAGACAAAAGAAAACTCTGGATGTAATGTATCCGTTTTTAATGATTAGGTTGATCAATTACATTTTAAGAAAAGAGGATCTGATAACATAGCTGTAATGTACGTGATTTTAATAATAAGGTACATGATGACCTGAACAATATAAAATATTTAATTATTATTATTGATGCATATACTTGACTCATAAATGGGCCTTTTTTTTAGAGTCGTTCGAGACGAGATTTCATGAAAATATTCCAAAAAGCTCTGCTGTATTTAATGATTTTTAGGGTTCCGTAGCCAAATGGCAAAAACCGGTTTTTTAAACTTAGATATAAGTGTAATATTAACGTATTTTTTAAAGCCAAATCTTGTGCTTATTTTTTGCAAAAGATTCGATTACTTATTAGCAAATGGCTATGAAAATACTGGGCTGATTCAGAAGTGTACATGTTTACGGACAATAAACATACATTTATACGTGGGAGAGCCATGCTTCGGCACGAATGGGCCGGCTCGACCGGAGAAATACCACGTTCTCACAGCAAACCGGCGTGAAACAGCGCTTGCGCTGTGTTTCGCCGAGTGAGTGAGTTTACCGGAGGCCCAATCCCCTAATCTATTCCCTTCCCTACCCTCCCCTATTCCCTTCCCTTCCCATCCCTACCATCCCCTATTACCCTATTCTCTCTTAAAAGGCCGGCAACGCACTTGCAGCTCTTCTGATGCTGCGAGTGTCCATGGGCGACGGATGTTGCTTTCCATCAGGTGACCCGTTTGCTCGTTTGCCCCCTTATATCATAAAAAAAAACAGTAAGTTTTCGTTATTCTACCATGAGAAAGGGAAACAGATTGTATGATTCTCGCCAAATTTCCCCACTTACGACCCCCGTGGATCTAGACAAATTCACAAACTCGACCATTAATAGACTTCTTTTCCAAGTTTATTTATACTCGCGGCTTATCGCGCCGTCAATCGTTTCTGAGAAATGATTGCGGCCGAACTTACATAATGCTCACTTTTTGTACTCTTGGGCAGGAACTGACCCCGTTTTAGCTTACAGTGTTGTTTAATTGTAACAAACTCTCGTAATAACACTATAAAGGTACAAGTTGGAAGCCGGCTACATGAAGTTGCAGCAGACGATGTGTCGTCGCGACACTACTGGTTTCTATATTGTATTTCTATGAAAAGTGTCGCTAGCTTCTTGTGGCTAGCTGCGGAGGGTATTTCATAGAAATACATACAAACCAGTAGTGTCGCGACGTCGTCTGCGGTTGCTTCATGTCGCCCGCTGCCAACCGGCACCTTTAGTATGTATTTTTGGTTCCAATTTCACCAAATACTGCAAGTGTTGATCGTTTGTCAAAATGTCAAAGGATAATAAATACTTTGGCAAAGTAATTGATCAAAAAACTGGTATAAATAAATGCAACTAACTGTGCATTTAGGGGCACATTCGTACTTTTAGTTGGTTATAATATTCGGGTCATACATTTTTTGCTTGCCCCAGTAATCTACGTGCTTGTTACATTAACTAATGGAGCAATAATAAAACGGTCGAACAATAAGCAATGAGTAAATAAACCATAATAAAACCGTCGAACAATAAGCAGTGAATAAGTAAACCATAATAAAACGGTCGAATGTATAAGTTTAAATTACGTTGTAAAGTGCATTATATTTTTATGCAAAGTATCACATTATGTCTTCCCTTAAAGCACACGAAGAAAGTCGAGGTGGCTTCAACAATAAACAAGCCTTCATAGCATTGGTATACGCCAATTTCTCTTAGGGAAGTCCTACTTCCAGTCTATTGTGACAGAGCCAAAACCAGGCCAAGTCCACTAAGAAAGAACCAATTAACCAAAAATCAAATTTTGTATACCAAGAATAGCATAAAAAAATCGGCCAAGTGCGAGTCGGACTCGCGCACGAAGGATTCTTTACCGTTATAGAGCGAAAAAATAGAGTTTTTTTGTATGGGAACCCCCCTGAATTATTTATTTTATTTTAATTTTATTATTAAATATTTAAGTACAAATATAATTAAAGATTTCGTGAATATGTCAAGTGCCTACCTGTTGCCATTATGGATTACGAGCAAAAAAAGCCAAAAAATCACGTTTGTTGTATGGGAGCCCCCCTTAAATATTAATTTTATTTTGTTTTTAGTATTTGTTGTTATAGCGGCAACAGATATACACAATCTGTGAAAATTTCAGAAGTCTAGCTATAGCGGTTCTTGAGATACAGCCTGGAGACAGACAGACAGACGGACAGACATGTAATAGGTTCCCGTTTTTACCCTTGAGGTACGCAACCCTAAAAATGGAAAAGTGCGTTCACACGCCGTATAATACCTTCAGTCCACCAAAGTACGGAAGTGCATAAGATAAAGTTCATACTAAACGTTTTGCGAAAACAGATAGAAAACTTTAATCGCAAATATCTTACTTAGTTTTTAGGTATTGATCTCTATATTTTTGTTTGCAATGCCTTATTGGTCTCTATATTTTTATTTGCAATGCCTTATTGATCTCTATATTTTTATTTGCAATGCCTTATTGATCTCTATATTTTTGTTTGAAATGCCTTATTGATCTCTCTATTTCTGTTTACAATGCCTTATTGATCTCTATATTTTTGTTTGCAATGCCTTATTGATCTTTATATTTTTGTTTGCAATGCCTTATTGATGATATTTTTGTTTATCCGTAGATCGGGATTTTGTTTACCAGTATAAGCTGGAGGTACCTCAAAGATACCCGTGTTAGGCGATGTCTAGGCAACGGTGGCGTGCGGCGCGTTCGTGCACCAACTTTTATTGCGGGGGGTTCTGCTGTCGTATAAACTGCCATCATGTATGATTTGTTTTGAATATTTCCGATACGATTTTGAGTTTTTCGGTTGCAAGGAACATAATATTGTTTTTGTCGAGGAACTATGTATTTTAATAACTATAACTACTAATGCTTTTACTAATTGACAATTTACTAACTTGTTGTAACCGACTCTGCATAACTGTAAACTTATGACCGCTTGCAACAAAAATTACATGTATAGCCTATATTTTATTAGTCATAATTGCAAATCTTAATTATTAAATCTTCACTAGTTGTAGTAACAAAATGAAAACACAATATTTACTACCAAATCATTACAAAACTTTTAACCGATTAGAAAACAAGGAGGAGGTTATCGAACCGATTGTATTATTATTATTTTTTTTTGCTTTACCGTAGGCGTGTAAGCAGGGCATTTTGTAGGATACTTTATATTTCTCTCTAGTTTAATATGTCAAATACTATTTTGTTACATTAATTAATAATAATCATAATAATTAATTAGATGAGTGTGGATTGAGGTTTGTTAAAAAACTCACCAAATATAATATTTTAAAACATTTTGTTAGTAATATAATAACTAATTTCTTCGAAAATAAGGAAGGAAAAATACATTTAAATCTGTTTACAATTACATTTTCTACAACAGTCAGACATAGGGGTTGTAAACATGTTATAGGTATTCGATATCGTGCGGGAGTAGACAATTGTTAGAGTTTATTTTAAGGCCAGGTAGTCCCTAAAATTAGTAGGTCGATGTATGTCAGTACGAATATCGACGTAAAGGACATTAAAATAACATTCATATCAGCGCGCCTTGTACAGTGGCGGTTACCACGCTCGCCGCGTCCTTGATAGGGCGAAATAGGAGAAAATTATACTTTTCACTTAGATAAAGACCTAAATGCAAAATGTAACCACAAATTATTCTTCTTTAAGTTATGAGCTTTTCGTAGATATGATTTTTGAAAGTAAAACTATCATAAGCTTCATGAAAAATAAGAAAAATATCACAAAATATTCGAATTTAGCCTCCTCATCGGAGTTATTTTTGATCAAGTGAAGTTTTCGATATTATATTTCGAACCACAAAATCAAAGTACATTAAGTAAGTAAACAACAATGTGTATTTTTTTGGCTTTTAAAAGTCACTATTTGTTTGTTTATTATTGATTCAAAGTCATGTAAATTAGGGACTACCTGGCCTTAAGTCGTCTACTAAGTTACAAACGTTAAAAATTTGGTCTACTGAAACAAATAAATTGTTTATCCTGCTTGCTGACTTACTGGTAGGTACTATACTACAGAATATAATGCACAAACTCATCATTATTATTGTATCTGATATTAATATTGTCTTTATGGACTTACGCATAGAGTTCGCTATGAAAATAATAATAAATTTATCGCATACCCTAAACAACCTTAGTTTGCCAGAAAAAAAAAATCAAATTTGCTTTTACTTTAATAAGCAATCAAAATAAATACAAATGTTTCTATCATATTAATTACTTTGTGTAAGAGACATTGTAGAGAATAAAATATTAAACTTGTCATGTGGCATAACAAGTTTATTCAGCAGAATTTCGAACGGAGATTTACAGAATAGCCCCTGTCTAACGCACACATACGCGTGTTGTCTGACGATGGCACTCGACGCCCATTGGCTGGCAGTTCGTCACCGATGGCCCACACAATGTATACAGAACGCCCACCTCAATTATATACATCATACACCCATTCGCTACGAACCTTTCGATACTTTATATCAACAGCGTTCCTCTGTTGTCTGTAAGTAAGCTTTATTTAAACCTTTAAAATTTTCCGTAATCTAAAATATATTTAGATTTTTGTCATACCAACCGTTACCGATTCTTCCCATAAATCATCATCACTTGTTTACTTTTAATATATCAGTTTACTTCTAATTGTTTAAAAGAAGACAGATGATTCCAAATCAGGTGCTAAACCATTTTTTTAATAAGGAGTATTAAAAGTACACGAGTAACTTGTTAAGTCATGTGTATTACATTACGCGTACACTTAAAATCTCTTGAAGTAAATAAATAGGGATGCTCAAAGAGTAAAACGGTGGGCTCCCTTAGGCCTCCGGTAACCTCATTCGTGCTTTTAACTAGGAGATAAACAGAATACAAGTCTATAGTCCCATTTGTACAAACCTACCGACCTAAATAAAGCTTCCTAGCTGTTATCTAAAAACCAGCCAAGTGCGGTCGGGCCACGCGCAATATCCCTATATCTATACTAATATTATAAAGCGGAAGAGTTTGTTAGTTTGTTTGTTTGTTTGAACGCGCTAATCTCAGGAACTACTGGTCCGATTTGAAAAATTCTTTCAGTGTTAGATAGTCCATTTATCTAGGAAGGCTATATTTTATCACGATAAGACGAATAGGAGCGAAGAAATAGAGGAAAGTGTGGGAAAAACGGGGGGAAATTATTTAAAGGGCTTATTTGAACGCGCTAATCTCAGGAACTACTGATGTGATTTGAAAATTTTCTTCAGTGTTAGATAGCCCATTTATCGAGGAAGGCTATAGGCTATACTTTATCACGCTAAGACTAATAGGAGCGAAGAAATAGAAGAAAATGTGGAAAAAACGGGGGAAATTATTTGAAAGGGCTTATCTCACGAACTACTAGAGCAATTTTTCTGTTATTTGGGTCAGATAAGAAGTAGACCACGTGAAGGATCATAGGCTATTTTTTGTAGACTGATTTGTCTGTGAAATATCTAATTTACGCGGGCGAAGCCGCGCGGAACGTCTAGTTACGTAATACTGCTATTTATTGATAACTTTTATATGGTCAATGAATGTACATTTATAACGTGTTCTACACTACTAAGTACTAACAACATCATCTCAGTTTCGTTCGAAGGAATTTGAACGAAAAGTTCCTTTATACTTCGCCGAACACATTTTTTTTTAATTGATCGACTATTACTCAATAACTTATGAAGTCTTCTTAGCCGTGATAGTTTGCTTTTTAAATTCAGCATATTTCCTACTACGAGAGTAGGAATTTTTTCACATTTCTTTAGTTTAGCTGGTAGAAGGGGGACACACTGGACTCTAACGATTTTTTCACTTTAAAACTTAATATTTCACAAATGGTTCCCTAAGGGTGGGTTGCACCAGAGGCGTAGTTAAAGTTAAGGTTATCGTCAAATATGGCGTCCATAATGGACTTTTACTAGGGATTTGACAGTTCATTTGACTTTTTGTTATGGTTAAAGTTAAATTTATAGTTAAAGTAAGTTGGTGCAACCCACTCTAAATCGGAAAATGATCTATGAATACTCATAATATTTTTAAAAAACCTATCCAACGACACCCCACAAGGTGGGGTGGACGCGGATTTTTATTTATCCCCGCTTGATGTCTAGAAATTTTTTAAAGGTTTTGTATACCATTTTGTTGGCATCATTAATATGTGCATTCATGTCGAATTACAGCTTTGTAGGTCCTATAGTCTCTGAGCAAAACCGCGGACAGACAGACGGACAGACGGACGGAACTATAACGGAGCGAACTCGCGGAGCGGTTTTCCCCCGCACCCGCCGCGGTTGCGGGCCCGCGCAAATGAGGGGTTTTAGTTCAGAACTCACGAGTCGCGATCAGCGCCCGCAAACTCTGCGGGCGATGATCGCAAGACGGGCGGTTTCTACTACGATCGCCTACTACGACTACTGCGATCGCCCGCTAAACTATCGCAGAGCGCGCGGGCGCAAACCGCCGAGACTGCGGGCGACCGCCGCCCGCCGGTGCAGCGGGAGCCGCAAGCAACCGCGCCCGCCACGGGCGAAAAACGCACCGTGAGTTTTGCTTTCGTTTTTTACATACAAAACTAGATTCTACGAAGGCTGCGGGCCCGCAACCGCGGCGGGTGCGGGAAAAAACCGCGCCGTGAGTTCTTAGCCTAAGGGTTCCTTGTTGACTACGGAACCCTAAAAACGAGGCATGTCAAAATTTGTACTTATAAAAGTACAAATTTTGAAGGTTTATCTATTTATTATTATTATATATTATTTATATATTATTATTTTATCCAAACAAAGAGGCTACTCATAAGAGTAGCCTCTTTGTTTGGATTGTTATATCATTAGGTAAGGTACTAGCTGTAACGGACTAGTCATAACAAAAGCTATGATATCTGACAGTGATCGCATGTTCAAGCTGAATACTTTAAGCCAGCTGTAGCTGGATACACTAAAACCATAACCCAAACTTTGCATACGAGCTGTTCCGACAGTCATTTGCGGCGAACATAAATTTTATCTTTTTAAAATTGGATCCGCTTGCAACCTAAAATTTTCTGATTTTATCTTTCTTTTTGGTTTTTTAATATTTCGGTGTTATATCGTTTTTACGCAACGTGCTAACTCCATTCCATATTAACAGAAATCAGAAACACTGTGCTTTTGAATAATAATTGTAAACAAATATTGTTTTTAGACGTTTATAATTTTATATCCATTAGAATAATATTAGAGTGAGAGCCTGCGACGGCCAGACCTTCCTCAGTTTCGAAAAGCTGAAAGTTTACCTGTTTGTGTAGTGGAAGTGGAGGAATCTCGTCTTCCAGTGCCGGACATTTTTGACAATAGCTTCCCACTGCTAGACACCCGCAAAGTCTTATAATTTAAGAAAGCTTAAGCTGCCAAAATGTCCGGAACTGGAAGACAAGATTCCTCCACTTACCGCGAAGAATATAAGCTATGAAATTGAGCTTTACTCTTTCTCGAAGGTCAGGTGTTCAGAACTGGATACCTCCTAAAGTAACCGCGACCGAAACTCCATAGTTGCTGGTCGTTCTTACCTCTGTAAAGGCCACAAACAGGTAAACTTTCAGCTTTACGAAACTGAGGAAGGTCTGGCCGTCGCAGGCTCTTGGTCCATATGACATCGTTTATTAAGTAAAACTATAGATTCGCTATACATGATTTCGCTAGACGCAAATAGTGGTAACATCTTATGTTCTATCAGAGAAGTTGATTTCTAGGCAGATGGCGGACCTAAGTAATTTGGTCGCGTTAAGTCAAACCTATGATCCCATCCGACCGATCACAGCTAACATTGAATGACGTAGGAATCAATTTCCTCGATAGTACATAGGTAAATGTTGCGTTGCGCGGTGTCTATTGACAAACTCCTAAGCTTCTTGGCCGATTGTGTTCGAACTGTGGAGTGCTTTTTATGTAGGTCCGAGAATCGGCCTGTTACAACCCTAGCTATAGTTAGTACATTTCGTTTACTTAGCATTTCTATATTCTTCCATATTTTTTCCGTTTGCGTTGCAGTTTTCGTTTAGCATTCATTCTACTTTAATTTTCTAGCGATTCTGGAAGCCGGGCAAGTAACGTGTGGGAAGTCGTAGTAAAGTGTAACTCATTAATTTTGGGATAATAAATTAGTTGGGGTGAACTTTTGTTTTTTTTTTTTTTAAACTTACATAGAGGGTGCGGCAAAACAGGCATTTGCCTATAAATTCTCATCCTCGAAATAACTTTGTAGCATACCAAATACAGCACAGTCCTGAATCGCACACATGGAAGTATGAAGTATCTGAGATTGGCGTGACATTAAACATGGAAGTATCTCCATTAATCCTTCGATCGCGGATTCTTGGAAATCTTTTGTTCTCGCGGCCCACTTGGGCCTTATGGGGATTGAGGAGGATTAACAACGCCTCAAGCACTAGGCAGCACCAACATAGACAGTGAACATTTTTGTTCAACAGTTGTTGAACAGTTTTGTTCGACGTTTGACAACGTTTCTGTCAATCCATACTTTGATATTATAAATGCGAAAGTGTTTCTGTCTGTCTGTTACCTCTTCACGCTCAAACCGCTGAACTGATTTTGCTGAAATTTGGCATGGAGATACTTTGAGTCCCGAGAAGGTACAATATAGGATAGTTTCTATCCCGGAAAAATGTACGGTTCCCGTGCGATAAACGAATTTAGGCGCAACGGATTTGCGGGTGTCACCTAGTATTCTGATATGGCGTGTGCAGTATGTCGAAGCAAGCCCTAGTATATCCCACAACCTGTACATTTTGTGGTACACTTTACGAAAAAACTATCACGCCTATTGATTTGTGCTTTAACATAGTAATTTTTATTTATATGTCATATGTTATGCATGCTGGTGTTATCATCACTCAGTTAAGATTTTTTATATTATGTAGATGTGTTATCATTAGTCAGTCAAGGTGTGACGACGCGCGACGCGAGCCCTCACAAAGCTGGTTTTTTAACTAGTTTACTGTATGTGTTAGCAGTAGTACCGCTCCGACTTTTGCGTATTAGATGAATTCCATTTTGATGAAATGAATTGAAACTGAAATAGCCGCAAAATATAACTAATGTTATCTATGATGTGGTTTATCAGCTTTTAGCTTATCGTGTCAGTTTGTCGGCGGGATAGATGACAGCATGTGTTGTAACTTTTCCACTCTCGACGAGGTAATTAAGTGAAGTGCCTAATTCCGTATCAGATTGCGGTATTGCATAACATAATATATCCTTACTATGCTAAAATTACAAATGCGAAAGTGTAGTCTGTCTGTATGTTACCTCTTCACGCAAAAACCGCTGAACCGATTTTGCTAAAAACTATGGAGATACTTTAAGCCCCGGGAAAGGACACAGGATACATTTTATCCCTGAAAATTTACGATCAGCGAATTTTAAGTAAAAAATAAGTCTGATCCGTGACATGAGTTGCAAAACGCTGATAAAATTTCGTATCAATGTTTTGACTATGGTAATAGTCAAAACATTGATACGTGGTACACAATATATAACATTATAATTACATAACATATTTATAAACATAACAATCTTAGTCTGTTTATCTAAATGTAAAAAAAAATAAAAGTTTGTAGTGGCGTTTTAAAGACTAAAGTAGCTTGGAGCTTTCTTCGCTTAAATGGGGATCAAAGGAAAGCCGTACATTTTGGCACGATAAGAAGTCCTGCTTCTCTTCTAAAGCCACTAAGGTCTAAGTGTAATCACAAAGCTTCATAATAAGTTTTATGTCAATATTTATTTATCAAAATCAGCTCAGTAATTACAGAGACTTAGGGCCTGTTTCACCACTTTCTGATAAAGTGCCGAACAGGCTATTCTCAGCTTTTTTGACAGATTCTCCATACTTCATCTGTCAAGTTAAGTGTTAGATAGTCTATTCGTCACTTATCAGGAAGTGGTGAAACAGGCCCTAATCAATTAAAAAAAATATTTTCTCTGTGTATATAACAATAAGTGAGTAAGACTTATTTAATACTATTCATATCAATGATATTCTAAGTTATTACTAACGTAACTAGATTGGCAGTTTACGGCAGCAACGCGTTGCCACTTCGAAGATGCCTGCAGGCATATCTGACTTACATAATGACATAATGACTTGACATCGTCTTTTGAACTATCAAGTGGTTACGCATTTCTGAGAATCGTTTGTAAGACGTTGCTATTCATATTATCAACTCGGATATTTATCTGGCGTTTGTTATTACCTACTCGATGTAAATATTATTTCAAAAGAATTCTACAATGTTTAAATGTCATTTGTTTTTCCTTCTGCGATACATGAAGAACACATACTGTAGAAGGCAAAGAATGTGAAATACGAGTTAAGAGCTTCTTGTAATATTACTTCCTAACCTAGGCTGTAGTTAGTACGTTTCTTTTGGAACTATTACTAAAGTCCAGGTCCTAGAGCTTAATGAAAATATTGAAAACTAACTCAATTATAATTATAGGAAATATTCATAGTAAGTTGCGTGTTATTGCATTCCCGCTCGCTACATCTTGATTATGTTTTACAAATAATAAAGCGGCTAAGCTAGAACCTTGTACGAACGCGGCAGTATATTACTTCAATCAAGCGCCTTACGTAAATTATATGTTCTAGCTGTCTCGCTGAAATATCATTAAATATAACTGACAGGTAACATGAGACTGGGAGGGAATTTCACTATACAATCGCAAGGTTTCTTTCAGCAGAAGTAGGAGTTATTAGGTACTCATTGTAAACTGGCTTTAGAGTTTGTTTATTTTAAAATGTGGCTATGATAAGGATATTAGATTGCAATGTAATTAATGTGACCCCAATGTGCTTAGCAACGATATAATTTGTAACCAACATTCCATTTCATGACGACCTCTGTGGCTCAGTTGGTGAGCGAGTTGGTAGCTCAAGCCGGGGGTCGCGGATTCGAATCCCGCCGACGGAACAAAAAGTTTTCAATGTTCCTGGGTCTTGGATGTATATTAAATATATGTATAATATAATAAAATCTTAAATATATGTATAGTATAAAAATATTAAATATATTTCCGTTGTCTGGTACCCGAACAAAAGTCCTTCAGGTACTTAGCACGGGACCGGACTAACGTGGTGTGAATCGTCCATACATTTCATTATTATTATTTCAACTGCAGAGAAACTTTGTAACTTAACATATTCCTGAACGAGAAACAAGGACCTTGTGCCCCTGCGCTTCGAATTTAGCATCGTTAACCTCCTTGCGGTATCTAATTATTGCTTTATTAAACGCCTACATTGATATTCCCCGCCACTATTACGGTTAAGGACTTAATTAGGGGTTGCCGTAGGCGCTCGAATAAATACATAAGGAAAAAGCGACGTACCGGGTCTATGATCCCAGCCATGGGCACTGACACTGCGTCCTCTCCCCCCGCCGCCACCAGCTTCTCCAGCACTTTAAGGGTCTGCTCCACCGCCGACCACTCCCCCTTTTGCGCCAGCCCCAGGATCTTGGCTGCAGCATCCCGCATGTTGACCCCGGCGCTGGGCGGCTTGGGCGCATCGACGGCCCCGTTGCCGTCCTTGGTCTCCTTCTTGTCCCCATTGTTGGACGCGGTCTCGTCCTTCTCGTCCGGCTTCGAGGGCTGCTTCTGCGTCGTCTTGTCCTCCTCCGAGGGCGGGGGGTTCTTCTTCGGCGGGCCCTTGCCCTTTTTGCCACCGGCTTGAGACATTCTCGCATGCCAGTCTACCCTGAGTCACAGCACGAGAGCGCGATCATGATGGGCGCCGGTGCGGCCGGCAGGGCGGGCGGGCCACGACTGCGGCAGTTGCGTAGCGCCGAGCCTCGCCTCGCCTCTTGCATGATTCCAGTAAATAAAGTCGGCGGCAACGCAACTCGAATTTACAAACAAACGTAGAAAGGCGATGTCTCAGAATGTCTCATGCACTGACCCAATTTTGGCGGTAGCCGGTAGGGGGTTGAATATCGGAAGCATTAAAATATTTTCACACTCCTTTTGTTGAAATGGTAGCAATTACGAAGCTACGTGCTGAGGGCTAGCGCTAAATTATTAATTATAGTTTTTTTTGGATAGCCAATGCCAGTTACACTTCTGGGCCTAGCCTTTAAGTATTTGTACTACAATTTTACAATATTAGGTGGTTTACTGAAGAACTGTAAGTGTTAAAACAAACTCTGTTTCACAAATTTGATTAGGTTTTTAATTATTAATTGCAATTTGCAAGTCTACAAAAGCGTGAATAGAATTTAAGGCAATTTTTTGTTTTGTCATGGTTCAACGACATTTTTTGAGTCACTGCCTTTTTTATGATTCACTGATCACTATAGCGGTTTTGTTGGAATTTAGTAATAATATGATTACTCGCATTTCTTTTTCTTCCTTCTAATCACTTAAGAAATTGCAACTTGGCGTGCGCAAAGGAACATTTTTTTTTAAGAGTAATTCCAAGAGAATTATTACATTACTGAGTTCTCTAAATAACTGTTATAATTAAAAGATATTAAAAACTGGCCAATTGCGCGTCGGGCCACGCGCAATATAGTACCGCTAGTTTTTATTTTATTTTTGTATGGTCAATGAATGTACATACATTTATAACGTGTTTTACACTACTAACAACATCATCTCAGTTACTTTCAAAGGAATTTGTACAAAAAGTTCCTTTATACTTCGCCGAATACATTTTTTTAGTTGATCGACTATTACTCAATAACTTATGAAGTCTTCATGTACTCGGCATAATTAATATGTGCATTCATGCCAAACCGGACGGACGGACAGACCGAAACTATAAGGGTTCCTTGTTGACTACGGAACCCTAAAAATGTATAATATATATTCCCAAAGTTTAGTTGTAAACTTCATTTCCCTTACTGCAAGAGACTGAGTTTTCTAAACATAGGTAGTGCGTAAATTCTAGGATTATCCGGTTTACATTAATAATAATAAATAATATATTAATTATTAGCTGATTATAAATTTGTTAGTTTGTTTCTGAGAAAGTACAGCTTTTGTGTAATTAATCAAAGTAAATAAATGGGGGCTCCATTTTTTCGATTGTGGAAAATTAGTAACATCAACAGCTTTAAAAAAAAACGCCAAATACCATAATAGCAAATAGCACAGTGTTTCTTTTAATATTAATTTTTATTTAAAAGGCAACATTAAATGGACCTAATAAGTGTAGCTAAACATAATTCTTGCGGTGAACCGCATAACATTTTTTTGAAGAAAACACAGCTAACTAATATAAAACTTAATAATAGTGAGTGTGGCAAAGCGCGCCAATGCGGAAATGTGGAAATCTCCAATCAGCAGTATGGAATTATGGTGTTTGAATATTACAGCTATATGGCGCACTTGCCGGGGTGGCGCGCTTTTCCACACTAACTGAGCTAATCTATAAAAGGATTTAAGAACCTCAACATTCAAGACCCCAAGGCTCAAACGGACATCAAATTCTGAAGCATGGATATCAAGGCGTTAGAATGGGGTCTCGGAAAGTCGATTGTATCGGCCTCAGGAGGTCAAGCGAATTTGCATGTGTTCGTCACAGAGGGGAGGTCGCGTGCGCCCTCACTTCCGGCGGAGGGGGGAGGAGGGGGGGCGGCCTCGATTCTACCACCAAGATCAGATACACCCCCCCGTTTTAAGGTCGATAGCCTTTTTAACTTTTGCACACAAGATATTTTACTAAAATCTGAGATATTATAAGGTGGGTACTGGGGCTGTGTAAAATTACGGATTAAAAAAAAAATGCTTTTTTAAAAATATTTTTGGGCAAAGATGTTTGTTGTTTGAAGACTCTTTACAACGTGCAACGATAGATAGCTGTAATGCCATGATCACACCTACCGAGTAGAGTAGCAAGAAAGTGCTCTCGGCCGAGCACTCGGCATGTTTAATATGGATGTACTCGGCCGAAGACACTATACGCCACTCTACTCGGTAGGTGTAATCAGGCCCTAATTTCCATCGTGACAGCAAAGCATGGGCTAGCGTCGATTGTGATCAATCATAGACGAATATTATGCCACTCTGCACGCTTCACTTGTATTCCACACATGCTAATGTGAAGAGCAGCATTACGTAAAGGAAGGCTTAAATAGTTTTAATTTAAAAGACTATAAAAATAAATAATTTGAAAGTCAAAATCAGATATGAGCTTTAAATTACGTGGAGCGTAAAAATGCATGACGTTAATGGGCTGTTAAAAGTGCATTTTTCAGGTCTGTAATTAGCCGCCCCCGTCCCCGGCCTTGATCTCTGACTTTATGGTCAGCTTCAGGACTATAATGCTCCATTTTAATTCATTTTAATATTTAAATGGAAACTAAAAATAAAGACGACCAAATTAATCTGCCATTGTTTTTTATTTCTGCGCGGTTTATAGTAACATTTAAATTGGTAGCATTTTAGTCGTCCACAATGATCTTTTTTACCTTCTACTTACTACTACATCCTACTAATATTATAAAGGCGAAATTTGGATGTATGCATGGATGTATGTATGGATGTTTGTTACTCTTTCACGCAAAAACTACTGAACGTATTTTAATGAAACTTTACAATAATATAGCTTATACATCAGAATAACATATAGGCTACAATTTTAACCGACTTTCAAAGTGGAGGAGGTGTTATGTTTGTTTTTTTTATGTTCAACGATTACTCCGCCGTTTGTGAACCGATTTTCAAATTTTTTCTTTTTGTTTATAGGTTATCATTCCAATTTGGTATCATATTCATAAAAGTGGTGACCTGATGAAGGGATCCATAAGTAATCGAGGGAACTCTTCAAAATTTATATGGAAACATGTGGTGACTTCTGTTTCGTGAGAAATATTCTAAGCATATGCTATCAACAAGTAAGATTTTGCACCAAGGTATACTATGGTTCGGAAGGTGCTGAGAGAACTCCTGACTCTTTATAGATACAAGTTAGGTCTAAAGCGCCATTAGCAGGCTAAGGCAGTAACCGAGAGCTAAGGCTATATTAGGGAGCCAAGGCTCAGACATATTTTACAATGCATAATATGTTTGTCTCCAAATAAGCAGCTCGTATGAACGTTAAAATTATAATATAGTCTTTTTATTTGCGTTAAAGTGTTTAAATATAACTTTTTAAAACTGCAGTCTGAGTTCCACCGATTCGCGACTTATTTGAATTATTTTTTTGTGAAATAAACGTTGAAAATAAAGTTATTTGTAGAATCATCTACATACTAAACATATACTTGTAATAACTTGTAATAATTATAATAAATCTTTGTAATTTTATAACAGTAAAATAATAAAGATTTTTTTCAATTTCATTGCCCAAGATCTGTTTATCGCGCAGAAACTTTACACTTTTCTGGAGTAAAAATTACTATGCCATATTATTCTAGGATTAGATTTTATTCTAAAGAAGATAGAGGGCCTGTTTCACCACTTCCTGATAAGTGCCGGATCTGTCAAATAAGTTGTAGATAGCCTATCCGAAACTTTATCAGGAAGTGGTGAAACAGGCCCTAAATATTTCAATCACGTCTGAATTAATATTACGTTACACAATGAAGTTTAATTTACATTTTGTGAATTTATAAAGACAATTTGCAAGTAAATCAGGTTTGAAATAATGTTGTTAATTGTTATACTGCATCTTGTTTGACCCTTAGTTAAAGTAAACCAATACAGACACGCGATCGACGTATGCAGAGAAACACTTTCCATAGCAGCTGCTGATTTTTTAATAGTTGACCTGTCTATCTGTATATATATGTCTATAGTTTCAACTACGTGCAAGGGAAGCTCGGAAACACTTAGCAATGTTGCCGAGACGACCACATAAGCTTTACCCTATGAAAAAGATATGAGATCTCATGTAGAGCCAAGCTTATGAATCTACACGGCCTAACAGGGTTGCCAGACGTACGATAATTATCGTACATGTACGATAATTTCGCCCCCGGTACGATGTAAGATGCAATATGTAGTATCGTACGCAAAAGTACGATAATTTCCAACCCTAGTCCGAAGTTATGTAAAAATACTAGTATCCAGTGCCATAATATATAGTTCAGTGCGTAAAAACCCAAACAGATAAATGTTGTTATGGTTTTAAGCCAACTGACAAGATGATATCAATGATGACGTCAGCTGCTCTTTATCCGAAAACGGCTACGGCGGTGGCGGCGGCTGGCTCTTCCACAGATGAAGAAGGTGATTCAGATGATCCCACACTTATATGAAGAACAAAAATAAGGAGTGTTGGAGGTTAAAATTAAAATTTAAAAAAATATTTTGTTTGTTGATTAAAATATTTTTCATGAAATTTTTCTTTGCATGTTTCACAACTTCCTAAAAATCCTTTGTTTTGTGAAATAGCGTGTTTCACGCGGTTCTGGTAGTTGTACAATATTTTTTAGTCTGGTACGATAATTTTCGAACACCGGTACGATAATTCACTTGCACTCATCTGGCAACCCTGCGGCCTTACTCTACTGACCCTAACTTAAACAAATTCTACATACCAATAAATATGGATGGCTTCGCCATTTCGCTACCGTCGCGGAGGTGATGCGAATATTTAGTTTCTGATCTGAAGTTAGTAACGAAACCGCCGAGCCATACATATTTACCGATATGTAGATTTTTTTAAGTTAGGGTCAGTAGAGTTAGGCCATGTAGATTCAGATGCTTGGCTCTACATGAGATCTGATATCTTGTTCACAAGGTAAACCTTATGTGGTCGTCTCGGCAACATTTTACAAGAAATGTTTTTGGTGGGACTTCAGTTCTATTTGTAAGTTGGTTGTTGTAAGTACTTATTAATAGGTTTTTTAGTCCCTGTCTACGGTCCCGTGTAAACTCGTATGTCCTAATTCATAAAATTGGTGAAAGTCTCATATAAACCTACCCATACCCATTTTAGGGGATGGGGGGCGAAAGTTACAAGTTTATGAATTTTTTTGTTGGTTGTATAGTAAACTTAGATTACATACCAAATTTCAGCTTTCTAGCACTTCAGGAAGTAGCCAAACATTTTGATGATCTTCAGTGTGTCAGTGTATGAGTGTGTCAGTGAGTCAGTGATGAAATCAATGTATTTTAGATATCAAAAAAACCTTAAGTATAAGAGCTATCAAATTGAGACTTTGTATGTTTAATAAGTCTACTATCGACATCATATCCTGAGAATATGAACTATCTGGTACATCGGAAACCAACTCTATGAGGGTTCAAAAAAAACGACAAAACACTTCGAGGAAAGGTAGGTAGTGCCTTGCGCTTCGCTTAGCTCGTCTCGACGGGCGCACTACCGTGCTCCCAGATAATAAAGTTGTTCATGTTCATCAAAGTTAGAATAATCTACAAAACAGGCGCGCCAATCTGCCCCTACCACAGAATATATATTAGTAGTACCAACCCCTACTTTTTAAATAAGGGGCAGATTGGCGCGCCTGTTTCGTACTTTTGAAAAAAAAAATATTTTCCATATACATTTATACATATTTTTACAATATAGGCCCAATAGTAGATAATTAGATATTATGTTGATATAAATCAATATAACGCTACAGTTTACACCTCTATAATAATTTTTTTGTTCTTATCCGGGTAATACATTTTATTGTAGCTATACTACGAATAATAAAAACTAAGGAAACGTAACTCCCATACGCCAATCGTTTTGAATTTGATTCTTTTCGCACACTAAAATAATATGGCAATAGCTACGAAACACTACATTCAAATTGACAAAATAAAGCTGTTGACAATAATTGTCACTTCTATAATTACACAAAATTCTTGCATGTATTCGGGTCACATTTTGTAGAATCGGAACATGTATACGGTACACAATTTTGTGTAAATATAGAAGTGACAATTAATGTCACCGACTTTATTTCGTAAATTTGAGTGTTAGTGTTTTGTTGCTATTGCCATATTTTAGTGTGCGAAAAGGAACCAAATTCAAAACGGTTGAAGTATGGGAGTTATGTTTTCTTAGTTTTTATTTTTCGTAGATCGGAACAAATTTTTTGACATAGTTACACTTCCTTAGTTTTTATTATTGGTAGCAGCTATAGATTACCCAAATATCTACATTCCATAGGTACAAGATGTTGTCAAATGGCCCACTTGAAATCTATTCGCGTGACGCAACAAATATCCTCAGGAAATCGGATATTTCCGGAGTTAGAATAGGTTTCGACTTTTTAGGAAAACTAGATATCGCCCAATGGTCGAAATTTGACTTTAAATTTAATTATCTTCTTCTTTTGGCTCCCCGCTTAAAGTATTGACTATTTCAGATTTAATAAAAAAAACAACAATCCATTTTTAATTTGACAACAGACTTCAGAGACTTTTTCCGGGAATGTGAAAGAGTGATGTTGTGTTTTTGTATTATTTTCCTAAAATTGTGTTATCTGGGTTTTTAATGTATAATATTGGTAGGATATTAACCATTAGATATTCGTTTTCATGCACAAGTGTAGGAAAGTGATGTAATATCCAGAAACGTGCTATTTTGTGTTCCCTCCAAAACTCCATTGAAAGTTTCAGTAAAGCGGTGGTAGACCACTTTACTGAATCGACCGACTTAACTACTTGACTGTATTGACTTTTACTTAGACTTTGACTAGACTTTAGACCTGACGATACATGAAAACGAGGCTAAAAATTGTACTATACTAGAACATTGTTTCCCGCCATTTACTCGACACTAGCCATGGTTTTATAGCCGAAGTGCCTTAATAAGAAAAATAACCTCAATTTTTCTGTGGCACAACATACGCATCATTTGCGTCAAGTTGCCAAAAAAGAAGAAAAATAAAGAAAAAACAGACTTCAACCAAAAAACAAAAGAGTATAATTCGTATGTATAGGCTTGTCATTCAAAAAGATGGTAGTGTGCACATTGTAATGTGTGTAATGTTTTATTTGTTAAAAAAATGTATGATAAAAGCATAATTTCAAAATAATATTAGCTCGATGCACTCTTTCACCATATAAACTATAACTGTGCAAAATTTCATTCACCTACGTTTCCTTAAAGTTTTTCGCTCGCGTATTAATAATATTTAAGATGACCATTAAAATTTTTTTTACTCTAACATTTGAATTTTACCTTTAATGTAACAAAAATTTCATCAATTTCAATTTAAAGGCACATTTATGAATTATATAGAATGATGTGAAACCTCGCACATTCGAAGTCCGCACCGTGCGCGCCGCATTTCGCGTACTATGCAGTGCGTTCGACGCGTAAAGCCGCGTACGGTGCTGACAAATGTGCGATAAGCTTAAAAGAAGACATTTAACCAGTTAACGTGAAGAGCAGGGCTGTGAAACGTCCCTCACACACTGTGGGACACTGTGAGTGAGACAAATTCGCTGGTGTTCTTTTTTAAAATAAAACTTGAGAGGTGTCAAGGGACACCCGAATGGAACGAAGTTATTTCTTATGTTCAAATAAACTATAAAAAAAGCCATCTATTGACGCCCAGGAATACTAACAACGCGTCGCTGTTTATTCTCAAAAAACGCCATCTAGTTAACGCACAGGAATACTATCAACGTCCTCTGCCCCTACTATTCAGGCACTAATAAAAAAATGTCGAGGTCAAATATCGTTCTGTCTAGCCTCCTTTCGCAACGCTGAACGCGCCATAAGGAAGTTCGTTCCAAAAACAAAATAAAATAAACAAATTAATAAAATCCTGAGAAATTTTTCACAAAAAGGTTTACCTAATACAAAACTACGCCGAAAATCATAATAAACATTAACATTTGTCAATGAACAAAATAATAAATAATTATTATCACTGTTTAAAGTATCGACTTCAGTAGTAATTTTTAATACTAGGCGTACTTAGGTATCAACCTTTAAAGTATTAAGTTTACAAAGCGAACGAATGAATATACAGTCAAACCTGGGTAAGTGAGAACTGGATAAGTGAGAGAACTCTATAAGTGAGATAGTACGGCTCCTTGTCCCAACAAAGATCAATTTTATGGTACCATCCTGAAGAAAGCATGAAACTTGGCATGAATGTAGCTGTCATGTATGTGCTTCAATGTAGATATGGAAGCACGTCCAGAAATAATGTTCCGCCCCCCCTCCCCCCTTTTTATCTCCCTCATTCCAGTTTTTCGAATTTTCTACGAAAACGATAGGACTGAGGAGTTTACTCTTCAGGGAACAAATTATCGTCGATAAATTACCTACAAAACGATACTACATTATATAGCCTTGCCTACCTGACCCGACGGGCAACGACAACCGATCGATCAGTCCGTCCGCTTCGTCTGGTTTTTCGAATTTTCTACGATAACGATAAGACTGAGGAGTTTACTTTTCAGAGAAAAAATCATCGTCGATAAATTACCTACAAAACGATACTACATTATATAGTGGTAAGATTAATATATTTCTGTGTACAGCCACCAACGTATTATGAAATTGTAAAAACAGGCTAACTTTTTTTTTCTTTCTCCTTTTATAGGAAAACGACAAGAGTGGTGATAAAATAGGCTAAAACAGTTAGATACCTTATACATTGAGCTACGAAATGACACTTATTTCATAGTCGTAGAGGCATTACCTCCAGAGTTACATTTATAAAAACGGAAATGTAATAATTAAAGAAGTAATGAAGATGTTTGATATATTACATGATAAGAAAAATGTCAAAAGAAATAGATTAAAATCATGAAAAATAATTAGAATATAAAAGAAATAAACATAAAGTGAAAAATGAACAGGAAGTAAATAGAAATGTAAATATAAATCTATGATAGTCAAAGAAAGAAAAAATAATGTAACAATTTGGTAAATACGAATATAATATGTAATAAATAATTTGAAAAACACTTAATGTCGAAGTAAAAGATAAGACAAATTAAATTGAATAATGTGAATGATACTATAAAATTCATATGTAAAGCGAAGTTAAAAACTGTTTGTAAATAAAAACAAAAAACAATGTAAATTTGTAACAAATAAATCAAGTAAGCAATTGTCCCTTCTCCTTGAAGGGGGAACAAGAGGTCCCAGATAGAAGCCATAAAAAAAAGAAAAAAAAACCTCTATTATCGAGAAACAGAAACCTCTATGAGAGAGAGTCGTTTTTCCCTCATGGACCTTCGTGAGTGAGACTGCTACTTATATATACCTCTATAAGCGACAGTCGAGCTTTATTTATATATTTACACACACACTAACAAATGACAAAACAAATTACAAATTGAATATCTGCCATTTATGACTCATCCTTACCTTTCGTGAAACTTCCTAGCATTGTTTTTGTATTGTTTTCTCGTAAATATTGTACCCATTCTATTTCGTGGAATCAAATAACGTTGTTAATTTATCGCATTCTTTTCGAATGGAGTTACTCAGTTTATTATCAATTGCTAAGGAAAGTTATGTTCTATATCATGTCAAAATGGAAAATTAAAGTACTGTCAACTTAAAACAGTGAATGGGTTTGAATCCGGAAATTCGCGAAATGAAATTCAGAGTCAGTTTAATTTACCAGGATTCACCTATTATAAAATTATAAAATCAAAGGACTATAAAGTCTGAGTGCTCTGATGGACATGGAAATATTAAGAGTGTACATTTTTTATCTGTAAATAAGTTCTAAATAAAATAAAATTACATAGTGCATGAATTTTTGACTTGTCATTGCTGCATACCTCTATAAGAGAGAAACGCTACCCATGTACCTGCATTAGCGAGAAACTCGGGTTAGTGAGAAACCTCTATAAGCGAGAATGAGATTGTGCTCCCTTGAACTCTAGCTTATCCAGGTTTGACTGTACTAGGATCCAGACTCCAGACATACGGTAATTATAAAGGCGAAAGTTTGGATGTATGTATGGATGTATGGATGTTTGTTACTCTTTCACGCAAAAACTACTGAACAATAGCTTATACATCAGAATAACACATAGGCTACAATTTTAACCGACTTTTAAAATGGAGGAGGTGTTATGTTCGTTTTTAGGGTTCCGTAGCCAAATGGCAAAAATCGGAACCCTTATAGATTCGTCATGTCTGTCTGTCTATCTGTCTGTCTGTCCGTCCGTATGTCACAGCCACTTTTCTCCGAAACTATATGAGCTATACTATTGAAATTTGGTATGTAGATGTAGTCTATGAACCGCATTAAGAATTTGATACAATAATGGAAAAATTATTAAAAAATTTAGGGGTCCCCATAGGTACAACTGAATTTAAAAAAATGTTTTTTCATCTAACCTATGCGTATGGGGTATCTATGGATAGGTCTCCAAAAATCATATAAAAGTTTCTAATATCATTTTTTTCTAATCTAAATAGTTTGCGAGAGAGACTGTTCCAAAGTGGTAAAATGTGTGTCTGTAAAAATATATGATGTACTTTACTATAAAAACTACCAACGAAAATTGGTTTGAACGAAATCTAATAAGTAGTTTTTTTTATACGTCATAAATGGTAAACTTAATTTAACTTTCATTAAATCAACTGGAATATAAAAATAAATCAAAAACCTTTTAATTTCATAAAAATTAACCTTATTGCTGCTGCGGAACCCTTCATGGGCGAGTCCAACTCGCACTTGGCCGGTTTTTTTTATATTCAACGATTACTCCGCCGTTTATGAACCTTTCAAAATTTTTCTTTTAGTGTATAAGGTTATCATTCCAATTTGGTACCATATTCATAAAGTGGTGACCTGATGAAGGGATCCATAAGAAATCGAGGGAACTCCTCAAAATTTATATGGAAACATGTGGTGACTTCGGTTTTGTGAGCAGTATCCTAAGCATATTATGCTACCAACAAGCAAGACTTTGCACCAAGGTATACCATGATTCGGAAGTTGCTGAGAGAACTCCTGACTCTTTATAGATACAAGTTTGGGAGTTTCGACGTTGTTTTAAGAACGGAAAGCATATGCAAATTACATTATCATCATCATCATCACTACCATAAACCATTATAGAACCATGTATCGTCCCGTTTTGACTCATTATTGGTACTTTTCATAGTCTTTTATTATATATCACTTAAACCGCGGGTAACACCGCGGGGCACAGCTAGTTAACAATATTTCTCCTCTAAGAAACCACGAAGCGCTTTGAAAGTGATTTTTACAATTTTTATGTCTATTCAAAGTGCAAATAAAGAATTTATCATTATCTCAAGGATCATATTAATATCAAATTCTCTCCTCTAGAGTCTAGAGTCTGGACTATTGTTGTATGGAAATTTACCAACGACGATATTGTATTAAGAACGAATACCGAAATGACGTTGAAATCCTATTGGTTATGAATTTAGTAATTTTAACTGTAATAAAACTTATTTGGCTGTGGATTCTACGCTAAAAATTTTCCGTCCTACATTCGAAGGAATCGCCCAATTGGAAAACCTATTACAAGTATTATAGGCTACCCAATACCCAAATTCTTTCTTTGTGTTCTCTCAGTTGCCCCGTGGTTGCCCCCCTGTGATAGGATTTAGCTGCGGCCCTGATCATAAACAGTAAATAATACAGTTGATAGCGCGCGTTATCAGTAGCAGTCCACGCGCCGCGAGTGACGCGACTCGCTAGTCGCCACCCACCATGTTTACCGAAATTAAGCTGTTTAAAGCTATAGCTAAATGTCATTTGAGGTAAGATTTATTTTATATATAATCTGTAAAGCTGGAAAATTAATTCTTGTAATAGATAACGATTTAATATCTATCTAGATGGGTGAGTTTCAGAAATAATTTCTTGGTATTGATTTTTATTTTTCCTGTCTTATTTTTCCTGTTTTGATTGTGTATTATACAAGGTGTAACAAAAAAAGTTATAAAACTTTAGGTCCTTAAGTTTAGGGTGTGTATGTGTCCGTAAAATAAAGTTCATTGTGAAAGTAGCAGCGCTGAAAGAACATTGTTTTGTGATTTGTATAAGCAAGCGCCCGCGTGTCATGAACTTTCCAATACAAAAGTTAAAAAAAAGTTACTCTTGCAGCGGTGCTTCTTTCACGGAGAATACTATAAAGGGGACCCATACACAGCCTAAAGATTATTACTTAGTGTTGTAACATTTTGTATATAATGCGACATTTAAAACAACATTATTATTTTTTTGAGCCTACTGTTTTTATGTGTACTATATTATAATTATATAATATATGATTATGATAGATATAAATAATATAAAGCACATCATAATAATAACGCCGAGATGTAGCTTCACTCTGCATCCTCTATCGGTTGTATCACGATTCACGGGGAGTGCTCTGAGGAATTGTTCGGAATCATACCTCCTGCAACTTTTCGCCATCGTCCCACGCGAAAAATATACCATCCTCATCACCTTGATGAGTGGCAGTCTTCCACAGTGCGTTTTTCGCGTAACTTTCTGCCGCGCACTGTAAAACTCTGGAACGAACTGTCACCAGCAGTATTTCCGGACCAATACGACCGGCAAACCTTCAAGAAAAGAGCGTATTCCCTCTTAAAAGGCCGGCAACGCACCTGCAGCTCTTCTGATGTTGCGAGTGTCCATGGGCGACGGTAGTTGCTTACCATCAGGTGACCCGTTTGCTCGTTTGCCCCCTTATTTAATTTAAAAAAAAATGTAAGTAATCTTTAAAAGCATAGTTTTTGATATGGTTTTAATAGTAGGAACGGAACTAAGCATGACAAAATTCCAGTCCTAGCATATAGAGTGAACTTTTTGTAGTGTGTTGTGTGACTCAGGGATGGGTATAAAGATTTCGTGATCTTTTAGAAAAAAAAAAACAAAACAGTAGCTTATGTGCATAGGCACTTCCCAGAGTTTTGTTTGATTTTCCAATACTCTAATCAACCAAAAAAAAAAAAAACAAAGTGTAATATAATGATATTAATATAATGCAAAACACGATTAACGGGAATTGCAAAATACGACCTTATTATCATTCGCGTTTCCGTCAGAAAATAATATACATATAATTGCTACAATTAAATGAATAAGTTACAGGGGAAAGAGAGCAATCATTATTATAAACAATAGTATAATCAAGGCCAATGTTACTAATTGTTATCAAAGTTATTGACAAGTAACACTCGTGTTATGTAATCCGCATTATCTGACGTTATCGAATGTTGTGATATGTGAAGTAAGACACAGAGCTATTTTGGCACGTGAGCGATAAAGAACTATACTGTTAAACTGTTACTAGTGAGGTAGTTGTTATAATAGGCTAAGAGGGAGTGTTCGGCAGACTTACGGTGTGCTTACGGTAAAATAGCGAACTCCATATTAATGCCAGCTATACTGTTTCATCTGCCGTTGATGCTATGGGCATCCACTACCCCCAACGAGGGTTCTTGCGTGGCTCCGCCCGCGTAAATAAATATCTTTTCGGGAACCGTAGGTATACAATTTCCCGCAAAAAATTAGCTTATGTCTTTTATACAGTGTCTAACAAAAATAAGTGATAATACTTTAGGGTGTGTACGTGTTCATTGTAGAGAGTTCACTGTGAAAGTAGCAGCGCTGAAAGACGAAAAATTTTTTTCACTTTTGTATGGGCAAGGGCCCGAGCGTCACGAGTTTCCCCATACAAAAGTGAAAAAAAAATCGTTTTTCAGCGCTGCTACTTTCACAGTGTACTCTCTACAAGGAACACGTACACACCCTAAAGTATTATCATTTATTTTTGTTACTCCCTGTATACCTGTGCCAAATTACATAAAAATTGGCCCAGTAATTTGTGAGATTAGCGCGTTCAAACTGAGAAAATGTTATTAATAACCTTAATAATGAATTCTAAAATATATTATTGTAGATAGGTACTAAGGTTAATGCTTTATTTCCCTAAAAGGTCTGAAAATATTATTATAGGTAGTAATTTTAGAAATGTAAATTGGAATTTGTGAAACTTCTACCGAAATACACAATGTAAATAAATAGTTTTATCGCTATCTACCCACTATCTTAAAATGTAAATTAAATATATTTAACTGTAAATTTTGCGTGACATCTTTATTATTATATTATCTTATTAATCAAAAACCTATGTATTATTCAAATGTTTTTGAATTAGATAAACTCAATTTAATTAACGCAATTTGACGTAGGTACATGAAGTATGCACTAATCACTATGCACTATGTTAAGGTGATGCATTCCCGGATAGCACAAAGGCTATACAGTAGTATTTTTCTTACATCGCTTTTGGCCATATTATAGTGATGTAGCGGCAATTTACAACACAAACAGCCGAATAACGCATATTACATAGCCAATTATATTTTTTCATTAAAGCTGTGTAAAATTGCTGTGTAAACGTTTATACAGCGTTTTTATACAGCTTTCATATGAAAGCTCCTAATACAGCAATTCCTAGCTGAGTAAATTCCATCTATACAGCTTTTCGCCGATTAGAAGCTATTAATATAGCCACTAATTTGCTGACCACCTTTCATGACTGTTTTCTTTATAAATGCTGAGTAATCGTGATCAAATGTGTGATCGAACGACGCGAACGGAGAGGTGCGCGCGCACATCTTCTCCTTTTTCTTTCAATATACATTTCAATATAGGTGGAGCCCAAAAGTAACTTCAGTTGTGTGGTCTAAAGCAAACTCGTTTTTTTTCTGGTCTCATGCTATACAATGTTCCAGGTTATCACGAAACCTACAGCAGGGTGCTCAGAGCTACCTGCATCACCCCGGCGTCGAGCCCCTATCGTACAGGACCCTGGGCCAGGTGATAGAGGACACCGTTCACAAGTACCCCGGCCGGCTCGCCGTCAGGTCACTCCATGAGGAACGGGATATTACGTATGAGGAACTCCTCAACAGGGTTAGTAGACTATCGCGGTTGTGTATCCCGCGTATCCCGTGGCTCTGCCTTAAGGCAATGATTTTCGATTATTGCACTTTTTTAGATTAATTTTTAACATTTAAATATTCATTATTTTCGACTGAAAAAAATATATCTTAGAGATAAAGATCTATTTGAGGGCAAGGTGTCCTCGGTAACACGATAGCAATTACTTTGTACGATCATAAAAAATCGGGAAGTCAACCCGTTTTGAACTGGTTTTTCAATTTTATAGGCGTATTTAATAACATAGACATTTTAAAAATACACATTTAGGTAGGTATTACTATTTCGGAGGGCAAAGTCTCATAAAATATAGAAGAAATAATTTAGTTTAAATCACATAAAAAATAAACCAAGCTATGCGCGAAATCAGGGCCGCGCGAGCCCTCAGATGCCCGCGAGGCTTTGTCGAGGTAGGACCTGTGTCGCGTCGTGCGCTCCCGACTCCCGCCGCCAAGGTGCATTGATTTCCGTGTATTATTTTTGCGCGATATAAAATGGGAAACAAAAAAAATAAGAAAAACCTTTCTTCTTTAAGAATACGAAGGATAAAAAAGAAAGCAAGGTAAGTTCAATATCGGATATTTTATTCTAACGATCTACCCTATTTTATGTCATAGGTACCTTTATTATTATATAATTGTAGGTACCTATATATTTATACCTATTATCATTACGTGAACCAACTTGTTTATTAACTCTGCCTAAAACCTAATTATTGCCATTTCTGAACTGTTTTCTATTATGTTAAAATAAATATAATAATACATCTTTAAAAAAATGAGCACATTATAGATAATTGCAGTACCTACAGTTAGTGTTGCATGTGCTAATGAATCTGGATAAACTTTGAAAATAAATAAACGACAAAAATTGACACAGTTATTAACAGTAGAGCGACTCGTGTGTATAAATCAACTTGTGGGTTGAAATAATGATAATGGAATATATTTTAATTTGTAGGTTGTCAGATGAAGGTAGAAAAACTACAGAGTGTGGACTTACTTCTACCTCAAATGGTGAAGTTGTAACAACGCCTGAGAATATCCAGTAAGTTTTGTGTGGTACATTTCACCTGTCACAATTTGAATAAGTACTTATTTTGTTTTGTAGCTGAAGTAGACATAAAGTTCATGAAATATTTTATTTGTAGGTTGTCAGATGAGGCTAAATTGTCTACAGGGTGTGAATTTATAAATTCTACGAACACTGCAGTTATAACAGTGCCTGAAAATTCTGAGTAAGTCAATACTTTTTGTAATGCAACTAAAATTTACTAATTTATTTTAATTACATTTTTTTTTTACTTTTTACAGATCGACTAAACAATCCAACAGCGACAATTTAATTATAGAGGCGGAAAAACTTGATGATAATCAGTTCCAGCTTGTAACAGGAAGGAGAATTGTTGATATCAATTATATTTTACGTGAACTGCAGGACAAAGGTCGTCATAACAATCTATTTAATTGTAATTCTAGTAACTTTGTATTGGTGGGTGAAAAAAGGAACGGATTAATATCCCAATTTAAATTCGAATGCGCTATGTGCAAAGAAATTTGCATAATTTCAAATGAAAAGAAAGAAGATGCGGATCAGTTGAATCTTAATTTAGCTGCAATTACTGGTGTGATTGGAATCGGAATCGGATATTCTCAGTTTGAGGAATTATTTTCGGCGATGAATATTCCCGTGTTTTCTTCAAAATATTATACAAAACTTCAAAATGAAGTGTATGCAAAGTGGGAAGACACTGCAGTGGCTTCGATGGAAGCTGCTGCTCAAAAAGAAAAAGATTTCGCACTCGCCGAGGGACGAACTAAAAGTGGATATCCTATAATAGACGTCTATGTTGATGCTGCTTGGTGTGCAAGATCGTATGGGTCAAATTATAAGGCTTCATCAGGCGTTGCAGCTATCATTGGAAGAAAAACTGGCCAGATTCTTTATGTTGGCGTAAAAAATAAATACTGCATAATATGTGCTCGAGCTAAAAACAAAAACCTTGTGCCAAAGGAACATTTATGTTTTAAAAACTTTCAGGGTTCGTCATGCTCTATGGAAGCCGAAATTCTTGTTGAAGGCTTCAAATCATCCATATCGATGTATGGCTTGTTATATAGCAGGATGATTGGAGACGGTGATGCCTCAACATATGCGAAAATCCTGAACGCTGATCCATATAAAGAACTAAATGTTACCGTTGAAAAAATTGAGTGCAAAAATCATATACTTCGCAATTTTTGTAAAAAGCTTAGAGGAATCTGTTCTGAAACAAAATACAAGCTGATGCACCGAAAAACTCTTACAAATGTCAAAATAATGACAATGCGAAAAGCCATTGTAAAATCTATAAAACATCATAACACCTCGGAGAATCCTAAAAATGTGGCAATTGGGGTTTTACATAATGATATTATAAATTCAGTGTCACACGCATATGGCAACCACCAAATGTGCGAATCCTATTATTGCCAAAAAGAAAAAAATGACGGTGATGGATTAAAAAATATTCAAAGTTCAACTTTCCTGTTTCGAATCAATGCCATAGTTTCAAACGTAGCTGCGAAAGCTCGTAGTTTGATTGAAGACGTAGATACAAATAAAGTCGAGTGTTTTAACAGTGTTATAGCTAAATTCGTTGGCGGAAAACGGATAAATTTTTCTTCAAAACGGGGGTACCAAGGAAGAAGCTCAGCAGCTGTTGTTTCTTTTAACACTAAGTGCCCAATTTCATCTGTACAAAAATCTTTTCTGAATAAAGCTCCAGGAGGAAAAGTTGCAGAAGTAGAAAGAAGAAGAACACTTAAACGAAAATTTAACTCCGAACACCCAGTAAAAAAACAGAGAAGATTGAATGAGGCCAATCAAAAGCAACATGACTATGGTCATGGAACAACAGCACCCGATATGCCCCCAGAGGAACTGGAGACAGCTAAAAAAGAATATTTGAATCAGTTAGAATCCCTTACAGCTGACCGCCATGCAATTGAAAGATCAACAGTATTACAAAGAGAGTCAAGTGATTGGTTAGAAATCAGAAAAAAAATAATAACTGCTTCAAATTTTGGACCAATATGCAGAAGAAAAGAAACTTTAGACACTGCTCCTTTGGTGAAAAACATATTATATACAAAAAACTTGGCAAATATTGCTTCTGTTGCCCATGGAATTGAAAATGAAAAGCAAGCATTACAAAAATTAGAGCAACAAGAAAATATAACCATTTCAGCCTGCGGACTGTTTATAGACCAAAAATATTCTTTCATTGGGGCGTCACCAGATGGGCTAGTCGGAAATGATACAGTGGTAGAAGTAAAGTGCCCAATAGTTGCAGCAAAACTCGGACTTTCCCAGGCAATAGAGCAAAATAAAATTAAAATACTAAAATATTGCAAAAAAGATAAAACAGTGACAATAAATAAAACTTCAGATTGGTACTTTCAAGTACAGGGCCAGCTACACATAACAAATCGTAAAAAATGTATTTTTGGCATATGGGAAGCTGAAAACGAACCAGTGTACATAATACGAATAGAAAAAGATGTTAACTTGTGGAACAAAATGGAATCAAGAATAGTAAAATTTTACACAAAATGTTTGCTCCCCGAAATAATTGACAGCAGACGTGCCAGAGGAATGCCAATTCGGAATATTTGTTTAAAAGATGACGAAGACGACAACGACAAAGAAAATGTTAGTACAATAGACTCACAGCCTAATTCGAAGCAGGTGCTGATTGATGATGATCACAATGTCCAGCCAGTGCAAGGTGATCAAAATTTCCAGCCGGTGCTGCAAACTCGACAGCTAAATTTTGAAGAATTATGAAAGATGACCTTAGGTATAGAAAAGGCAAATTAAAAGCAGTATCAAAGGTATTTTGCGTGAAAAATAGAAATAATACCGCGTTTTAAAAACCTACCAGCGCACTGTTTATTTATGATCAAATAAAAAATATATATTAAATTAAAATAACAGTTATTTTATTATTGTCTCCTATTAATACATATTAATATTAATTAACTATTATTGTCTCCTATTAATACATATTAATATCAGTGGATTTTATATTTATTTATTATGAATACATATTCATATTTAATAAATATAAAATCCACTGATATTACTGTTTATTTTATACTGTGCGGCGGCGGAGTCACGGAAGTTCATCTTAGACGCGCGCGCGCGAGATATATTTCGCGCGTTCTGGGATAGCAAAAATGTCTAATACTCTGGGAAATCCTGGCCTTAAGCGGAAAAGCAGAAACACCGTTGGGGTTTTAGTGGCTATGCCCGGGCGCGGCCTTCACCGCCCCGCCGCGCCGAGGAGTCCCACATACCCCTGTGGTCCTCCCCAAACTGCCGGGGATGCGTAAACGCATTTCCCCAACGCAAAAAAAGGGGTTAGTAGACTAAAGGATTTCAATGTCTTTTGCATTATTATCTATAGTAATTTATATTATATCTTCTATCTGCTATTTGCTATATAAATAAAATTTTAATTTTAATTTTTGTCAGTCGCTAAAACTAGAGAACGGCTGAACCGGTTAGACAAATTCTAGTCTTGAAATATTCGTAGAAGTCCAGTCCGTAGCATACGCCAACGAGATATCTCGTGGATATCTCACTCTCGAGCGTAGTGATATTGTCGATATCGATATATATCTCTTTTTCGCTAACATGCGTACGTCGAGACTCGAGAGATAAATTTCTCGTTCGTATATTGTTCGTTAGTATATAGACAAAAGTAGCACATATAAAAAAACAAAATTATCTCTAACTTTGACGACAGACGTACGAGAAAAAATGTATGTCATGTTAGGGTCAATAGAGATGAAGAGATAAACCAGTTAACATCGAGAAAACGTGTAGACAAAATTTTCTCGTTGGAGTATGCCAGCACGGCAGGGAAGGTTTGTGCGGTGAGAAAATATTATGATGCAAAGTACACAGGTTCTAGTTAATAATATAATATTCCAAATAATAAGCTATAGTCCCTTCGCAACAAACGAATTCTTCTTCAGTCTTCAATTAACAATAACAATAACTTCACTATAGTTCTGGAGTGGAAAAACTACACAACAGTATTATTACAAAAAAACAAGACTGAATGAATAATTTATACTTTATACCAAGTTCAATTGTTTCTACTAATGCAATTAGCCATAATTAGCATGTATTATAAATAGAATAATTATTTATGTAAGATAGGTTATAATGATTAAAGGTGGGTTGCACCAGAGGCGTAGTTATAGTTAAGGTTAAGGTTATCGTCAAATATGGCGTCCACTATGGTTTTTTACTAGGGATTTGTCAGTTCATTTGACTTTTTGTTATGGTTAAAGTTAAAGTTATAGTTAAAGTAAGTTGGTGCAACCCACTCTTAGTAACTTTTAATTATTATTCGACCGATTACTGAATTCTGTTATATGTAATAGTCAATGTTATATGATTTTTCCATTTGTTCAATAGAATAATAATTGTTGTAATTTGAATTGGTAACAAAATAAGCTTTGTTTAGATACATTTAGATTAGAATGAATTAAAACAGAATTTAGGTGCAAATAAAAAATTAAACAAAATCTATTCCAGGCCGATTCCCTGGGATGTGCTCTACGCCAGAATGGGTTTTCCAAAGGCGACCGCCTGGGTATCTGGTCACACAACAACATGGACTGGATCATAGCGCTAGTCGCTGCTGCTAGAGTGGGCCTGATCTCTGTGAGTACATATTATATTGAAAATCCGCGTGCGAGCTCTTAGGAATTATAACGAATTTTAAATGTTGCAGAGAGTGTGAGGTATTTTTAAATAGTAGAGCACACACTTGCTTGATTTTACAGTTCCCGATTCCTCGGAGTTTGTGCGTGTATATACCGTTGGCACTTTGTTATCTTGACAACTTTCTTGGCTGTAAGAGTAGGTATAACTTAGAACAACATTAAGACAATGTTGCTTCATCAGGGCGAGCGAAGCGAGCCCTAGTATATGCCACAACCTGAACATTTTGTGGTATCTACACTTTACGGAAAAGCTATCACGCCTATTGATTTGTGCTTTAACATAGTAATTTTTATTTTTATGTAGATGTGTTATCATCAGTCAGTCAAGGTGTGACGACGCGAGCCCTCACAAAGCTCGGCTTTTAGCTAGTATTCTAGTATATCCCACAACCTGTACATTTTGTGGTACACTTTACGGAAAAACTATCACGATTTGTGCTTTAACATAGTAATTTTTATTTATATGTAGATGTGTTATCATCAGTCAGTCAAGGTGTGACGACGCGAGCCCTCACAATGCTCGGCTTTTAGCTAGTATTCTAGTATATCCCACAACCTGTACATTTTGTGGTACACTTTACGGAAAAACTATCACGATTTGTGCTTTAACATAGTAATTTTTATTTATATGTAGATGTGTTATCATCAGTCAGTCAAGGTGTGACGACGCGAGCCCTCACAAAGCTCGGCTTTTATCTAGTATTCTAGTATATCCCACAACCTGTACATTTTGTGGTACACTTTACGGAAAAACTATCACGATTTGTGCTTTAACATAGTAATTTTTATTTATATGTAGATGTGTTATCATCAGTCAGTCAAGGTGTGACGACGCGAGCCCTCATTCTAATCATTCTAATGCCCAAGTGCACGTGTACTTGGCTCCGCTCTACATTATGACAACTGCTAGAATTCTACTCTCAATAATAATAACCGCATGCTTTGACTCTATAGTACATTTAAACAATCATCAACCTTATTATCTAACTAAAATATTTGTTATGTTCTACCAGGTTCTTATAAACCCACTATACGAAGCCTCGGAGCTGAGTTACTGTATCAAGAAGGCGGAACTACGAGGTCTAGTTATCGGTGACAACATCAAGACGAAGCGGTACTATGACATGATCAAGCGGATGATACCAGATATCAGCAAAACGAAGGAAGGAGAACTGAAAAGTGCCGAGTATCCTAGTCTGACCACGGTTTTGGCTTGTGGAAAGGAGAAGTTTGAGTAAGTTGATTGTGTTGGTCGCTGTTAACCATTTGTGTATTAACCCACTTTTTTGTTGATTTATGAATGTAGTATTGTTATTAATGATCTAAAAACATAACTGTATGTATAACTTAATACGTTTTTTTTTTTTGGGATGATACACCAATGCTTAACAGCGTTCAATTATTACTTAGAATTTGGACTCCAAATATTAGGGTTTTGAAAACGTCGTTCACGGGTGAATGATAGTTGGGGTTGGCTCTATTTTCTGCGACTGGTCTGTGAAAGTCTCTATGAAATGGTTTAAACCAAGTTTAAGTTCCGTTCTGTGTAATCTAAAAATCTAGATACGCCTTTTTCAGCGATTATCTTGTGTGTGTTTTAAGTTGGTACTTGGTAGATATAGCCTGTCTATTTGCCATTATTCTATAACTATACAAATCTCAAATAAAATTAAGTTTATTTGTTATAGAGGGGTAAATACAATTAGCACGCTAGCACGCGGCTCCGACCATAATGCGTCGCAGTATGGGAAGGAAGTCAAACCAGAGGACGGCAGCATCATACATTTCACATCCGGGACTACTAGTGAGTTGTTTTATTGTTTAATAACTTTTAATTGTACCATAAATCATAATCACAATCGAACAATTAATTCGTAGGTAATTAATAGTTTAAAAAACTAAAAAACACGCTTTTAGCACGCACTAAGCCAATACTCCATATTGCATGTCCGCCATGTTGGATTTAAGTCACGAGATTATTTTTTTCGTATTCCTGACAGCAAACCCTTTTATTTTATACTCCTATCATGGGGGTGCAAATCAAATAGACTGTCCGCCATCTTGGGGAGGCCGCCATATTGGATTTGTAATGATGTTTCTTAGCTAGTCATATATTGTCATCAGAACTCAGAGCGTGGGCAAAGTTTCATCCTAATCGAAGACCGGGAATTGGGTCAAATTAAGATTCCAAGATTTTCTTACATTCATAGTTACAAACAATGAGCTTATAAAATACGTTACGTTAGTAACATAATATAATATCATTGGTTACAAGTGAAGCTAATATAAGCGTGTAAAAAAAAAAACTTACTAGCGACTATGTACCTACATTCCGTCATTGTATATTCATTATTTACACTGTCTAGATATTACAATAATTATACAAAGTTGTGTCCAATATGTTTAAAGATACGTTTAAAGGCGCTTGAATGTAACTATAACGACTCTGTACTCAGTGCATCTATTTTTATTAGGAACGGTTTATTAATTGTTATTCGACTGAGTCAGAACGTCACCCATTCTCCTTGGACCCTGAATGACTTATCCATATTTAATATTATAAATGCGAAAGTGTGTCTGTCTGTCTATCTGTCTGTCTGTTACCTCTTCACGCTCAAACCGCTGTACCGATTTTGCTGAAATTTGGTATGGAGATACTTTGAGTCCCGGGAAAGGACATAGGATAGTTTTTATCCCGGTGAAATGTGCGGTTCCCGCGCGATAAACGAATTTTGGCGCAACGGAGTTGCGGGCGTCATCTAGTTACATTATAATTTACTAAGCTAACTTACGAATAATATAGTTTACCTGAATATACAATTATTTTATTTAAAACTTGCGACAGAAATCAATAATAAACATTTTTCCTGTTTGTGACTTAGTTTTTTTTTTTATATACAATATGATTAGATTACAGTGTCTAGAGTATTTCGTGGAGAACTCAAGTGGGTCCTCTATAAACACGAGCTAAATATCATATCGTTATCAAAGATGATCGGGAAAATCCTAAATTCCATCTTGTTTATTTGCAAATCATCATTCAAATAGCTATTTTGTCTGTAAGTAATCGTATTTATATACTAGATAGGACTTTTTACGCAGACGTATACCACAATAGACATAACTAACATAACGTGTCTACATCGGCATAGGCTGTCTAACTGCTTTTTACTGTTAAGAAATATATTATTTTTAAATAAAAAATTGAAAATGAGTTGGAAGTCGGTTTTCAATTTTTTGTTTAAAAATAATAATTTTTCTCTTTTAAGATTATAATAAATAAATATGTAAACAGAACTCCTGACTACTTAGCACTTATGCGGGTTTTCAATAAAATTACACATTACATGTATTTTTCAAATGAGATACCCAGAACCAAAATACAACTTTGTATAAAAACTCATTAAATCAGAATTCAGAAAGTGATAATATATAGGTCTACCAGAATCTGATGGCAAATTTTAACAGCAGATTTTCAAAAAATATCCTTGATCATTGGATAAATTTATATATTTGCATGTTTTACACACAGAATCAGCTGCTATGAGGAAAAAAAAAGGATCAAAATTTTTTATTCCAACTACCCCGGTATTGCTAGAGTCAATTTACTTTCGCACTTTTTGCCATCAGATTCTGGTAGACCTATAATATGCTTGCAGCTATTTAAGCAATTTACTTCAAAGACTCAGGAATTCTGATCAGTAATTTAGGATCTGGGATGCACCTTCGTATGTAAACTCATTAACTTAGGCTATGGTAAATGCTTTCAAGTCCTTAAGCAATGTTCAAATTTTCAAACGCCTATCTTTGAATACCCGGGAGTTCTGCTCGGTGACTTCGGATCTATGATACAATTTTGCATAAAAACATATCAAGTCAACATATATGTTTAAACTACTTAAAACAAAGTCGTTATCGATATACGTGTAATGTGTATATATAATATTATACCAAATAAATTTCGAGAAGTTCCAGCTACATCCCTCATGGATCCCATTTGGATCTCTTATGGATTTTCACAACAAACGACGGAATTATGATCAAAGGTGTCTGTCTCGATCTAAAATACTATAAAAGTACTAATAATATAGGTTGTAGGCAGGGAATAATGTGATGATGCGTGGTGTAAGGGTAGGGATAGTGATGACGAATAAAATAATTTGCTTAGTAGCATATGCTTTCAGTTCTTAAAATAACACCGAAACTCCCAAACATATTGTATCTATAAGGAGGTCAGAGTTCTCTTCGGCTCCTTCGAACCATGGTATATTTTCGTACAAAATCTTACTTTTTGGTAACATATGCCCGAAATACTTCATATAAAACCAAAATCGCCATATGTTTCCATTTAAATCTTGAGGAGTTCCACTGATTACTCCCAGATCCCATCATCAGATTACCACTTTTATGAACATGGTACCAATCCAATATCCTTGACCATACCCTATACAACAAAACAAAAATTTTGAAAATCCGTTCACAAACGGCGGAGTAATCAATGAACATACATTTAAAAAAATATCCACAGCCGAACATAGCACCTCCTCCTTTTTGGAAGTCGATTAAAAATGGCGCCTAAACTAAAGAATACCTATTTTTCTCTCTAGGCAATCCAAAGGCAGCGTTGGACTCCCACCTGGGCGCGGTCAACAACTGCTACTACGTGGGCCAGAGGAACTCCTTAAATGAAGGTCACCCTATAGTCTGCATGCAAGTGAGTAAAATGAATTAGAATGTTGCTTGCGAACTTGAAGCTACAGCAAACGATGTATTGCAGCGAAACTACTGGTTTAATTAACACTTTCGCATTTCTATACTTAATATATAATATTATAAAGTGGAAGAGTTTGTTTATTTGTTGGAACGCGCTAATCTCAGTAACTACTGGTCGGATTTGAAAAATTATTTCAGTGTTAGATTGCCCATTTATCGAGGAAGGCTATATGCTATATTTTATTACGCTGAGACTAATACGAGCGAAGAAATAGAGAAAAATGTGAAAAAAACGGGGGAAATTATTTGAAATTGCTTATTATCTTAAGAACTACTGGAGCAATTTTTATGTTATTTGGCACACATGAAGAATAGACCACGTGAAGGGACATAGGCTATTTTTTGCGAAAAAAAATATACGGTTTCCGTGAAATTCCTAAATTACGCGGGTGAAGCCGCGCCGAACATATAATATAAATATGGCCCCCCTTAAATATTTGATTTATTTTGTTTTTAGTATTTGTTGTTATAGCGGCAACAGAAATAGGTAGGTACTTACATAATCTGTGAAAATTTCAATTCTCTAGCTATCACCGTTCTTGAGATACAGCCTGGAGACAGACAGACGGACAGACAGACATCGAAGTCTTAGTAATAGGGTCCCGTTTTTACCCTTTGGGTACGGAACCCTAAAAATTAATTAAATTATAAAGTTTTTATATGCTGAATTACAATTTGCATAAATTACGCTAATAATTAATTTATAATAATTGACATTGTAAAATTATTTAACAGCTTTTTACGTCATTGTTTGTTTAACGATAAGTAGTTATTGTTTTAATAATTATGGTTAAAAATTCAAAAAGATGCATAATAGGTATTATACATACTTACCTAATGTTTCTCATTACCTTGCAGTTACAGTACAAAAGGAACATAAAATAAGGCGTATTGTAATGTTTTCAGCTCAATTCAATTCAATCAAAAGATTAAGTGTATTCTTTTTAGGGTTCCGTACCCAAAGGGTAAAAACGGGATCCTATTGCTAAGACTTCGTTGTCTGTCCGTCTGTCTGTCCGTCTGTCTGTCCGTCTGTCTGTCTCCAGGCTGTATCACAAAAACCGCTATCGCTAGACTTCTGAAATTTTTAGAGATTGTGTATTTCTGTTGCCGCTATAACAACAAATACTAAAAACAAAATAAAATTAATATTTAAGGGGGGCTCCCATACAAAAAACGTGATTTTCTTTTGCCTTTTATGCTCGATATCAATAATGACAACAGATAGACACTTGAAAATTTCACAATATCCTTAATTATATGTATACTTTAATAATTAATAATAATATTAAAATAATTACGGTTCGGGACCCTTCGTGCGCGGGTCCTACTCGCACTTGGCCGATTATTTAGATTTTTCTAACTATACGATAGCATAGTTAGAAAAATCTAATCTAAAATATGCAAGCATGGTTTTTGCACAATTTGGTACCTAATTCATTTTTTAGAAACTTCTTTTCTTGTTGTTGTTGCATAAAAATGTTGCAACTTTTCTTTCTTTATTCGAGACAGTAGCCTAGATATAATATTATTATATTTTGATTGATAGTTTGAAGTAATAAATCATAGAAAAAACTAAAGATTAAAGAAATAATTTGCATAACGCCACCTATAGCAATGCTGCAAAAGAAAAATGTATGTTGTTCTTTTGTTACACTATTACATAATAATTTGTTTGTCATGATACCCGTTAATTAGTACCATACTTTTTAACTAGATGGCGTTGAACGACTTAAGAATTGTTGTTTTTTCGATTTTTAAAATATAATAGCCTGCTGGAATATATAATTAAAACAAGTGCGTGTCGGGCCACGCGCAATTTAGGGTTCTGTAGTACCGCTAGTTTTTATTAATTTTTGTATGGTCAATGAATGTACATTTATAACGTGTTTTACACTACTAACAACATCATCTTATTTACGTTCAAAGGAATTTGAACGAAAAGTTCCTTTATACTTTGCCGAATAAATTTTTTTATTTGGTCGACTATTACGCAAAAACTTATGAAGTCTTCTTAGCCGTGATAGTTTTCCTTTTAAATTTAGCATATTTCCTACTTAACTCCCGTGAATTTTTTACAGAATTAATATCTGCATTCATGCCGAATTACAGCTTTGTAACGGACAGACAGACGGACAGACGGTTAGACGGACGGACAGACCGAAACTAAAAGGGTTCCTTGTTGACTACTGAACCCTAAAAATGATATATTCCAACAGGCTTAGCATAAGAACATGAGAAACGGGAAAGCATAGACATACTGACAGATTTTGGTGACAAAATGGCGGATTAACTTTGTTATTCTACCACTTTGTCTATTCTTCCCAACAAAGAAAGCGTTTCTATGGTGACCATGCTAAGCCTGCAGGTACGACTATAGAATAGTCTAAATTCGAATTTAAAATATTTTTTAATGTTTCAGGCTCCAATGTTCCACGCGCTGGGTTCTATCATCACGCTGCTGTCTCCGATACAGTTTGGGGCGACCATAATCCTGGCTAGTCCCACTTACAACGTTCCCAACAACTTGAACGCGCTGCTTTCACAAAAGTGAGTGACATCTAAAGGTCAATTCAGACCGCAACGCGACGCGTAGATGCATTTCTAAATTTGTATGGATTTGACAGACTTCAATTGCGAGAGACGTCATGCAAGTCTGTCAATTCAATACAAATTTAGAAATGCATCTACGCGTCGCGGTGCGGTCTGAATTGACCTAAAAGGAACTTGTTTATTGTGTTGTGTTAATTATTATCGTACTTAATTGTTATTTCCATTTCAAGTACTAGTTTCCACCATCTCAGCATTCATATTAGTCAGAAATAGCATACGCAATTTGGTCGGGCTAGGTTTAAGGTACAATTCCGTGCATCGCGATCGATCGCGGCCGCGCACGACCTACGACTGTCGTCGGCCGCTCGCGACCATAGTCAGTGTATGAAAATGTATGGCACCGCTTCCGAGGCCCGAGACAGACGCGCGCGGCCGTGTCATATAATTTTGACACGGTCGCGCGGGGCCTACGACAGTCGTCAGCCGCGCGCGTCTGTCATAAATTCAAGACACGGTCGCCGTCTGTCGCGGGCCTCGGAATCGGTGCCATACATTTTCATACACTGACTATGGTCGCGAGCGGCCGACGACAGTCGTAGCCCGTAGGTCGTGCGCGGCCGCGATCGATCGTGATGCACGGAATTGTACCTTTAGCCAATCTGAAAGTTAATCCCAAAATATAACATTGAATTAACATAACCCGATGTAATGTATACAGAATTTACTTGCTCATAGTCAACGCTCATAGTGTCATCGCATTACAGATGCACATATGTATCAGGGACACCGACGATGTACGTGGACCTGCTCTCCCACATCAACGGCGCCGACCTCCCCCTCAACCTGAATACGGCCCTGTCCGGAGGCGCCCCCTGCAGCCCCGAACTCATTCAGAAGATGAAGAAAACTCTTAAGACGAAGGAAGTTAAGGTATAATATTCCGAGTATTTATTATAGCTGTGAATGTAAAACTACAAAGTCTTTGTAGTTTTACGGAGTTAGGGCAAGAAACACTTTTTTCATTAGAGATTTGAAAATGGATCTAAAAAGACAGAGTTTAGGTTGCACAGTTCAGCAAAATTATCATGGCATAGGAAGAGTTTCATTCTAGGGAAGAATAGAAAAAGTGATAGCATTTCTATTCTTTCACTTTTCTACCGTGATCATGCTAAGCCTGCATCAGTAATTTCAGTACTGCATCAATAATTTCGCTGCCGCAAGGCGCAAAGTTGCGCTTGATGCCGTCGATTTAAAGTTTTCCTAAAAAGTCCTTACTATTTTTAGGGTTCCGTAGCCAAATGGCAAAAATCGGAACCCTTATAGATTCTTCATGTCTGTCTGTCTGTCTGTCTGTCTGTCCGTCCGTATGTCACAGCCACTTTTCTCCGAAACTATAAGAGATATACTATTGAAATTTGGTAAGTAGATGTAGTCTGTGAGTCGCATTAAGATTTTGATACAATAATGGAAAAAATATTAAAAATTTTAGGGGTCCCCATAGGTACAACTAAATCAAAAAAAATTTTTTCATCTAACCTATGCATGTGGGGTATCTATAGATAGGTCTTTAAAAATCATATTTAGGTTTCTAATATCATTTTTTTCTAACCTGAATAGTTTGCGAGAGAGACTCTTTCAAAGTGGTAAAATGTGTGTGGGGACACATTTTACCTCTAACTTCTAAAGTAGGGCATGATAAGTCTAAAAAAAATATATGTTGTACTTTACTATAAAAACTACCAACGAAAATTGGTTTGAACGAAATCTAGCAAGTAGTTTTTTTTTATACGTCATAAATGGTAAACTTAATTAAACTTTCATTAAATCAACTGAAATATAAAAATAAATCAAAAACCTTTTAATTTCATAAAAATAAACCTTATTGCTGCTGCGGAACCCTTCATGGGCGAGTCCAACTCGCACTTGGCCGGTTTTATTATAATAATACAACAAAGGCTTGGTTTATTGACTTTTATCGCAGTTATTATTCTTAAGTCTTGGAATAGGCCGTGTAGGCCGCGTTCTGGGGGCGGCAGATTTCGTACGGCGGAAGTAAAGTGGCCTACACTTATAAAAATATAAATCCGGCACTACCCAAGTCTCAAGAGATAAATTTTGATACTTTCAGGCGCTATACGGCCTGACGGAGACGACGGCGAGCGTATTCCAGTCGGTGCCGGGTGACAGCGTGGATGTAGTCGCCGAGACTGTAGGATACATACAGGATCATGTTGAAGTTAAGGTACAGATTATATTAGTTTCTCCAAAGTTTCCGTCTATAATATCTGATGATAACCCCAATTTCGTCACGCCTAGATATACGGGTGTCCCGTGGCAGATTTAGGATTTAAATTTCGAATATTTTTCGAACGGTTGCGCGGGGGACGGGGGAGGGGTTACAGTTTGGCGCGGCATTTGTGTGGGTTGGTCAATCACGATGTCGCAGTGGACTGGCGCTCACCGCGCTTTCGCAGTTGAAGCGTATTTTGATGCTAATAAATCGTGCACTGTTGCTCGCCGGAGATTTTGTTCTCACTACAATATTCGTCGCTTAAGTGAAGCACCGAGTGAAAGTTTGATTCAGACGTGGGTCCAGAAGTTCCGTGCTACAAGTTCAAAAGTTAACGAGCCCTGCCCAGGTCCTAGCCGAACGTCGAGGACTGCACAAAACATTGAACGCGTTGCAAACAGCGTGCAAGAAAATCCCCGCCAGTCCGTGCGTAAGAGAGCGTCAAGTTTGCGGCTTCCAAAAACCACGGTGCACCGTATTTTAAGCTTGGACATTAATTTCCATCTGTTCAAGATCCAATTGGTACAGGCACTTAATCCAAATGACTACAGAGAACGCAAAGAGTTCTGTGATTACATGTTAAGCCGATTCCGAACTGTTAACACCATTTGGTTTAATGATGAAGCTCATTTCCATTTGAATGGCTATGTAAATAAACAAAACTGTCGCTATTGGGCGCCAAGAGGACAAAACCCGCGATTGAAACACCAAAAAGCATTGCGTAACCCAAAAGTAACTGTTTGGGCAGCTCTTTCGGCCAATGCAATAATTGGAACGTTTTTTTTTTTGAAAATTATCGTGGAGCAACCGTAACTGTTGATGGTGATGTCTATCGCCGCATGCTTATCGAATATTTTATACCGAAACTAAGAGAACATCCATCGAACAGCTCTCACACGTGGTTTCAACAAGATGGCGCCACGCCTCCAGCACACAGCAAGAGCCACCTTGAGCCTCCTTCGCGAAGAATTCCCCGGAAAATTGATTAGCCGATTTGGGGACATCGCATGGCCCAGATCGCCAGATCTCACCCCATTACATTTTTTTCAATGGGGTTACTTAAAAAGAAAAGTTTATGACAGTAACCCTACAGATCTATCGGATTTAAAAAAATATATCGTGCGAGAAATGAATGCTATTCCTCGGTCAGTATTGCAGCGCGTCGCTCAGAATACTCTCGAAAGATTCCGCGAATGTGTTCGTCGCGATGGAAAACATTTGGACGGAGTGATCTTCAGAATATAAAATCCGCATGTCTCGTCTTTATTTTTGTGACAAATATATTTGTGTTCTAAAATAATAACATCCTTTAATTTAATTAAGAAATCGTAAATCTGCCACGGGGTTATATCGGCTTTAGAGAGGGCGTAGTTGGGCGACCGCTCAGGGCGCCGGAGAAAAAAGGGCGCCGCAGGTGCCATAATATCTATGAGTACCGGCTGTAGCAACAGGCTAGTTTCACCATTGTTTGTACCATCGAGGAAATTGATTCATAGGCAGTTGACAGACCAACGTTATTTGGTCGGATCATGTCAATTCAATGTTAGCTGTGATCGGTCGGATGGGTTTGACTTAACGCGACCAAATTACATTAGGCCCGCCATCTGCCTAGGAATCAACTTCTCTAAAAGTACTATCAGAGAAGTTGATTCCTTGGTAAATGAGGGACCTACGACCACATGACGTACATCCGTCAACTGCCTAGGAATCAATTTCCTCGATGGTACATTAAAATATACAAACAATGGTTAATAGGTTTAGGACCTGATGAAGGATTGCGAAGCTGTGTTTAGCGTGCGCTTTGAATAATTAAGAGCATGCACAATCAACTAGCGACCATCATGGGCAAACCTAGACAGGCCGCAAAGTGCATTGGAAAGTGTCGTTTAAATATTACAACTGCCCAATTGTATGGCATCTTATTATAAAAATACATAATTTTATTGGTTTTGCTCTACGTGAATTAATAGTGCTGTATCCAAAAATATCGAAATTAACTTAAATGCAGCGGTAAATATTCCAAGTTACATGGCAGATTATGAAAGCATTTCTACATTTTTGCAGGTAGTAGACGATAAAAAGAATATGGTGCCATGGGGTAGCCCTGGCGAGCTGCTGGTGCGAGGGTACCTCAACATGATCGGCTACTGGGGGGAACCAGAGAAAACCAGGCAAACCATCGATGAAGATGGATGGGTGGCTACTGGGTAATTATTGTTTTTAAAGAATTCTATCCAACTTGCATTAACGACACATTCTCCTTTATTCATAACAATATTAAACTCTCTACGCAGCGTACTGGGTTAGAGGTTACGGCAACCCTTATGGCTGTCATTGTCTGTCAAATGGTTATAAACTATCAAAGCAAAGAAAGCAACCCGAATTATCATAAACGTGGGGTCTGTTTTTATAATTAAAGGGACAGATTAATGGCCCTCATCATTTTTTGGAACGAAGTTTCTTATCGCGTGTTGCGAAAGGGGGCCAAACGGAAAAAAATTAAGACCAGCAGGCTTAGCATGGCCACTATAGCAGCGGTTTCTTTCTACGGAAGAATAGACAAAGTAACACACAAAGGTAATCCGCCATTTTGTCACTAAAATCTGCCAGTATGTCCATTCTTTCCCGTTTCTAATGCTGTTATGCTAAGCCTGCAAAAGTTGTAACTACACTTTTTGCGTCGTGCACGTGTTTCTCTGTCTTAAAAAATAAAATTTTATTACAATTCCATCAGTAATTAATCGAAAAGAACTTCGTTCTATCCGGGTGTCCCTTATACCTCTCAAGTTTTTTTTTTTATAAAATACAGATTATTCGTACCTCCAACATTATAATTTCAGTGACACGTTCACGATATCCCAGGACGGTTACGGGCGGATAGTGGGACGGATCAAGGACATCATCGTGCGGGGCGGCGAGAACATCGCGCCCAAGGAGATTGAGGACCTGCTCAACACACACCCTGATGTACTCGAGAGCCAGGTAACATACGGTGGAGGAGCAGAGTATGAAAATAGACTAGATGCATTTGACAATTTTCATAGCAAAACCACAGATTAATAACTGCCATACCGGTTTCGGTGACGGTGGCCGGTTTCATTGAAACCAGCCCAGTTACGCAGGAGTAATTTTATAGTGCCCAAGTGTGTGCGCAGTACACAAGAGCACTCTCTATTCCTTATACTCTCATAACCCAGCGGGACGGAAGACCGACACGACTGGCGAGAGATCAGGCGCAGGACCGACTTTTTACATGCCCATCCGACGCATGGATCATCTTACATCAACAATCCATATTTTAGGACCATAAAATCGAAATATTGAATCCTTTCTATCTCTGTTAGCTACCACTTTCGAGATTTGTCGCACAGGAAATTGTTGTTCGTCTTATCAAAATAAAGCTACTCACGCAAAATTAGCTTGATAGTAATAAAAAAAATGTTCTAGGGAACCTGTACTATGATGTACGTAATGTGATTTCCATAGCAATATATTGTAATGTTAACATTATATTTAACAGGTAGTTGGAGTGGCAGACGAGAGGCTAGGCGAAGAACTCTGCGCAGTTCTAAAACTCAGAGAAGGGGTCACCCTAGCTTCTGTAGACGTGAGAAAATTCTGCGAAGGACGTCTAGCCAAGTTCAAGATACCCAGGATAGTGAAATCGACAGTCGACTTCCCCAAAACCGCGTCAGGGAAGATACAGAAGTACAAAATAAAGGAGCTCATACAGGCTGGAAAATTATAATACTAGTATTATTATTTCTAAGCGCAAGTGCTGTAAAGTGACTGTTGTTTTATAGTAATGGCTTTGAATAAAGAACGAACGAAGGCTTGAAAGTTATAGAAAAAATTACTAAAACAAGTAATTTTACCTACAATGAAATCTACGCAAGTAATATTACGTTTAAAATCAGGTTTTATTGTGTTGATAAATTTATCTGAATTTATCATAAAATTATTTAACAATGTAAAGATACATTGGTACGTAAAGATTTTACAAACGTGATGTTAATTAAAAACGAAGTGTAATTATAAAAGTGCTCAACTTACTGTCCGTAATCTAAGATTACTATTTAGATGGTTGTAATGGATTTTTCCGATTATTATGTACCATCGAGGAAATTGATTCCTAGGCAGTTGACAGACCAACGCCATTTGGTCGGATCATGTCAAAACAGTGTTAATTGCAAAGACCTCTAAACCTATGGATCCGAAGCAATTGTCTATGTATAGAATTGATTACGTCAAATCATATAACTATCTCCCTTTTGCTTATGCGTTTTTACGTAAGTGAAAAAAGATAACTGTAAGTTTAAGTGTTTACCATTTTGAAAGAAATATTTGCCGAAATGCCACTTTGCGACCAAATCGCCATTTTTGTTTTACAATTTGAGTGGTAGTTGACCTGTCAACGTACATAAACAAACGGGGTTTATTTAAAAATTTTCGACATTATTTTAAATGTTTTCGGTAAAAATTGTTTTAGGAAGTGAGATTTGGAGTGCCGAAATATGACCGCGTGCAGCATTATTGGATGTCGTACTAAAATCCGAAAGAAACAACCAGATTTGTCTTTACATATGTAAGTTTAGTATTTTACTTCAAAATACATCAGATTTTTAAATCCAGATGACTGTGTTTTCTAAAAATGATCTATTACAAAAGGTTCTATTAATTTCACCGCCTGGTTCCTTATATTTTTGATGTTTTCCGTATAAAATACGTGGTAATACTATTGTATGAACAATAGTGATGTGGCTTTATCGATAAATTTTATTTAAAGTTTTTTTTTTACCTAATAATTTCATCACTTTTAGAATGTATGTGTTTATTTATACTTTTAGATTACCTAATGATAAAGAAAAAAGAAAATCATGGTTGAATATTATTGGTGAACAAAATATTGACATGACAAAAACAAGGATATTTGTCTGCTCAATCCATTTTGAAGATTGGTGCTTCAATAGAACATTGGACAAATTGAGACTTAAAGATGATGCTGTACCATCAAAAATGTTATTGGTGAAGTTATTTTACTTCAGGCAAATTGTGCAAATTGTACGAAATTACATATTATATAAGTATGATGTATAACGATTATTTGGTTTTTCTTTGATTATTAAATCATTTTATTTATTTTTTCAGCCTTCAGCCAGACTAGCAGGGTTATTGAAAGAAAGAAATACTACCATAGTTCCAGATAACACTAAAACCATAAAACGGAAAGGAGATTTCTCGACTGGATTTCTCTTTATTTATTTGTTGGACCTTCAGGCTTCTTACAGATGAACGGCACGTGTCGGCGGCAGTCGGCGGCACGTATCGGCGGCAGTCGACGGCAGTCGACGGCACTACACGTGCCGTCGGCAGTCGACGGCAGCCGTTGACAGTTTATGACGCTTGCAGGGGGCCTATCACGACCTTTCCTAAAACTATCATGTATCCAGAACACTTTGTTGTAAGATTACAATAACATTACCATGCTCACTTTTTAAATATAATTTTACTAAAAAACAGTAAAAACTCACTCCGTACCGTTATTAAGCGAAAGTTGGCAAAAAATTGAGTTTTTTGTATGAGAGTTTTTTGTATTCTTAAATAATAATTTTAATTTTATTTTATTATTAATTATTAAAGTTTAAAGTCTTTTCTCTTTATATTTTTTTTTCTTTTGTGGTTGTGTAATGTTAAAAAAAAATTGGAATAAAGATTTTATTTATTTATTTATTTTATTTACTTACAAATATAATTAAGAATATTGTGAGTATTTCAAGTGCCTAGTGCCTACCTGCTACCATTATTGATTACGAGTAAAAAAGGCCAAAAAAATCACGTTTGTTGTATACCCCTTAAATATTTATTTTATTTTGTTTTTAGTATTTATTGTTATATCGGCAACAGAAATACACACTGTGTGAAAATTTCAGAAGTCTAGCTATAGGGGTTCTTGAGTTACGTTACAGTCTGGTCTGGAGACATAGATGGACAGACGGACAGACACCGAAGTCTCAGTAATAGGGAGCGAACTCACGGCGCGGTTTTTTCCCGCGCCCGCCGCGGTTGCGGGCCCGCAGCCTTCGTAGAATCCAGTTTTGTATGTAAAAAACTAAAGCAAAACTCACGGCGCGTTTTTCGCCCGCGGCCCGCGTGGTTGTTTGCGGCTCCCGCTGTACCGGCGGGCGGCAGTCGCCCGCAGCCTCGGCGGTTTGCGCCCGCGCGCTCTGCGATAGTTTAGCGGGCGATCGCAGTACCCATAGTAGGCGACCGTAGTAGAAACCGCCCGTCCTTTTGGGTTTTTTTTTCTGTATTCTTCTGTAAAGTAAGTATACCGCAACAGCTCGTTTTTGGTGTGTGTTCATGGCGGTCTGGATCTCAACTGATCGTTTCTGCCCGCCTTGCAACCGCCCGTCTTGCGATTATCGCCCGCCGAGTTTGCGGGCGCTGACCGCAACCACGGAGGCTGCGGGCCCGCACAAATCAGCGGTCTCGTGAGTTCTGAAATAAAACCGCTCATTTGCGCGGGTCCGCAACCGCGCCGTGAGTTCGCTCCCATAGGGTACCGTTTTTACCCTTTGGGTTTGACGGAACCCTAATAAACCATCTACTATTTTATGCGAGTCTTTACTTTTATAAAAATGAGCAGAGGTCACCAGATTTTTTATAATTTATGTATGTTATGTCTTTACTATTATTTGAGAAAGTATCGATATCGATTTTCTATTATTATTCAGTGACATCTCTAGTAAAATCCGCCATTTTGTTTCACAAATTTTGAAGGCAGGCTCGTTTCTTTCGTGGTCATTTCGTGTCCATATTAGTTTCTTAAGTCAATGGTTAATTGTGATCTGTCGGCTGGGTTTGACGTAACGCGACAAACTACGTAGGTCCCCCATCTGCCTAGGAATCAACTTCTCTGTTAGTACATAGGTATACAATTGCCACTAATTATAACATTATGTAAATCGTACTAATTGTATAATCGCTAAATATTAATTATATTAAGTTTCAAAACAAAGAACTACATATTAAAAGAAGAAAGAAAAAATATTTTTATTTATTTTATCAACTCAACTCAATAGGCGACCCTTATAGTTTCATTTTAGTCATAAATATTCCTTTATTTTTTACCCTATATTCACTTCTTGCTTTACTTTTTCGCTCTTCCTGCTACTTATTTCTAAGGGAGTCATCAAAGTCCTAAGTCTAGGAATATTTTAGTCCTCAGCTGCTGATAAGTTAAAACGCACGATAAAAGGCAAATCTCCTTTATCTTATTATTGATTATTATTTTATCAAAAATTGAGTTGTGATCTATACTTATGATAAGTTGCAATTTCAAGTCCTATTACATTGTGTATTGTTTGTAAATTAGTGTATATATAAACATGAAGCTAGTGTTTTTGATTACGTTTATATCATGCCTGTTTTCGGTTTGTTTGACTGGTTAGTGTTAATTTTTTTCTTGAATATGTTTTTACTCGTATTTGGTAGGTTTTGAAATCTACCGCTTGGTAGTCTGGAAGGGGTAAGAGCCGGATTAAGCGTGTGTGAACTCTATGTCTATCTGAAATTCAGTTCCAACGAGCAGTTTAATATAAATTCAAATAAATAAAATCAATTTATAAAAGATATTATAAATAGTTAGTGAAACATTCTTAAAGCTAAATAATAAAATAACTGTAAGATCTCCCATGAAAGGAACATTCCTAAACCCCTTGAAATATTACAGACAGATAGACTTATAAGGTTATGGACAATTGTTGCAATTTTATTCTTATCATAGTGAGAAATGTCCGTCTCGTGGACCATAGGAGCTACCTGATCTCCCTGATACAGAAGACCGCTAACCGCGTGGAAGAGGCCGGCTGGTCCAACCTCAAGATACAGGACATTGCTGTGGATATGAAGTACGTAGGTGCTTGCTGCTATTTCTAGGGACGAAAAATGTAACAGATGCTACCGGCAGAAAGGGTTCTGCCCACAGATATAGATCAAGATAGATACCGCATGTCGTTCCTTTTGTATGAAAACGAGCGTGTCACCTTTTTCCTACCACTGTGACCTACTGATGATAAGAAACGTGTCCATTATCAAGGCCAACGTTTCTTTTTGAATTTCTACAGCTCAATACGGCAATTTTAGGCATTTAGGCATTTTTAAAATTCCGATTGACGTGCGATTCCGATAGCAGACTAAAGAACAGACTTTCGAAAGACGAGCATTGCTCGTCGTTTGGGAACGCGATATGGCACGCGAAATACATACACATGCGGTATCTTATATTTGACGACCTCTGTGGCTCAATTGGTTGAGTGTGTGACAGCCCAAGCCGGGGGTCGCGGGTTCGAATCCCGCCGACGGAACAAAAAAGTTTTTCAATGTTCCCGGGTCTGGATGTGTATTAAATATGTGTATGATATAATAAAAATCTTAAATATATGTATAGTATAAAAGTATTAAATATATTTCCGTTGTCTGGTACCTGTAACACAAGTCCTTCAGGTACTTAGCACGGGGCCAGACTGACGTGGTGTGAAGCGTCCATAGATATTATTATTATATTATTATTATCTATCTTGTTCTATGTCTGTAGTTATGCCAGTAGATCCAATCAGTAATCGGTCCTTGGTTATTATCATATTCTTGGATATCATTCATATTTAATGCCATTTCCTTAACAAAATATACATTAAATGTACCATAAACTGGAATTTAAACCATTCTGGTCCAGTTGGAAAAAAATCTGACTACTGGTAAGTGGTAAGTAGCATTTCCGCGCATTTAATAAGTATATTATGATGATATTCCTATATCGTCATTTATTATTGTGTCCTTTCATGCCCTTTAACTATCAGTATTTAGCTTTTATCCGTATAACAATGAAATAATGGCAGAAAATGTTTGCCATCATCTGATATTTAATATCTATCAACAGCCTTAAACAATATTGAATCTTCTTACTTTAAAAACAATGAATCACTTTAATTTTCTATTTAATGGTACAGTGAAAGCATCTTCGGCGTCCGATACACCGGTCACTTGGATTTCAAGAATGGGTTCGTGGTGTCCGTCCAAAGCATGGACATCATCGAACAGACCATCCAACAGATGTGGGTGAACAACGGCGACAATACCACGTCAGCGCAGCCCCAGGCCACCTTGAGGCTGAGCGATGTGCTGATCGGCTTCGACGTCACCGCCAGAGTCAATGAGGAGGAACACTACTTCACTGGTGTCATCCTGTACCCGACGATACAGATTCAGTTCTTGGTATGTGTGGTTTCACCCGATTGCGAAAGGAAGGTTATGCTTATCGAGTGTATTTAAACGTATTTCGTAGGCAAGCTTTATTTTTCTTAAGAGCCTAACAGCTTGTCGTGTTTAAGCTTGATTGCAGGAAAACATTAAGATAATAATTTCTGAAAAGTTTTCATTGAGAAAAATGAACCTGAACATATGAACATATTAAAAAAAAACTTGTGGCACTCGAGAACTGTCGTGGTAAAGCTATTGCATAGCACACCAACATCGTGCCGAAGTCTATCGAACTGAAACGACGTTAAACAATGCAGGGCAACGCCGCACTGCTGTGCCGGTCAGATTGGGGGGTGCAGTGTTAGGTTTGTTTTCGTAACGGAATTCCTTGATTCGGTCATCGCGCTCAAAGCCCGCGATAAAATCTATGCAATAGCTTAATAAGAGGTTTTTTTGTATGGAACCAATCGATTTTTACAATTTCATATAGATGTAGCTCGATGGTATGTACAAATTGTTCAAAAGTATCATATTAAGTATAATTTTAATAATGAAAAACATTTTAGATACCGAAGAACCTGTACACAGACGTGATAACAGCTCGGGTGGTGGCGACGGCACTCACACACAACAACCGCCTCCAGATGCTGCCTTACAACCACATATCGAGAGCCATCCCTTACTTCGTGAGTATCCGACTATACGAACATGATATTTGATGGGATGATTTACACTAAATATTATGCTCTTTATGAACCTAACTCGTTAATAACTGTATTTTATAAAAAGATAAAACCGACTTCAAAATTGTACGTGATTGAGAATTAAAACTCCCTGTCTCCAAAACTACTGAACCGATTTTGAGGAAACTTGTACTATTCCCTAAGTTGAACAATACCTAGTACAACAAAAAAAGAATTATTGAAATCGGAATGGTAGTTCCAGAGATATGCGAACACAAACATAAAAACATATAATTTTGTTCAGACGCTGATATAGACTAATATAATATACGAAAATTGGGCAATTCTGGAAATATTACATACTTACATACGCGTCGAATTGATAACCTCCTTTTTTTGAAGTCGATTAAAAAGGACTCTTGTTTATGTTTGTCGTCGTGGTGTAGCTGGAAATTAAGCGTATTAAAAACATTGTTGCGGCAATATATTATTATTATATTTAGTTTTGAAAATCGCATTTATACAAGGTTTAACAAAACATAGCGATAATACTTTAGGGTTTGTATGTGTCCCTTATATAGAGTTCACTGTGGAAGTAGCAGCGCTGAAAAAGCAAAAATTTTTTGGGATTTGTATAATGAATTTTTCCATACAAAAAATGTTACTCTTCCAGCGCTGCTACTTTCACAGCGAACTCTATATCGGGGACCCATGCACACCCTAAAGTATTATCACTTAGTTTTGTAACACCCTGTATGTTATACATAGATGGTGTTAGTAGCCCGAAGCTACGCGCTTAGCTACGGGCTACAGCGTCTACGCCGTAGCTCCTAGCTATGCTTTGGGGGCCAGGGGTTCTGTAGAAAAAGCTTTACATAATACGTTGCTCATTCAGAATGATCTCTTCCTTTCAGTTCACGTGGAACAGTATAGCGGACTCCGTGACGGGGTGGGGTGACCACGTCTTCGCGCCCATCGCTCAGGACATCGCGCGACACGACCTGGACTTCCCGACCATCTGTTACAACTGTGCCGTTGTTTAAAAATTAAAATAAATTGTTGTGTTGACTTTCCTATTATTTCTATGTTAAAAATCAATAAAGTCCCAATCCTTCCTTTATTCTGTTGACTATTATATTAAAATATAACGTCTGTATATTATACACTAGCTGTCCCGGCGAACGTTGTTTTGCCATATAAAGTATTTCTACTTCAACAGTTGATACAAAATCTTACCCCCTCTTTTGTCCCCTAAGAGGGGTGGGGGGGAAAAATTTTATACACCAGATGTTAAGTTGGAAAACAGAAAATAATATTAAGTAAGTGCGTTAAATAAAAAGTTTGATACAAAACCTGACCCACTCTTTGGTCCCCTTAGAGGGGTGCGGAGAAAAAAATTTATACACCAGATGTTAAGTTAGAAGAAGACAAATATATCTGCGAAAACCGTATGCAAATCGGATCAGTAGTTTTCGTGTTAAAGAAAAAAGTATGTATATCCAATCTGTGCATTATTTACTGACCTATCCAAAGCTTTTGATTATGTTGATCATGACATACTTATAAGAAAACTAGAAGCCTATGGCATACGAGGTAATGCTCTTAACTTAATAAAAACTTACCTACAAGGACGCCAACAATTCACAGAAACTTCAAGAGTATGTTTTAAAACAAAAAAGGAAAAAAAATTCGCATCTTCGTTTAGAACTGTTAAATTTGGTGTACCACAAGGCAGTGTACTCAGTCCATTATTATTCTTATTGTATATAAACGATTTACCGACCCATATGCTTTATCCAATTATTCTTTTTGCAGATGACAGCACACTTATAATAAAATGTAACAATAAAAATACATATGAGATTGGTATTAATAATGCACTCAAAGATTTTATTGATTGGCTAAAGAAAAACAATTTAATTATTAATCTATATAAAACTAAGGTCATGCACTTTTACCAAAGAATACCAGACAAAGATATGAATGTAAACTATAAAGGACAATCTGTTGACAAAGTAACTCCTGCAAAATTTTTGGGAATAATATTTGATAGTCAGCTCAAATGGAAAGCTCATTCTGACGAAGTTTGTAAAAAACTCAGCTCCGCTGCCTATGCATTATATAGTTTAACTAAGAAGGTTAATATTGATACGGTACTAACAGCATACCACAGTTTAGTTGTTTCAACATTAAGGTATGGAGTAATTTTTTGGGGCAACTGTAGTGAGAGCAAAAATATATTTAAAGCACAAAAACGTTGCATAAGATGTATTGCTAATATAAAAGCTACCGACAGCTGCATGCATTTATATAGAGGCATGCCTCTATATAAAAAATATAAACTCTTAACTTTCCCTTGTCTGTATATCCTGGAAGTAGCTATTTTTGTGAAAACAAATATTCACCTATTCCCGACCTTAAAAGAAACCAGAATTAGGAGCTCAAAACTACGATCCAATTACGAAGATAAATTATACACAATTGGATACAAAACTGCTTTGTTAAAAAAAAGTATTATCTGTATGGCTCCTAACATTTATAATCATATACCAAAAGTTATTAAGGAACAACTGTAAACAAATTTAAAAGGAACCTCAAAGAAATGCTTATTGAAAAGTGCTATTATTCTGTATCCGAATTTCTGAATGACAAGACGTTAAATAATTAGCTTATAGTACATTGACATTTATTTTTATACACTATTTATTCCAGTAACATAATTTAATATTTTTGTTGTTCTTTAGACATTGATATTGATTTTATTTATTTATTTTTGTATTTTTAATTGATATGACAATGAATTAATTCTATTTTAATTCTTATTAATTTTGTACTTACATGAATTTTTTGTGTTATTTTTTTAAATCTTTTATAGTTAAATGAATTATGATATTCTACCTGGATAGTTTACATTGTTGCTGCATTACTAATTAACTATTAATTATGATATTTAACCAGATTATTATTATTATTATTGACTAGGTATTAATTATTAAACTTGAATCGCATGTCTTATTATGAATTGATTTTAAAATGTTTTAAGTAATTGCTATTTTTGATGTGACTTTTACTTCAATTTTAGACAAGGAAACTATGACATTTACTAGATATTATGCTAATTTAAATCGCATGTTTTTCTTTTACACATATACTATCTAATGTTAACATATAATTTTATAGTAATAACTTAAATTAATGATGAAAATAATATGTAATAACTTAAATAATTTGACAATGATAAAATTTTGCATGCCGTAAGGCAGAATGTATAAGGCTCTAAAAAATACTGTACCATCTTATTATTGTACCTGCATTCTAAGCAAATAAACGATCTATCTATCTATCTATCTATGATACAAAATCTGACCCCCTCTTTTGTCCCCTTAGAGGGGTGGGGGGGGGGGGGGGGGGAATTTTATACACCAGATGTTAAGTTGGAAGAAGACAAATATATCTGCGAAAACCGCATCCAAATCGGATCAGTAGTTTTCGTGTGATGCTGGAACAAACATACAGACAGACAGACAGACAAAAAACTAACCACATTTTTGGTTTCTATAGCGATGTCGTGACACCCCCCGCTTATTATTTTTTGAATATCTTTAATGTACAGAATTTTCATTTCTACAGTTTTACTATATGTATAGATTTTTATAATATTATACATATTTTATATCGTAACTCATTATAGTATAGTTACATGCATTATGATAATATTTCACAACCTTGACTTTCTAGTGTTTCTTATCAAATATCCACAGAAATCTTATTATTTGATAAGATCCATTATTATGGTGATAGGCGAAATCACCTGCCCATTTTATAAAATTGTATTTAATTGTAGATAAGTCAATTAAACTGTACATAAGAAGCGAATATTTTTCAATTATTTATTACAATCATTTTCTTTGCAGACACAAAAATGTTAAAAATATGCATATTTTTGAGCGTCTTATGTTCTACTGTGATGTGCCAAGACTGGGGTATGTATTTATTTATCGATTGTAAAAGTAACATGCACAAATGCATTGAAGAGTTCTTTGAAAAAAAAAATATTTTGATTATACAGACATATAAGAAGTTTAAATTTATTATATTGTATGCTCCAACTTTATGTTTTAATAGTAATAAGAGTAGTAACTAGAACATTTGAAATCAGTCGTCATTTTATCATTTACTAGACGTTCCGCGCGGCTTCGCCCGCGTAAATTAGATATTTCACAGACAAATTAGTCCACAAAAAATAGCCTATGATCCTTCACGTGGTCTACTTCTTATCTGTGCCAAATAACAGAAAAATTGCTGCAGTAGTTCGTGAGATAAGCCCTTTCAAATAATTTCCCCCGTTTTTTTCCACATTTTCCTCTATTTCTTCGCTCCTATTAGTCTTAGCGTGATAAAATATAGCCTATAGCCTTCTTCGACAAATGGGCTATCTAACACTGAAATAATTTTTCAAATCGGACCAGTAGTTCCTGAGGTTAGCACGTTCAAATAAGCCCTTTCAAATAATTTCCCCCCGATTTTTCCACATGTTCCTCTATTTCTTCGGTCCTATTAGTTTTAGCGTGATAAAATATAGCCTATAGCCTTCCTCGATAAATGGGCTATCTAGAACTGAAAGAATTTTTCAAATCGGACCAGTAGTTCCTGAGATTAGCGCGTTCAAACAAACAAATAAATTAACAAACTCTTCCGCTTTATAATATTAGAATAGATTAAATTGCTACTCCCAGGCAGCAGGGCATGCATGGTGAACCCTCTGGGATATTACACACAAGTCATCCAGGAGACAGTCACAGAACTGGAGAACAAAGTGAGGTGGAGCAACTTCAAGATGGATGACATTACTACACCTGTTGAGTAAGTTACGATTATTAATTATTGATTAATACAAGCTGCGTTACGACTACCAACTACATTATTTGGTTGGGTTTTAAGTCTTTGACTTTTCTCTGGTAGCACACTGCACTGCGTTAACTTTCGTAGGAACAGCAAGAATGGCACAGAATTTTATACAATGGTATAATACCCACAGAATACCACTTAGGTCTAGGGCAACGTCTATTAAGAGCGCGCTGTGAAAACGCTAGCCCCGCCTACGCACAACGCTATCCTCCAATCGTGGTATGATACAATAATTCCATGAATCGTGCTCCCGGGCAATGTACTTTAGGCTGCAGCTAATAGTGAAAAATATCGCGTAACAACGGTTCCCGCATTATAGCACGAAAGTAAAGGTCGTAAGTTCCAAAACTGTTTTTTGATGATTACTTAAAAACTAAATACAATACTAATATTTCCTTCAGCTATTATTTTATAAAGTGTGTGATTGTAGTAGTGCAAGTTATTTAATGATAGTAACTCCAATGATATTTTAGTAAAGATGGCGTATGTTCATACAAATTGGTCCTCAGATTTTGTTCATATACGACATATACATAGTTACCATAGTTACCTCTGACATATCTATAGGTTACAAGAATGAATGCGACAGATAATACGTAACGAATGATATAGAAAAGGATACCTATATGTTTTGAGTTACACTTGACAGGCGCATCCGTGATATGGCGCGACAAAGATCAAGAGAATATTGTTATTGTTGAACAGAAGAGACTTTTAATAAAACTAATTGTTTGTTCGATGATTTTTTATTAATCTATATATATTATAATAAAATCGTAAGAAAGACAAAAGTATACATGATTGAATATTTTTTTAAATAATAATATAAAATAAGGGAGCAAACGATCAAACGGGTCACCTAAATGGAAAGCAACTACCGTCGCCCATGGATACTCGCAACATTAGAATAGCTACAGGTGCGTTGCCGACGCAGGGGTTACGCTCTCTTCTTGAAGGTTTGCAGGTCGTATTGGTCTGGAAATACAGCAGTATTGTATACCGAAAGTTCTGGAACAAACTGTCAACGTCACCATGTTCCACAACTTACAGAGTTTTACAGTGTGCGGCAGAAAGTAACGAGAAAAACGAACGGTGGAATACTGCCACTTATGAAAGTGATATTTCTCGCGTGGAATGATGGCGAAAAGTTGCAGGAGGTATGATTCCGAGAGGGTGCATAGTGAAGCCATGGGGTCCAGCCTATTTAAAACACTATGGCAGTTTGGCGCCCCTGCCCAAAGAAAAGAAAAGTATTCCATATTAAAATTAAATAACAAAGAAATTAATTTAACTTGTTTGAGCCTATGATTCAGAGTAGACGTTTTATTTATAAAATGTTCGAATAAATTAACAAATATGTTGAATTGATAATTTTTTTCAAAATAGTATTGTAATCGATGAAAATCTTGAGAATTACCGAAAAATGGACCGTTTCTTTTACCACCAGCCGCTTGTGAAACCACAATTTTTCGTCGGTGAACAAAGATGAACGACACGTTTCACATTTAAAAAACGTTCGCAAAGTTTTTTAGACACCTACTTTTTGTAGGCATCCAGTCATGCTCACCCCTTTCTGCCCGTACTTTGTCGACCTATTTATGCCTTATGAGCTCTTCACTTGGGAACCTGCAAATCATCAGGGCGAGCGAAGCGAGCCCTAGTATATCTAACAACTTGAGCAATTTTGTGGTACACTTTACGAAAAAACTATCACGCCTAGGCGTTTTTCGTAAAGTTTGTGTATTAACACAGTTATTTTTATATATATGTAGATGTGTTATCATCGATCAGTCAAGGTTTGGTTACTATGAAAATATTAAGAAAAACTGCCTTAAAGATTAACACCATGCAGAAAAACGACGCGAGTTTTGTAAATATTGACATGGCTACTTTTTTCTAAAGGCATACTTCTGTTATATTAGCCTATATAGTTCTGTATATTGGCATATAAAATGAAAAAAAGGTTGGGGAGCACTGGTTTAGGCTAAATGTTAAAAAGGCGCATGTGTAGTTTGAAATTAAAAAATATTAAAACGAAAAGATGTTTAAGTACAATATTATGCAATTAGTTGATGCCTACGTGTTGATGCCTACGTAATCGCTTCTGAATACTTCAATTGATTATTCTATGCCACGCGACTATCTGTCCTTATCTCACTGCAGTTGTCGTCCGCATTCTCTACCCTTTTTTAACTTAACATACAGCATTGAATAATTTTTCAAAAATTTTGGAAAATACCCAAATAAAATGTAAATTACTAGATGTTTTCATATACTTCCGTGTGGTACGTAACTCTTTCATCCTTTTTTACCTTTGTATTATATTTTTGCATTTTTTTTAACACACAGTTTGGCATTTTAAATCAAAAACGTCACATCTCATCACTCACTCGCTGCCAACATGCAACTAATTCAAATGACACTAATTAGGTTCATTTGGCGGTCTCAGACTGTACGCGCTAGTGCGATATCTACCTTTTTTAATAATATAATATCATAGTAGTAACTCAATAAGTGTAACAGATATTTGTTAAAATGCCCAAAAAGATTCATAATTTCGAAAAATAAAACTATCGAGTCAAAATAAGTGAATCGTGTTTTCCGTTAGCTAAATATCAGATAAATATACAATGATTAAATAAATCTCAATTTCATTTGAGTCAATCGTCTTCCGGGATCGTAATACTTATTAGAAAACACAGCAAAATTGCACAGCCCGCTCTTAAATAACATTGAATGCCTAAAACTAATATTGTATACTTGCGGTATACTTTTAAGCCATATTATGATATCATGGGATCTTTAACCATATCATAACTTTTAAGTTAACCTATCGGAAATGCAATTCTCCCTTAAAAACTTTACTTCATTTTCCAGCATCGAACTCTACAACTGGCACGTGGTCGGCACAGTCAACTTTACCAACGGTTTCCTCATCTCAATTGAGAACATAGACATTAGCAATTTCCTCGCCAACATCGCCACATCAACAGTCAACGGTGAACAGAACACCGTTGCTATTTTCAGAGGAAACTTGAACCTCAATAATTTGAAAGTGGGTTTCGATGTGGACATTGATTTCGAGGGACATCAACTCACACGAGTTACGGGCGTCTTCGTTTATAGAATTGTGTCGTGGACCTATTTCGTGAGTATTATTCTGTATTGGTTATGACTTATGTGGTTAATAAGCCTTTGAGTTCATTCATCAACAGATACATCAATATTAGGGTTCCGTACCCAAAGAGTAAAAACGGGACTTATTAAGACTTCGATGTCTGTCCGTCTATCTGTTTGTCCCCAGGCTGTAACTCAAAAACCGCTATAGCTAGACTTCTGAAATTTTCACAGATTGTGCATATTTGTTGCCGCTATAACAACAAATAGTAAAAAGAAAATAAAATTAATATTTAAGGGCTCCTTTATTATACAACAAACGTAATTTTTTAGGCCTTTTTTGCTCGATATTAATAACTAGATGACGCCCGCAACTCCGATGCGCCAAAATTAGTTTATCGCGCGGGAACCGTACATTTTTCCGGGATAAAAAGTATCCTATGTCCTTTCCCGGGACTCAAAGTATCTCCATGCCAAATTTCAGCAAAATCGGTTCAGCGGTTTGGGCGTGAAGAGGTAACAGACAAACAGACAGACAGACAGACAGACAGACAGACAGACAGACAGACAGACAGACAGATAGACAGACACACTTTCGCATTTATAATATTAGTATGGATAGCAACAGGTAGGCACTTGAAATTTTCACAAAGACCTTAACTATATGACGTGTACTTTAATAAATAATAATAATAATAAAATAATTTAATATTTTAAGGGGGCTCCCATACAAAAAACACAATTTTTGGCCTATATTTGCTCTATAACGGTACGGAACCCTTCGCGCGCTAGTCCGACTCGCACTTGGTCAATTTTATTTTTATACGTGTCACTAGAGAATCTTTCACGTACGGACAATGTATGTTGTCCCGGACAACTGTAAAACTGCTTTTCTTAGTTGCGCTAACTCATCGGGAAGAATCCGCGAAACTAAGTCACTACTCAGTAATTAATGTAGCCGCTATTTTGGTGAAAGATGGCCCCGTGAGAGTTTCTTACGCTGATTCTTCTCGCCGAGCTAGTTCCCGAATCGGTGGTAGGCACCATAGTCTCAACATTCAGAAAATATTTTGTAAAACTCTGAATAAAATTATTTGATTTCATTTGCTATTTAAAACGTTTTCAGTTAACACGTAACCTGCACACGAACGAGACTACAATAGCCATATCGGACGGCCCATCAGACGGCGCCTCCACGCGCATGGAGTTCCTCCCCGCAAGCAACCTTACAGAAGTCGCTTCTAGAGTGGTGAGCATTCAACCCAAAACGTCGAAGTTTGATCTTCTGCTTATTCAACTGTACACCTACTGTGCTATGTGCTGCTATTAAAAATACGTGAGGCACTCGGGGACTGCCGCGATAAAGCTATTGCGTAGCATTTTTTATCAACTTATGCAATTATAACTCGCATACGTATCGCATGTACATAAACACCGTGCCGGTGTGGCAACGTCACCGCACCGACCGGCACAGCGGTGCGGCGTTGCGTTGAAGTCTGCCGAACTGAAACGATGTTCTAAGACGAATGTTAGGTGTTTTTCGTTACGGCATTTCTTGATTCGGTCACAGTACTCAAAGCCCGCGATAAAAGCTATGCAATAGCTTAAAAAAATTATAATAAAACAATGCGAACTTTTTACGATCTTATTACTTTAATGTTTCAGTACTTTGCCCATTCAAGTGGGAATTCATTCCCGCGATGGGGACGCGAGATTCAAGAAGTGGTGCTGCGGAAGGCGCGAGAAATCGACTTCCCAGAGATACGCTTCGACAACAACTGCTAAAGACTATTACGTACTTTTTTAAATGCTAAATCTATAGATGTTTTTATGTCCTAATTATTATCAGAATCTAGAAGATTTTACAAATATTATGTGCCTGTATTTTCTATTCATCTATAAGGGCCAGGCCACAACACTGCGTTGCGGCTTCGTATCGCAAAAACAACTATGGCACAGTAATTTAGACGTTTACGATGTAACAACGCAGTTTTGTGGTTGAGCCGCCAACACCACATTGTCCCGTTGCGTTGCCCTTTACACAATATGTAAAAATTAAATAAGTAAAATAAACAAAATACTCTTCTAAAATGGAAGGGGGAACAATAGTGGTCCCATAAAAGGGGCCGATAAAAAAAATACGTATGGCACTCGAGGACTGCCGCATTTATTGCATAGCATTTGTTATCAACTTATGCAATTATACTTATTTATTTTATTTATGCAGTATTTTGTTTTCTTTGATATTAATTCATGTTACACTTTTTGAGCGTGGTGACCGATAAGAAAACTTTTTTTTCTTTTATTGAATAAATGAGAAGTTAATATAGCTTAAAATATTTTTATTGTCTTATAATACGTGTAAAATTATAGTCTCTCTCTGAACGCCTCCGTCGTCCAGTGAATTAGAACGTGGCACTTGATTCGAAGGTCGTGGGTTCGATTCCCGCGTTGGAAACATGTTATTTCCAAGTTTGGTTAGGACAATGTAGGCTGATCACCTGATTGTCTGACAAGTAAGATGATCCATGCGTCGGATGGGTATGTAAAAAGTCGGTCTTGTGCCTGATCTCTCGCCAGTCGTGTCGGTCTTCCGTCCCACTGGGTTATGAGAGTAAAGGAATAGAGAGAGCTCTTGTGTACTGCGCACCTACTTGGGCACTATAAAATTACTCCTGCGTAACTGGCCTGGTTTCAATGAAACTGGCCACCTTCACCGAAACCGGTGTGGGAGTATTATAAATATACAATTATAGTCTACATGCATACGTCTAGTTGCACGTACACAACGAGTGTCAGGTTTTTTCGTTACGGAATTTCTGGATTCGGTCGCCGCACTCAAAGCCCGCGGTAAATATTATGCAATAGCCTAAAAACTATGCTACGGGTATGCCGCATTGATCGGTCTTCTCATCCGAATAAATTGTGCGGACGAATATAATTAAAATGCTGCGTTGTCATCTTATAATTCCGTTGCAACAACGCTCCTAATTTTCACAACATCATGTGCGCATGCCTTTACAAGTTAAAAATTATCTTGCACAAACAGAGCGGAAATTAAATTGACTTAATTGTTCGGTAAACTTGTTGAGCAAACAAGATTAACTTACCGTTATTAGGCTCTTACGTTATTTGCAAACATTGGATAGTGGATTACAGCGATACTATGTCCGGTCGCGCTCACTGTCGGATTTGGAAAAAACCAACAACACTAAAAACAAGGCAGTAACAAAATAACAATTACAATATACTACTCCTAAAATGAACAGCACTGGAGCATACAAGGAATACGATGAAGAAATCTGGTCCCACTTTCTGGAAAAAGTCAATATCAACGACCCAACTTTAGTATTCGTAGTGGCAAAATGCACGATATTTATTGTGAGTTTGGTGGGAAATTTACTAACATGCATTGTCATTTATTGCGACAGAACGATGCATACAGCGACCAACTACTACCTTTTTAACATGGCGGTGTCCGATTTGATCGTAACTTTTGCGATACTACTCGAAGTGGACGAGTATTTGAGCAACTCGTACCAATTCGGAAATCTCGCGTGTAAGGTGCACTTCTTTTGCATCGTAGTGCTTTGGAACAACAGTATTCTAGTGATGACAGTGCTGGCGGTGGAAAGGTACATAGTGATATGGTACCCGATGCTCTTGAAAACGAAGGTGAAAAGAGTTATGAAAGTCATATCTGCGCTATGGGTAGTCGCCATATTGGAAACGCTGCCAGAAATTTGGGGAGTTGAGCTGGTAAAATCGAAGACGGTAGCCATATGTTTCACAGTTCCTACACCTTACAGCAGGATTGTCAACGGTATTTTGGCAGTAGTAACTTTTATCCTACCCCTGGGAATCATGTTGTTCGTTTACACGATGATCGCGTTGAAAATAAATGATGCAGAAAAGCCTAGTTCCAACAGCGCTGTGTTCAATCACAAGAGGAACAGAGGGAGAGTCAATAAACTAATTGGTATGTATCAGAAATACTGTTTATAGATGAAATTGCACCGTTACTATGCTCCTGTATTTTATTGCCTAACTTTGTAAATTTTGCACACTAACGGCCGTTCCCAATATTTGATCTATCTCTGGTTTTGCTCTACTAGAGATAGGAATAGCTCTCATTAGACATTAGAGACATATATTTTATGTCAATTCAATGTTAGCTGCGATCGGTCGTATGTCAAACCAGAGATAGATTGAATATTGGGAACGGCCGTTAGCCAATTGCAAAGATAGTCAATTTTTTTCTTATGACAAGGAGTTTTTTTTTTTTAAATTACATTCCTGTCTTTTTATCCATTACTGTTTAATTAACACAATTTTCTATCTTACGTACACTTCTTACTTCATTACTTCTTATCATTCTTCTTATTTGTTTTAGGGTTCCGTAGCCAAATGGCAAAAAATGAAACCGTTATTATAGATTCGTCATGTCTGTCTGTCTGTCTAACTGTCCGTCCGTATGTCATAGCCACTTTTCTCCGATACTATAAGAGCTATATATTGAAACTTAGTAAGTAAATGTAGTCTGTGAACCGCATTAAGATTTTGATACAAAAATGGAAAAATTATTAAAAAAATTTCATCTAACCTATGAGTGTAGGATATCTATGGATAGGTCTTCAAAAATCATAATGAGGTTTCTAATATCATTTTTTCTAACCTGAATAGTTTGCGAGAGAGACTCTTCCAAAGTGGTAAAATGTGTATCCCCCCCTCTAACTTCTAAAGTAGGGGCATGATAAGTCTAAAAAAATATATGATGTGTACATTACTATAAAAACTACCAACGAAAATGGTTTGAACGAGATCTAGCACGTAGTTTTTTTATATGTCATAAATGGTAAACCTTAATTTAACTTTCATTAAATCAACTGAAATATAAAAATAAATCAAAAAACTTTTAATTTCATAAAAATAAACCTTATTGCTGCTGCGGAACCCTTCATGGGCGAGTCCAACTCGTACTTGGCCGATTTTTTTTCTACTGCTAACAAAGACATGTCCTTTACGTTCAGTAGTGCTGACGCTGTCGTTCCTCATCTGCTGGATGCCGTTCTTCACCTTCAGAGTTGTCATATTCGCGTACGACATGCACCAACAGATACTACTTGATGAGGTATAAAACCACAGACATAGATCAAGATAGATACCGCATGTCGCTCCATTTGTATGAAAACGAGCGTGCCACTTTTTTACTACCTACTGTGACGTACCGATGATAAGAAACGTGTCCATTATGAAGGCCAACGTTTCTTTTTGAATTTCTACAGCTTAATACGGCACTTTTAGGCATTTAGGCATTTTTAAAATTCCGACTGACGTCCGATTCCGATAGCAGACTAAAGAAAAGACTTTCGAAAGACGAGCATTGCTCGTCGTTTGGGAACGCGATATGGCACGCGAAGTACATACACATGCGGTATCTATCTTGATCTATGTCTGTGTATAAAAACACTATCTGGTGAACGTAATCGTATATGCCCCTTAATTTCCCAACTCCTACTGAATTCGATCCCTCCCTAGCACCATCATCGAACAACCAATCAGCAGTGCTTTTGCCACAAGTCGTCTATGATTAAGATCCTTTAATTATAACTGGACAATGGCACAAAAATATTTTATCCTCATGCATAAAGAAATAAATATTTGAGTTTCTGGTCTAACGTAATACTTGTTCTCAGCTCTGGCGCATTGGTTTCCAAGTGATGATGATCACGAACTGGCTGAGCGTGGTGCTTAACCCCATCATCTTCAGCCTCATATCCACTAAGTTCAGAAAATCACTTGAGGTAACTTTTTCGACATATTGGTAGCGCCTTTGTTGCACGCAAATTATGTCCTATGTTCTTTGCTAGGGCATATTTATCTCTCTATCAAATTTCATCTAAATCAGTTCATTGTTATGAGATAAATTTAGAATGGCGATGGCTAATTTGGCGATGAATCCGCGTCGTCCTTTTTCACCTGGCATATGAAAGACGGGCGTGAGTGTGAAGAGAGAAGGACGATGTTTGATTTTATGCGTTAGTCGCCCTCTTAATGTCCTCTGTAAATGTGACTGCGCGTAATTCTTATTTGTTTTCCAGATGTTATGGAGGAGGAAAATCAGGAAAGAACCAATAACAGACGTTAGAGGGAACACTGTGATATGGGTCTCTGCTAGAAACGCCAAGTGTACGCAAGTATAGAAATAAATATCAAGTTTTATGAAATTAATAAATTGTATAATATTAAGTAAAGATTGTCAGCAGAATTAACTGGACAGATTGTCCTTTTTCGGAGTACCTCATGTTTATATTGGACTGTGTTAACAATAATTAAAAATAATATAACTTCTTTTCTAAAATTTTTTTTGGTGCCCCCAAAGATCGTTTGACAAAACGTTTCTTCAACCACGGTCTACTTTTTGTGTTTGATACAGAACAAAAATCACCCAATCACAATTTAGACGTGGGAGAGCCATGCTTCGGCACGAATGGGCCGGCTCGACCGGAGAAATACCACGGGCTCACAGAAAACCGGCGTGAAACAGCAGTTGCTCTGTGTTTCGTCGAGTGAGTGAGTTTACCGGAGGCCCAATCCCCTACCCTTTTCCCTTCCCTACCCTCCTCTATTTCCTTCCCTACCCTTCCCTATTCCTTTCCTACCCTTCCCTACCCTATTACCCTATTCCCTCTTAAAAAGCCGGCAACGCACCTGCAGCTCTTCTGATGCTGCGAGAGTCCATGGGCGACAGAAGTTGCTTTCCATCAGGTGACCCGTTTGCTCGTTTGCCCCCTTATTTCATTAAAAAAAAAATACATATGCCAAAAATAAATTAGGTAATAAAAACACTTAAGTCAATAAATAAAATTCGTATAATATTACATCTATAAATAAATTAGCACCCACCCATATTTTAATCAGTTAAAAAAGGTTGCAAAATCGGCTCCTTTGACTTATGAAGCCCTTAAGTTATCAGGTAGGAACCATCCGTGGAAGCACCTGGTAGCTTGAGAGGGTGTGGTGAAGTCCACTCGCGCCAGTTCCTCCATGCTACCAGCGTCCAGCACAAGCAGCTGGATACAGTTCTTGTCCTTACCCTTCAGCACTGCGCTTAGGATCACACCGTCGTCTTCTTCCTATAGAGAGGAGATAATAGGAGAGAGAGAGAAAGATAATAATACAAGATGTAACAAAACAAAGTGACTTTAGGGTTTGTATGTCTCCTGTATAGAGTTCACTTTTAAGCGGGAATAGGCTCTCTTCTTAAAGGTTTGCAGGTCGTATTGATTCGGAAATACTGTTGGCAACAGTTTGTTTCAGAGTTTTACTGTGCGTGGTCATAATAATAAAAAATTTCTCCTCCTCGTTTTTGTTAGTAAATGGTAAAAATTACCTTAGCATCAGGCGAAGCTACGAAAATCGGTTCACTGGGGTAGCTTTTCTTCTCAAACCATCGCGTCACCTCACCCGTGTCTGCGTTAACTTTAATCAGCTGAAACAGACAAAAGGCAGTTTAATCAGGGCGAGCGAAGCTGAGCACTTTTGTGGTACACTTTACGGAAAGACTATCAAGTCTATTGATTTGTGCTTTAACATAGCAATTTTCAGTCAGTCAAGGTGTGACGACGCGAGTCCTCACAAAGCTCGGCTTTTAGCTAGTTTAATAGTATTATCTTCTGAGTACTCCATATCATTGAAACTACTAATATTGTATGTAAAAGTAAAAAGTCAAAAGAATTCAAAAGTTTTCAAAATATGCGTTTTAATTCTTATTTTAAAAAATCAAGGAAATCCTTACCGAGCCTGTATATTCATCATCAACATCGGTAGCTACAGCGTAAAAATACTTGTATGGCTTTCCTGAAACAAAAAGTTTCTAATATTTACTGTATACACTTAGAAATACTCCTTCACCAACATGGGACAACTTGCGCGAATCCATGTTTTTGCTTTATTGTTTGTCAAAGTATCAAGATAGCACGAAATTAATTATACAATCTTAACTTAAGCTCGGTCTCAAGAACTAATTGAATCTATAATTCAGGCGATGGTGGCACGTGTTGTTATTTTGTTTTCTTTTCCTTATGGATCTTGTACAAAGCGTACATTAGGCATCCCTTATACGCGCATGCAAGCGTCAGTCAATTCCGTCAGTCGTGAATTATGTTTGACTGATGGTGACTGATGGAGTGACGAATGGTATTAAGCGTCTCCCAGACAGACGCGGCCTGCGGTGGCGGTGGCGGTCACTTGAATGGCTTGGCCGCGTGGCCGCGTGTGTCTGTGTCGTTCCTAGAACTCTCAAGTCATCTAACTGACCGCCACCGCTACCGCCACCGCAGGCCGCGTCTGTCTGGGACACGCTTTAGACGGTCACTCAATTCTCTTCAGTTTTATGTCAGTCAAAGCCAAAATTTTCGAAGGTATTTTTTTTCCAATTTTGTCAGATGTGACAAAACTCACTCAAAAGTCATGATTGATGGCTGCATGACAAAAAACCAAAATATCCAGATGGCGGTCAATCGATTTTATGCAACCATCAGTCATTGCATTACACGACAGGTTATGCATCAGTCACAGTCATGACTGTGGTAAAACTGACAGCAAAACCTACCGTGTAATGGATGCCTTATGGATTTTGAGCTTCGTCTCATTATTTTGAATATAACTGTTGACGGCCGCACTCAGAGACATTTTAGATGATAAAACTTCAATTGAATTAAGAGTTTGACAGCGAAACTCATGGAAGGCACCAGTGTCGACGTTCAGAAAACATTTGAAAAAAAATCTGGATAAAATTTTTCAAGTTTGAGTTTGAGTTGAGATAATGCATGCGACTTATGTCAAAATGTTCATTTAACTACAGCTATCTTCTTTATAAATAAAAATCGGCCAAGTGCGAGTCGGACTCGCGCACGAAGGGTTCCGTACCATTATAGAGCAAAAATAGACCAAAAATTTTTTTTTTGTATGGGAGCCCCTCTTAATTTTTTATTTTATTTTATAATTATTATTAAATATTAAATTACGCATATAATAAAGGACTTTGTGAAAAATTCAAGTGCCTACCTGTTACCATTATTGAGTTAGAGCAAAAAATGCCGAAAAAATCACGTTCGTTGTATGGGAGCCCCCCTTAAATATTAATTTTATTTTGTTTTTAGTATTTGTTCTTATAGGCGACAACAGAAATACACAATCTGTGAAAATTTCAAAAGTCTCGCTATAACGGTTCTTGAGATACAGCCTGGAGACAGCCTGGAGACAGACAGACAGACAGTCAGACAGACGGACAGACGGATAGACGGACAGACATCGAAGTCTTAGTAATAGGGTCCCGTTTTCACCCTATGGGTACGGAACCCTAAAAATGAATTATGCATTTTGTTACTCTCGCTAAAACTCGAGAACGGCTGAACCGATTTTGCTAATTTCAATCTTGAAATATCGTCGTATCTGCTAAAGACTATTACGTACTTTTTTAAATGCTAAATCTATAGATGTTTTTATGTCCTAATTATTATCAGAATCTAGAAGATTTTACAAATATTATGTGCCTGTATTTTCTATTCATCTATAAGGGCCAGGCCACAACACTGCGTTGCGGCTTCGTATCGCAAAAACAACTATGGCACAGTAATTTAGACGTTTACGATGTAACAACGCAGTTTTGTGGTTGAGCCGCCAACACCACATTGTCCCGTTGCGTTGCCCTTTACACAATATGTAAAAATTAAATAAGTAAAATAAACAAAATACTCTTCTAAAATGGAAGGGGGAACAATAGTGGTCCCATAAAAGGGGCCGATAAAAAAAATACGTATGGCACTCGAGGACTGCCGCATTTATTGCATAGCATTTGTTATCAACTTATGCAATTATACTTATTTATTTTATTTATGCAGTATTTTGTTTTCTTTGATATTAATTCATGTTACACTTTTTGAGCGTGGTGACCGATAAGAAAACTTTTTTTTCTTTTATTGAATAAATGAGAAGTTAATATAGCTTAAAATATTTTTATTGTCTTATAATACGTGTAAAATTATAGTCTCTCTCTGAACGCCTCCGTCGTCCAGTGAATTAGAACGTGGCACTTGATTCGAAGGTCGTGGGTTCGATTCCCGCGTTGGAAACATGTTATTTCCAAGTTTGGTTAGGACAATGTAGGCTGATCACCTGATTGTCTGACAAGTAAGATGATCCATGCGTCGGATGGGTATGTAAAAAGTCGGTCTTGTGCCTGATCTCTCGCCAGTCGTGTCGGTCTTCCGTCCCACTGGGTTATGAGAGTAAAGGAATAGAGAGAGCTCTTGTGTACTGCGCACCTACTTGGGCACTATAAAATTACTCCTGCGTAACTGGCCTGGTTTCAATGAAACTGGCCACCTTCACCGAAACCGGTGTGGGAGTATTATAAATATACAATTATAGTCTACATGCATACGTCTAGTTGCACGTACACAACGAGTGTCAGGTTTTTTCGTTACGGAATTTCTGGATTCGGTCGCCGCACTCAAAGCCCGCGGTAAATATTATGCAATAGCCTAAAAACTATGCTACGGGTATGCCGCATTGATCGGTCTTCTCATCCGAATAAATTGTGCGGACGAATATAATTAAAATGCTGCGTTGTCATCTTATAATTCCGTTGCAACAACGCTCCTAATTTTCACAACATCATGTGCGCATGCCTTTACAAGTTAAAAATTATCTTGCACAAACAGAGCGGAAATTAAATTGACTTAATTGTTCGGTAAACTTGTTGAGCAAACAAGATTAACTTACCGTTATTAGGCTCTTACGTTATTTGCAAACATTGGATAGTGGATTACAGCGATACTATGTCCGGTCGCGCTCACTGTCGGATTTGGAAAAAACCAACAACACTAAAAACAAGGCAGTAACAAAATAACAATTACAATATACTACTCCTAAAATGAACAGCACTGGAGCATACAAGGAATACGATGAAGAAATCTGGTCCCACTTTCTGGAAAAAGTCAATATCAACGACCCAACTTTAGTATTCGTAGTGGCAAAATGCACGATATTTATTGTGAGTTTGGTGGGAAATTTACTAACATGCATTGTCATTTATTGCGACAGAACGATGCATACAGCGACCAACTACTACCTTTTTAACATGGCGGTGTCCGATTTGATCGTAACTTTTGCGATACTACTCGAAGTGGACGAGTATTTGAGCAACTCGTACCAATTCGGAAATCTCGCGTGTAAGGTGCACTTCTTTTGCATCGTAGTGCTTTGGAACAACAGTATTCTAGTGATGACAGTGCTGGCGGTGGAAAGGTACATAGTGATATGGTACCCGATGCTCTTGAAAACGAAGGTGAAAAGAGTTATGAAAGTCATATCTGCGCTATGGGTAGTCGCCATATTGGAAACGCTGCCAGAAATTTGGGGAGTTGAGCTGGTAAAATCGAAGACGGTAGCCATATGTTTCACAGTTCCTACACCTTACAGCAGGATTGTCAACGGTATTTTGGCAGTAGTAACTTTTATCCTACCCCTGGGAATCATGTTGTTCGTTTACACGATGATCGCGTTGAAAATAAATGATGCAGAAAAGCCTAGTTCCAACAGCGCTGTGTTCAATCACAAGAGGAACAGAGGGAGAGTCAATAAACTAATTGGTATGTATCAGAAATACTGTTTATAGATGAAATTGCACCGTTACTATGCTCCTGTATTTTATTGCCTAACTTTGTAAATTTTGCACACTAACGGCCGTTCCCAATATTTGATCTATCTCTGGTTTTGCTCTACTAGAGATAGGAATAGCTCTCATTAGACATTAGAGACATATATTTTATGTCAATTCAATGTTAGCTGCGATCGGTCGTATGTCAAACCAGAGATAGATTGAATATTGGGAACGGCCGTTAGCCAATTGCAAAGATAGTCAATTTTTTTCTTATGACAAGGAGTTTTTTTTTTTTAAATTACATTCCTGTCTTTTTATCCATTACTGTTTAATTAACACAATTTTCTATCTTACGTACACTTCTTACTTCATTACTTCTTATCATTCTTCTTATTTGTTTTAGGGTTCCGTAGCCAAATGGCAAAAAATGAAACCGTTATTATAGATTCGTCATGTCTGTCTGTCTGTCTAACTGTCCGTCCGTATGTCATAGCCACTTTTCTCCGATACTATAAGAGCTATATATTGAAACTTAGTAAGTAAATGTAGTCTGTGAACCGCATTAAGATTTTGATACAAAAATGGAAAAATTATTAAAAAAATTTCATCTAACCTATGAGTGTAGGATATCTATGGATAGGTCTTCAAAAATCATAATGAGGTTTCTAATATCATTTTTTCTAACCTGAATAGTTTGCGAGAGAGACTCTTCCAAAGTGGTAAAATGTGTATCCCCCCCTCTAACTTCTAAAGTAGGGGCATGATAAGTCTAAAAAAATATATGATGTGTACATTACTATAAAAACTACCAACGAAAATGGTTTGAACGAGATCTAGCACGTAGTTTTTTTATATGTCATAAATGGTAAACCTTAATTTAACTTTCATTAAATCAACTGAAATATAAAAATAAATCAAAAAACTTTTAATTTCATAAAAATAAACCTTATTGCTGCTGCGGAACCCTTCATGGGCGAGTCCAACTCGTACTTGGCCGATTTTTTTTCTACTGCTAACAAAGACATGTCCTTTACGTTCAGTAGTGCTGACGCTGTCGTTCCTCATCTGCTGGATGCCGTTCTTCACCTTCAGAGTTGTCATATTCGCGTACGACATGCACCAACAGATACTACTTGATGAGGTATAAAACCACAGACATAGATCAAGATAGATACCGCATGTCGCTCCATTTGTATGAAAACGAGCGTGCCACTTTTTTACTACCTACTGTGACGTACCGATGATAAGAAACGTGTCCATTATGAAGGCCAACGTTTCTTTTTGAATTTCTACAGCTTAATACGGCACTTTTAGGCATTTAGGCATTTTTAAAATTCCGACTGACGTCCGATTCCGATAGCAGACTAAAGAAAAGACTTTCGAAAGACGAGCATTGCTCGTCGTTTGGGAACGCGATATGGCACGCGAAGTACATACACATGCGGTATCTATCTTGATCTATGTCTGTGTATAAAAACACTATCTGGTGAACGTAATCGTATATGCCCCTTAATTTCCCAACTCCTACTGAATTCGATCCCTCCCTAGCACCATCATCGAACAACCAATCAGCAGTGCTTTTGCCACAAGTCGTCTATGATTAAGATCCTTTAATTATAACTGGACAATGGCACAAAAATATTTTATCCTCATGCATAAAGAAATAAATATTTGAGTTTCTGGTCTAACGTAATACTTGTTCTCAGCTCTGGCGCATTGGTTTCCAAGTGATGATGATCACGAACTGGCTGAGCGTGGTGCTTAACCCCATCATCTTCAGCCTCATATCCACTAAGTTCAGAAAATCACTTGAGGTAACTTTTTCGACATATTGGTAGCGCCTTTGTTGCACGCAAATTATGTCCTATGTTCTTTGCTAGGGCATATTTATCTCTCTATCAAATTTCATCTAAATCAGTTCATTGTTATGAGATAAATTTAGAATGGCGATGGCTAATTTGGCGATGAATCCGCGTCGTCCTTTTTCACCTGGCATATGAAAGACGGGCGTGAGTGTGAAGAGAGAAGGACGATGTTTGATTTTATGCGTTAGTCGCCCTCTTAATGTCCTCTGTAAATGTGACTGCGCGTAATTCTTATTTGTTTTCCAGATGTTATGGAGGAGGAAAATCAGGAAAGAACCAATAACAGACGTTAGAGGGAACACTGTGATATGGGTCTCTGCTAGAAACGCCAAGTGTACGCAAGTATAGAAATAAATATCAAGTTTTATGAAATTAATAAATTGTATAATATTAAGTAAAGATTGTCAGCAGAATTAACTGGACAGATTGTCCTTTTTCGGAGTACCTCATGTTTATATTGGACTGTGTTAACAATAATTAAAAATAATATAACTTCTTTTCTAAAATTTTTTTTGGTGCCCCCAAAGATCGTTTGACAAAACGTTTCTTCAACCACGGTCTACTTTTTGTGTTTGATACAGAACAAAAATCACCCAATCACAATTTAGACGTGGGAGAGCCATGCTTCGGCACGAATGGGCCGGCTCGACCGGAGAAATACCACGGGCTCACAGAAAACCGGCGTGAAACAGCAGTTGCTCTGTGTTTCGTCGAGTGAGTGAGTTTACCGGAGGCCCAATCCCCTACCCTTTTCCCTTCCCTACCCTCCTCTATTTCCTTCCCTACCCTTCCCTATTCCTTTCCTACCCTTCCCTACCCTATTACCCTATTCCCTCTTAAAAAGCCGGCAACGCACCTGCAGCTCTTCTGATGCTGCGAGAGTCCATGGGCGACAGAAGTTGCTTTCCATCAGGTGACCCGTTTGCTCGTTTGCCCCCTTATTTCATTAAAAAAAAAATACATATGCCAAAAATAAATTAGGTAATAAAAACACTTAAGTCAATAAATAAAATTCGTATAATATTACATCTATAAATAAATTAGCACCCACCCATATTTTAATCAGTTAAAAAAGGTTGCAAAATCGGCTCCTTTGACTTATGAAGCCCTTAAGTTATCAGGTAGGAACCATCCGTGGAAGCACCTGGTAGCTTGAGAGGGTGTGGTGAAGTCCACTCGCGCCAGTTCCTCCATGCTACCAGCGTCCAGCACAAGCAGCTGGATACAGTTCTTGTCCTTACCCTTCAGCACTGCGCTTAGGATCACACCGTCGTCTTCTTCCTATAGAGAGGAGATAATAGGAGAGAGAGAGAAAGATAATAATACAAGATGTAACAAAACAAAGTGACTTTAGGGTTTGTATGTCTCCTGTATAGAGTTCACTTTTAAGCGGGAATAGGCTCTCTTCTTAAAGGTTTGCAGGTCGTATTGATTCGGAAATACTGTTGGCAACAGTTTGTTTCAGAGTTTTACTGTGCGTGGTCATAATAATAAAAAATTTCTCCTCCTCGTTTTTGTTAGTAAATGGTAAAAATTACCTTAGCATCAGGCGAAGCTACGAAAATCGGTTCACTGGGGTAGCTTTTCTTCTCAAACCATCGCGTCACCTCACCCGTGTCTGCGTTAACTTTAATCAGCTGAAACAGACAAAAGGCAGTTTAATCAGGGCGAGCGAAGCTGAGCACTTTTGTGGTACACTTTACGGAAAGACTATCAAGTCTATTGATTTGTGCTTTAACATAGCAATTTTCAGTCAGTCAAGGTGTGACGACGCGAGTCCTCACAAAGCTCGGCTTTTAGCTAGTTTAATAGTATTATCTTCTGAGTACTCCATATCATTGAAACTACTAATATTGTATGTAAAAGTAAAAAGTCAAAAGAATTCAAAAGTTTTCAAAATATGCGTTTTAATTCTTATTTTAAAAAATCAAGGAAATCCTTACCGAGCCTGTATATTCATCATCAACATCGGTAGCTACAGCGTAAAAATACTTGTATGGCTTTCCTGAAACAAAAAGTTTCTAATATTTACTGTATACACTTAGAAATACTCCTTCACCAACATGGGACAACTTGCGCGAATCCATGTTTTTGCTTTATTGTTTGTCAAAGTATCAAGATAGCACGAAATTAATTATACAATCTTAACTTAAGCTCGGTCTCAAGAACTAATTGAATCTATAATTCAGGCGATGGTGGCACGTGTTGTTATTTTGTTTTCTTTTCCTTATGGATCTTGTACAAAGCGTACATTAGGCATCCCTTATACGCGCATGCAAGCGTCAGTCAATTCCGTCAGTCGTGAATTATGTTTGACTGATGGTGACTGATGGAGTGACGAATGGTATTAAGCGTCTCCCAGACAGACGCGGCCTGCGGTGGCGGTGGCGGTCACTTGAATGGCTTGGCCGCGTGGCCGCGTGTGTCTGTGTCGTTCCTAGAACTCTCAAGTCATCTAACTGACCGCCACCGCTACCGCCACCGCAGGCCGCGTCTGTCTGGGACACGCTTTAGACGGTCACTCAATTCTCTTCAGTTTTATGTCAGTCAAAGCCAAAATTTTCGAAGGTATTTTTTTTCCAATTTTGTCAGATGTGACAAAACTCACTCAAAAGTCATGATTGATGGCTGCATGACAAAAAACCAAAATATCCAGATGGCGGTCAATCGATTTTATGCAACCATCAGTCATTGCATTACACGACAGGTTATGCATCAGTCACAGTCATGACTGTGGTAAAACTGACAGCAAAACCTACCGTGTAATGGATGCCTTATGGATTTTGAGCTTCGTCTCATTATTTTGAATATAACTGTTGACGGCCGCACTCAGAGACATTTTAGATGATAAAACTTCAATTGAATTAAGAGTTTGACAGCGAAACTCATGGAAGGCACCAGTGTCGACGTTCAGAAAACATTTGAAAAAAAATCTGGATAAAATTTTTCAAGTTTGAGTTTGAGTTGAGATAATGCATGCGACTTATGTCAAAATGTTCATTTAACTACAGCTATCTTCTTTATAAATAAAAATCGGCCAAGTGCGAGTCGGACTCGCGCACGAAGGGTTCCGTACCATTATAGAGCAAAAATAGACCAAAAATTTTTTTTTTGTATGGGAGCCCCTCTTAATTTTTTATTTTATTTTATAATTATTATTAAATATTAAATTACGCATATAATAAAGGACTTTGTGAAAAATTCAAGTGCCTACCTGTTACCATTATTGAGTTAGAGCAAAAAATGCCGAAAAAATCACGTTCGTTGTATGGGAGCCCCCCTTAAATATTAATTTTATTTTGTTTTTAGTATTTGTTCTTATAGGCGACAACAGAAATACACAATCTGTGAAAATTTCAAAAGTCTCGCTATAACGGTTCTTGAGATACAGCCTGGAGACAGCCTGGAGACAGACAGACAGACAGTCAGACAGACGGACAGACGGATAGACGGACAGACATCGAAGTCTTAGTAATAGGGTCCCGTTTTCACCCTATGGGTACGGAACCCTAAAAATGAATTATGCATTTTGTTACTCTCGCTAAAACTCGAGAACGGCTGAACCGATTTTGCTAATTTCAATCTTGAAATATTCGTAAGTCCAGAGAAGGTTTATACGGTAGAGTGAGTATACGGTAGAGAAAATATACGATTTTCAGGGGTCATCTAGTTTAAATAATATTCGTCTTTCAGTGCGGCAATGAGGGTGTTCAATATTCTATTTGCCACGGTGCCGCGATGTAGCCTTAGGGTCTATCCCAGGGGTCACCAATTAGTTTAGCTCGGGGTCCGTTTTAAAAAATAAAATGTTCTTCGCGGTCCACACATTTTATAAAAAAAATATTTATTAAACAAAGGTAATTACGGAAATTATGTACGAAGGTATTAATTTACATATCAATGAGAAAAGTGGCGATTGTTGTTGCTAATTTTTATCTGTCTGAAGTTTGGAGTCAAATTGGTGCAAACATCTCTAGGATATAATGTATTGACATTAAATCCTGGAGGTGTTCATCAGTAAGTCGAGACCGAAATTTATTTTTAACGAAGTTCATCTTCGAACATATTATGCTTGGTCCGCACACAATAGGTCGGCGGTCCGGATGCGGACCGCGGTCTGCCATTTGGTGACCCCTGGTCTATCCTGTCAAATAGACATATTATCGTGACACATGACAGCTATATCGTGACATATGACAGCAGTTTGACACGAAAGACCCTAAGGCTACATAGCGGCACCCGGTGGCAAATGGTTTATCAAAAACCCTAATTACCGTTGCACCGCTCATAGTTGATACGGGGTAGCTCGCAGCCGATATCAGCTATAGTACGGAAGACGGCGCTGCTCAGCTCCGGCGCCGCCAGGTCCACCTCCAGCCGCACCGGCCGGCTGCGTATCCAGTCCGCGTACTCCGTGTTGTGCTGCATCGTCTGAAAAATACAGTACTAGATGACGTCTGCAACTCCGTTATACTATCAGAGATGTTGATTCATAGGCAGATGAGGGATCTACGTAATAGGCATGATGTTTTTTTTTTCTTATTGGTAATTGAAAGACCCTTAAAAAATAGAAACATCGCTAAAAGAATGACTCTGATAGCTTAAAAATTCACCAAGATATGACAATTCAAACATCTCATAAAATAGACCTGCCCGAAATGCTCCATACAAAGTGCTACGAAAGAATGACGTCACTCTTTCGTAGTTTGTACGCATCGGGAGAGAACTTTGTTCGGTAGCTATATAAAATATTGCGTTTATGAAAGTGGTTTCATAACAAAAGTTGCTTTTAATTGCATAAGTTATCGAATGGTATACAAATATTAAGAAATTTAATTGAAAAAAAAATCGACTTGATTATCCAACTTTGAAGGCGCATAACAAAAAAAATACAAATGCTATCAAGCTGAAATTTTGAGAACACTTATTTTTTACCGTGATGTCTTTATTTTATTAACAAAATTTGCTAATCTTTGACCTTGTCATCATCCCTATTAGGTCGCGGTGCGTCCAGCCGACATATCACAATTCATTGAGTTGTCATGATCCGACCAAATGACGTGGCTGTCAACTGCCTATGAATCAATTTCCTCGATGGTACCAAAATTCGTTTGTCGCTTGGAAACCATAATTTTTTCGGGGATGAAAAGTATCCTTTGTCCTTTCCCGGGATTCAAAGTATCTCCATACCAAATTTCAGCAAAATCGGTTCAGCGATTTGGGCGTGAAGAGGCAACAGATAGATAGACAGACACTCTTTCGAATTTATAATATTAGTATTGATATTTATATATTACTAGCGACCCGCCCCGGCTTCGCACGGGTATAAAATATGTAGCCTATGTCACTCACTGAAAAAATGATTAAAACCGATTCAGTAGTTTTGATTTTAAATATTCATTACTACCCGTGGCGCGCATTGGCCGGTACCGCCGCAAAAGCTACGTGCCGCAATTTTTAAATCTGTAATATCTTCGAAAATATTCATTTAAATCATATGCTGTAAAGGGCCATATAGATCTATGGGAATAATGTGGAGACCACAAAGGAAGATCTTCTGACCGAGCGAGGTGGTATGCTCGGTCATGCCGGAGCCCACGTGATACATTTCAGCTGCCGTATATATAGCGACGCGCTCAGAAAACTTCGTTAGCGCGATGCAGGAATGTTAGGCGAATTGTGGTTACCGCCACATCACTCCCCCCCGAAGACCGGAGGTCGAATCTTGAAGTCCCGTCGCTTGAGTCGCCAGTGCCAGAGAGTTCCAATAAGTCGGAACTGTTGCAGTGAAGTCCCAGTGAGTCGGAACTGTGAAGCTGCTGCACTGGATCCAGTGAGTCGGATAGCTGCCGTGCGGGGCCGATGCTACGTGCTGACCAGGAGAGATGTGCTCTGCTTGCTGACCGGTCGGTGTAGTGAGAAAGCCCGATGATGCCGATGCGGAGTCCGCCCAGGCTGCGGTACATTGCGGCTAGTGGACGAGGTACCCGATTAGGCTATGCTGGCTGGCGCGGTGCGGAGAGGCGGGGGAGTGATGATGATGAAGGAGGCGTGTTCTGTCGAAGGTCACCAATGTGGGAATATACGTGGTGGCCACAAAGGAAGATTTCCCGACCGAGCGAGGTGGTATGCTCGGTCAGGCCGAAGCCCACGTGATACATTTCAGCTGTCGTATATTATACCGACGCGCTTAGAAAATTTCGATAGCGCGATGCAGTAATGTTAGGCTAATGGTGGGTACCGCCACAGATCTATATTAAATCAACAATGAATTCAAAGTATTTAATTGAATAAGGATTAATACCGTATTGGTTAAAATCGCTTCGAAAATTAGCCATTATTTATAGTGAAAAGTAAATGACAAAAAATGTTATTGTGGGATATCCATAAGAGACAGACATATACCATCGTGAAGTTTCCTATAGACCTTTTCATTGTGTACAATACTTAGTACATTATTTTGATAAATCTCGTAGGGTTCTGTTCAGGCCTGCGTTTGCAATGTAAGCGGAAAAATGTAATTATTACGACATCACATTAGAAACCTCAAAAATAACAGTATTTCTCCACTATATAATGAATGTTATTATACTTATAAACCTTCCTCTTCAATCACTGTATCTATTAAAGAAAACCTTTTAGTTTTAAAGATTAAAGGGAACAAAGGGACACAGGGGATAAATGCGACTTTGTTTTATACTATGTAGTCATATGCTACATGAACAATTGTCGCAACCGGTCGGAGTTGGACGCTTTCTCGGTTAAACAGATTTTTAGGTAGAAGGAGTGATAAACGATAATATAATTAAAGACGTGAGTGATTATGTTGTAAAATGTTAGTTAGCTGGTTCTTCCACTCACGTCTTTAATTGTATTTAATAAAATTCACGAATACGAGCTTTTCCTTTAAATTTTCTAGTAAGCCCGATAATTTATTGAAATTAGCTTTAAATACAAGCAACTCTGACCTCTATGGCCTCTGTGAACATGGCATCAATTAGCTTGCTGTTCTTGTAGGAGCAAAGGTCGACGACCACCTTGCCGTCCGCCTCGTAACAGTTGATGACGTGCATGTAGAACAGCGGGTCAGTCCTGTATCGCTTCTCGACGCCCGTCTCCCTGTGCACCAGGACTATGTGCATCTGGATATGAAAAGGTTGAAAACATTTAGTATTTTTGTAAATTTGTAAGTAGGTAATAAAATTTTCTTATGCTTAGCATCGCTTATCTTTGAAGCTCAACAACCGTGCGTACAGATTATTGTAGTAATCTTTTATTATTAGTCAATAATTAAGGAAAATAGTAAAATATGAATTATTGCAATATTTTATATAAATGTCATATTATACGTACCCTGTAGCCCGTAGCTTTCCCCGTAGCCCGTAACTAGCCCCGTAGCCCGTAGCTAGCCCCGTAGCCCGTAGCTAGCCCCGTAGCCCGTAGCTTGCCCCGTAGCCCGTAGCTTGCCCCGTACCCCGTAGCTTGCCCCGTACCCCGTAGCTAGGCCCGTAGCCCGTAGCTAGCCCCGTAGCCCGTAGCTAGCCCCGTAGCCCGTAGCTAGCCCCGTAGCCCGTAGCTAGCCCCGTAGCCCGTAGCTAGCCCCGTGGCCCGTAGCTAGCCCCATAGCCAGTAGCTATTCCCGTAACCCGTAGCTAGCCCCGTAGCCCGTAGCTATCCCTGTAACCCGTAGCTAGGCCCGTAGCCCGTAGCTAGTCCCGTAGCCCCTAGCTAGCCTCGTAGCCAGTAGCTGCCCCGTAGCCCGTAACTAGCCCCGTAGCCCGTAGCTTGCCCCGTACCCAGTAGCTAAGCCCGTAGCCCGTAGCTAGCCCCGTAGCCCGTAGCTAGGCCCGTAGTCCGTAGCTAGCCCCTTAGCCCGTAGCTATCCCCGTACCCCGTAGCTAGGCCCGTAGCCCGTAGCTAGCCCCGTAGCCCGTAGCTAGCCCCGTAGCCCGTAGCTAGGCCCGTAGCCCGTAGCTAGCCCCGTAGCCCGTAGCTAGCCCCGTAGCCCGTAGCTATCCCCGTAACCCATAGCTAGGCCCTGTAGTCCGTAGCTAGCCCCGTAGCCCCTAGCTAGCCTCGTAGCCCGTAGCTAGCCTCGTAGTCCGTAGCTAGGCCCGTAGCCCGTAGAAAGCCCTGTAGCCCGTAGCTAGGCCCGTAGCCCGTAGCTAGCCCCGTAGCCCATAGCTAGCCGATTTTTTCCAATATGCGATATTGCATTATATTGGCCTATTTATGTGTTTCAAAGCTGGCCAGATTTTTCAGAACGCTCGTTTCTCACCAAATAAGGCTTTTATTACTTACATCCTCATTGGGGAAGGTGTTGATGAGTGTGGAGTAGGGGTCGTTGTTGAGGTACATCACTACAGAGTTGAGCAGTGACAGCGACATCGGCTGCTCGATTATCACGAAGTAGTTCTCCGTTATGCCTGGAAGATCAAATTGTATACTATTTTACTTGAGATTTTAAAGTAGCTGGTGGACTTTTTTTTACTTCCGTAGTGTAGTCCTGCTAAAACCGATAGAAAAATATAAAAGACGCTTGTATAAATATGAAAGTTGCAATGGGCGGTCTTAGATAGTTTCAAATAAATTTCTTAGTATGACTACTATTACAGTTCTACGGGGCAGTTCTATTACAGTTCTAGTTAAAAAAAAAAGTGATTTCAAACATTTTGTTACTTTACACTTACCGAACGAGTGCATGTACGAGGGGTTTAGAATCCAGCGTGGTTTCATCGTACCGACTATGTGAGCTGAACTGAACATGTCCTCTGGAAGATAAATACATAAATAATAAACACACAAACAAAACACAGAGGTACAGCACACGTAGCACGGCTACAGTAGAAATACGAAAGTATAGACAAACAGTGGAGATAAACTGAAGGTGCCGTTCCGATCTTTACCGCGGCTAGCCGCGATCGACAAGAAATCAAATATAATGCCACTTTACCACATAGACTATAGTCCTAAAAATTCAAATAAAATCCTACTTTATGACGTAGACTATAGTCTATGTCATAAAGTGGCATTTTAATTGAATTTTTGTCGATCGCGGCTAACAGCGGTAAAGATCGGAACGGCCCCCTTAGTTTATCTCCGCTGTTTGTCTATACTTTCGTATTTCTACTGTAGCCATGCTACGGGTGTAGGTAAAGAGATATATTGTATTCTGAGTGCAAATGTATACCGTCGGGACAAGAATAGGGTAAATAATCAGCTGTTTTAACTATACTAACTCTACTCTCTTCTTGTCCTTATGGTGTACAATTAGGGCATCGAAACCCGGACTCTATTTTCAAAACCCGGGTTTTCGGGTTTGTGTTAAATGAAAACCGGGTACCTGGTCCCGATGGCCTATGTACCATCGAGGAAATTGATTCCTAGGCAGTAGACGGAGCTACGTCATTTAGTCGACTTATGTCAATTCAACGTTAGCGCCTAGCGGTCGGATGGATTTAACTAAACGCAACCAAATTACTTAGGACCGCCATCTGCCTAAGAATCAACTTCTCTGATAGTGCAATTGCACGCAGACCCCATTATAACAATAATTTTAATTACTTTGTTATAAGGGCCCTTCACACTTTCTCCCACAACGTTGAATACGTAATTTTATTTTAAAACTAATAATAAAAATTTCATATACGTACCATCTTTAGAATAAGGGAATTTGACGACTATGTGTTTCAGCATTCCTTTCAGGAAGTAGAAGCCGACATTGTATATGTCCCCTGAAAAATAATTTTCTGTATAAGTTTTGCTGACCCCCAATTCCTAAACCTTGCAATCATGACATTGGTAAAATATAAGTAACTAGATAACGTTCGCAACTCCGTTACGCCGAAATTCATTTATCGTTCGGGAACCGTACATTTTTCCGGGATAAAAGTATCCTACGTTTCCCAGGACTCAAATTATATCCATACCAAATTTCAGCTAAATCGGTTCAGCGGTTCGGACGTGAAGAGGTAACAGACAGACAGACAGATAGACACACTTTCGCATTTATAGTATTAGTAAGTATATAAAGAATAGATAATCTAATATATAAAATTCTTGTGTCACGGTGTGCGTGGTTGAACTCCTCTGAAACGGCTCGACCGATTTTCGTGAATCTTAGCGAGCATATCGGCTAAGGTGGAGAATCGGACAACATCTACTTTTTATATTAATAAGTGCATTTTTTTAATAAATTATAGTAAATTATTACAACTCGAGACTGACGGCGACCATTGTTTGTGCGACAGGATAGCGATGGACGTCGGCATGGTGCCAAACTTATTTAGTCACTTCAATAAAATAATATGGGCGAGATACTTTATTATATATCAAAACAATGTTTGCCGGGACAGCTAGTATATAATATATTACAATTTGTAATCGTCGATATTATTGCTACCTTTGATTATAACATTGATGAAAAACACTGATTATTATAAACCTGTTAGATAACATATTATGCAGTGAACGTTTTATCAGATAAAAACGTAAACAAAACATTGCTATCAAATATGCGAAATGCACTAGGTACCTAGTTAATCGTTTTTGTGATAACTTGTGACTAACTATATCTAACCAAATTCCTATATCATTACGAATATGTTTTAACTAAAATTACAGAAACTCAAACTTAGCCCGAGTAAAATGGTAGAAATATTAAAGTTGCTACTGTTGCTCAAATTAATAAAAATACGTGTGGTACTCAGGGACTGCCACGGTAAAGCTTACCATACCATTTTAACAACTTATGCAATTGTAATTCGCATACGTCTAGTCGCACGGACACAAACATCGTGCTTCGACACGGCGTTCGTGTGCGTGAGTGTTCGTGCGTTGCCAGACCGAAGTCTGGCAACGCCGCACCGACCAGCCAGAGTATTAGGTTTTCTTCGTTACGGAATTTCAAGTTTCGGTCGCCGCGCACGAAGCTCGCGATAAGAGTGCGTGTCGTGCCACGCGCAATATAGGGTTCCGCAGTACCGCTAGTTTTTGATAATTTTTGTATGGTCAATGAATGCACATTTACAACGTGTTTTACACTACTAACAACATCATCTCAGTCACGTTCAAAGGAATTTCTCCGAATACATTTTTTTTTGTTGATCGACTATTACTCAATAACTTATGAAGTCTTCTTAGCCGTGATAGTTTTCCTTTTAAATTCAGCATATTTCCTACTCCCGTGATTTTTTTCATATTTCTAGAAGCAACCGTTTAGCTGGTAGAAGGGGGAGACACTGGACTCTAACGATTTTTTCCACTTTAAAACTTCATATTTCACAAATGGATTCCTAAGTCGGAAAATGATCTTTGAATAGTCGTAATATTTTTTAAAAACCTATCCAACAACATCCCACACGGTAGGGTGGACGCGAAAAAAAATCACCCCCGCATTGATGTGTAGGGGAAGTACCGTAAAAAAAATTAAAGACTTTATATACCATTTTGTCGGCATCATTAAGATGTGCATTCATGCCGAATTACAGCTTTGTAGGCCTTATAGTATCTGAGGAAAACCGCGGACAGACAGACGGACGGACGAACAGACGTACGGAAGACCGAAACTATAAGGGTTCCTTGTTGACTACGGAACCCTAAAAATGAGTAGGCACGGGTCAATATACGAATGAGGTCATTATACCATTAGGCATGATGTGAGGGTGCGCGGTGTGGTGCACCAGCACAGACGGCGAGATGTCCTTGTGCTCCAGAGTCTCCAGTGTCTCCGTGTCGATCCTGAATCGAATACGGTTATGAAGTTAAACTTCTTAAACTTCTTCAGGAGCATTAGGAGTGAAATTTTAAGGACGCGTCACATTAATAGCGTTTTACTTCTCTCACATGATGTACGGTCTATGAAATAAGGGGGCAAACGAGCAAACGGGTCACCTGATGGAAAGCAACTACCGCCGCCCATGGACACTCGCAACATCAGAAGAGCTGCAGGTGCGTTGCCGGCCTTTTAACCCTTCGATCGCGGATTCTTGGAAATGCTATTGTATTCTATTGTTGTCGCGACCACCGGTGGCCGTATGGGGCTTGATGAGTTAGGAGGGAATACGCTCTCTTCTTGAAGGTTTGCAGGTCGTATTGGTCCGGAATTACTGCTGGTGACAGTTCGTTCCAGAGTTTTACAGTGCGCGGCAGAAAGTTACGCGAAAAACGCACGGTGGAAGACTGCCACTCATCTGTACACTTATGAATTTTATGTAATTTTAACTCGGGAAGCCAAATGCTGCCTTCCTTAATAATACAATGCTAGTACTACTTGCCTTATTGATTAATATATTTTTTAAACAAACCTGTGTATGCAAGCGGACGGTGTCTCAGTGAGCGCGTACATCTGGTCTCCAAACGGGTACACGGAGATCGCGGCGTTGTCCGAGATCCGTGTAAACGGGTTGAAGTACGACGAGAATCTGTAAATATTTAAAAATAACACAATATAAGTTATTATTTATTATATTATGCTTTATTATTCTTACATCCATACTAATATTATAAATGAGAAAGTGTGTCTGTCTGTCTATATTCTGTCTGTGTGTCTTTTATCTCTTTACGCCCAAACCGCTGAACCAATTTTGCTGAAATTTGGTATGGGGATACTTAGAGTCCCGACTCCGGGAGAGGATATAATATCTATCTATCTATCTGAGTTTACCGGAGGCCCAATCTCCTACCCTATTCCCTTCCCTTCCCTCCCCTACTCCCTTCTCTTCCCATCCCTACCCTCCCCTATTACCCTATTCCCTCTTAAAAGGCCGGCAACGCACCTGCAGCTCTCCTGATGCTGCGAGTGTCCATGGGCGACGGAAGTTGCTTTCCATCAGGTGACCCGTTTGCTCGTTTGCCCCCTTATTTCATAAAAAAAAATGATACTTTTTATTTTAATGCACGATTCCCGCTTGATAAACGGGTTGTTTTCTTTTGGAGTTGCGGGCGTCATCTAGTTTAAACTATACAATACTATAATATAACATATTATTATCTTTATATGTACTATACTTCCCGAAACAGCGAGAGTCATATCTCTTTCATATGAATAAACATGTTACAATAATATAAATTCAAAATCCTTTTAAACATAGATTGGGCTCAGATTTTGTAACAAAATTTTAAAATATTAAGTTTAATAGGACTCTTGGTTCGGTTGGAAGCAATAAGGTAATATCATTATGTATTTTTTTGTAAAATATCGAGAAAAGGTGCCCTTGCGCTTCGCTTGGCTCGTCTTGGCGTTTCCATACCTGTCGAATATAGTATGGCAGGGGTCCGGCACGGCCTTGGTCCCGAACTCCGAGATGACGATGCGCTGCGCCGACTTGTTCCGGCGGTACGTCTGGGAGTTCAGGAACCGACAGTTGTACGTTACCTGGCCATCGCGGATTAGGAACCTGGGGGAATGCAACGTAGAACATTACCTACTACAGGCGCTTAAATAGCTCAAAGTTATACATTGATAGTAGAAAATTGTAGTAACCTAAAGTACGGTGACGAAACACATTCGTTTTCGTATTGAAAATTTTTACTGTACTTGGGGCACATCACTAATATTATACATACAATATACTTATTATCTTTATCCCTGTGAGTGTATAAGACGAGTAGCGATAGCTTAAACGTTAATTTCTATGTTCTCCTCGGCTGCACTATACAAAAAAATTAATGTCCCAAAACAATAATTGGTAAAGACTGTTATCTACATAACTGTACAATTTATTTTTTACAATAAGCGCTGATTGTATCAATAATATAAAATTTTTCATAATGATAACATCCCGCGTAGCATAGTGACCCGTTTGCTTGTTTGCCCCCATAATTTATATATAAAAAAAACTAACCTGTGGAGGAGAGCTGCTCCATCGAAGACATGGCCGAAGCGATCAGGGCCGATCTGATTGGCTCCGGACCCGTTCCGGATTAGAGTGCCGTTCAGCCAAGATGGAATTGTGCCTGGAATACACTTGGCTTTAAGCTGGGAATACACTTATGTACTCCAGAGTCCAACGTCACGAGATGTCATGACATGACGATTATCTAGTTTGTAATATACCAGCTACATTGTCAATAGCTAGTATATATGTCGCAGTCATCTAGATAAATCTGCGATTCGATTGAATGACTAGCGCATTTATTGAATGACACCATTCAATTGAATAACTCGGCCGAACGTCTATTGAACTATCGTCACTCAACGTCCAACTAGTTAGCGATTTGTAACATAGCCCTTTGAAGATAGCGGACATGAAATCAGTCAGGTAATTGAACGTATTTCACTTTTTTCCCACTGTGGCGCTCGTAGTCACCAAAATAATTCTTAGGTAATTAATAGCAATGTATTAATCCGTGTTGGCCCAATACGACTTCATTGGGTTAGGTTAGATGGCTAGCCTTAGCCATCGTGGTTATTTTTTTGTAAACCACCCAGAAGTAGGAGCCCCGCCCTAATTGAAGCCAGTTTCTAGATTAACCTATTATTACGTCACCAACAAATACTTAAAAAAAATTGTAACATTCTATTTAACGACTTCACTATGATGACGTTTAGTCAAGACGTTAAACGTTACAGTCAACGTCTTGACTAGTTGTCCTTCAGGGGTGTAACAAAACTATAAGTGATAATACTTTAGGATGTTTACACGTGTTCCTCGTAGGGCCAGTTTCACCACTTCCTGATAAGTGCCGGATAGGCTATCCTATCCACCACTTGACAGATAGAGTATGGAGAATCTGTCAAAAAAAAAAGTTGTGGATAGCCTATCCGGAAATAAATCAGGAAGTTTTTAAACAGGCCCTTAGTTTTGTTACATCCCGTGTATGGTCGCTATTAAGCATTTGTGTATTAACCCCTACGAATAATAAAAACTAAGGAAAAGTAACTCCGTCAAAAAACATTCTCCACAATACTTGTCAAAAAAGTGTACCTTAGGTACACATTTCAATACATTTGCAATATTTAGGTGGCCTTCAGCGGTACTAGGCTGACGTTACATGACAGATCGAAAGGAACCAAATTTAAAACGGTAATAGTATGGGAGTTACGATTCCTTAGTTTTTATTATTCGTAGATTAACCCACATAAAATATTTTGTCGAGTTATGTATGCAGTCTTATTTTAAATGATCTAAAGAACATGACTGCATTCATAACTCAATACGTAATTTTTTGTGGATACAAAAATTCTTAACAGCGTCCTACACATTTCTATTTGCTTCATTTCACTGATCAGAAAAGTTGATTTCTAGACAGATAGAGGTCCTTAGTAATTTCGTCGCGTTACGTCAAACCCATCCGACCGATCACAGCTAACATTGATTTGACATAAGTCGACCAAATGACGTAGGTCCATCATCTGTCTAGGAATCATTTTCCTCGATGGTACAATGACAGGCGTTTTTGAACATTCTTATCATACACTTATATAAATATATTTTCAATTTAAAATTAAAAAAGTAGATTCTCATCGTTGAGTGAATTGGTGAATTAATTGTATTATTTGCTTAATAGCATACGACATACAATATTTGGAAGAATACACTTCTGATAATTATAAATAATCATTATCTATATAGCAGGAAGTATCAAAATTGTGCTGATTGCAATTTTCTATATATTTATTGAATTTGCATTTGAATTGATATTCAATTAATTCACGACAATAATAATATTTTAGCTGCGAAGCCTTCAGGCTTAATCAATTCACCATACATGCAGCCTTAATATTACCAGCAATCTCTTCTTTACTTTAGCTGTATCTACTAATATTTTTATTATTAGTAAATTAAAGACTTTTTTTTTGTTTGAATTCTTCTCTTATCAAAATAATTAGTTACAATACTAGGTATACTTCAAAATATGAGTAGACTCATAAACACACCGACCTTCTCGTATGGTCCGGGAGCTGTCAATCTCAAAAGTACCCTCATAGCGTGCATGAATTTTTTTGATGAAAATAGATAGTTTAGAACTATAGGAACTCGAAACGCTCGGTTTGCGTGGATTTGAAAAGCCGGATGTTCGTAAAAAAAAATAAAAAATAAAGTGATTAAATGTTATGCCCTCATGATGTGCACTGGTTTGCCTAAAGTTTATTCAATAGAAAATTTCTTTGCCTTTCAGGAAAAAAAAATTACCAGGTTCTTCCATTCGAGTCTTCATTTATCTATTCATAATTTCATATCATAAAAACAACAAGATGTCATAATTATTCTATAAGAAGTTCATTCTAAAGTTATATTACAAAAAAATATAAAAAGTTATTTTATCCAAAAAAGTATTAAATTAAGTTGAATTTAAAGTTAAAGCATCATGAAACAATGGTAATTTTACAAAGAAACGTCAATTATTATTCTAGATTATATTTATTGACTATACTTTAGTGAAAACGAGTTCAGAGTCAATTAACTTTAAGGTGGTTTGCCGAACAATTCCGGCCGTTTCTGAGCCCGCAAATCAAGATAATCTTAAAGTAGACATTGCAAGGAACAAATTAAATAAATTATAAACAAAAAACTTTTTGAAAAAAAAAGCTTTTATTTACTTAAATAGTCTAAAAAGAAAAAAATTCTCCTTAAAATTTTTAACTATTAAGTTATAATCCTCAATATTATATTATACAATTTGCATGATAATAAAAGCTTGTCGCGACTCGCGAGACTTAACAATCTATCAGTACTTGATAAATTTATTAAAATAAAAATATAATATCAATTTACTCAGTTAAATTGGTACTTACTAGTTTATTTACAAATCGAGCGACAAGCTTTTATTATCATGCAAATTGTATAATATATTGAAGATTATAACTTAATAGTTAAAAATTTTAAGGAGAAATTTATTTTTTCTTTTTAGACTATTTAAGAGAGATTTTGAGATTGACAGCTCCCGGACCAGTAGTCGGTTAAAAATTACCTGTCAGTTCTCCTTTAATAGGTTCCAAGATCTCCTCCTCACATGTTCTCAAATAAACTGTCATGTCAGCATGAGGGTATAGCTCTTCGGCAGCCATCTTGGTTTTGTATAGGCCGTTGGTACGGTGCTGGTGGGAGAACTGAATCATATTGACACCAGTCACCCATATAATGGAAGTGTTATCCGCGATGCAGTAATTCGTAGATAACAATAGATAATACATATCGATAGGTGTGCGTGTTGAGCAAAATATTTACAAACGTACTGCTATATAGGAAATTTAGTCAAAAGTCCCATAGAATTGCTTTTCCTAATGAATATAATATAGAAAGTACGATTTTTAGTGAAATTATATTATGAATTCCATAATTGGTTAATTAACCATAAGATTTTATAAAGAGGTATATTTTGTGAAGTAGCTAATCCTCAGGTAGAGAAATAAAAAAAATGTCACTGCAGAAATAGCTAGACTTTCTCTCTCTTTTCTTGCCTGCAAAAAATTACGTGTAATTTATTATAGCACCTAGCTAAGCATGTACGAACCGGCCGCATCGCACTAACTCAAGCCATGCTAATTTCGTAACAGTGTCGTCATTCAAAGGCTGATCTACAATACTAAGGGCCTGTTTCACCACTTCCTGATACGAGTAAGTGCCGGATAGGGTATCCACAACTTAACTTGACAGATAGAGTATGGAGTATCTGTCAGATAAATTGTGGATCTAGTACTTATCAGGAAGTGGTGAAACAGGCCCTAAGTCAGTCTTAAGATTTCACTTTATAAAACTATTTACTCACTTTCTGGAATATTCTAAAAATATAATTTAAATTTATAATAGGACATTAAAAAACCATTCACATATATTAGGCAACATTTATTTATACTTATTAGGTAACAATAGTATACTAATAATAAATACAACAATAAGGGCCTGTTTCACCACTTTCTGATAAAGTGCCGAATAGGCTATTCACAGCTTTTTTGACAGATTCTCCATACTTCATCTGTCAAGTTAAGTGGTGGATAGCCTATTCGGATAGGCTTATTTGACAGATTCTCCATACTCTATCTGTCAAGTTAAGTGGTGGATAGCCTTATCAGGAAGTGGTGAAACAGGCCCTAAGTATAATATTTTTATATTGTGCCTCGACATTGTTACACTGTTAACATTTAGTAAAACGACGAAAATACATTGTATACTTTTATAAGATCAGGATTACAAAATGTTGATTTCTTTTAGCATCAGTTTTCCGCTTTCAAAAAATCCACAGTCTATACCCATACGAATCAAATTAATAGTTGATACACATTTTCCTTAATCATTAATCTCAATTAGAAATTATTAATTATCTGTTCGTGGACTTTCAAAGACTGAACCGGAGGTATGTCCAATACATGACACATTTGTTTCATGTATGATCAGGGATAAAGGGTCAACTACTTTTCGAGACCTAAGAATTTAGCTCTAAGTCTTTGGACCTTTGCAACTTACAAACTATAAGATATGTTAAGAGGGCCATAATTTTTTTTCCATCATACAAAATATCGAAAAGTTTCTCAATAAATCCTTGAAATTCAGACTTAGGCCATAGCCTGCTCGGACATTATTATTCATTCCAGTTTCATTCATTTGGATATACATTAGAACATTCACCACTTAACACTCAAATTATTAATATAAGCTCGCCATACGTAGCCATGGTTATCCTTTTGTTGAAGAAAAAATCAACCATGGTTAAGAAAAAATACCCAATCATTGACACTCTAAAGGTTAGACCGTAGCATGCATAACTACACTGCAGTGGAGCGTCGTGACATATCACGGCCAAAATATATTATTATTTATTTGTATAAAACCGTATGAGAGCAGCACTACGCGGCAGCGACGCTACGCGACACAAAACGTCGGCAGTTAAAACATAAAGTGTCGCGTCGTTGGTCCGCTACAGCTTATGTCACTTAGTGCGTTCTCGCCATAAGATTTTATACTACAGAAAATCCAGGCCTAGTTTTATTAAACAAAAAGCTCAGATGCCAATGTATAAGATGGCTGCCAAGTGCCAACGATTAGGTAGCTGCATAGTTTAGTAGCTACTGTTCGGGCAGAAACCAGCCGTGCAGACACTTGGGGGCGGGGGAGGGCGTGGCGAAGCAGGCCTGCTCCAGCTCCGTCAGCGTCCGTGCGTCCAGCACCGCACCACTATGGCGACGCATCGCTCGTCACCACCGAACATGTCGTATCTACTGCTTGGGCAGGAACCAGCCGTGCAGACACTTGGGGGCGGGGGAGGGCGTGGCGAAGCAGGCCCGCCCCAGCTCCGTCAGCGTCCGCGCGTCCAGCACCACCATGGCGACGCGTCGCTCGTCACCACCGAATATGTCGTATCTACTGCTCGGGCAGGAACCAGCCGTGCAGACACTTGGGGGCGGGGGAGGGCGTGGCGAAGCAGGCCCGCCCCAGCTCCGTCAGCGTCCGCGCGTCCAGCACCACCATGGCGACGCGTCTCTCGTCACCACCGAAGACTAAAGCACTCACGATCACACCATCGTCCTCCTCCTAGAATACAAATATAAAGAAAGTTAAGAAAGAAAGAGAAGATTAAATAGAATTAGATTGTTGATCTGCTTTACTTTCTATGAAACCTCTAGAAACAAAGAAACAATTTTATTACAGACGGCGGAGTAATCGTTGAAAAAAAAATACAACGTCCTCCTTTTTAGGGTTCCGTAGTCAACAAGGAACCCTTATAGTTTCGGTCTGTCCGTCCGTTTTAAAAATATTTTCCGATTTAGGGATCCATTTGTGAAATATGAAGGTTTAAAATTGAAAAAATCGTTAGAGTCCAGTGTCCCCCCCTTCTATCAACTAAATGGTTGCTTCTAGAAATGTAAAATAATTCACGAGAGTAGGAAATATGCTGAATTCAAAAGGAAAACTATCACGGCTAAGAAGATTTCATAAGTTATTAAGTAATAGTCGATCAACTAAAAAAAGTGTATTCGGTATATTAATATAAGTATAAAGGAAATTTTCGTTCAAATTCCTTTAAACGTAACTAAGATGTTGATAGTAGTGTAAAACACGTTATAAATGTAAATTCACTGACCATTAAAAAAACAGAACTAGCGGTACTACGGAACCCTATATTGCGCGTGGCCCGACACGCGCTAGGCCTTCGGAATTCTTTTTCTATTAATAAAATACACGGGTATACCCGGGTCACCACTAGGGTTGCAAAATTACGTAATTTTACCGAAAACGCTGGTAAAATACACGTATTTTACTGTAATTTATATAAATTACGGTAAAATTACCGGCTACGTATGTATGCAGAATGGTGGTATGACGGCGGGCGGGGCAAGCGTGTTGCAACTTGCGTACTGCGTGCGCGTCGCACGGTGTGACGTTGCCGATTAGTGCTGTTTGCCATAATATTTTGCGCTGTTGCGACTTGTTGACAGTTGACGACACTCGACAGAGCATACAGCAAGCCGGCAGGCTGGCTATTATGTTGTTTTGACTTACTGCACTAGACTTGCATTAAGTAACCTGTTTAATTGTTTATATCCCCATTCTTAATGAAAATTATGACAAATCAAATCTATTTTTACCCATTTTTACCGTAATTTACCGTAAAATATAATATTTTACGTAAAATATCGTAATTTTCCGAATTTTACGAAAGTAATTTTACCGCTTTACATCCCTAGTCACCACACACGTAAAACTGGCCATTGACCAATCGCTTGTCTCTTTCACTCACGCACGAATTCAAAAGGCTATATTGATTCCTATAGGCCTTAAAAATATCTTCCTGTTCAATGACCGAAGTTTATCTAGTAATTACGTTTATCTACTAAGATAATAATAATCAGATAGTTATAATTAGCTACATGCATGCAGTATGACAAATTCCAAATTTTGTGTCAACAAGTGACTTTTCCAATGGATCCTATCTGTGTTTTGCTGTTTACGGCCGTTCCCAATATTCAATCTATCTCTGGTTTGACATACGACCGGTCGCAGCTAACATTGAATTGACATAAAATATATGTCTCTAATGTCTAATGAGAGCTATTCCTATCTCTAGTAGGGCAAAACCAGAGATACATCAAATATTGGGAACGGCCGTTAGTTAGCGAGTCTAATAAAGAAAAAATTAATAAAGACTAATGCAGCTTTGTTCCTTGTTCGATCTTATCCTTAGGTGCTACTGGTAACATCAGCGTCAACTGACCTTGGCCTCAGGTCTGGGTATGAATATCGGCTCGCTGGGGTAGCAGTCCGTATCCCACCACTTGATCGTCTCACCGCTACACGTGTCCACTTTTATTATCTACAAGATAAGTACAATAAAATATAATACTTTAAAAAAATAAAAAAAGCCTTCTTTTAATTTTCTTTGTCAAACATTTTAACAAATTATTGCAATTGTCTGGCTTTTAATTCGTATACAAAATTTCGAATTAATTAGACTACTGGAGATAGGTAAAAATCGTGCTCAAATATTGTTTTACATACATACAGCCGAAGCTAATAAAAGCGTGTTAAAAATATAGGCAATACGAAAGACTGACAAGTGTTATTTAATTTATTTAAAAGTTAACTCTTCTGGTGTTGAAAATCATGATTGTCCAAATTAGGCAAACTTTTCCTGGTTCATGAGATATAAGTTGCCCGTCTGCAATTCATTCGGTCAGTGGTTCTAAAATTATTATAATTATAGTTTTAAAGTGGCTCTCAAACACAATGTCAATAATATGAACAAGTTACAACAAAAAATTATGTTCTCTTACCGCCCCCGGATTTTCAGCGTCTACGTCTGAACTTATCGCGTAAAAGTATTTGTATGGCAGACCTGTAAACAGAATACTCTTAAGTGTAATTACCGGTAAAAGCTTTTCAATTAAGTTCTAAGTACTGAGGAGCTTATTAAGCTCCATTAGAAAAGTCTGACAAGATCAGTGATCTTTTATTACTCTTCAAGACAGATGAGTTTTAAATTTGAAATTAATGCCGTGAAAATCTAAACTTTGACTACGAGTATTACCTACTTTGAATTCACCTTTAGAGAATACTTAGAAACTGTTATATTATTAATTGTAAGCGCCTGTAGAAAGTAGAAAAAGAAATAAAATATATACAAATACTCAGCTAGTTTCAGGAACTGAAACTAGCTGATTTGATTCATAGGCAGATAGCGGACCTCCGTTATTTAGTTGGGTAATGGTTAGTCAAGTTAGCCGTGACCTGTCAGCTGGACATGACATACCCGACCAAATCGCCATCTGCCTATGAATCAATGAGGGACAAATGGCGCTATGTAGCCGTAGCCCGTAGGATCTATCGTGTAAATTTTCGTGTCAAACAGCTGTCATATGTCACGAAATAGCTTCCACATGCCACGATATAGCTGTCATATTATATGTCTGTCTAACACGACATTTGACACGAAATACCCTACCGTCCCTCTGGTGGCAAATGATATATCGAAAACCCTAATTTCTCAGTGCATACCGTTATAATGTTCATAGTGTATCCTCGGCGTCTCGCAGCCGACGTCGGTCAGTTGGTCGGGCTGTATGATGGTCATGGTGGGCGCCTGCAGGTCGATGTCCAGTCGTATCGGCCTACCACGGAACCAGTCCGCGTAGTCGGCGTTACTCTGCATCGTCTGAAGGAATCCGATTAAACAAAATATCATAGAATTATAACCTTTAGAAGAGGCATTCCATACAATCGTCAGCGCGAAAATGTGTCACCTTCGAAATGAGTGAGCTCACTCATCTGAGAGCAGTGTTCCTTAGGACGCGGTGACAGTCGGACGTGTTTAATGCATTGATTACGTAAAATATGCATTGAAAGCGTAAAATGAGTGAAAGAGAAAGTAGTATATGCTATTACTGTAAGACAAAAAAGGAAGACAATATTTTCTCGATACACATTTTGCATGCAAAAACATTGCTACAGTTTTGATGGCGTATGCCATATCCAAGTATTGACATCGTTGCAAAATATACCTTTTTTGCGTTAGGATTTATAATACACAGGTTTCGGTGACAGTGGTCAGTTTCATTAAAACCAGGCCCGTTACGCAGGAGTAATTTTATAGTGCCCAAGTCTGTGCGCAGTACACAAGAGCACTCTCTATACTTTTTAATCTCATAACCAAGTGGGACGGACGACTGGCGAGAGATCAGGCGCAGGACCGACTTTTTACATGCCCAACCCACGCATGGATCATCTTACTTGTCAGACAATCAGGTGATCAGCCTGCATTGTCCTAACCAAACTTGGAAAATAACACGTTTCCAATGCGGGAATCGAACCCACGACCTCCGAGTCAAGAGCATCGCTCTAAACCACTGGACCACGGAGGCGTTGGGAAGGAATAGGATTTATAATCATGGTAGAGATACATTAATAAAGATTAATCGAAAAATGCTATCTATCTACACCATATCGAATTTAAGCTGTACCGAATAAGATACATTCATAATTATTATTATAACAATGACGGAAAAATTAAACATTAAAAGTTATATAAGACACACACAGTTATACAAGTTATTACAGTTATACAAGACACACACTTTTTTGTCGTCCACGATTCGCATGGATTAGCGACTCAAAAGCTTACGAATATTATGATAATTGTTTTCCCTGTACAATCATTCGACATTCTTAGTGGAAAAGGATTACTATTCAAATAACGTTAGGTTGCGTGTGACAGCATTTCTGTTGATAGCACGAGTCCTTCCTCCGTATCTGTCTTACTGCCGCACTCAGAGACGAATATTTTACTTAACTGTAATTAAATGGAGATTTTGACATAAGCCCCATACATTATCTGTCAAACTCTTCATTAATTTGAAGTTTAATCATCATTAAATGTCTCTATTAAATTCTATACTCACTTCTATAGCAGCTATATACATAGCATCTAGAACTTTCGCGTCCTTGTACGCGCAGAGGTCCACCACCAGTCTTCCGTCCCGCTCGAAACAGTTGATGATGTGCAGGAAGAACAGCGTGTCTGTCTGGTACCTCTTCACTTCCTGACCGCTCTTCCTGCTGATCAGCACTATGTGGGTCTGCAAAGCATAAACTTGGTATTTGAATAGAAGGTATAAGCAACTACAGGAGCAAGGACCGCGAACCATTTGATAAATAGATAAATGCTAGCGAAAGAGAAGCAGCATCTACAATTACCTTTAAAATATTTTCAAAAAAAGGACTTTTAAACTTATGACTATGTCATGACTAGTGCGCTCTACCTTGGCTAACACATTGGCTACTCTTTTTCTCAAAGCAAAAGGTTATGCAGAAAAATCTGGATCACGTCAGATTTTAGAGAGCCACAAAGCCAAAGACGACTAAAAATAATATTATCGTAGTTAACCACAATTAGCCGTACCTTATGTCCATGGTACCACTGCAGACTGGAGGACAGGGGCTTGTTGACGATCTGGTTCCTCACCACACTCACGATGGACACCGATAGCGGCTGCTCCACGATCACGAAGTAGTTTTCCGTTATACCTGCAAACCAGATCTGGATTTATGTCTAGGCAGTATAGGCCATGGCCTATGGGCGGCAGCGTCCTATGGCGTCCTAGGCGGGGGGCGGCAGCGTCCTAAGATGGCGGCAGAGTTCGTACATAGGGGCGGCAAAATTAAAGTGGCCTATATTCATAAAAAATATAAATCCGGCCCTGCTGCAAATATGAGTCAATTCACACCGAGAGTGGTGCGCTTTGGAAATGCGGTTCAAATTACTCCTCCTCTACAAAAGATAATAGACGTGTCATTGCAAAAGTTAAAATTTCGATCTGTATCGACTAAATCAGCTGCCTTACTCCAAGCAGAATGATCAGAACCGAAGCAGCTCGATCCCAAGCTTTTGCTACTTCCGAGTTCCGACATACATATTATATACTAAAGCAAAATCATGCTGCGGCTCAATTTTGAACTAATTCTATCTCAACGGTTTTTCCCACTTCTCTCAATTTGAAACTAATCAGACTCGTAAATCAAAACCGTAACAGTTTCGGGGGTAAGACTGCAAGCTGCGTAGCGCGATATCGTGTTGCAAATAGACGTGTTTCTTCTTTTGTAGATAAATAGGGTTAAAGGATTGTTATTCATAAAAATTAACACCTACGTGACGATGTTTAGATTAGTTACTTAGCGCTACTAGCCCAATGTAACTAAACTAAGTCTAAGTGACATAAATTACAATTTTTAAACTAGTTTTTGGTCTGGTCTTCCTTGAATTTTAAGAAATCTCGTATTCTATTTGACTGAAAGTGAATTTAAAGGCTATAAAAAGAACATGAATTTAAAGATTAATATAAGACTCTATTGATAAAATACTTATGGTTCATTCTGTACCAAATGTGTGCATGTAAGCTGGATGTAGAGGCCAGCGCGGCTTGATACTCCCAACTATGTGGGCTGTCGAGAACATGTCGCCTGAAATTCAAATCATATTGTTAACAGTCAATTTTGTAAAATTAAAATTTCTGACTACGAACGTTTTGTATTTAATAAGACTCATGGACAAATAAGTATACTTTATCTTACTATTCACTTAGATACTTTTGGATAAAATATTTTTTTGCGTTTTCAAATTTCCGTTCCTAATGATGAAAATTCTGTAGGTAAAGTTTCGTCGTGTAAGTTCGTCTATTTGTCCGTCCATCTTCAGATTAATACACACCTTTTTCGCTAAAAGGAAACTTAACCACGACGTGTTTCAGTCTGCCGCGGACGATAGACATACCCACGTTGTACACATCACCTGGAATTGATCAATAATAATAATCAGGGCCCGTTTTACCACTTCCTGATAAGTGCCGGATAGGCTATCCACTACTTATCTGACAGATAGAGTATGGAGTATTAGGCCTGTTTCACCACTTCCTGATAAGTGCCGGCACTTTATCAGGAAGTGGTGAAACAGGCCCTTAGACTACTACCTATTACCATTTACCCAGCACATTGTGACCTATGACCCTGTAAGAGTCTCTCTAGTCACTCACTACTAAGTCCTCGGCTTACAACAGTAAAACAAATATTTGATATTAAACTTGGCCTTTTATTATCCCGAAACTAAATATACTCGCACATACTGACAAGGCCCCACGCAGTGACTGCCTGTCGTCTCTAACATACATCGACTTCTAGACACAAAATTGCTGACACTTGCACATTCACATATAATGATGGTCCCTACAACCATGACAGAAAGACGGTCTGAATCCACCGAAGCTAGAAAGCTATGAAATTCAACTTACGATTAGGCATGACGTGAGGGTGTGAGGTATGGTTGATGAGAGCGACGCTCTCCGCCAGGTTGCGCCGCTCCAGCGTGTCCAGGGTCACAGGATCTATCCTGAAAGAGTCGACAAATTCGCTAATGTTTGAAAACTTACCGTGTAGTTATTCAACGCTACACCGCCTACACCTATCGTGTTAGACTAACGGCCAAGCTTCATACCACACCGACAAGCGTTTATTAGATCAGTGTTCCGCAAAGGGCAAAGGGTGTGCCGCGGCACACTGGTGTACCGTGGTCAGTAGTTGGTGTGCCGCGGAAAAGGTCATCGTACTTATTCCTAGTTTATGGGAACCAAAAAAGGGAACATCTCAGGACGATCGACGAAGGGATGGAAACTCAGTGCAACCCTGCACGCATTGATTAATTTGTGGTGTATCTCCAAAAATTTTATTTTCATAGACGTGCATTGAACACAAAAAGTTTGCGGAACACTGTATTAGATGTTACGCATGGAAGTTGCACATTCTGAATTAGGCCCTTGACTCTCTGTTTTAAGTTGTTTAGGTGCTACTCAATAAAATATGTAAGTACAGCTAAGTTACTTTGACATATTTCCAAAAGTTATTATACCGTACTCGGAGACAACGTTGATTATACCTAATGTACGCTTTTATAATTTTGGACGTGGCGGTAATATCGTGAACGTCACGGTAAAACGATAACATAGGCAAGTAAAATGTATGAAAATATATGAAGACGCTTTTAAATTTCCGTCGACGATAACTTTTTAACGTGCACGTTAGAGGCCATCACGACGTCTACACTCTTCTGAACCGCACAAAACGTCCGCGGTGCGTAAAATCATAAGGGCATTTAACGTACCCAACGTTTTATTTTGGAAGTCGGCGTCCACGATAACGTGACGTCCGGAATTATAAAAGCGCACAATATGTATCATCGAGGAAATTGATTCCTATAGGCAGTTGATAGACCGACGTCATTTATTCGGATCATGTCAATTCAATATTAATTATTGTGATCTGTCGGCTGGGTTTGACGTGACGCGACACAACTACGTATAGGTCACCCATCTGCCTAGGAATCAACTTCTCTGATATCTACCTACAACACACTATAACGAATAGACCGTTCATAACTTATTGAGATAACAAATATAATCTATAAATAAACTTACCTGTGGATAATAGGGGCCTCTGTGAAGGCGTATATTTCATCGCCGAAGGGGTACAGGGAGATCATAGCATTGTCCGACATGGCCTCCCCGGGATTAAAGATCGCCGATACCCTGGGGAAATGTTGTTTGTAGTAAAATAATGATTTTTATTCTTTTGGATTTTCTGTATAGTATCTAAAGGTATAGTAAAATGTTGAAAAATAATAATTATGATACTTTTGCATTTTCCGTTTTGTATAATATTGTTAATAAGGTCGAAAACTGTATCATTCTCACACTCATTCACGCATTTTATATAGTCTTTGTCACCAACAAATGGCACCTCATTCTATTAAATCTGTGGATGTGCGGTGGAAGAAACTCGCAGAGACTATCAAATTCGATTCCCCTTCATGGGATAAACTTAACTAGAACATCCTTTTTTCCGAAGGCAGGTCATTAGAGCTATGACGCCACTGCGACCCTTACCAATTCGAGCCGACCCAATTTCACCAACGACTGTTAAAACTATAATGCTCTAATTAGCATCATGCTGCCTCTTTCGTTTTTCATATGAATGAAAGAGAAGACATGACATTTGAACAAACTGTTAACACTAACATACGTTGGTGAAATTGAAAACATCCTAGGATGTATTTGCCAGGCAATTGAAGACAACTGTCTTGTAAATTGCAAATACCTGTCGAATATTGTATGGCAGGGGTCTGGCACAGCCTGCGTACCGAACTCGGTGACGACGATGCGGTTGGCAGCGCGGTTGCGCTTGTACGTCTGTGACCGCAGGAACCGCGACTGGTAGGTCACCGTGCCGTCGTGGATTGAGAACCTGAAACCAAACGCAGGTGCCAGTTCCGTATGAAAATTCTTGCCAGTCGGCTGCCAGACCTTTGTTATTTTATAAAAGCTGAAAGTTTCTCTGTATGTGAAGTCTGGCAGCTTAGCTCTGGCTCTATCTGTACCTTATTGCCATGAAATAAAGTTGAAGACGGATATACCGGCATTTTGCGACACCAATACAACAGGCAAAAACAATCATCACCCTGCCGATGTAATCGCATTTAGCTTAGCTACATACAACCGTAACAACTTGCCTTTAAAAGTAAGACTTAGTTTGAGAAACCACACTTTTTAGGGTTCCGTACCCAAAGGGTAAAAACGGGAGCCTATTACTGAGACTTCGATGTCTGTCCGTCTGTCCGTCTGTCGCCAGGCTGTAACTCAAGAACGGCTATAGCTAGACTTCTGAAATTTTCACAGAATGTGTATATCTGTTGCCGCTATAACAACAAATACTAAAAACAAAATAAATTTAATATTTAAGGGAGGCTCCCATACAAGAAAAGGGATTTTTTGGCCTTTTTTGCTAGATATCAATAATGGCAACAGGTAGGCACTTGAAATTTTCACAAAGCCCTTAAATATATGTGTACAATAATAAATTATAATAATATTTAAATAAAATAAAAATTTAATTCCCATACAAAAAACACAAGTTTTGGCCTAATTTTGCTCTATAATGGTACGGAACCCTTCGTGCGCGAGTCAGACTCGCACTTGGCCGATTATAGCGCATGGAGCCGACTTTCAGCGAGCCGGGCCCGTTCCGCAGCCGACTGCCGCGCAGCCCTATTGGTATTGTGACTGAAATGATTAACCTGTGTAGTAGAGCGGCGCTGTCGAACAGGTGCTTATACCGCATGGAGCCGACTTTCAGCGAGCCGGGCCCGTTCCGCAGCAGACTGCCGCGCAGCCATATTGGTATTGTGCCTGAAATGATTAACCTGTGTAGTAGAGCGGCGCTGTCGAACAGGTGCTTATACCGCATGGAGCCGACTTTCAGCGAGCCGGGCCCGTTCCGCAGCAGACTGCCGCGCAGCCATATTGGTATTGTGCCTGAAATGATTAACCTGTGAAGTAGAGCGGCGCTGTCGAACAGGTGCTTATACCGCATGGAGCCGACTTTCAGCGAGCCGGGCCCGTTCCGCAGCAGACTGCCGCGCAGCCATATTGGTATTGTGCCTGAAATGATTAACCTGTGTAGTAGAGCGGCGCTGTCGAACAGGTGCTTATACCGCATGGAGCCGACTTTCAGCGAGCCGGGCCCGTTCCGCAGCAGACTGCCGCGCAGCCATATTGGTATTGTGCCTGAAATGATTAACCTGTGTAGTAGAGCGGCGCTGTCGAACAGGTGCTTATACCGCATGGAGCCGACTTTCAGCGAGCCGGGCCCGTTCCGCAGCAGACTGCCGCGCAGCCATATTGGTATTGTGCCTGAAATGATTAACCTGTGTAGTAGAGCGGCGATGTCGAACAGGTACTTATACCGCATGGAGCCGACTTTCAGCGAGCCGGGCCCGTTCCGCAGCAGACTGCCGCGCAGCCATATTGGTATTGTGCCTGAAATTATTAACCTGTGTAGTAGAGCGGCGCTGTCGAACAGGTGCTTATACCGCATGGAGCCGACTTTCAGCGAGCCGGGCCCGTTCCGCAGCAGACTGCCGCGCAGCCATATTGGTATTGTGCCTGAAATGATTAACCTGTGTAGTAGAGCGGCGCTGTCGAACAGGTGCTTATACCGCATGGAGCCGACTTTCAGCGAGCCGGGCCCGTTCCGCAGCAGACTGCCGCGCAGCCATATTGGTATTGTGCCTGAAATGATTAACCTGTGTAGTAGAGCGGCGATGTCGAACAGGTACTTATACCGCATGGAGCCGACTTTCAGCGAGCCGGGCCCGTTCCGCAGCAGACTGCCGCGCAGCCATATTGGTATTGTGCCTGAAATTATTAACCTGTGTAGTAGAGCGGCGCTGTCGAACAGGTGCTTATACCGCATGGAGCCGACTTTCAGCGAGCCGGGCCCGTTCCGCAGCAGACTGCCGCGCAGCCATATTGGTATTGTGCCTGAAATGATTAACCTGTGTAGTAGAGCGGCGCTGTCGAACAGGTGCTTATACCGCATGGAGCCGACTTTCAGCGAGCCGGGCCCGTTCCGCAGCAGACTGCCGCGCAGCCATATTGGTATTGTGCCTGAAATGATTAACCTGTGTAGTAGAGCGGCGATGTCGAACAGGTACTTATACCGCATGGAGCCGACTTTCAGCGAGCCGGGCCCGTTCCGCAGCAGACTGCCGCGCAGCCATATTGGTATTGTGCCTGAAATGATTAACCTGTGTAGTAGAGCGGCGCTGTCGAACAGGTGCTTATACCGCATGGAGCCGACTTTCAGCGAGCCGGGCCCGTTCCGCAGCAGACTGCCGCGCAGCCATATTGGTATTGTGCCTGAAATGATTAACCTGTATAGTAGAGCGGCGCTGTCGAACAGGTGCTTATACCGCATGGAGCCGACTTTCAGCGAGCCGGGCCCGTTCCTCAGCAGACTGCCGCGCAGCCATATTGGTATTGTGCCTGAAATGATTAACCTGTGTAGTAGAGCGGCGCTGTCGAACAGGTGCTTATACCGCATGGAGCCGACTTTCAGCGAGCCGGGCCCGTTCCGCAGCAGACTGCCGCGCAGCCATATTGGTATTGTGCCTGAAATGATTAACCTGTGTAGTAGAGCGGCGCTGTCGAACAAGTGCTTATAACGCATGGAGCCGACTTTCAGCGAGCCGGGCCCGTTCCGCAGCAGACTGCCGCGCAGCCATATTGGTATTGTGCCTGAAATGATTAACCTGTGTAGTAGAGCGGCGCTGTCGAACAGGTGCTTATACCGCATGGAGCCGACTTTCAGCGAGCCGGGCCCGTTCCGCAGCAGACTGCCGCGCAGCCATATTGGTATTGTGCCTGAAATGATTAACCTGTGTAGTAGAGCGGCGCTGTCGAACAGGTGCTTATACCGCATGGAGCCGACTTTCAGCGAGCCGGGCCCGTTCCGCAGCAGACTGCCGCGCAGCCATATTGGTATTGTGCCTGAAATTATTAACCTGTGTAGTAGAGCGGCGCTGTCGAACAGGTGCTTATACCGCATGGAGCCGACTTTCAGCGAGCCGGGCCCGTTCCGCAGCAGACTGCCGCGCAGCCATATTGGTATTGTGCCTGAAATGATTAACCTGTGTAGTAGAGCGGCGCTGTCGAACAGGTGCTTATACCGCATGGAGCCGACTTTCAGCGAGCCGGGCCCGTTCCGCAGCAGACTGCCGCGCAGCCATATTGGTATTGTGCCTGAAATGATTAACCTGTGTAGTAGAGCGGCGCTGTCGAACAGGTGCTTATACCGCATGGAGCCGACTTTCAGCGAGCCGGGCCCGTTCCGCAGCAGACTGCCGCGCAGCCATATTGGTATTGTGCCTGAAATTATTAACCTGTGTAGTAGAGCGGCGCTGTCGAACAGGTGCTTATACTGCATGGAGCCGACTTTCAGCGAGCCGGGCCCGTTCCGCAGCAGACTGCCGCGCAGCCATATTGGTATTGTGCCTGAAATGATTAACCTGTGTAGTAGAGCGGAGCTGTCGAACAGGTGCTTATACCGCATGGAGCCGACTTTCAGCGAGCCGGGCCCGTTCCGCAGCACTGCCGCGCAGCCATATTGGTATTGTGCCTGAAATGATTAACCTGTGTAGTAGAGCGGCGCTGTCGAACAGGTGCTTATACCGCATGGAGCCGACTTTCAGCGAGCCGGGCCCGTTCCGCAGCAGACTGCCGCGCAGCCATATTGGTAGTGTGCCTGAAATGATTAACCTGTGTAGTAGAGCGGCGCTGTCGAACAGGTGCTTATACCGCATGGAGCCGACTTTCAGCGAGCCGGGCCCGTTCCGCAGCAGACTGCCGCGCAGCCATATTGGTATTGTGCCTGAAATGATTAACCTGTGTAGTAGAGCGGCGCTGTCGAACAGGTGATTATACCGCATGGAGCCGACTTTCAGCGAGCCGGGCCCGTTCCGCAGCAGACTGCCGCGCAGCCATATTGGTATTGTGCCTGAAATGATTAACCTGTGTAGTAGAGCGGCGCTGTCGAACAGGTGATTATACCGCATGGAGCCGACTTTCAGCGAGCCGGGCGCGTTCCGCAGCAGACTGCCGCGCAGCCATATTGGTATTGTGCCTGAAATTATTAACCTGTGTAGTAGAGCGGCGCTGTCGAACAGGTGCTTATACCGCATGGAGCCGACTTTCAGCGAGTCGGGCCCGTTCCGCAGCCGACTGCCGCGCAGCCATATTGGTATTGTGCCTGAAATGATTAACCTGTGTAGTAGAGCGGCGCTGTCGAACAGGTGCTTATACCGCATGGAGCCGACTTTCAGCGAGCCGGGCCCGTTCCGCAGCAGACTGCCGCGCAGCCATATTGGTATTGTGCCTGAAATGATTAACCTGTGTAGTAGAGCGGCGCTGTCGAACAGGTGCTTATACCGCATGGAGCCGACTTTCAGCGAGCCGGGCCCGTTCCGCAGCAGACTGCCGCGCAGCCATATTGGTATTGTGCCTAAAATCACACGAGTAAATAGCGATACTGTGCTAAAATGTCGTGAATTATAATATTATAGTCTGATAAATAGTATTTAAATAATAATAGTCTTCGATGAATAAGGCTTAATATCGCGGTTGCTTGAAATATCATTTATAAGGACATTTGTATAACACTAAAATAGTGTAGAGCTAATAAAATATTTTGAGTAAGGTGAAACACCTAATTATTGGCACTTTTAAGAGTTTTTAAGTAATGGTAGACCTAATAGTCCTAAATAGTAAATTAAATATTAGGATCATCAAATCGAAATATTTTATCCTTTCTATCTCTGTTAGCTACCACTTTCGAGAATTTTCGTAGAGGAAATTGTTGTTCGTCTTATCAAAATGATACTACTCACGAAAAATTAACTTGATAATAATCAAATGAAAAAAATGTTCTAGGGAACCTGGACTATAACTGATAGATAACCAATCAATCAAAAATCTAAAGTACCGATAATAGGATGACAACCATTGGGTAGTCTGCAGTATGTAGAATGTTCTAGCATTTACCTGCAATGTCTCCCTGTAGAGGTTCAGCGACCTCCTCCTCGCACGAGCGAAGCCACACGTTCGAGTCGCAGTTAGGGTACAGCTTACCCTCCGACATTGTTATACCTAAATAGTAAATACATAATTATACAGGTTGAAGCAAAACTAAGTGATAATTACTTAAGGTGTGTATGTGTTCCTTGTAGAGAGTTCACTCTGAAAGTAGCAGCGCTGAAAGACCAAATTTTTTTTTCACTTTTGTATGGGCAAGCGCCCCAGCGTCACGAGTTTCCCCATACAAAAGTGAAAAAAAAGTTGGTCTTTCAGCGCTGCTACTTTCACAGTGATTTCTATGTCAGGAACACATACACACCCTAAAGTATTATCACTTAGTTTTGTTACACACTGTATTATTGATATTTTTGATTACATTAAAATGGTGTTATCTGTATTCTTAAATGTTTGTATCCTTTATAGTTTAACCACTAAAGCGATTTAAATTAAACGACTATGGGCAAAAATATATGTGCATCCGTCCCCACCTACCAACAAACATAGAACTGATACCAATATGTGTTCCTAAAGTGCCCCCTTTTTAATTGAAATACTTTGTTTTAGATAAATCAGTGGGAATATATTATATTAAAAAAAAAACAACTGTATTACAACTAGACCTTGCCAAGATCTAGTTGTAATACGGGTCGATTTGGTCTAATATTTCATTTGGAGGTGGGCATTAGCGGCTTTAACATAGTTATAACTTCTGCAGCCCCCACCGTGCATAATATTATGTTTTTTGTACTTTGTGTTTTTATTTAAATAAAGAATTTATTATTATTTTCTATACATATTCAAATAAATATTTATGTAAGTGTTTCGTTACATAGTATAATACTCATAGTATAAGCTCTGTTTAGTTTGGGGCTAGATAAATAGGTGTAAGTATTTATTATTATTACTTATCGCTCAATGATAGTCCCAAGTATAAAATGACCAAGTATATACCGTCCAGTAAATAAGCAGGGGTCGTAGTTGTCTTTTAACGAGCATTTCCGCCGTTTAAGGGTGAAGCCAAACGAGCGTAATTTCTGCCGCGTAAATTTCTTTTCATACAAATCATGACTCACAAAATTACGCTCGTGTGAATGAAGCAGGACTTTTGTATGAAACTGAATGCAGCAGAATTCTGCCAAACCGAAATTCTGCGACTCACAACTCACAAATTACGCACGTTTGGCTTCGCCCTAACGGTGAAAGTCTCCAAGGCCGCCGGCGGACTGGCGGGCCTTCTCCCGAACCTAGGGGGACCCAGTTTGAGATGTGGGCGCCTGTATATGAGAGTAATCCTCTCCATGTGCATGTACGGTGCATATGGGCCGAGCGACTGACAACCAATACCAAGAGGATCCTAACTGGGTTGCAACGCACGATGGCAATAATGGCGATAAGGGGATACCGCACCATCTCCAAAAATGCCGCGTGTGTTCTTGCCGCCAGTATCCCGTTGGATATTGAAGCCGAATCACTGGCCGAAATATTTTGGCTATGACAAGAGGAACGCGAAGAAGGACGGATCCCACCGCCAGACCAGATACGGCGATGGATAAGAGCAGCACGGTACCGGGATTTAGACCTTTGGCTCGATCGTCTAAATTAGTTCCCAGTCAGCCTCGAACTGCTAAGCGCAATACGTCCCGTACTGAGGGAATGGGTGGACAGGGACATGGCATGATATGGGTGGTCGAGACATTCGCTGAAGCGGTAATGTCGTCGAAGGAGGCGGAGCGCAGGTGAGAGGCGGAGGCGCTCAATTCTCGAAGAAGGCCGAGGCGAAGACCAAGGGCCAGACATGGTCACGACATCCCGCCTTAGCAGGGAGCTCGGGGCGTCAGCATGGGGCTGCCGTCGCTCATGATATCGAGTCGGGTAAGCCACGATGCGCTGGGGGAGCTGGGTATTCCTGCGCATCGTCGCGGAGTGGTGTGGAGTGTGGTGTTTCCACGAGTGGAGCCCAAAGAGGCAGAGGTGGTGGGGCTGCGGTCGTGTTTCACGCGTTTCCCGTAGTCCCACCTTCAGGAGCAGGAACACCGTTGGGGTTTTAGCGGGTAGTCCCGGGTGCGGATCTTACGTCCGCGCTGGGGAGTCCCCCAAAGAAAAAAAACCGGCCAAGTGCGAGTTGGACTCGCCCATGAAGGGTTCCGCAGCAGCAATAAGGTTTATTTTTATGAAATTAAAAGGTTTTTGATTTATTTTTATATTTCAGTTGATTTAATAAAAGTTAAATTAAGTTTACCATTTATGACGTATAAATAAAAAACTACTTGCTAGATTTCGTTCAAACCAATTTTCGTTGGTAGTTTTTATAGTAAAGTACATCATATATTTTTTTTAGACTTATCATGCCCCTACTTTAGAAATTAGAGGGGGAAGGACACACATTTTACCACTTTGGAAGAGTCTCTCTCGCAAACTATTCAGGTTAGAAAAAAATGATATTAGAAACCTCAATATGATTTTTGAAGACCTATCGATAGATACCCCACACGCATAGGTTAGATGAAAAAAAATTTTTTTGATTCAGTTGTACCTATGGGGACCCGTAAAATTTAAAAAAAAATCCATTATTGTATCAAAATCTTAATGCGGTACACAGACTACATCTACTTATCAAATTTCAATAGTATAACTCTTATAGTTTCGGAGAAAAGTGGCTGTGACATACACGGACAGACAGACAGAGAGACAGACAGACATAACGAATCTATAAAGGTTCACTAATGAATAGATGAATGAGCATGTATTTTGGAATTAGTCGTCAATAATACGTTAACGAGATATTTGTTTAAACGTAAGATACCATGAGAACCCCATGCATTTGGGCAACGTCGCCATAGTATAAAAATATCATCTTGCCAAGATGTATCAATTGAGCTACATTTCATAATTTGTGTTGATGGGTGGGGACGATTCCGCCCATAGTCCAAATTATGGAACTTCTTTTAGTTTCGATAGTAAAATGTACGGCTCCCGTGCGATAGCCGAAGGTTCCTGAGCTACCAAACTACAGAGCTACATAAACACACACACATACACACCGAAATCATAATATATTATTACAAATTTACAAGCAATACTCCTGTTTTTCATATGAGGTTAAAGATATTATAATAAAATAAAATCTAAAATTTTTTTTTATTAGAAGCGTGTTTATTTTACAAAGTTTACGAAATTATACAACAAAGTAAAAATTAACGAATAAAAATTTAATTGCAACATTTAAATCGCATAAATTATTATAAAAATACTATCCAAGAGATATAAGATAACAATTTTCTTTTACTTGAAAAATTCTAATTAAGTTATTTACATTACCAATTTTTATTTTTCAACGATATTTTAAAACTCTTGAATTTTCCACTTCCTTTATAACTATTTACCATTCTTAGCACTTACTACGGTAATTAGTACTTATTATGGCAAGTGTGATAAATGCGTATTCAAAAAAGGAAAATTTGCATTACCTACCTTTATTTTTCAACGATATTTATAACTCTTGAATTTCCACTTCCTTTACCACTATTTACCATTATCCTTAGCAATTACGGTATAACGGTTATAGTAAATGCTAAGTGCGTAAGTACCTAAGTGCCTAAGTGCCTAAGTGCGTAAGTGCTAAGCGCCGTGTAGGGCGGGCTTCAGCTCTCTACGCGGGCTGTAGACTGAATCTCAGGACTGGGGTAGCGACTTGCGACACGTGCTAACTGCTAACCTTGACGAGTAAAGCTGCGTATATAACGTTCGCGAAAATACGCGAAAGTTGTTATTTTGTAGCAAAAAAATTTCTTTTTGCATAGCAAAAAGAAATTTTTTAAAAGCTTTGCTGTTTAGTTGAATTACAATTAGTATAAAATAATTAATAAAAACCGGCCAAGTGCGTGTCGGGCCACGCGCAATATAGGGTTTCGTAGTACCACTAGGTTTAATAATTATTGTATGGTCAATGAATGTACATTTATAACGTATTTTACACTACTAACTACATAATTTTAGTTTCGTTCAAAGAATTTGAACGAAAAGTTCATTTATATTTAGCCGAATATTATTTTCTTTAGTTGATCGACTATTACTCAATAACTTTAATAAGTCTTCTTAGCCGTGATAATTTTCCTTTTAAATTCAGCATATTTCCTATTCCCATGAACATTTTCACATTTTCAGAAGCAACCGTTTAGCTAGTAGAAGGGGGACACTGGACTCTAACGATTTTTTCCGCTTTCAAACTTCATATTTCACAAATGGGTCCCAAAATCGAAAAATGATCTATGAATACCTACTCGTAATATTTTTAAAAAACCTCAGATCCAACGATACCCTAGACGGTGGGGTGGACGCGACACAAATATCATCCCCGCTTGATGTGTAGGGGAGGTACTATAAAAAAATATTTTTTTAAGATTTTATATACCATTTTGTCGGCATCATTAATATCTGCATTCATGCCGAATTACAGCTTTGTAGGTCCTAAAGTCTCTGAGTAAAACCGCGGACAGACAGACAGACAGACAGACGGACAGACGGAGGGACGGACGGACAGACCGAAACTATATATATATATATATATATATATATATATATATATATATATATATATATATATATATATATATATATATATATATAAGATTTTATATACCATTTTGTCGGCATCATTAATATCTGCATTCATGCCGAATTACAGCTTTGTAGGTCCTAAAGTCTCTGAGTAAAACCGCGGACAGACAGACAGACAGACAGACGGACAGACGGAGGGAAGGACGGACAGACCGAAACTATAAGGGTTCCTTGTTGACTACGGAACCCTAAAAATATTTTAATATTAAAAACAATACCTTTTTCGAATATTATAACACGAATACACTTTTTGAACTGTTGCTGTTCAGGTACAGTTAAATAATAATTGTAAATTCATATTGTGATGAAACACGTTGTCGATATTATAAAAGTACCAAGTAAGTACCTAACTAAGTATTTGTCGTTTTGCAACGTTGGTTATGAGTGAAGAATGCGTAGGAAGTTATTCGTCGAGATCGATTAGAAAATTATAATAGTATACCTTGGGCCACATATTTAGGGCCTGGCCGCACTGCGAATTTTAACCGCGCGTATTTTGTCTTATAATTTTGTTATACATTGAATCTTATGCGAGTATCCCTACTTCCAATAAAAAATTCGCGATAAATTTATTTGAATAAAATCCGTGCGGTTAAAATTCGCAGTGCGGACAGCCCCTTACCCCTTATATTTGGACAATGTTTTGTCTTTATCTCACTACTTCACTAGTCACTTTTTGTTCGTACTATCACATAATCCATACTTTCATACTTAAGTTAATATTATAAGTGCGACTGTGTATCTTTCTGTTTGTATCTACCACTATACCGATTTGGATAAAATGTGGTATGGAGATAACTTGAGTCCCGGGAGAGGATACTTTTTATCCCGAAAAAAAGAAGGGTTCCTACGCGATAAACAAATTTTAGCGCAACGGAGTTGCGGCCTGCGGGCGACATCTAGGTAAGGTAAGTCCAAACGGCAAATCGAGGCACTAAAATTCATTTTCTTATGTAGAATTATGTACAACGCCTTATAATTTCTTGAATATCAAAAAATATAGAGCGCGGCAAATTGCTAATTCTATCGCGACTGGAATAATACCCGCGACATTAAACGAAAGCTCTATAATAGAAACTCTATGTAGACTCTATGTACGAGAGTGTATCTTATGGAAAATTTTCAATTACTTCTTGTTGCTTATTCACTTACTTTACTTTATAAGTACGTATTTCATCTTAAATACGTACTTTGCTTAGTATTTAGTAACTGTTTTAGGGTTCCGTACCCAAAGGGTAAAAACGGAACCCTATTACTAAGACTTCGATGTCTGTCCGTCTGTCTGCCTGTCTCCAGGCTGTATCTTAAGAACCGCTATAGCTAGATTTCTGAATTTTTCACAGTTTATGTATATCTGTTGCCGCTATAACAACAAATACTATAAAAAATAATATTTAAGGGGGGCTCCCATACAAACAAACGTGATATTTTTGCTATTTTTTGCTCTATATCAATAATGGCAATAGGTAGGTACTTGAAATGTTTACAAAATACTCAATTGTATTTATAATTTAATAATTGATTGTAAAATTAAAATAAACTTAATAATTAAGGGGGGCTCCCATACAAAAAGAAAATTTTTGGCTATTTTTGTTCTAAAATGGTACGAAACCCTTCATGCGCGAGACCAACTCGCACTTGACTGATTATTTTTACAAACTGAAGCTAGAATTAAATTTTAGGTTTAAATATAGTTTTTATTATTCGTAGTTTAAACTAGAGCTTGAAAATTGTGTGCAGATCAAAATTAGTCCACCCGTTTTGATATTACGATATCATCGACAGACACACACACAGATAGACAGACACGTTAAACTTATTACAAGATTTCGTCAAAAGTTAAAAAACGTATTTTGGGTAATATTGCGTATAAAGATACTAGATGACGGTAGCAAGTCGCAACCCCGTGGCGCCAAATTCGTTATTGCGCGGGAACCGTACATTTTTCCGGGATTAAAACTATCCTATGTCCTTTCCCGGGACTCAAAGTATAAAGCATACCAAAATTTAATAAAAATCGGTTCAGTGGTATAAGCGTGAAGAGACAGACAGACAGACACGCTTTCGCTTTTATAATATTAGTACGGATTGAGTATATAAAAATTACATTTTCTAGACTTTTATCATGATAATCTTGAAAATCGATGAAATAGTCGGCGAGGTACAACCCAATTATGATAATAGCTCGATCTTGACATATCATCAGCTAATGCCGTTATTATTCCATTACTAGCGGACTATTTTCAGCGTTGCCCATGACGCACCGAGTCCTTGGGCAGCTTCAGTAAGAGCCAGTTCACACGGCGCGCTGCGTCGTCGCAACGCACACATGACGGACAGCAGCCCCTGTGACGAATGGGGGGTGTTGACGTTAAGTGCCATGCCACACGATGCGGTGCGGCGCCTGACCCGTGCCGCTCCGGTTTCCTACATATAAAAATGTATGTAATGTATGTATATGTATACCGTAATATTTTTGATGTAGTCCGTCTATTCTGTTGTTTCAAACTTTGTTAAACTTATGGGAAAAGCTCTACAGTCTACACCATAAAAAATAATATACTGTAATTCCACAATGTTTTTCGTAATATTCTTTAGTAAGGTAATCCGTCCAAACGCTTCATACGATACAATATAGACCACCTTTAGGTAGTTACTTAGAGTAGGTATCAGATTTCGTATTAAACCAATCAATGGAAGTACTAGCGGCATAAGGGTATAAAAAATAAGCTCTTGACATTGACGAGGTAAAGGTTACGCGATGGTACGGAACAAGTGTTAGGCGGAGAGCGATCGTCTCTTAAAGTGTATTTAGGTATAAATACTTGGGCGTCGACAAGGAAAATTATGCTTTTTAGGTACTTGGAATTCTGTCGATAAGGTCCATAATGACAAAAAATTATTAGACTCTACTATAACTCTACTTATCTAACCTAAGCCGGCTTTGCTACCGACGGGTTTCATTTTTAGATTTCAGATAATATTTATCTGCAAAAATGTCGGTGGATAAATATTAACCCATCAATCCCCAAGCGGCAGCCGGCTGCCGCATATTTGATAATCTATTGTGTCTGCGATTCCCACAATGGAGGTGCTACTAGGCAATAACGTTGCATCTACAAATTCTCAAGCTCTTTCAAATTTTCTTAATTTTTGAGAAAACCAAACTTTTCAGGTTCACACGTGCTATTCTTGTTCCTTTTAGCCAACATATTCAATAAATAAATAATTAAATATTTCTTAAATTTCTTAAAGGTTTTACAAGGCTTTGAAATTTGACACCAATTTTGTTCATGGAAACATGGAACAAAAAAACCACCGCGTGCTATAAACTGATTAGTGATTACTAAAGTCCACGCGGATGGAGTCGCGGGCAACATATAGTATTATAAATTTTTACAGGGATTGCGTTATATTATTGCGTACAACAGGCTGAGTCTGTCCTGCAGATAAGTAAGACATTTTATGAAGCCTCTATATTTAAACGCGATACTGTTGTGCCTTGTACCACACTGACGTCACCCGGATAATCCCGGGGGTAGTCTGCGACCTCTACTCTAACGAGCCATCAACTAACAAGTTCAATATCAGTGTTGATAGAAAATGATTATTATTTAGGTACGTACTTAATATAAGTAGTTATTAGAAATAGTTAAAATTAAATGTAGAATTTAAACGATTATATATACTGAATTTCGTTTTTTTTGATAGTACGACCTACATAAGTTTCAACCAAATTTTTTGGTTGAAACTTATGGACCAAGAGCCTGCGGCATCCAGACTTTCCTCATTTTAGAAAAGCTGAAAGTTTACCTGTTTGTGACCCTTACAGAGGTAAGAACGACCAGTAACTATGGAGTTTTGGCCGCGGTTACTTTAGGAGGTATCTAGCTCTGAAGGTCTACCTGACCTTCGAAAAAGAGTAGCAATTTCATAGCTTATATTCTTCGCGGTAAGTGGAGGAATCTCGTCTTCCAGTGCCGGAGATTTTTGACAGTTCCTTCCCACCCTTAAAGTTTCTTAAAGTATTAGACTTTGAGGGTGTCTAACATTGGCTAGAAGGCTACTTACACTCTCCCTGACTCGGCTAAGAATTACCAATTATTATTCACCTGTTTTCCGCGAGACCGTCTTATACCTCGTTCGATCGATGATTTGTAAATTCTCTAACGATAAAATACTTAGGTACGGCCGCACTCAGACATATTTTATGATGATTTAATTTAAGCGTTTGACAGAGATGTTAAAATCTTCATTTAATTACAGTTATTTATATTCATCTGAGCTAAGTGCGTAAGACCTACCTCGTGCCGTAAAGACTAAAGTAGTGCTCGTTACCTCTGTAAATCCATACTAATCCATACTCCATACTAATATTATAAATTCGGAAGTGTGGCTGTCTGTCTGTCCGTCTGTCCGTCTGTCTGTCTGTCTGTCTGTCTGTCTGTCTGTCTGTCTGTTACCTCTTCGCGCTCAAACCGCTGAACCGATTTTGCTAAAATTTGGCATGGAGATACTTTGTGTCCTGGGAAAGGATATAGGATAGTTTTTATCCCGGCAAAATGTACGGTTCCCGCGCGATAAACGAATTTTGGCGCAACGGAATTGCGGCTGTCATCTAGTATTATTATAAATGCGAAAGTGTCTGTCTGTTATATACCTCTTCACGCTCAAACCGCTGAACCAATTTTGCCGGGTATAAATAGTCCTGGGAAAGGACATAGGATACTTTTTATCCCGGAAAAAAGTACGGTTCCCGCGCGATAAACGAATTTTGGCTCAATGAAATTGCGGGTGTCATCTAGTAAAGAATAAACCGTACATTTCACCTCGATAAAAATAAAATAAGTATCTATATCCTTGTATTCCCTGTGCCTATACACACTAACTAAATATTTCCTCTATAATATTAATACCGAATAAGTTCATTACCCATAATAAATCGGCAAAAGAAGCCTGACCGAGGCTATTGTCACGGCTTCTCGTCAAGTTCACGTGACGCAGGCACGCTCCTCGCACGCGGCACGTTCCGCCCTCCGTGACACCACCACGAGGCACTGACACGTAGTTTTGGACGAGTAATAATATTATAAAATCATGAAATATGTAATTCTTTCTATCGAATTTGTAATTATTTTTCTATCGAGTTACTAGGTAATACTTTATTAAACGCGTGGGAAGCGTACATTTTTAGGGTTCCGTACCCAAAGGGTAAAAACGGGACCCTATTACTAAGACTTCGATGTCCGTCCGTCCGTCTGTCTGTATGTCTGTCTGTCTGTCTGTCTCCAGGCTGTATCTCAAGAACCGCTATAGCTAGACTTCTGAAATTTTCACAGTTTGTTTATATCTGTTGCCGCTATAACAAAAAATAACTACTAAAAATAAGAAATAAAATAACTAAGGGGGCACCCATACAACAAACGTGATTTTTTGCTATTTTTTGCTCGATATCAATAACGGCAACAGATAGGCACTTGAAATGTTCACAAAATACTCAGTTGTATTTATACTTTTAGGTATAATTAATAGTAAAATTAAAATAAACTTAATAATTAAGTTAATTATTACAAAAACACAATTTTTGGCCTATTTTTGCTCTTAGGCGCTTTGCACACGACGCGCAGGGCGGGGCGGGCTGGTCAATTTCGCCGCGAACGATATCACAAAGGGAATCCTATATTACCAACCCACAGAGAGGGCAAAAAGACCGCGCCGCAGGTGCCCGGCGGGCACTGGCGGCGCGGCGTGGCCGCGGCTGCCCGCCGTGGATCACACAAACCAGTTTACATGCAGTAACGCAGACGGCGGCGCGGGGCGGCTAGCTCTATTCTCTCTATCTTCAGTAGAACGAACGTCCTGAACTGACTGCCTCCGCCCGCGTCGTGTGCTTTGTGTACGCGGCGAGGGCAGCCGCAAACATCGACGGGCGGACGCGGTCTTTATTTCTTCGTGGACAAAAAGCCCGGCCCGCCCCGTCGTCTGCAAAACGCCTAATGGTACGGAACCCTTCGTGCGCGAGTCCGACTCGCACTTGGACGATTTTTCTAAAATAAAAACAGTATTCCATAAAAGATATTTAAATCTCACCTGGGTGAATTCCACATTTATTACTTTTAATTAATTATTATTAGGTATTATCATTTATTATTATCTGACCTTGGTGAAATACTCATTTATTATTTATAATTAATTATTATTATTATAATAACAACTTTTTCCTTAACGAAAAGCATAAAGGAAGAGGCATATTATGATAAAGCCATCATAAGGATGGCTTTAATAATGTTTAAAAGCTGAGATATTTTTTTTACTTTAACTCATCATCATCAGCTGCTAACAATGTCTAGTTTACTTATATTTTTTAATGTATTTTAAGTACTTAAATAGTTTCATATTGAGGACCGTAAATAAAACCACACATAGAACAGACATCAAATTTAATAGATAAGTATTAACTATATAATGTATATTTGTAACATTCATATCGATTATTATATTGTCTACCCATATACAGGCGTAAGTGTATGGATACAATACAGGAATTCAAAATGACTAGAACTATTTAGAGATCGGGAGCCGCCCAGAAATGTAAGTACTTCTCCATTATATAACCACACTAAGCTGAATTCAGAAATTACAAAAAAATACTAAGGGGATGTTTCACCACTTCTTGATAAGTCCCAGATAGGCTATCCACCACTTAACTTGACAAATAAAGTATGGAGAATCTGTCAAATAAGTTGTGGATAGCCTATCCGGCACTTTATCAGGAAGTGGTGAAACAGGCTAAAACTCGGGTTGAAATATAAAACATATGTTTCTAATTTTTTATCCTGATATAATATTATGATTATTATCTTTGCAAAACCTATGATTTATAAAATTAAACAAAAAAGACTGAATTCAGCTTAGCGCAGCGCCAATAAACAATATTTACAAACAAAAAATTTTAAAAATTAAAACTTAAATATTCGAATTCGAGATTGTTGTTAAATTCGTCGTACCATGAGTATGTTTTGTGCTTCATAACTTTCCTTTACAAATAGACAAAGAATAAAAATATAATATTTATACGAACTATAGAAAACTAAACAAAAAATACTATATCTGGCACATGTTTGAATAAACTTAGATACTTACACAATATATTGTAATTTACTTTGTGATTTTACACAATATAATGGCAGTTTGAGACAAAATATTAGAGTGCCAATCACTGACCTCTATTATACAAGTATGCTGGACCTATGATACCCACTTTTTTTGTGCCTATTTGAAGCGGAATCAGCGCCCCCAGTGAGAGGGAAGAGATTTAAATTTGACGTAACTTGCGAATGGCCGCTTAATCGTTATTGGTTGTCATCACTAGTATTAGTTCCAAATACTCCCACTACTGCTATCAGCGCCAATATGGCGACTTTCAAACGTCATTTTTACGTCAAATTTAGTTCCTATAACTCACATTGGGGGAGCTGATTCCGCTTCAAATAGGCACAAAAAGTAGCCGTCCTTCAAAGGGTATCATTAGTCCAGCGTACTTGTATAATGGAGGTCAGTGGTGGCAATCTAATCGCCACATTGTAAATATAAAATTTAGGAATGTGCAGTAGAACCGACTACTATTATGTATGTGTTTTATCATGGGGAAATTTTGTATAATATTCAAGTTCAACTGTATCTTAACACCTAAAACAAAACTAATTTAGATTAACTTTCAAAATAAATATTTTTAACCATTTTAATAGTCAAGTAGCGCAAGGCGGCTTCCCCGAAAATCTTCAAACGACTGATCGGACACGCGCTCAGTTTCACAACCCATCTCAAAATACTTAGTAATAGTTCATAAGAAAGGACACTATCACTTAGAGACTCCGCTTGCGTGTTACTCGCACTCTCGCACGACAAAACGCGGAGCATCATCAAAATAAACTCGTCCGCGTCGACCGGAGACAATCGATCCGAAACGACGGTCGGTGGAGACAAGCGGAGCTGAAATATCCTAGTATTAAAGTTAGTCGTATATTACAAACTGCTTATGACGGACAGAATGCTTCAAAATGCAAGATAAAGGTCTCAAAATGCTACCATAATTGGTACAAGACAGTAAATCTGGTAGCTCGCCGGATCGAGCGAGCAAACCTTCGGAAAATATTAACTTTTTGAAAAGTAAGAGAGAGACCACTATAATAATGATAGTAAGTTATTTATTAAAAAGGCTTTAATATTTAGTAGATCTGGAGTTAGCTGCAATAAGTGAGCAGTATACTTCAAGGCGATATAGCATATAGGAGACAGATGACATTGAATGCAACCGAAGCGGTGGTATCCAAATTCGATAACATCTCATTATACTCGGAGGAAGTTATTACTATCATTATGGAAATTTCCATTACGCGTGAATAACTAGCAATCGGTAACGCCATTGTATAATTTAATGTGGTGGAAAAATACCGTCATTGGATTTTTTAAACAGATTAAAACCCATTTAAGGGAAGGATTGCTCATGGTGTAAGGGAACATACCCATACTACGTGACCCATTTAGGGGGGGGAGGGGGGTCTTCAAAATACTACGCTCGGTCACAAGAGGGGGGAGGGGGTCTAGAGTTTTGTCATGTAGTCAATTTCGCCGAGAGAAACGTCATACGATTTTTTTTTTCTCGCCATTTAATACTTGACACTGGCATTTATTATGGTTATTTATAGCCAACAGCCATTAAAAAAAACAGGCACTGTTGTCACTTGTCAGGCATTTTGAAGTTTGGTGAAGCTGTCAAGCTTGGTGATCATTTACTATATTTGGTGTTCGATTACAATTTGAACAACAGTCGTGACTAAAATAGCTTGTATGTACTATCGAGGAAATTGATTCTTAGGTAGTTGACAGACCAACGGCATGTAGTCGGATCATGTCAATTCAATGTTAATTGTGATCTGTCGGTTGGGTTTAACTCTAAACGCGACCAAATTCAAAAATCTTAAAAAGTAGGTCACGTAGTATGGGTATGCTCCCTTGAAGAACACGATAACTAACATTTTGTAACATACGGACATTCACTCATTTTTTTCCCTTATAATTTGAACAAACCTTGGAACTTATCTATTTCATCACCTGGCTCATATATCTGGCTACACATAAAATGCATTTTTTTTTTCAAATAATTTTCCCGGCCCCAAAGCCTCCATTTATGCAAAAACGGCATTTTTTTTATTGTTAGTTATTGTGTTCTTCTCACGTCTTCAATTATTCTTTCAAGTATGAAATAATATTATGAGCTACACCGGACTATTCGGCAGCAGAGCTACGCGACACAGCACATCCCGTGAAGTGACGCGGCGCTTTGCTGCAGTGAAGACACTCCTAGAAGCAAATATAGAGTCCGCGCCACCAAAGAAGTCCCGCGGAAAAACTGTGAAATAATTTAATTTGCCATCAGATTTTGGTAGACCTCAGCATAGGACCTGTCCACATTTCCACGTTACGACGTCGTCAACGTGGAACGGTGCGGTAACGTGGCACGGTACGTTGACGTGACGTGTAAATTCACGTCAACGTAACGTAAAAATGCACGTCATTTTTCTTCTCTTTCTCCGTTTTTAACAATAGCAAAATACGTATTGTGCGGTCCACATCTAGATGAGTAGTGAAGAATGTAGCAGTTTTCTGTTTTACAAGGCATAGCGACGTACAATGTTGCTATATCGTGATGTGCATTTTACGTTACGTTTACGTAGATTTGCACGTCACGTCAACGTACCGCGCCACGTTACCGCACCGTTCTACGTTGACGACGTCGTGACGTGGAGATATGGACAGGCCCTTACTCGAGATTCGTCCTATTTTAAACATCATAAAAACTCTACATACATAGCGCCCAAGGTAAAATTAATAATAACCGATGCTACAACATCAAACAACGCGATTGCAGCGCCGTCTGCGGGACTTCTTTTGTGGCGCGGACTCTATGTAATATTTTTATAACGTACAAACTTCAAACTGTGAGCAAACATTTGAGGTTACCAATTCAGCATGTTTTATATGCCGATCGCTAGATGGCGCTAAACAGAATACTCTGAAAGTCTTTAGCGATCGACTCCTCGCTTAAGTAAAAGTGGTTCTTCCATCCGAGGGGCCTAGTGGAAGAACCCGAACGAAATACGCAAAAATGGAAGATAAGCGACTGATATAGGCCTCAAAGCGGCGCGGGGAAGACATGAGAGGTGCAAAACATTTCAAAGGCAATAGCAAACGTCACCTACACGTTGTCTACTTGTAACATTGATTATACACTATCTACTCTCTACGAGTCATTGCGGCCTTATATTAACTCCTACCGAACATATATGTGATCGTACTATGCCCTATGTCAGTGCATTCACCTAACCGTGTAACATATATTACATTGGAAATCATTTATATATTTGTCTTTCATTAAATCTTCCAATAAATTCAAAAACTTCGGGACATGAATGTTCCCGTGATAATTAAAATAGTCGAAAGTTTTGTAGGAAAGCAATAACATCTAATACTCCGGTGCCCTTCCAAATCGAGGTTTATTTTTTCAGTCGGATAATACATACCGTTGGAGTTTTTGATGGGAGTATTAACATTACACTTACAATAATTACAATGTATAACACGCAACGGGCACATACGGGGCGTACATTTAAGGCGTTCGATGAACATTTAGAATACTTTTATTGCTGACCGACCGTTTTGTTTACAACTGCGTAATAACCACAGCCTTCAATAGGATTCAAATTACATTTATAAATGCGTAATTTGTCAACTTCTCAGTAACAATTTGTTGCTAGCTATGGAACTACTGATATTGCGTAGAATGTATTTTTAAATTAATATAACAATATTACAATAGATTAAATTTCATTCAGACTTTAACATAACTTGTCTCATTTCACTAATATCTATTATAGAACATGGTAAAATTTTAATTATGTTTTTAAAACAAAACAATTATCTCATCGATTACAATGGTTGATTTAAATATATCCCTCCAACAAGAAATAATAAATTTAAAGCATTCGCAGACAACTTCATAGCAAACTTTTGACCAAATTTAGGTTCTAAATAAATTACATTAACATTCATTCGCTGACTTTTTCACGTTTTACATAAAATTGTGCGTTATGATTTGGTAAATATTCATTGGAATGTTATCTACAACCTACCGTATTGTTAGTTAATAACATACGTTATTTTTAATCATTAGTTTATGTGTTAAATACTAGTAACATACGTATTGGAGTTATATTTTAGTAAATGTTTTGGCTTATTTAACCTGAAGTCTTATTCTCCTACCTATTTATAATGTAATCTCGTTTCAATCGCTCTTTAACTTGCTCAAGTACAATATTTTGACATATTCGAGAATGTGACACCTAGCGGATTGAAACAGGATTAAGTCATAAGTAGGAGAATGTGGCTTCTGAAGAACAAAGACTTTATAAAACCATTACCTCTACAATACACAGAGTTAACAAAATACAAAAACTTTATCTGTTGATTTCAGTGTCTCTGTGTTTAGATTTAACAAAAAATACCTAATACAATTGTGCATAGTTTCTTTCGCTGCCTGTCTCCTCGAGTATACTCAAAAAAATTGTTGGGCAGCTGCATTCGACCGAAAAAAAAATTCTTTTTACACATTTGACAGACAGTATCTGTCAAAGTGACTTCTGTCAAAATGTAAATATAATTTTGGTTTGGTCAAACTCACCCCTGCCCTGTTCAAACGTTTTAAACTAAATTTGTGCGTTTGTACAAATAACACTTGTGCGCAAAACAGTCTAATAACGTGGTCGTTAAAATTAACATTATATATTCGTTAAAACAGTGACTAGCACAGTTTCACGTAAGCTCTTCCAAATAAAACTAACTAGACTACGTTAAATGCAATATAATTAGTAAACGTGAGTGGCAGGTGTTTAATACGCTAACAAAAACGTTAAAAATTAAACTTTGTTTCCTACTTAGAGACTTTGTAATAACATTAAATAATGCTTAATATAATGGCATGAATATTTGCATACGATTTATGTTTGATTTATTCGAATAGGTGCCTGCGCTTTCAGAAAAAAAAAAAGGTTTTAAGCGTCCAAACTCCTTCGTGATAAACTAAGCTTTCTGAGTCATTGTATTAAAATAGATAAGAAGATAGTAATTTTAGTATTTTAAGAGATACCTATAATGATAACAAAACTCTGTACCCTATGGCCATACCAAAGAAACGAGGACGTAATACGTATTGCTCTTGTAACTCACTAAAACTTAGTGTGGGTTTCCTCAAAACGATTGAGATACAAGTTTTTAGTAATAATAGAAACAAACATTCGAACATTAGAAGCGTTAGATTACAATATACCTGTGTATACGGTGTTCTATTTGCACACTCTTACAAAGATAGTTACGATACTATGTATCTCTTTACTGTGTGTATAAAGTTTAACTTACACTTTCAGGCAAAAATATAGAACACCTTGTGATTATGATTTATACAACAACAGTGAAGGCATATGCAAACACACAGCGTGCGTTTAAGTGCTACTGGCTAACACGTGTCGCCCGTCCTAAGGCAAATGCAAACGCCACAGTAAGAGCACTTGAAGTGATAAACACATATTATAATCACAATACTGCACACGATGGTAGGTGTAACCACTAAAACTCGGAACTTCAGTACACGCACAGAATAACCACAGAAACTCGGGGCCTCGAGCGAAGCCGTGAAGACCGCCGTCCTCTCGCGGGGCTAGGAGTGAACTTAAACTATGAGATTGCAGACTTTGGAGCCGAGGGGGGCTCCTTAGAGGATAATATCACAGATTCCTACGTGAGAGCTCGCACAGGGTTAGCCTTCGGGTGCGCCGCCGCACAGCCGCTCCAGCTCCAACAACTCCTGAAAACAATGTTTTTGTCGATTAGATTATTTAATATTAGTAAGCCTTGACAGTTTCAAATACAATGACACGCATTTTATACTTTTTGGCGTTTATCTTTAAAATTGCGGTTTACACAGATCAAGGAAAATGAAAAAATGTATTATTAGCAAATTAGAGTTCCGTCCTAGTAGGGTAAGTCCATCATCTGACTATGAATCAATTTTGTCTCATGTTATAATAATTATATGCAGCTATCAGACAAATTGATTCATATTTTACAGACGTCCGTTATTCGATTGACTTATGTTAATATCACCCGCCAGACGACTTTAGACTTTAGATATTGATCTGTATGTTAAGTGTCCAACCAAATAACATAAGTCCGCCATCTAACCATACATTGATATCTCTAAGGGTCAATTTAGACCGCAACGCGACGCGTAGATGCATTTCTAAATTTTTATGGACTTGACAGACTTCAATTGCGAGAGACGTCATGCAAGTCTGTCAATTCAATACAAATTATGAAATACATCTACGCGTCGCGTTGTGGTCTCAATTGACCCTAATAGTACTTCGATTTGCATCGAGCGATCTTAAACTTGCACGTAGCCAACACTCGTCAGTCCGACACATACCTGGTCCCGCTGTCGTGTGAGCGCGGCTCGCAGGCGGTCGTGCGCGCGCGCCAGCTCCTCCCGCCGCCGCGCGTGCGCCTGCTCCAGCCGCCCGCACTCCTGCACGCCGCGCTCCACTGACTGGAAACAGATAGTCATATTTTACTATACTTAATATTTGAATACGAAAACCTCTGTCCGCTTGGCTGTCTGTGACATCCTTAAGGTGGCTTTCTGATCTTTGTCGCGAGCGACCGCGACCGGAAAAATTTAAACAAAATGCCACTTTATGACATAGGCTATATATTTAATTTTACTACGCCACTAGCTTTTACGCCGCCGCCGGCGGCAGCGTGGGTCGCCACACAAATGTCAGTAGAAAATGATACCTATAGTGTATGTCATAGAGTAGCATTTTATTTGAATTTTTATGGGTCGCGGTCGCTCGCGGCAAAGATCCGAAAGCCACCTTTACGTTTAAATCGCTGAACCGATTTAGTTGACATTTCGTTACAAATACGCTTCGACATAATCGACATGCCGCGATTATGAACTTGCAGGCGTTATCAAAACTAAAATAAATTACATTGCAAAACATGCAATTTTACTATGGTGGTGTAAAAAATTACACTCATTAGATCTAAATATAAATTCTTATAGTTGGGCGAATACACAATTGAAAATCTATAAGTAAATTGGTATAAATGTCGCGCTGAAAGAAGTAGAAAAGTTACTCACCTGCGAGTGTATCTCTCTCTTTATCCTAAGTATTTCGTCTTTATCCCTGTTTGTTTTCTTAGCCAGCGCCTTTACATCTTCCTTTCGAGAGTTTGCGAGTCTATTTAAAATCTCCTTCTTTTCAGTCTCTAACGAATCCTGAAAGAGGGAGAACGAAAAAAAAGGATTAGAATCCAGGCTTCTTGACTGATTTTATTTCTTCGTAAAGGCATAATGAGATATATCTATGATTTTGAATTTTTCACCTAACAAATAACACCATAACTTTTAGTCGCTTCTTCACCATGCTTAAGTTAGCTTAAATTAGTTATATCTAACAAACTTTGAAGTTAGAAGTTGGAAGGTGTTTTTATCAAGTGTTTTTGTGTACTGAGTTGACATTTGGACACTATAAAATGTCTCCTGCTAATCAATGAAACCGGTCACCAAAACCAAAACAGCTGCCTTACTCCCGACAGAATCACAATCGAATCGAGAGTCGAATCAGCTTGATCGCAATGTCAGCTTTTGCTACTTCCGACATACAGTGTGTAACAAAACTAAGTGATAAGTAATACTTTAGGGTGTGTACGTGTTCCTTGTAGAGAGTTCACTGTGAAAGTAGGAGCGCTGAAAGACCAATTTTTTTTTTTTCACTTTTGTATGGCCAAGGGCCCGAGCGTCACGAGTTTCCCTATACAAAAGTGAAAAAAATTGATCTTTCAGCGCTGCTACTTTCACAGTGAACTCTCTAGAAGGAACACGTGCACACCCTAAAGTATTATCACTTAGTTTTGTTACACCCTGTATATACTAGCGCAAAATCGTGCTGCGGCTCAATTCAGAACTAATTCGATCTCAACAGCTTTTCCTACTTCCGACATTTTTACTCGCGCACGATCGTGCTGCGGCTCTATTTGAAACTGATCAGACTCGTAAATCAAAATCGTATCTGTTTCGGAGGTAAGTCTGCAGGTGTAGACGGCGGGGGCGACTCTTATAACACTTAAACACGTCACCTGCAAAGCCTTCATCTGCTGCTGCTGCGTGTTGCGCATGTGTTTTTCGAGCGCGCCGAATATCGCATGGTGGTACCGCAGCCGCAGCTCGCGCTCCTCCGCCGCCAGCGTCGCGCCCGCACCCGCGCCCGCACCCGTACCCGCCCCGCTGTCTTCCGAGAACGATGACTCGCTCCTGCAGGGAAAAGTAAATAATTATTAAATATATATTTAATTAACCATTCTTATGGGAGTAATAATTGGTAGATATATAACCATATCTGTAAAATATGTATCTATATAAATCTGGTTGGTATAATATATCTTCCGATATATAACCAGATTTTTTTTCCATAGCCCATAATATAGCATTCTCTACGAGGCAACCTTATGAATATGAGCCATATAATATCACTAATCTAATCGAATTACACATCGTATGATTTGTGAAATAAACGTTATGATTCTTCAAAAGTTAGCACAAAAATTAGTGTTCGAGTCTTACGTAAGTAGAGTCTTTGCTTTTCCGTATTTCTCGCGCTCCTCATACATGAGTTGCAGTCAAGATACTTATAGTATTACTATTAAAGGTACTCACACATTCCGCGACGACAGCCGTTTCACGAAGAACTTGGGCGTGGGTTTGGTGCGCGCGTGTTTGCGGCGCAGCGCGTCGAGCTTGCGTGCGAGCTCCGCCCGCTTGTCGCGCACGAGCTTGCAGTCGAGCAGCTCGGCGAGTGCCACCGCGTCCGCGCTCTCGCCTGCCGCGCCGCCGTCGCCGTTACACCGCTCCGTCGCGCTGCCGTCCGTAGGCTCCTCCTCTGAAACTTAATAAAAGAACAGCTGAACAAATACTATATCACAGTCTACTATCTCTATACTTTTTAAATGACCTTCATACAACTCAAGAACTTGTGACGTCACAGACATGTCGCTTTATTCTTTACTACATTTTTTTATATCTTCGCGAGATTTAAATTTATTTATTTATTATTAAGTTTCCTTGCATTAAGTAGACGATAAAAACAATTTCTAGTCATCATGCTTGACCAAAATTGCCATATTGTTTCAACGTTCGATTTATATCATACATTAAGTTTGTTTATAAGTAAACAATTTGATAACAAAAATTAAATACTAGTAAAACACAATTTACGTGCTTTTTTATAATAAATTTTAACGACATTGATTTCGTTAAAATTGATGATAATTATTTAACATAGGGGAAAAAGTGCACGTCAATTGTGTTTTATTGATGATGAATTTCCACCAAGAACCTACAGTACAATCACTTACATAATATAACAAAAATTGTCTTAAATGACTCTCCTACCTGGTTTTTCAGGTTCTGACTGTTGATTGTCGCTGTTGTTGGACTTTTTGTCAGGCGTAATGTTAGGCTTGTTCGGGCTTCCGTCCGTGCTGTCAGGTCGTACCTGAAATATATACATATACATATTAATATAGGTATATAAATCTAATCTTTAACAATATTAGTTTAATTTATTCAGCAGTAAAGTTGTTGCCCACTGCCAGACCACCTCAAAACTCATACTTTAGGGGTGTCTGGCAGTGGGAAGGAATTGTCAAAAACGTTAGGCAGTGAAAGACGAGATTCATACAGTTATCCTGAAGAAAAATAAGATAAATAATTGGGCTTTATACTTTATCGAAGGTTAGGTAGACCTTCAGAACTAAAACTCTACCTCTAGTGATCATATCGAGGCAAACTTTCAGCTTTTATAAAATGGCGAAAGTCTGTCTGCCACTGGTTCTGGTTCTTGTGGTAAGAGTAAAACAGGCACTGCAAATCAAGTCAATCTCCTAGTATATTTTTTGTTTATTATACTCACAGGTCTCGGTACTGGCGTGAGTAGAGCGGGCTCCGGCGCGCGCGGCTCCTCGCTATCCTCCGTCAGCACGGCCAACTGCTGCGCGCGCTTCTGTATGTCGCTCTGGTACTTTATCGGGTTGGCGAGCGCCTCGGCTAACTCTGACAGCTTGTCCGGCACGTAGTCCTGTAAACAGAGATACAATAATTATGTTTGTAACTATGTGAGCTTAAACCCTTTTACAAAGTTATTATAATTCAACGTATACTCCCGTTAGGTGATAGAGGTTACTATGAAATTGAGATCCTCAAAATAATGTAACGTAAACTAACTGGCGTTAGTAGGTGAAAATACACCTACAAGCGCCAATCTGTACTACTGTTAATCTTAAGTCAATATCATTATTTATCTTCTCTTTCATAAATAACAATAAAGAAGGATTAGCATGGTATTTAATACGCAATCTACTTTAACCCGCTTTATGTAAATAGGGATATACAACAAAATGTATTATATATCCCCATTTGCTAAGTGTGTAAAGTGATATTAATTAGTTCTAAAACCACCCTCTAGAGGCGCCACATACCTTCACGCGCACATGCAATAGCAGGCTCGCGGCCAACGGGAGGCCCATCTCGGTGCGCAGCCCCACGTGCCTGTACCCGGGGCGGAGCCCTAGGACCGGGAGTACACGGTGCCCCAGAAGCCGCCCCCCGCCCTCTTCATGAGCCGCAATCCGCAACATCGCCAGCTCCGGTAACACAACCTGAAAGAGAAAGAGAGAGTTATTAGAGATTGAGATGGAGAATGTAGAATCTGATGTATTTCGGTAATTTTAGTAGTACAATACATATAAGATCTTATCTTTCCCATCATTGATTACGGTGATGTGTGCTATTTTGACTTAAACGCTGACCAACTTAATAAACTTGATCGCCTACTCAATAACTGTTTAAGAGTTATTTTCAATTTACGTAAATTCGATCATGTCTCTACCTTTCGATCGAAACTACACTGGCTATCAATACGACAGCGCCGCTCTACTAGGGCCTTGTGTATGCTCTACTCCCTGTTGCATTGCCCCAATGCTCCTAAATATCTAACACCCCTTTTCCAATACCGTTCCAGTACCCATGACAAATCCCTTCGATCCTCTAATAATGCACTCCTTTCTTGCCCTTCCCATAGATCAGACATCATCCACTCGTCTTTCAACGTACAGGCTATACTACTCTGGAATGCTCTTCCTCGAGAAATCAGGCTAACCAAAACCAGGGACACTTTTAAACATAAGGTTCGTGAATTGTATTTGGCGCAATTGGCACGAAAGTATTAAATATTTGTTTTAATTACACTTTATTTATACTTTTATTATATATATACTATAATATATATATTTATAAGTATTATATAATATACATTATATATTATGTACTAGTATTTTTTAAAATTAAATAATATATACTTAGCATGATATTTTTATGTAAATATAGTAAGTAAGTAATTTGTATTAAATTAGGCATATTTTTATAGTATAATTAGGGTAGTTTCGTATTACTAAGTGAAATGCTTGCTCATGACCCTAAATTTAGATTGCATTTTATTTATTTTTTTCCATCTTTTCGCACTATTGGCACCTACACAATTTTGTTTCTGAACACCTAAAGGTTGACTGGTAGAGAATGCCATTTGGCATTAAGTCCGCCTATGTACCAACATTGTGCAAAAAGTATAAATAAATAAATAAGAGGGTAAAATACATAATAATTTTCAACTCAAATGCATCTTTTTTTCTTTTATTTTAACACCCTTACTAGTAAAAATATTTGCACAGCAGCATTCAAGGTCCGTCAACTATGTATGTGATGCTTTCAATATGTAAGACAAAAAAGAGCAGATCTTGCATTAACAATCACTGTATATATTTTATTATTTTTATTTGTAGGATGCTAAAATATAAAACAAATGCTTTTGAAGTCAAATTACTATGTTTCAGTTAAGTACTCGTTACTTACAACAAAGAAAAATAATAACAGTACACATCAAGCATAGAGCAACTTGGTACCGTTGTAACAAATCAAATCAAAATATTGGGAATTAAATGTAGAAACATAGTCGAATGTCGACGGTTAGATAAACAAAGCGAATATAAAACAAAAATATTCCGCCAAAGTTCCGCCGCCGCGCTGCAACAGCGCGACGTCGATTTATTATTTACAATATCTGCCGTATTCCTCTGTGGTTCCAGAGTTTTATATTGGTTTTAATATTAGATTCGAATTATACGCGAAATCCGAATATGGAGAACGCTGTAGTGCAGGGATGGCGAACCAATGGCACGCGTGCCACCAGTGGCACGTGAAATAAAAATTGGAGCACGCTTCTGGTCACAAAACTAGTATCGAAATTTTGCTACCAACAATAAAGGTAGATCCACCTCTGCACAGTGAGCACCAAATTAGGCAAATTTTGAAATACGCACCGAATCACAAAAAAAAATATTGAATGGCACATTTATGACTTCTTCAGAAAGATTTCTCCAGAAAAAGGGCACGGTGATACGAAAAGGTTCGCCATCCCTGCTGTAGTATAACTGTTGTATTGTATTGCATTGTGATGTATTGCGTTTGTGTTCACAAATAAAACCGTGGTGTTATTGAAATAAATGTTTCACCTTTAACGTTGTTACAAAAAGTGTACCGACGTAAATGATTTCTTTATTATTGGTGCAATGTTTATATCAATGCCATCACTAAGCTTATTTCAACGCATCATATATTTTTTATCATACGTTCTGCCTATGATAAAAAATATTAGACTATATTACCTATTACATACATAATTTAGTCGGTTTATGTTTTATTAATCGTTATCTGTCAGCTAGGCTTAACATAACTCGACCACATAATATATCCGAAATCCGAATATATTAAAGGCGAAAGTGTGTTTGTCTGTCTGTATGTCCGTCTGTCTCTCAGTCTGTATGTCCGTCGGTCTTTCTGTCTGTTACCTCTTCAAGCCTAAACCGCTGAAACGATTTTGCTGAAATTTGGTATGGAGATCAAATTGAGCCCCGGGATAGGACATAGGATACTTTTATCCCAGAAAAATGTACGGTTCCCGAGCGATAAACGCATTTTGGCGCAACGGAGTTGCGGGCTTCATCTAGTATTAATATAACAATAATATAATGTCTCTCCACTATCTATGTATCAATTTCAGTAAGTACATTACCTTCTTGAAGACGAACGGCTCGTCGCCGTAGACGGGGTTAATCCCGTTGTTGGGGACGGTGCGCGTGCGGAACTTCTTGCGGACGGTGTCTGCGGGCAGGCCGAACATGTCCACCTCGACGTACGTGCCCGTCCGCCGCTCCGTCAGCAGCTGACCGGACACCACGCGTACCGACAGCGACCCAGCGATTATGCCGTCGACTGTACTCTCCGCGAACGGGTCTAGCCGACGATCCTGAAATTCAGATGACGTTTAAAATTTGTAAATAGAACATTAGCACCATTCCCCGACACTGAAGCGATGGGACGCGCCAAGGGCAAGATGACATTTAACACATATTTAAACGTGTGGCGTCGCATTGCTCCGCTTATATCAGTGCAGCAGACTCGCTGCTAATGCTGAGCTGGGGTCCATTTTTGGCATCACTACATAATATTATAAAACAAAGTCGCATTTTTTCCCTCATGTCCCTTTATTCCCTTTAATCTTTAAAACTACGCAACGGATTTTGATGCGGTCCTCTTGAATCACTCTAAGTATAATAACATTCATTAAATAGTGGAGAAATACTGTTATTTTTGAGATTTCTAATCTGATGTCGTAAATAATTACATTTTTTTCCGCTTACATTGCAAACGCAGGCTGAACCCTACGAGATTTATCAAAATAATGTACTAAGTATTGTACACAATGAAAAGGTCTACAGAAAACTCCGCGATGGTATATGTCTATCTCTTATGAATATCCCACAATAACAGTTTTTTATCATTTACTTTTTACTACAAATAATGGCTAATTTTTGAAGCGATTTTAACCAATACGGCGTTAATCCTTATTAAATTAAATACTTTAAATACATTGTTGATTTAATATATATCTATATGGCCCTTTACAGAATATGATTTAAATGAATATTTTCGAAGATATTATAGATTTAAAAATTGCGGGACGTAGCTTTTGCGGCGGTACCGGCCATTAATGCGGGCCACGGGTAGTAATGAATATACTTAAATCAAAACTACTCAATCGATTTTAATAATTTTTTCAGTGAGTGACATAGGCTAAGTATATATTTTATACCCGTGCGAAGCCGGGGCGGGTCGCTAGTCACACAATATAATGTTAAACTAATTGTATTGTGTCCTTGTTCTTTCGTCTGTTTGTAATAATTATTGTGTTGTGTGATGTGCAAAATAAACTTTTCTTGTTCTTATTGTTATACCGTATAGCTAGCTACACATATGAGTATATGACCTGTGACAATATGTTATTGAGCATGCTGCATGGTACAAGTGGCAGAAAAAACTACGTCAAATATGTACAGTCTACAAGCGACTAACGTGTCCTTACTGAGTTTGCTTTAACTTTCGTAATAGTATGACGTAATTACTCATTATTTCGATTAAAAAACTGAAACGAAACTGAATCTTTAGATTATTTAGTAGTTATATTCGAACCACTAATAAGCAAAAACCGCATCACAAGCGAATTTAAAAGAGTCCAAAGTATTTGAATGTTTGCATAGCCTCGTGCATTTTGTTAGCACTCGCTTTTAGCGTCACTTTATGCAAACGTTTTGGCTACATCGTCGTGTCACTTGTCGAATGTAGTTTGCACCGCAGTGCTAATGCAAAGCGAAGTGCCGCTGCGAGAGCAATATAATTTACCATATTTTTGCATATTTCATAGCGCTGCAAATGAGCTTCGGGTATACAGAACCAAAGTACATAGTAGCAGGACTGAGAGTTACTTTTTAAAAATATTGTAGGGGCAAATTCATGACGTCGCGTTAAAGCATTCCTCTAAGAAACATAGAAGTCAAAAGTATTTCTTTGAGCGATGTTACTTTCATACTAAACATAAAATATAGGGGAGTGTAATGTGTATGTACCCTAAAGTATACAATAACTTTCCTTTGTTACACTGTCAGGTTAATAAAGTTGTATTATTATACCCAAAACAAATAACTTGTGAATTTCTAATGAAGCAATATCTGTCGTAAACGGCAATCAGAGAAATTGCCCGCCGGTAGCAGGTGTTGCAATAAAAGTTAATGAAAGTCAAACCGTATGTTGAGCACACCGGTTAAATATTGAAAACCATTTCATTGTAAAGTGAAAACGCATGATAAAGGTCGCAAGTAGGTAATATTGAGACATTTAAAAACACGAAATTAAAGAGGCTATTAACACTAAAGTGCGGTCACGGAACACTTAAATTTTGTAACAGGTAAAACGGAAAACCATAATATTAGCTACTTATCACTTTTTCACGCGCTATTATGATTAATAATTGCTATTGCGCTCCTGGTGGCCCACAACAAAACCGTTTTGAGACTGAAACGATCGAATCAGAATGCCGCGTCCTACTCTAACAACGTCATTTCACGTTTGTTAGAGTTAGACGCGGCATTCCGATTCGTTCGATTGAGTCTCAAAACGGTTTCGTTGTACAGCCCCTGTTTCCACAGCTAAACACGAACTTCTCGTTACCGCACTTTAAAGAGTCAAGCTGTGTGAGCGAGACAGAACTATTACCACGTACCTTTCTCCTCATGAATTCGGGTTTGAGTATGTACCCGCAGCGCCGGTTGTACTCGAAGGCGCCGAGGTTGAGCTGCATGGCCAGGTCCAGCGTCTGGTAGTTGAGGGCCACCAGCTGACAGCCAGCGTTCCAGAACACCTGACAAACACCATTTTATTTTGTTATCTCGTAAACGAATAGTAAAATGTTGTTCTTAACTAAATAAAAACTGTAAATAACAAATTGTTATAAGTACTAGATGCATGTATGTTATATTAATCTTTGTTCGATCTAGTCCGTTTTCTATACAACTACAAGAGTTCTTATGAAAATTTTATGTTCAGCCAGCGCATATAACGTTGCTTTATTAAGTATGACAAAATAACATTCATCACGTTGCAAATAGCTTTTTCTATTTACTTGTGTCACCCAAAAATATTTTACGAACGACTATTTTCAATCTCAGACTCAAAAAACATAAATTAAAAAAAAAAGCTTTTCATTACCTGTGGCATGAAATTACTGGAGTCGAACCTCGTCCCTGCAGGGTAAACTCGGGACAGCTGATTCTTGTTGTAGTTGACGAACTCTATCGGCCGCTCCTTGAGTAAAGTCGTCGCCTGCTTCTCGTCGAACGAAGACATCTCGTAGAAACGGTTCTTCTCTGTGTTACAAAGTTATAGTCAATAGGGTCAGCTACAATGCAACGCTACATTTTAAAGATAATTACTTCTCGGTGTCCAATATTAAATATGTTTTAACTTTTATGCCATTATGCCAAGTACTCACATACGGTTTTACTCGATAGTTTTACTCCAAATCGAGTAAAAATTATCGTGTGGACAGCAAAACTCACAGCTCGAAGGCTCGCATCGAGCCGGCTCGATAGAATGAAATAAATCTAATTTCCTTCGAACTTACTCGACGCGAGCCGTAGAGCTTTACTCAAGCCATATTTTTACTCGATTTGGAGTAAAACTATCGAATAATGTCAGCTGAATGTGTGGACGAAATTCCGAGCCGTGGTTTTTACTCTACGTGATTGCTCGATCGAATAAAATCGTATGTGAGTACTTAGCATTAGAAATTTATTAGATTTTCTCGGTGCACGAAAACAGATTGTTGGCACTTGGCACCAAGGAACTACTCACTGCTAAGCACAACAGATGAACTACAAATGGTAATATAGCAAAAATGTACCATAAAACTATCTGATTACCATACAGCAACTTGGTACTAAAACTCGCCTTAAAGCACCCATTTACAAACACTACAACAATATTATGTATTAGACATCATGTTCAGTCTTAAACGCACGCACGCCTGCAGTCACGCACGTACACACACGTACGCACGCAAAAACACACACAAGCAACTCACTCTCAGCGTTCTCGAAGCTGCTGAAGTGCACAGGCTGCACGTAGTTGACGAGCGCGGAGATCTCCGCTGCGGCGTGCGTCTCGCGCGCCTCCTCCGCCGTCACCCCGCCCTCCGCGCCCGCCTCCCCCTCCTCCTCGCTAGAACTGTCCGACTCTGACGACTCCGACGACTCCTTAGACCCCTGACGAGGCAGCTGAGAAGAGAAATCAATCAATCAAGTCAATTCCTTATTCTTACGTACCATTAATGCATAACGTCTCATCCGTAGAATAAAGTCCGATTTACAGGATAGGTTAAAGGGTTTTGGAATTGTTGACTTGTATGATTCAGATGCGGTTAGACTTTAGATACATATAAAATATTTAGTATCTGTTTATTATGTTGTAAAAATATATCAAAGTCTAAAATAATAATTTTGGTCTCATGGTAAAGTCTCACCGCTTTGGAGTTATACAAACCAACAACTATAAAGTAACGACCGGTGTAGGTCCAAATAAAATCGCGCGACAGGAAACGATATAACTCTCGCAAGACACATTATACAGGACTTCAAAGAAGTCTTCTTAGCGTAATTTGAAGATGTCTGAATATAACAAGAAGCTTGTGATAATGATTGAGTGATGATTTTTACTGACTACTCCCGCGGTTTTATTACTGCCATAAAACAAAGTGTACTGAGAATATTACACGTTTAAAACCACTAAAACACCATACTATCGTCTCATAAAACAAATACTGTTTACACTTTTTCCACGAAAACCGCCAACAATCGTCGATTTCAACCTCAGACGTACATAAACACCGAAACAGGTCAAAGTACAGTAGAGATTCGATTATCCGGACTGTTATCCGGTTTTACGACTATCCGAATTATCGAGACTGATTAAACAACCTTAAATCATCAAGTTGAATGAAGAAACACAATATTAATGATTAATGGCTGACATCAATGTAGAAAGGGAGCTATAGGGGTTGGAGTCAAAATATTCTAGGACACTAATTATTATAATCTAATAACGACAGTATAAATATTATGGATATTTAATTTCTTTTGGGATATTTTTGAGATATTCTGAAATCAAATGTTTCCACTTCCGTCAATTGGTAGTAGGTTAGGTTCCGGGTATGTTGTGGTTCCTAACTTCACATATCAACAGATCAATATACCTACCACCTAGATATTATGTGCTTAAACAAACTTATGTAAAGAAACCTATTTCCTCAATAACAGGATATTCGATAATCTAAATCCAAAAAGTCCGGAAAATCGAGTCTCTATAACATGAAAACTTCAGAAGACTGATGCACGTAAATCATGTTTTATCACAACAACATCGATACATCAAGTTTATTGATTAATAATAGTGCGCGTTATTGGAAATGGGGCTATAACTTATTTCCCCGCAGACGGATTAACATCATCTTACTTCTTGTTTTACCTTCGAGTTTCTAGAAGCGGTTAGCGGTCCTTATGTCGTTAGCATAAAGGTCATGTCAGAGGCAAGATAACTCTAAACGACTGTACCTCTCGCTGCGAGATAAGGGATACACCACAGACTTAGATCGAGATAGATACCGCATGTCCCTCCATTTGTATGAAAACGAGCGTGCCACTTTTTTCCTACCTACTGTGACGTACCGATGATAAGAAACGTGTCCATTATCTAAGCCAAAGTTTCTACTCGAATTTCTACAGCTCAATACGGCACAATTAGGCATTTAGGCATTTTTAAAATTCCAATTGAAGTTCGATTCCGATAGCAGACTAAAGAACAGACTTTCGAACGACGAGCATTGCTCGTCGTTTGGGAACGCGATATGGCACGCGAAGCACATACACATGCGGTATCTATCTTGATCTATGCCTGTGGGATACACTGTTATACGTTATACATTTTTATTAGGGTAAAGATCTGTTACAATAAAAAGTAGTTTTATAAAGATAAACGGGATCTTTGAACATTTTTAAACAATGCGATATTAAGATATGTAAAATTAATGGTTAAACAAACTTCACTTAAGGTAAGTTTGTTTAACCATTAATTATAAATCGTCGCTGCATGCTCGAGACTTTATAATTAACATGGTAGATGTTCAGAGTTCTTATGGAAAATCGTCATTCAAATCTTTAACACTGTAATATTAAAAATATATATTGTAGAAATCAAATTTTTATATTAATTATTTATACCTAAATATAACAGTGTATAGAACCATAGACTAAGGAAAATAATTTCTCTATGATATACTTAAGTCTGAGATGCATATTTTATCATAGTATTAACAATATTATTCTTGCTCAAAATTGTATTAGCAAATGCATTAACATTTATAGGGTAAAAGAGGTCTATTATAGAATTTACCAAAAAGAGAGATCTACCTGACCACCCTACGACTCTATTCATAGTCTCAGTGGAAACGCCGCCACGACAATCCGCCGATGTAGAGGCATGACGAGTTCAATGTGCCGAAAACTGTCAAGTGCCCTTTTTTTTTTTGTCAATATTAGTCTATCAGATTTATCACTATTTCTAAGTGATTGTGTTTTTTGTAAGTAGAAAAGCTGGACAACTTTCTTTTTTATGATTATAAAAAGGAACGATTAAGTTAGGTTGATTTTTTTTTTTTTTTAGGATTAGAGGTTTAATCAATTCGTCTTGGATAGGTATTTGAAAAGTGGAGTTGCATTTATTTATATTTGAGACTTTTATAAGAGAGTGTCTGCACGCGTTGGGCAGTTGCCAGTGCAAGTAGCGTTATTTATTTATTTATTTATTATTATATATTATTATTATTATGTGATAAAAATTCATTTGGATACCAATTACTTACAAAATCAAGAACTATAATATTAGCGTCCCAAGTGTTCTGATGTTTAGGAAAACATGGTCAGGATTTAAAGACACCTTTAAGTAATCTACTGATATTACTATCTGTGCTAAACCTTTTACTTAAGATGAGAGAAAGCGCCGAGCGTATGGTATTCACTCCTGAATACCTAGATCCTAAATTCCTAATCTAAATTGTTCAATTATAAATTGTAATGCTAGTTGATTTGAAACATTGAAACAATCAGTAAGCTTATTTTCAGTACAAAATTTCCAAATTTGTTTTTATGCCGTATCGTATTGCTTAAGCGTGTTACTAGATAAATACGAAATCATTAGATCAATTGTCTCTAGATTAAACGATTCATGTGAAAACCCTTCCCTGATAAACGGCACGACACCAGGGTAAGGCTTCACCACAAGGGGTGTGCGTTTCTGAAAGGTGATAATAAAGATCATATTCTGGTCTAAAGTAGATAACCTCGGACGATAATATAAGTTTTAAAAATAATGGATACCACGCCTGACTAGGCCAGTAAGGGAAGACGATAATGCCAGATGCCTGATCGTTGATTATTTTACGTACCTAAAAATTTTAATATTAAAGAAAATGGGGAAAACAGTAGAAGTAACTACTCCAGTAATTTATTGTAAAGGTGTCAATATTCTATGCGTTAGGATGTCTTTTCCAAGAAACATACTTATAACATTTGGCATTAATACAGGAGGCAAATAAATCAATGTCTGGAAGACCAAATTTGTCAGTAAACTTGTGGTAGACTTCAATGGACAAACTTCATTCAGTATCTATATTACTGCCATCTTGACTCCGTCTACGTCAATTTTCTCTTTAGAATTGATATATGATGCAAAAATAAAGTGGCGTTCCTCGCACCATTGTCCATTTTTAAATTAGCTGTGCTTCATCATTAAGATGTTCGTACTACACTCCTCCCATTCTGTTGATGTAGGAGATTGCAGTCCATATTAATATCAATTCTCAAGAGAATTTCTTTATTACTTATACAAGAAATTTGCAAAACATTTTAATCATTTTAAGGCTGCCCGTAATTTTTATAAATTTATATGACATTGTGACTCTTCTTTGTTCCAAAACTCATTTGATGTTTCCCCATCGCAAGCTATTCCCCATCCTGTGAGGGAAGCATCCGAGAATATTTCAATATGATATTGCCCATAGCGAAGAGGTTTGAAAGTAGTCAATATAAGTAATATTGTTTTGCCACCATAAAAAGTCTGACTTCATGACATTACTTTATCATAGTAATTATCATTTGATGTTCTAAGAGCCAACAATTTCTCTCTTCCAAACCGCTTCCTGAATACTTGTATACTTAGTTATCCATAATCCGTCAACCATAAGAAGTCAGTAGGCCTACAAACTTTGCAAAGTCTCTAATAAATATCGAATTTATATTATATACATTTTTTTTTTTTTTACTAAGTAAGCCCAAAATTTTAAGTCTTTTATTATGGTGTACCTAATTTCAAAGTCATTTTAGCTGTAATTATTTATTTTGAGACCTGAAAATCTTTTTCTTGTACTCAGAAATATGTCACTTTTTTGTTCATTGATTACAAAGCCTAATTAATATTATTATTATTTTAAACAAAATTATAAGTTCATTAACGTTATCACTGCAGGAATAATTGTGAAAATTGTCTACACATAATATGTCATCTAAATAGTATACTAGACGATGGCCCCGGTTTCTTAAGTAAGTTATAACAGGTTTCATAAGATTTGTAAACACGAATGGTGCAGAACAAAGAAATAAATCAGCAGAACTTCGACCAAAGGGCAAGCATTGAAATTCATAGGTCAAGAAATTTAAATCTCAAAAACTTTCTGCTTGATTTGTGTATGGGAATACAAAAATAAGCTTCTTTATATCAATATTTGTAACGTCCAGTTTCGATACTAACTTGATAGCAGTCCTAATGTCCGGCATTTTAAGGGACTAGTTTTTATAAATAAATTTAGTTTTTTTTTTAAATTCAGAAAAAATCTGTAACTTCCATCATCCTTAGGAATGAGAAAGATTATAGAAATAAATTGTCCAGGAACATCCTGACATTCAGCAATAGCGCCTAATAATTGTAATAATCTAGTGATTTCATTATTCATGTGAATTACTATTTCATAGGCCGAAAAAGATTGATGTGGCACGTAGACTTGTGTTACGCAATGAGAAAAAGAAATTATATATCCAGATACATATTCGAGAACGACAGGATCGTTAGTGATAACTTTCCAGTTATTACAATGATTTGGCAGTTTTGCTAAAGCAGTTAGTTACCTCTAGTTCCTGTGGTTCTGTCCGTATGGCTCGTTCCGATCGGTGTGCGTCGTCGTAGTGCGTGGCCGTTTGTGCGTCTGAGCTGGTTCCGTATTCCTGGGCCCACTCTTTCTGCCTCTTATTTAGGTGGGCCCCAAGAGTTTACCGGCCTGTTAGGCAGCGGTTGATTATGCTAATATGACGATGTAGAAGGTTGTTGTGGATCATAAGACTTTTTAAACTTAATCTGTAGACCCGAACGTTCTGCCATTTTAGTAGCCTTGATGTAACATTACAATTACGGTAACGAGTTGATGTAAGATCAATCGCCGCAATACACTGTCCAAGATAATTGTGCTTTTTTCTAATCGTTTGTCTATTTTAAACTGAATAAGTTAAAACTCAAGCTAGTTCCAGATTAACAACTGGAGCTTTTAATAAGGTTAAATTTTCAGGTATATGGATGTTTTTCATTCATTTTTGCATACACTCCTTACTTAGGAGTCCACAACAAATTGGTCCCCAACGTTCAGAGATCTCATCCCTAATCTTCGGCGCAAAAACATCCACTTTCTTTTTCAAAGAACCCAAAGCTTCTAAAATATCATTTAATAAAGATGGGATGGGTTCGACCGCATTGGGCACTGCGTCTGTCACCTTGAGAGGTCGAGACAGATGAATTATTATTTAGTAGCTCCGGTAAAGCGTCATGTTAATTAAATCACTTCCGGTTGCATCAGCCTCAAAAGGCATACAAACAACGGATCGAACACTCCGTACCGGTGAAATTAAATACTCGCATTCACTATCAGTCTGAAAGACTGAAAAATAAAACTTTCATCAGCCCCTAAAAAGAGGTAGCCAATTGGTATATATGGTCAAGATCGCATCAAGACTCTTTAAATATACCTTTGAAAAGAGTATGTGTGGCCATGATCGCATCATGACTCTCTAATCATACCTTTGAAAAGAGTATGTGTGGCCATGATCGCATCATGACTCTCTAAACATACTCGTACATATTGAGAGGTCGAGACAGATGAATTATTATTTAGTAGCTCCGGTAGAGCGTCATGTTAATTAAATCACTTCCGGTTGCATCAGCCTCAAAAGGCATACGCACAACGGATCGAACACTCCGTACGGGTGAAATTAAATTACTCGCATTCACTATCAGTCTGAAAGACTGAACAATAAAACTTTCATCAGCCCCTAAAAAGGGGTAGCCAATTGGTATATATGGTCAAGATCGCATCAAGACTCATTAAATATACCTTTGAAAAGAGTATGTGTGGCCATGATCGCATCATGACTCTCTAAACATACCTTTGAAAAGAGTATGTGTGGCCATGATCGCATCATGACTCTCTAAACATACTCGTACATATTTTGTTTTTAGCTCTTCACCAACTTCCGATCCATTCGTTTTTTCAAACGACGTTCCAAGCAACGAATCCTGCTCATTTCGTCCTCCGATTTACGGAGTTTTCGCTTACACTTGATATTTAAACTTACTATGCACTTATATTCACTTAAAAACACTTTAATAAATTATTAAGTTATTTCACTGTTCACTTCACAAAATTAAAGCAATATAACCTAGTTAGAGATGTTTCGATGCCCGAACACTAGAAACGAATGAGGACCGATCTGCAGTGAACCTCCGAGGTAAACTGGTGGGGAGAAACCGGTGGCGGTGGGGTAAAAATTGCCGCGCCATCTATTTTATTTCTTCAGGAAGCTCTGAAAAGTGTTCGATGCCGGAAGCTAGGGGCGGACTACCATGTTAATTATAAAGTCTCGAGGATGCAGCGACGATTTATAACTCTCTATGAATAAGTTATGTTCTTAGCCCATGTAGTAAAATAAAGTATTCCATTTTTGATCCACCTTAAACTTTATTAACATAAACTGTTTTAGTTATGCTACAAGCTGTACGATCCGTGGCTCATTCAGTTATATCACCCGAGAGTTTCTTGGAAAGTGATCCATATATCTTCGACATAAAGGTCCTGTGAGAGGTGGAATAAATCTGAACAGACTGTAACCTAATGGCTAATTCCTAAGTGTCAGCCGTCTGTGAACGCAGTAGTGACTAGCCCAAGGCGCGTAGACGGATGCTCTCTCGGTCGGCGTCGACTGATCGGAATTCGGATCTAATGTACTACCGAATTAACTGATGAACAGATCAGTGCCGGTTTCAGCATTACCAACGCACTGAGTGAGATTGCTTGTTAGTAATGTGCGTCCTTAAGGGGTTAGGCACCTAGAACGAAAGCTATTTATTATATTTACCCCTGGCCTACTTGACATAAGCGGAAAAAAACGAGCTAGCGAAGCCAGTGAGCTAAATTTTTTACATTTTAACGTACAAATTGTGTAATTTTCAGTAAAAATTATAGATAGGTACCGCAAGAACTTAAACTCGTAAAGCACATACATAATATTATATTACTAGTAATTACTAAAAGTTAACACATTATTGAAATTTAATGTATGTTTTCGCAGACAGCGGGATAAGGAATAGGCGACAGCCATTAATGGTGTGTGAGCACTCCTCTTCGATTCCCGTGAGGAAAATAGACCTATGTTTTTCACCAAGGGCCATAATATACCCATGTTTTTACCGAGGGGCCAAAATATAACTCGCTTTTCACTGGGGGGCCATATTATTGGCCTCCCGCGGCCTTTCCTACGTAAATTACCACGAATATTGCTCAAAAATTGATAATAATACGCGCCGAGGGGCCAAACATTGTTCACCTAATAATGTAACAAAAGATGTTTTAAACATCGCTTTTAATAATGGGTAAAGCATTTTCTTTTAAAATGTTGTAATTAGATGTTTTGGAAAAAGGATAATCCTCATATTATTTCCTTCATTTTTTGTCAGTAAGTAGCTTAATTTATCGATCGCATTTAAGTTCACAAGTCACAATATAAATACTAAGACGTAATTTATGTTGTTATTTAATTCAGACAACCTAGATCTTTTTTATGTATTTAATATATTTATTATTAATGTAACATAAAGAAACTAGACTTATTTGCGTGGCTAGATGTACAAAAACAACATAATACAATATAGTATTCAATGACCCGAGATGCCATCCATATAGGTTTTCCTAATTGAACAAACAAAAAATCGGCCAAGAACGAGTCGGACTCGCGCACGAAGGGTTCCGTACTGTTATTGAGCGAAAGTTGGCAAAAAATTGTTTTTTGTATGGGAGTCCCCCTTAAATATTTATTTTATTTTAATTATATTATTAATTATTAAAGTACAAATATAACTAAGAATATTGTGAGTATCTCAACTTTCTCAAGTGCCTACCTGCTACCATTATTGATTACGACACGTTTGTTGTATGGGAGCCCCCCTTAAATATTTATTTTATTTTGTTTTTCTTGTTTATTTGTTGTTATAGCGGCACCAGAAATACACAATCTGTGAAAATTTCAGAAATCTAGCTACAGCGGTTCTTGAGGTACAGCCTGGAGACAGACGGACAGACATCGAAGTCTCAGTAATAGGGTGCTGTCTTTACCCTTTGGGTACGGAACCCTAAAAACAGAACATAAGTGAATTGATCTCAAATGTGCAATATCCCAATTCCCAAGGTTTTATTGCGCCTAAAAGAAATTGGCATGTAGGGATTACTTAATATGCTGATGAAATGAGCTGAATTATTTTATGCAGGTGCGGCGTAGTAGTACGGGAGCCCTAGAACATTTTTTTTTATTACTATCAAGCTAATTCTTTTGTGAGTAGCTTCATTTTGATAAGACGAACAAAATTTTTATTTGCGAAAAATCTCGAAAGTGGTTTGGAAAAAATCTCGAATCTCGAAAGTGGAAAACAGAGATAGAAATGATTTCATACTTTGAATTGATGGTCCTAAAATATGGACTGTTGTTGGTTGGTTGACTAATGAACCCTAAAACGGAACCCTAACAAGCTGATTTTTTGTATATTGATAGGTTAATAGCAATATAATTTAAGAGTAACATTGTCCTACAAATAGAACAATCCATATTTTAGGACCATCAAATCAAAGTATGAAATTCTTTCTATCTCTGTTAGCTTCCATTTTCGTGATTTTCCGCAAATAAAAATGTTGTTCGTCTTATCAAAATGAAGCTACTCACAAAAAATTAGCTTGATAGTAATAAAACAAAAATTGTTCTAGGGCTCCCGTACTATAGGGTTAACCTCCATTCTTATAGGCTTTTCTTACCTCTTACATTTCAAACTGTCTTCCAAATCTCTAGTCTCTACCTATTATACAGGTCAGTTCAATGGAACGTAAATGTCTACCAGAATCTGATGGCAATTCTTGACAGCAGATTTTCATAAAATATCCTTGATCATTGGATAAATTTTTATATTTGCAAGTTTAACACACAGAATCAGCCGCTATAAGAAAAAAAAAGGATCAAAATGTTTTATCCCAAATACCTAGAGTCAATTTATTTTCTCACTTTTTGCCATCAGATTCTGGTAGACCTATAGCTCTCCGATTTTTGCCGCAAGCGACCGCGACAGACAGAAATTAAAATAAAACTAGAGATCGCCTAATGGTCGAAATTCGACCTTAAATTTAATTAAGTACCTATCTTCTTTTTTTGGCTACCCGTTTGAAGATTATTCTACTACTATTTCAGATTTAATAAAAAAACCAACAATCCATTTTTAGGGTTCCGTAGTCAACAAGGAACCCTTATAGTTTCGGTCTGTCCGTCCGTCTGTCCGATAGGACCTACAAAGTTGTAATTCGGCATGAATGCACATATTAATGGTGCCGACAAAATGGTATATAAAATCTTAAAAAATATTTTTTATGGGACCTCCTTACACATCAAGCGGGGATGAATTTTTTTTTCGTCCACCCTACCGTTGGGGGTGTCGTTGGATAGGTTTTTTAAAAATATTACGAGTATTCATAGATCATTTTCCGATTTAGGGATCCATTTGTGAAATATGAAGTTTTAAAGTGGAAAAAATCGTTAAAAGTCCAGTGTCCCCCCCTTCTACCAGCTAAACGATTGCTTCTAGAAATGTGAAAAAATTCACGAGAGTAGGAAATATAGGCTGAATTTAAAAGGAAAATTATCACGGCTAAGAAGACTTCATAAGTTATTGAGTAATAGTCGATCGACTAAAAAAAATGTATTCGGCGAAGTATAAAGGACATCCCCATTGCCCTGGGGCTGGGGCTGGGGCTCCGACTCCTCCGCCGGTGGTTCCTCCGTGGTGATGGTGGTGCTATGTAAACCAGCACTAATACCTGATGGCCTGGTACTCACCGATCCCGGGGCAATATACCCATTGCCCTAGGGCTGGGGCTCCGACTCCTCCGCCGGCAGCTCCTCCCTGTGGTGATGGTGGTGCTATTTAAACCAGCACTAATACCTGATGGCCTGGTACTCACCGATCCCGGGGCAACATCCCCGTTCCCCTGGGGCTGGGGCTCAGTCTCCTCCGCCGGTGGCTCTTCCTTCTTGTGGTGGTGATGGTGCTTCTTCTTGTTCTTTATTATTATCTTGTTCTTGAGCAGCGCGGGAGGCGGCAGCTCTCCTCCTATAGAACAAAATTTGAATTTAGTAATACACGTTACGATTAATCTACGTCATTTCGGAAATGAAGAAGTGTAATTTTTAGCTCTGGCACGACCACACGTTTGTGTTAATGTATATGTTACAGCCAAAGTAATAAATCCGGATATTATATATATTATCTAGCCATTATTTATAATGTCTACTCAATTTAGATAAAGTGATAATTGACACAGAATTAATCACTTTAACTAGGAATTTTATATAATATCTTCAAAGACTTAATGGATAATGTAATAAAACAAGTAGGTAAAGATTATAAAATTATATTTTAATTTGCCTTAAGCATACCTAACTACATGTGTAGCAACATTATACTGTTATTTGAAATGTAACAATTATAAAGTTTATTTTAAGAATTAAAACTATCTAAAAGCCGAGCTTTGTGAGGGCTCGCGTCGTCACACCTTGACTGACTGATGATAACACATCTACATATAAATAAAAATTACTATGTTAAAGGAGAAATTAATAGGCGTGATAGTTTTTCCGTAAAGTGTACCACAAAATGTAAAGGTTGTGGGATATACTATGATAACATTGCCATAGAAAATAATTATACGTTTATTAACATTTTTTAAAATTTATTTCAATTTAAATTAATAAAGTTTTAAAGCTCACTGGCCATGAAACAAAATTTAAAAAAAATCGTGAGTTGGACTCGCGCACGTAGGGTTCCGTACCATTATAGAGCAAAAATAGACGAAAATTGTGTTTTTGTATGGGAGCCCCCCTTAATTATTAATTGTATTTTAATTTTATTATTAATTATTAAATCGTAAAAACAACTGAGTATTTTGTGAATATTTCAAGTGTCTACCTGTTGCCATTATTGACTACGAGTTATAAAGGCCCAAAAAATCACGTTTGTTGTATGGGAGCCCACCTTAAATATTAATTTTATTTTGTTTTTAGTATTTGTTGTTAAATCGGCAGCAGAAATACACAATCTGTAAAAATTTCAGAAGTCTAGCTATAGCGGTTCTTGAGATATAGCCTGGAGACAAACAGACAGACAGGCAGACGGACAGGCAGACGGATGGACGGACGGACAGACAGACGGACAGACATCGAAGTCTCGGTAATCCCGTTTTTACCCTTTGGGTACGGAACCCTAAAAACACAGCGATCAATATAAGTATTTGGAATCACTCTTTAAAGAATAATAAAATATTTAAAATTAACTGACATTAAATAAATGGGTCATAATTATTATTTATTCTTACAAGTAAGGAGGGTAATAAGTCGGATATACCGTATTTATTACTTTGGCTAGCTTTGACCAGCTCTTATTAATAATATCCGGATAAAGTGATTAATTTATAACATTGTCTACTCAATTTTGGTATTATATATTTCCAGTCAGACCAGTCATTATGTATAATAGCTATTTAATCACTATGACTGTAACATATATAATTTTTTGGAATAATACTTCCTACTACACTGCGTACGAATTCCTGCTACGTAGGACTCTTTCGTAATTATTCGAGTTTATGACTCATAACACATTTATTAATTAATAATTATGGAATAAAACGTGTTTACGGTGTTACATGCTAAGTATTAAGGCCATCCCCCGAGCAAACGACCTTGACCATACATTTGACGCGTTGCCGAGATCGCACAAAATCCTATTTTTTTTACTTATCTTAGTTCAAAATTGATGTAAAAAAAATTTAAAACGGGGAATATGTAGTTAATGAAATTGTCTATCTATTGTCGTGTGTTTCAAATAAACGTAATTTGTAAATACTAGGGAGATGCTGAAAGTATGCTTAAATTTTAATAAATCGGTATTACTTTGGAAGCTAATATCATGAGTATAATAAACAAAAATAGAAAATTTTAAACGGGGAAAGGAATGTTGATATACTGAAGATTATTGCTGTATTTTTATTATAACTTTGTAGCTTTCAAATTATGAGTTTATAAGGCTCTAAATACGGTAAATTACGGAATCTCCGTAGGGGAAGGCCCTTAAGAGAGTAGAGTCTTATTTTATTTTATAAATTGGATATTGTAATTTACAGTTTAAAAAAAATATACTGAGCTATAATAATTAAACAGCAAATTCATTCACGAATAGTAATCATCACTGTTTTAATAAATTTTCATTCGCGTCATTTATCTGGAATCCGAAATTCATTTCACTTTTCCGTGACCGTTCATTACACTGATATTTAGTAGGTATGTTACAACTTACAGTGTATCCGGTATGCGTCCGGGTGCTAATGGCTTGTCCATTAGACCTGCCCTGCCTTGCTTATTAGCTTTTAATATTATGTTAAAATGTTATTTCACGCTAAGTAATTAAAAAGTGTATTTTTTTTAATTAAGTAATTAAAATATGTCTTTAAAACAATATTAAGGCTCTATCTATATCTATGTCAAAAAAGCGCAAGTATTATAATATTATAGTACTTAGTTAATTTTTTTTGACAATAAAACAAAAAAAAAACTTGAGAGGTATCAAGGGACACCCGGATGAAACGAAGTTCCAGTTTATTATTTCTTATCTACGAATAATAAAAACTAAGGAAACATAACTCCCATACTATTACCGTTTTAAATTTGGTTCCTTTCGAACTGTCATGTAACGTCAGCCTGATACCGCTGGAGGCCACCTAAATATTGCAAATGTATTGAAAATGTGTACACATTTTTGACAAGTATTGTAGAACATGTTTTTTGACGGAGTTATTTTTCCTTAGTTTTTATTATTCGTAGTTTCTTATGTACTATCAGAGAAGTTGATTCCTAGGCAGTTGGCGGACCTAAGTAATTTGGTCGCGTTACGTCAAACCCATCCGACCAATTACAGCTAACATTGAATTGACATAAGCCGACTACATGACGTAGGTCCGTCAACTGCCTAGAAATCAATTTCCTCGATGGTACAAAAAACCTGTACGCACTCAAAAAAAATTAAATTATAAGTTTCAAATTTCAATGCTTTTCTATTGATATTCTTTTTATTATATAGACTTTATTATTTTTTAGACATAATTCCTGCGACAGTCTCAGATTAATTAAGTCAAATGATGAGAGACTGGCCGTGTATTATTTGTCTAACAGTATTTAAGATTCAATATTAAAAAAAAACTAAACTATCAACGCCCTCTGCCCCTACTATGCAGGTACTACTAAAAAAGTGTCGTTACAACTTTTTCCGTCTAGCCCCCGCAAGGCGCAACGCGTTACGCGCGACATGGAAATTCGTTCCAAAAATTGAAGAAACATAATATTCTGTTTTTATTAAAAACAATACTAGATGTTGTGACTTGTCTGTAAAATACCTTTATAATGATTTATACTTTCATGTTTATTACGCTAACATTAAAAGTACAATATCTATTTTTAATCTCCTTTCTGGAATCTCCTTTATACATTTCAAGGAGCCATTGAAATCATAAAGAGCCGTTATTCTAGTGGTCGGCGGCTGAACGTATCATTACCAACCACTTACAATGTGTAACGACCATCTGAAGCACTCGTAAAACTGCCGCAGGATTCATCTCAATGTGTGGCGGTCACACTAATATTATAAAGGCGAAAGTTTGTGAGTTTGTATGTTCGTTTCTTCTTCACGTCTAAACGGCTGGAGCGATTTTAATAAAAATTTGTATGGATTTGATATCCTGGATTAACACACAGCTGCCTTACTCCCGACAGAATCAGAATCGAATCGAAATCGAAAGCTTTTGCTACTTCCGATACATATACTAGCGCAAAGTCGTGCTGAGGCTCAATATGGAACTAATTCGATCTCAACGGCTTTTCTCACTTCTGACAGCTATACTAGCGCACGGTCATGCTGCGGCTCAATTTGAAACTAACCAGACTCGTAAATCAAAATCGTATCAGTTTCGGGGGTAAGGCTGCAGGTTGCTTTTTGCAAGACTTTTTACTGCGGGGAAACAATTTATTTTCCCTCATTAACCGCGGGTAACGCCGCGGGGCACAGCTAGTTATAAATAAGCCTCAAAGCAATAAAGAAAAATAAATACTACGTGTTTGTGGGTAATGTAAGCATCCAGCATTGATCCATTGACATTTGCGCTAATAACTATTTGCGATTAATAACTTACTACTTACGAGCGAGGTTGGCTTACGGTGGCCTTAGATCGAGAGAAGTGGAAAGCATTGGGGGAGGCCTTTGCCCAGCAGTGGGACAACATAGGCTCATAAAAAAATTTACTTCAAACTTAACAGGAGGAGACAGGATAGGTACTGAAATACAAGGACTCAGATCTGCTTATAGGAGATTAACACCAGATTTATAAGCAGCATTTAAGCTACAGCGAACTAGCAACTCGCAAACATACTTCGCTGTTTCCTGAAACAAGGGGCGTTTAGGGGCTGCTTAAATATTGAAGAGCACACAGGCTCTCCGGCTGCGATGCACCTTGAGTGGCGTTTAGGGTATCCTTACGTAAAAGGGCTTCTTTATTAGTATTACGTAATGTCTGGATGAAGTTTTGTCTTTGGGCCATCTTCAGCTAAAATGATCATATTCAGCTTGGGACTGAAAGCAAGGCCGAAGCCAAGCGATTGCTGTAGTTTTTAAATCCATAATATTATAATAAAATGTGAAGTGTGTCCGTCTGTCTGTCTGTTACCTCTTCACGCCTACCATTCAGATCCTGGTGAAATTTGGTATAGTGTTTCTTTATATAGAAGAGTTTTGTTTGAAAAAAATGTACGGTACCCGCTAGACAAACCCTGCGCAATGATCAGATGCCAGTACAATGGAAACGTCGCAATGGAGTGAACCGGTTTTAGCGGTTTAACCGGAATTAATTTAATAATACAGCATGTTTTTTTTTTTTGGACAAAAGTAAATCAATATAATACAGGATAATACAGGATTATTGCACCATCCGCTAGTATTGCTAATTAAAAACAATTTCTCCAAAGTGATTATATAAGATAAAATCCAGGAAAGGTTAGATTTTTAAGGTTTTATTGTTTTCTCATACATTTCTTTAAAAGGACGTGAAATATTTTACTAAAATACAACACTTTCCTCAAGTTTGCCATATATCAGCAACACTATAAATTGATACAATAATACGGGGTATTTTTTTGTGTTTTTTTTTACCTTCTACCCTCGTTAACTTTTTTCTCCCATGATTTAGAGATTTTACGTCATACCACAGAATACATATTAGTACAAGTAGTCATACAACAAAATGTTCAGCTTTTCAAGCCCTTTCATTTGATATTATATGTGTGGATGTTGTGGTGCTACAGCTTGGGTACAGGTTCCATACAAAATGCCCCTTGTTCTTTTATTTACTTACATTTCTGTACATTACAATATTAACAATTAATGTTAAAGTTTTCAATAATTTCAGTGAAAATGTTTAACTTGTACCCAAATTGGAAAAAAATTAGAGATTTTAAACCTTTGACTACGGCAAAATATTCACCATCAACTGTGGAAAATTGTAATCCTCAGAATGTCTTCTAATAAAAAGTCTATGCACTATTGACTACATTCAAATTTCAATACTTATTCTATAGAGTAAGTAAAGTTAGATATAAAAAAAAGAAAAAAGTAAATGAAGCATCGTATAGAAAAAACTCAAAACATAAAAAGTTGTTGGTCCCATTTCTATCCAGAGTATTCTCTAGGCTTAGCTATAAGACGAACTAGCTTTAGTTTTATTCAGCATTTTCTATTTTTAACACGCTTATATTATTAGCTTCACTTGAACTATGTATGTAAGAAAATCTTGGAATCGTAATTTGACCCACTTCCCGGTTTTCGATTAGGATGAAATTTTACACACGCTCTGAGTTCTGATGACAATATATGACTAGCTAAGAAACGTAATTACAAATCCAATATGGCGGCCTCCCCAAGATGGAGGACAGGCTATTTGAAATGCACTCCCATGATATGGGTATCAAATGAAAGGGTTTGCTGTCAGGAATACGAAAAAAATAGTCACGTGACTTAAATCCAACATGGCGGACATCCAAGATGGTGAATTGGCTTAGTGCGTCCTAAAAGCGTGTTTTTTAGTTTTTTAAACTATTAATTAGTAGAAAGGTTGACATGGAGCAAAAAATAAGTCCCTTACCAATAAAAATATCTACAGTGTACATACAGACTTTATTGTTATTCATGAGTTCTTGTCTGATACATAAGAAAAGCGGTATGACAGAAAAAGCTTGAAAGAAAAATTATAGCGTCTGTATACCTACATTATATTTTTTTTTAATCATGGGGTTTTAAAATAATACCTGCACCATTACATTTATCAATCAATCAAAACGGACTATTATTATAAAAATAACAGTCTAATTATTTGATAAGTATTTTATCGCTAAACAAACAACAAATATACAGCAGTAGCCATCATTAATGGCTATGCCGATAAAAAATAATGACCACGCTTTGACCTCAGCATGTTCAGAACTTTTTTGCCCCCTACGAGACACTTCTTTCGTCGACATAGGGGCTAATTTTAAATAAACTTTTAGTTTTTTCGTAATCACACACAAATCTGGAATGTTTTTCCCCTAGTTTCTGGTTGCGCACAGTTCAGTTTCGAAGTTTTCCAATATTCGCCGATTTTACTCTACAGCCACAAAAGGGTTTCGGGTATATTCTAACCCTGAATAGGGTACTAGAAACTACGTGACAATAGTACATTACGCACCTAGGGCAGGAAAATAAGACATGTCTCAGATCACATGTAATGGTGGTCAAATGGTCAACAAACATGTGATCTGAGGCTTTCTTATTTACTGCCCATGGTGCGTATACTATTTTTCTCATTGATGGAGGCGGAAAACGGCAACATCGGTAAGCGCAGCGGGAAGAAAGTTGACGTTTTCCGCCCGGAGGTGAGAAAAATATTTATACGTGGGAGAGCCATGCTTCGGCACGAATGGGCCGGCTCGACCGGAGAAATACCACGTTCTCACAGAAAACCGGCGTGAAACAACGCTTGCGCTGTGTTTCGCCGAGTGAGTGAGTTTACCGGAGGCCCAATCCCCTACCCTATTCCCTTCCTTTCCCTACCCTATTCCCTTCCTTTCCCTCCCCTATTCCCTTCTCTTCCCATCCCTACCCTCCCCTATTACCCTATTCCCTCTTAAAAGGCCGGCAACGCACCTGCAGCTCTTCTGATGCTGCGAGTGTCCATGGGCGACGGAAGTTGCTTTCCATCAGGTTTGCTAGTTTGCCCCCTTATTTCATTAAAAAAAAAAAACATCATCACCTTCATAAGGTAGTCCACCACAGCGCGCTTTACTTACAACAAAAATTTGGAAGAACCTCAGCGATATTTTTGAACTACCTCTACATCCTTGAGGAAGAGAGCGTATTCAACTCTTCTGATGTTGCAGACGTTCATATATACTGTAGTTGCTTTCCATAAGGTAAGTAAGTAAGTACTTGTATACTCTTATATAAAAGTATAGTAAGTTTCAAACAATAGCATATTAAGTAGTAAACACAATAAAAGTACCTAATGTAGACTTCCGGCAATATAAAGTTGTAGTCAAGTATCACGGATTAAAAATCAAAGCATTTGTTTTACACAAAGAACTGCAACGAGTTTTATAAATAGCGTATTTCAAATAGCGAAAATGGCGAAAACGACCTTGACCATACATTTGCCGCGTTGCCGAGATCGAACCAAAATCCCTTTTTTTTTTACTTATTTTTCAAAATTTACCTAAAAAAAATTCAAACGCGAAATATGTAGTTAATGAAATTGTCGATCTATTGGCGTTTGTTTCAAATAAAAGTAATTTGTAAATACTATGGAGATACTGAAAGTTATGCTTGAATTTAAATAAATTGGTATTAATTTGAAAGCTGATATCATGAGTGTAATAAACAAAAATAGGAAATTAATAACGCGGACAGGAATATTCATATACTGAAGATTATTGCTGTATTTTTATTATAATTTTGTAGCTTTCAAATTATGAGTTTAAAGGCTCTAAAAACTGTAAATCACGGCATCTCCGTAGGGGGAGCGCCTTAAGCCGCTAGAAACGCTGGGGAAACAAAGTTTTCCATTGTAATATATTTAAGTCTATTCAGTGCGCACCGGCCCATTGAATAAACTGTCGCCGTGTTGACACTGTCGCCGTGTTGACACGTGGCGTGTCCAACGTCACCCATCAGACGCCAATCCAAACATCAGGTGTTGTGGGGTTGGGTATTAGTAAAGTGATAATATACTAGTTTAAACTCGCACTTTGGGCTAAGTACATAATGACGAAAATACACAAATTAAAAGTATTCGTTGTATTGAAGTATATCCGTAGAGTTTCCGAAATAAAAGCTATCGCCAGTTCTTTCTCGTGTCTCAAAAAATCTCCCATCAAAATCGGTTAACCCTTAAGCGATTTAAGCGTGAGGAGGCAACATACAGCTAGCTATTTTCGATCTTATACCCCTAATATCAGTATGGATTTTCAGCAACATCTAAGAGCTCGATCAATAAATTGTTACTGCGTGGGCGTCTGCCTATAAAATAATATATTATTGTCCCATATTAGTTGTTACACCCACATGACACACATAATTATTCAAAGATAAGTCAGAACAGCCACTTATATTGGTCTTTCAAATAAATTTGGTATATTTTCTGTATATAATTTGGTATAAGACAAAATAATTGATTATGTATTGTATAGTCATCCTTTTTCCAAAAACTTGTTTTATCCATCCATGATGTTACATTGCAAAAAGTTTATGCAAATACAATGCTTATTATAATACAGACGAAAATCGCAACTCTTAATATAAACTGGCCCAACACAGATATTTTAATCACAAATTATATTGTCTCTCGAACAACCGTTGACTTTGTTCTCAAAATATTGTCCACGGCAATAAAGACTAAGGCGCTTTTGGCACGGACTACAAAAGACAGGAGTTGCAGCCTGTATTTGGGTCACCTGGGGGTATTCTCATAAATACTACCCGCGACAAAGTCGATAACACCTTTCTGGGTGAAACAACGCTACTTCATGATCCCCGCTACGAAACGTATATTTATTATAACGAACTAAAATTTATATTTCACTAGATATTGACCGAAACTTCGTTTTTCGTGTACAATTTTCGGAGTTTAAAACCTATTTTCATACCAAATTTTACTAGAATCGTCTCAGCGGTTTATGCGAGAAGAGATAACAGACTGACAGACAGATACACTTTCGTATTTTATAACATCAGTGTGATACTTTTTATAAAAAAAGTATCCAATCAGATAGTATTATCAAAAACAAATTGTAAAAATTTCCTAACAGCTGTAGATAAGACATAAAATCTTAGCTCAGCTTTCTTAAAAGCAATAAATTATAAACAAAAAACTTTTTGAAAACAAGCTTTTATTTATATCGTCTAAAAAGATGAAAATAAATTTCTCCTTAAAATTTTTAACTATAGTTATAATCCTCAATATATTATTAAGTATACAATTTGCATGATAATAAAAGCTTGTCGCGACTCGCCAGACTTAACAATCTATCAGTACTTGATAAATTTATTAAAATAAAAATATAATATTAATTTACTCAGTTAAATTGGTACTAGTTTATTTACAAATCGCGCGACAAGCTTTTATTATCATGCAAATTGTATAATATATTGAGGATTATAACTTAATAGTTAAAAATTTTAAGGAGAAATTTATTTTCATCTTTTTAAACTATTCTAAAAGCTTTTTTTCAAAAAGTTTTTTGTTTATAATTTATTTCTTGTTTTTTAGTTTAATCTCTGGCTAGATTTTTTAGTCTGTTTGATAGTAATTTGTCTTGTTTCAAGAATTTGTTAAAATCTGATTAACTTAAGTCCTTAAGAAATCGTACTCGACTTTGACCAGTGAAAAATCTTTATTTAGCGAGTTGTTATATTCCGTTTATTTCTGCATGACTAAAAAGTTAAATTTCATTTTACAAAAGTGACCGGATTCAACCGGGCATTTTCTGAAACCCGGCTGGATTTGACTTGAAGTCACGTCACGTCACTTCACGTAACGTCACGTCACGACACGACACGACACGACTTGACTATTACTTTTCAATTTACTCTAATGAGCCCTTTTATTTGATACCCATATTGCAGAAGTTCTTTAAAATAACTCTTACCGTATCTTGGATGAGCTGCCATATTGGATGTAGAATGACATTACATTCGTTTTCGAGTTACTCTCAAAAATCCCTTTCATTTAATATCCATATTGTAGGACTGCATAGAAAATGATTATATCGCCATCTTGGATGGTCGGCCACATTGGATTTAGAGTAATGTCACATACCATATCGTGCATCGTCATCCAAACGCGTATGCAAAATTTCAGCTCAATCGGTTAAATATAACTACTTCAAAATTGAGTTCTAAAATTCCAGCGCAACATATGTATGTTGCGGTGGTACCCACCCATTCTGTTAAGGTACTTACATACAGAGCAAGGTGGTACCCACCCATTCTGTTAAGGTACTTACATACAGAGCAAGTTAAATAAAAGCTTTTAACATCAAGAGGAGTGGGTTTTAAAGATACCACTGGGGCCATATCACTCTCATTATAACACGACTAGTCTTGATCTTAATAAACTTACTAATTAGTAAACATAGTATGCAGCTAAAGTAAGCTTTTAACAAGAAACTGTCAGAATTAGTGCTCACCATGGATAGGAATCAATTGAGAATCCTTACCAGAAGCCTAACTGGGCACTGCAAGCTCAATAAGCACCTTAACAGAATGGGTGTTAGTAGCTTAACGACTTGCAGATTCTGCGAGGAGGACGAGCTCGATACCTATACACCTCCTTCTTGACTGTCCTCCTCTACTACAGAGCAGAAACAGGCACCTTAGTCACTACGAATACTCATCCACAGAGGAAATTCGTGGCACCAATTTAATTTATGAGCAGCAGCATTTATGGGTTGGGGACGGTACTCTAATGCGAAGAAGTCACAATAGATCCTCAAGGGTCGCAGTGACATCAGGGCTACTTGACCTGCCTTCAGCACAAAAAAAAAGTAGCTAAACTCCAGACAGACTCAAACACGCTCGGGGGCACTAGTTTGCAGAAACTCAACTCTATGACCTTTAATGGTTATTACGAAAATGTTAAGTTGGAGTTAATGTCAATGTGGAGAAAGTTCGAGACACAGCCATGATCATGTTACAAAGATATTGTAATGACAGGAAAGAGGGATGTTTTAGTTTACCCTGTGTTGACACTGTTTTGATATTATTTCCGCCTAAAATAGCCCCTGAGTTTAATCTGTCTCGATATTGTTCCTCCAAAAATAAAGTCAATCTAATCTGAGTTTAATAAAAAATCTGAGATTGATATTATGCTTTACATTTATACTTACTTTACAAGCCCCATATTTTACTAGATGTTCAAGAGTTCAAATATATAGAATGAATGAATGAAAACATTTTATTTCAGACAAAACAACGTGCCCATAGTATTGTTAGTGTGTTAGTTACATAATGATAATGATAATAATAAATAATGGCTGTTTCAGTGGACAGACCTGCCCTAAACCCAAACTGCGCATCATGCAAATGAATAAATTGTTCAAGAGTGCCGTTCAATAGATGATCGAGCACCTTAGCTGTTATAGTGGCGAGTGAGATAGGCCGATAGTTAGTTTTGTCGGACGAATCTCCCGAATATTACTTCACATCATTGGTATTTAGCCTTCAGGAAAAAATCGGCTAAGTGCGAGTTGGATTCGCGCTCAAGCAATAATAGGAATAAATTATAAACAAAAAAAACCAAAATGATAATAAAAGCTTGTCGTAAGATTTGTAAATAAACTAGTACCAATTTAACTGAATAAATTTTCCCTTTTATTTGATACCCATATTGCAGAAGTGCTTTAAAAATGACTATACCCCTATCTTGGATGAGCCGCCATATTGGATATATAATGACATTACATTCGTTTCCGAGTTACTCTCAATGGGCCCTTTCATTTGATACCCATATTGCAGAAGTGCATTAAAAATAACTATTCCTCTATCTTGGATGAGCCGCCATATTGGATGTAGAATGACATTACATTCGTTTTCGAGTTACTCTTACTTATTGTAGAACTGCATAGAAAATAACTATTTCGCCATCTTGGATGGTCGGCCATATTGGATTTAGAGTGATGTCAGATACCATATTGTGCATTGTCATCCAAACTAAACGGGTATGCAAAATTTCAGCTCAATCGGTTAAGTATATCTACTTCAAAATTGAGTTCCAAAATTCCACCCGAACATACACACATACATACATACATACAGAGCAAGTTAAATAAAAGCTTTTAAAAAAAATAAAGAGTAAAAAACTAAAACCCAGCTACTAAAATGCGCTCTAAAAAGTACGAAACAAGAAAACAGTTTATAATTATATGGAAACATAGAATTATAACCTTTTTATTTTAATTATTTTGGGGCTATGATTCGCTCGATAAATTTCTTAACCTTTCCAACTCAAATGATCGATGATCATAAGGATTTTTTACAATTTATTTGGTTCTAGCAAATATTATGTATTCTGTGATTCTAGTGAGCAAATGAATAGTTATTTATTCTTTCATATTGCATTGAAGTGATTTATGAATTATTGCAATTATCAGGTGATTGCTAGCAAACCCGTGAGAAATAGCTAGTAATGTTTACATATTTGAAATGTGCTAATAAAGCTCTTTCATTTGATACCCCACACGACACCGTCAGGAAAAATATTTTTTTTTTGTTCCTTACTTTAAGTCCTCTAGATGGCACTACAGTCAATTTAACGTGATGACATGTAGCCTATAACCAGCGGACAATCAAGAGGCTTCTAACGACACCTCATTTGTCCAAATAAGATAAGTAGTTTTAAAGTTACGAGGGAACAGATGAACATCCATACCCACATACATACAGGTCAAAATCATAACCCTCCTTTTTGCTTCGCCGTAGTCGGGTAAAAATTGACTGACAGACAGCGAAGTCCTAGTAAACGGGTCCCGTTTTTACCCTTTAGCTACGGAATCCGAAAAAAGACTTCTTAATTAAGTCAGCACTTTTAACTAAGTAGAAACATGTAGGTACTAGTTAGCCAATAACTGCAAAAGACTGATCTGCACAAAGTATTCCTAGAACAGAAAATGTTTTTGCAAAAAGATAACCTCTATAACAAAATCCCTCTAGAGCAGCCATGCAACATGATTTCACTGAAAATACTTTCCTTTAAAACTCTATATTTAGCTACACCCATTTGATTTTTCGAAATTTTGAAGTGTTGATGAAATGTCATGTTGTATAAGCGTTACAACGATATTGCGTGTTTAATATCGTTGAAGCGTTATTATTTGCGCCTGATTCGAACCCAAGAGATTTGTCGTGTATAGTAGTTTTAAAAGAGACGCATTGAAAAATTTCTGAAAAGTATTGAATTTCTGCTAAAGCGAGAGCATATTTTTACCCGACTACGGCAAAGCAAAAGGAGGGCTATGATTTTGACAGGCTATGTATGTATGTATGTATGTATGTCCATCTGTTCCCTCGTAACTTCTAAACTACTTATCAGAATTCGACAAATGACATATCATTAGAAGCATCTTAATTGTCCGCTGGTTATAGGCTGTATGGGGTTTCACAAAATCTAATGTGGCGCCATCTAGCGGAAAAAACATACAGAGTAAAAAAATAAAGTTAAGATAAATATGCCGTGTTTGGTATCATTTGAAAGCGCTTTACTTGTACATTTTGAATATATGTATATTACTAGCATTTGCTTGTGACTTTACCTGTATTCATGGGCTGATTGCATATAATTCACATCTTTTCGTTCATAGCTTCTTTACTACTTATCAGAATAAGACCACTGCAGTACCATTAGAAGGGCCTTGATATTCTGTTGGTTATGAGCTATAAAGTTTGTCACCAAATTTAGTATTGCGCCCTCTAGCGGACAATAAAAGTTCTGTGTTAATATAAAATTAAAATAATATTATGCGCCACAAATACACTTTTAGCACCAAAATAGTACAAATAATAAAAAGTAAAAAAACTAAAACCCAACTACGACAAAAAACGACGCTGAAAAAGTATAAAACAAGATTTTCAGAATACTGAACTGAACAAAGTTGCTAATGTAGTTGCAAGTAAATGGACACAGTAGACTCTACCAAGATGCCTTCGTTGTAAATTGACAATAATGTCATACAATACTATTCTGAAGTATGCAATATACGTTACATATACCTACCTACCGTAGCACTTTGACAACGTGTGACTGCGGTTTTCCAAACATGAAAATTTATCTCTACATAGTGAATATTGCATACTTCAGAATAGTATTGTATGACATTATTGTCAATTTACAACGAAGGCATCTTGGTAGAGTCTACTGTGTCCATTTACTTGCAACTACATTAGCAACTTTGTTCAGTTCAGTATTCTGAAAATCTTGTTTTATACTTTTTCAGCGTCGTTTTTTAACATAGTTGGGTTTTAGTTTTTTTACTTTTTATTAAGTATACTTAAAATGTTAAGGCCATATTGTTTTTAATATTTTTCTAATAATACTAATTAATACTTTTTCGGTCCATCGTAATCTCGTCAACTTTATTTATACCATAAAAAACTATATCTACCTCTTTACGTTCCCATCCAACCAATGTGTCGATTTTTTTTTATAAAATCAGGTTATCAGTCTACATCGTCCTTACTGACATCAATCATTTTTGTTGCTTCAACTGGGAAATGGAACCCGAAACGCTCGGAATCGAGAGCCAATGCTTTAAGTTTGGCTTTCGGCGCTGCCTTAAGGAGGCCTCCGCGATCCACAAATCTAATATCCGTTTCAAAAACCGAATCAAACAGTTCGTTTATAAACAAAGTACTAACCTGGCTCCAGCTGATGCGAGTCCAGCGGTTTATCCAACAGCATATCACCGAAGATGTCCCTACAGTAGTTCGCGATCTTGGCCTGCTGTCGCGGGTTGCAGTGGTTCTCAAAGCTGAGTATGACCGGGTAGTCTGATGTCTTGAAGGCGCTCTCCGCTATCGCTTCTAGCACTTCCTTGGCACTGATCTCAGGTACGAAGGTGTAGCCGTGGACTATCACCGGCTCTTCTGTTCTACCGTTCCAGAAGTCCAGTTCCACGCATCTGTAATAATGACGGCATTTTAGTAAAGGTTTAATTTGTTTCTTATTTATCATTATAATATTTAAAAATCTTTATCAAGGCCCATTTGAGCTATTGTTATTATTATTGCTGATGCAGTTATTAAATATATCATGCCTTCTGCATCGTAATTCGACGAACGATAGAGATGTTATACTTAACCAAGGATTACAATAACTTAGACTGGCGCGAGTTTCACATGAGATAGAGAAGATCTACTAACCCGCAGTGGATATCGTGTAGAGTTAAATAACATGCCTAATGGATATATTACCGCTTTTTTTTTGACGCCAGAGTGCAGCACCAGCAAAGACAGTAAACAAACATTTTTGTTCGGCTTTTGACAACGCGACGTTTCTGTGAACATTCTGATTTGACGTGTGCAACATGTCGGATTTTTTACTGTATGTTCTGTTAACGCCCTCTGCTCCGACATTCGCGTAATATTCCCTACTAGATGTCTCTATAATACTATAACTATAAGAAACTTGGTAAGTAGATGTAGTCTGTGAACCGCATTAAGATTAAGGTAAGTAGATGTAGTCTGTGAACCGCATTAAGAAGAGTCTCTCTCGCAAACTATTCAGGTTAGAAAAAAATAATATTAGAAACCTCAATATGATTTTTGAATACCTATCCATAGATACCATAGGTTAGATGAAAAAAATATTTTTGATTCAGTTGTACCTATGGGGATCCCTAAATTTTTTAATATTTTTTCCATTATTGTATCAAAATCTTTATGCGGTTCACAGACTACATCTACTTACCAAGTTTCAATTGTATAGCTCTTATAGTTTCGGAGAAAAGTGGCTGTGACATACGGACGGACAGACAGACAGACATGACGAATCTACAAGGGTTCCGTTTTTTTGCCATTTGGCTACGGAACCCTTAAAACGTACATAACTAACGTACATAACTCCTCCTCCATTTTGAAAGTCGGTTAAAATTGTAGCCTATGTGTTATTCTGATGTACTTATATGCTATATTATTGTAAAGTTTCATTAAAATCCATTCAGTACTTTTTGCGTAACAAACATCCATACATACATCCCTACAAACTTTCGCCTTTATAATATTAGTAGGATTTGAAGTGAAAAATAAGAGGATAACGACAGGATTATAAAAATCCTCCATAGACTTGCTTTGACTATTCTCAACAATAATCATGAACAATATACCGATAATGAGGGTAACGAACTTTACATTACTTTACGTCTTGGAATAAGCAAGTTTAATTAACGACAAACTTGGAAGCCGTAATGACGTTATAATAGGTAAGTAGTGGGAGCACGTCGAAAGAGTTTCCAACTTCGTACAACTCGCTGTCTGAAAACTTTAACTTCATACATTCGCTTCTTTAGGTGGGGGTTGTTTTACAAGTATTTTGTTTTAATTACAGTAACTTTTTATTATGGAAAAAAATTGTAAGCATTTTATAGCTCTTGTAGTGGTCTTAGTGGGATTAAAAAAAAATTGTTGTAATATCCACTTCCCCACCCCACTTATCCCATTATCAGAAAAGGTTGTTCAGGGAAGTAGCTAACGGAGTTTTAATACAGCTGAAGCCACATGACCGATTTGGTCGCCAGCTCTCCGTCGATACTGAAAAGAATTTGATATGACAGTATTTTAGGCTCTTGAGTCTTGACTAACATGAGGCTATTTTTTAGGGTTCCGTACCCAAAGGGTAAAAACGGGACCCTATTACTAAGACTTCGTTTTCTGTCCGTCTGTCCGTCTGTCTGTCACCAGGTTGTATCTCAAGAACCGCTATAGCTAGACTTCTGAAATTTTCACAGATTGTATATATTTGTTGCCGCTATAACAACAAATACTAAAAACAAAATAAAATTAATATTTAAGGGGGGCTCCCATACAACAAACATGATTTTTTGGCCTTTTTTGTTCTATATCAATAATGGCAACAGGTAAGCACATGATATTTTCACAAAGGCCTCTGTTATATGTCTACTTCAATAATTAATAATAATATTAAAATAAAATAAAAATTTAAGGGGGGCTCCCATACAAAAAACACAATTTTTGGCCTATTTTTGCTCTAACGGTACGGAACCCTTCGTGCGCGAGTCCGACTCGCACTTGGCCGATTATTTATAAAAATAGTTTTATAAAACTACATGTTATTTACGCGGGTAAAATTTAGTAATACTCAATTTTGTGCGTAAAATTTAATACTTACTTCAATACGTTTTTGTTAATTTTATTTATTTTTAGGCTTCCGTACGCAAAGGGTAAAAACGGGACCCTATCACTAAGACTTCGATGTCTGTCCGTCTGTCAGTCCGTCTGTGTGTCTCCAGGCTGTAACTCCGGAACGGTAATAGCTACAAAGTTGAAATTTTCACAGATTATTTATGTAAGAAATAACAATAAATTGTTTCCAAAAATAACATTTATTTTTCACGTGTTAGATATTATAATAAGCAATGCGGTGTAATAATTAGAAAACTGGCTTAGACAATTTGATGTTATAATTCTTAGTTTGATCCATTATTATTTCCAAAAGTAACTGATATTCTTACTTCGGTAATAAACTTAATTTTGAACTGAGTATACGCGTTTTATAATGATATGGGTGACAGTTTTAATATTCCTTGCTACCGATTTTTTTACAAGAAAATAAAAAAGCAAAAATATGTAATATTATACCTACTCCATCGACAAAAACCAATATTTTCTATAACTATTGTAAATGAATAAAAATAAAAATTGCTAAATGGTAACTTATTAATATAATTAGTGGTTAAACAAACTTACCTTAAGGGCATTCCCCTACGGAGATTCTGTAATTTACCGTATTTAGAGCCTTATAAACTCATATTTTGAAAGCTACAAAGTTATAATAAAAAATAGAGCAATAACCTTCAGTATATCAAAATTCCTTTCCCCGTTTTAAATTTTACTCATGATATTATTAGCTTCCAAAGTAATACAAATTTATTAAAATTGAAGCATACTTTAAGCATCTCCCTAGTATTTACAAATTACGTTTATTTGAAACACACGACAATAGATAGACAATTTCATTAACTACATATTCCCCGTTTTAAATTTTTTTTTAGATCAATTTTGAACTAAGATAAGTAAAAAAATAGGGGTTTTGTGCGATCTCGGCCACGCGTCAAATGTATGGTCAAGGTCGTTTGCTCGGGGGATGGCCTTAAGTGAAGTTTGACCATAATTATGAGAGTCGCTGCATCCGAAGAGACTTTATAATTAACATGGTAGTCCGCCCCTAGCTTCCGGCATCGAACACTTTTCAGAGCTTTCTGAAAAAATAAAAAAGGGGGCGCGGCAATGGCGCCATTTCCGGGGCGGGATTTTTACCCCACCACCACCGGTTTCTCCCCACCAGTTTATCTCGGAGGTTCACTGCAGATCGGTCCTCATTCTTTTTAGAGAAGGTACAATTAAATAAATTACGATTTTCTAAAGACTTTTTAGGGTTTTTGGGTGGGAGGGTAATAAGTCTCTTCGGATGCAGCGACTCTCATAATTATGGTCAAATTTCATTTAAGGTAAGTTTGTTTAACCACTAATTAGAAATCGTCGCTGCATCCTCGAGACTTTATAATTAACATGGTAGATGTTCAGAGTTCTTATGGAAAATCGTCATTCAAATCTTTAATACTGTAATATTAAATATATATTATATTGTAGAAATCAAATTTTTATATTAATTATTTGTACCTAAATATAACAGTGTATAGAACCATACACTAAGGAAAATAATTTCTCTTGATATACTTAACTTAAGTCTAAGATGTATATTTTATAATAGTATTAACTGTTAACTAATAGTAATTAGTTGGTCAAAATTGTATTACCAAAAGCATTTAACATTTATAAGTAAAACATAGGTAAAAGAGGTCTATTATAGAATTTATCAACAACGAGAGATCTACCTGACCACCCTATGATTCATGGTCTCAGTGGAAATGCATGCCGCCACGACAATCCGCCGATGTAGAGGCATGACGAGTGCACTGTGCAATGTGCCGAAAACTGTCGAGTGCCTTTTTTTTTGTCAATATTAGTCTATCAGCTTTATCTCTATTTCTAAGCTATTGTGTTTTTTGTAAGTAGTAAGTATAAAAAGGAACGATTAAGTAAGGTTGATTTTTTTTTTTTTAGTATTAGAGGTTTAATCAATAATTCGTCTTGGATAGGTATTTGAAAAGCGGAGTTGCATTTATTACTATTTTTTTTATTTATTATATATATATATGATAAATATATAAATAATGATATAGATAATAATGATAAAATTTCATTTGGGTACCAATTACTCACAAAATCAAGAACTATATTAGCGTCCCAAGTGTTCTGATATTACATGGTAAGGATTTGAAGACACCCTTAAGTAATCTACTGACGTTACAATCTGTGCCAAACCTTTTACCCAACATGAGAGAAAGCGCCGAGCGCATGGTATTCACTCCTGAATAGCTAGATCCTAAATTCCTAATCTTAATTGTTCAGTTATAAATTGTAATGCTATTTGATTTGAAACATTGAAACAATCAGCAAGCTTATTTTCAGTACAAAATTTCCAAATTTGTTTTTATGTCGTATCGTATTGCTTAAGCGTGTTACTACATAAAGACGAAATCATTAGATCAATTGTCTCTAGATTGCACGATTCATGCGAAAACGCTTCCCTGATAAACGGCACGACACCAGGGTAAGGTCTCACCACAAGGGGTGTGCGTTTCTGAAAGGTGATAATAAAGATCATATTCTGGTCTAAAATAGATAACCTCGTACGATAATATAAGTTTTAAAAATAATGGATACCACGCCTGACTAGGCCAGAAAGGGAAGACTATAATGCCAGATGCCTGATCGCCGATTATTTCACGTACCTAAAAAATTTAATATTAAAGAAAATGGGGGAAACAGTAGAAGTAACTACTCCAGTAATTTATTGTTAAGGTGTCAATATTCTATGCGTTAGGATGTCTTTTCCAAGAAACATACTTATAACATTTGGCATTAATATGGGAGACAAAATCAATGTCTGGAAGACCAAATTTGTCAGTAAACTTGTGGTAGACTTCAATGGACAAACTCCATTCAGTATCTATATTACTGCATCTTGACTCCCTGTCTACGTCAATTTTCTCTTTAGAATTGATATATGATTCAAAAATAAAAAAGTGGAGTTACTCGCACCATTAGCCATTTTAAAATTAGCTGTGCTTTATCATTAAGATGTTCGTACTACACTCCTCCCATTCTGTTGATGTAGGAGATTGCAGTCCATATTATTATCAATTCTCAAGAGAATTTCTTTATTATACAAGGAATTTGCAAAACATTTTAATTTTTAATCATTTTAAGGTTGCCCGTAACTTTTATAAATTAATATAACACATTGACTCTTCTTCGTTCCAAAACTCATTTGATGTTTCTCCATCGCAAGCTATTCCCCATCCTGTGAGGGAAGAATCCGAGAATATTTCAATATAATATTGCTCACAGCGAAGATGTTTGAAAGTAGTCAATATAAGTAATATTGTTTTGCCACCAAAAAAAAGTCTAACTTCAAAACTGGTATTAATGACATTACTTTATCATTATAGTAATAATTATTATTTGATGTTCTAACAACTTCTCTCCTCCAAAAAGCTTCCGGAATACTTGTACACTTAGTTATCCATAATCCGTCAACCATAATAAGTCAGTAGGCCTAAAATTTTGCAGTCTCTAATAAATATCGAATTTATATATATTATTTATATATCGTATATATATATATATATATATATATATATATATATATATATATATATATATATATATATATATATATATATATATAAATTCGATATTTATTAGAGACTGCAAAGTTTTTAGGCCTACTGACTTATTATGGTTGACGGAGGTCAATAAATTTAAATCTCAAAAACTTTTAGCTTTTTAAAATTCTGAATAAATCTGTAACTTCCATCATCCTTAGGAATGAGAAAGATTATAGAAATAAATTGTCCAGGAACATCCTAACATTCAGCAATAGCGCCTAATTGCAATAATCCAGTGATTTCACTATTCATGTGAACTACTATTTCATTGGCTAAAAAATATTGATGTGGCTCGCAGACCTCAATGAGAAAAAGGAATTATATATATCCAAATACATACTCGAGAACGACAGGATCGTTAGTGATAACTTTCCAGTTATTACAATGATGTGGCAGTTTTGCTAAAGCAGCCACCTCTAGTTCCTGTGGCTCTGTCCGTATGGCTCGTTCCGATCGGTGTGCGTCGTCGTAGTGCGTGGCCGTTTGTGCGTCTGAGCTGGTTCCGTATTCCTGGGCCCACTCTTTTTGCCTCTTATTTGGGTGGGCCCCGAGAGTTTACCGGCCTGTTAGGCAGCGGTTGATTATGCTGATATTACGATGTAGAAGGCTGCTGTGGATCATAAGACTTTTTAAACTTAATCTGTAGACCCGAACGTTCTGCCATTTTAGCAGCAATCGCCGCAATACACTGCCCAAAATAATTGTGCTTTTGTCTATTTTAAACTGAATCAGTTAAAACTCAAGCTAGTTCCGGATTAAGAACTGGAGCTTCCAATAGGGTTAAATTTTCAGGTATATGGATGTTTTCCATTCATTTTTACATACACTCCTTACTTAGGAGTCCACAACAAATTGGTCCCCAACGTTCAGAGATCTCATCCCTAATATTCGGCGCCAAAAACCTCCACTTTGTTTTTCAAAGAACCCAAAGCTTCTAAAATATTATTTGATAAAGATGGGATGGGTTCGACCGCATTGGGCACTGAGTCTGTCACCTTGAGAGGTCGAGACAGACAAATTATTATTTAGTAGCTCCGGTAGAGCGTCATGTTAATTAAATCACTTCCGGTTGCATCAGCCTCAAAAGGCATACGCACAACGGATCGAACACTCCGTACGGATGAAATTAAATACTCGCAATCACCATCAGTCTGAAAGACTGAACAATAAAACTTTCATCAGCCCCTAAAAGGGGTAGCCAATTGGTATATATGGTCAAGATCGCATCAAGACTCTTTAAATATACCTTTGAAAAGAGTATGTGTGGCCATGATCGCATCATGACTCTCTAAACATACCTTTGAAAAGAGTATGTGTGGCCATGATCGCATCATGACTTTCTAAACATACTCGTACATATTTTGTTTTTATTTTATGTTATTTAGTATTCCAGTTTATGATATTTTCGAAAGATTGCCCATATTCACTTTAATATTCAAGATGAATTCCAATTAACATCCTAAAAATAAACTGTACAAAAAAACAGATCTGAAAAAATAAGTGACCAACCTTCTTCACCAACTTCCGATCCATTCATTTTTTCAAACGACGTTCCAAGCAACGAATCCTCATTTCTTCCTCCGAATTACGGAGTTTTCGCTTACCCTTGATATTTAAAATTACCATGAACTTATATTCACTTAAAAACACTTTAATAAATTATTAAGTTATTTCACTGTTCACTTCACAAAATTAAAGCAATATAACCTAGTTAGAGATGTTGAGAAACCGGTGGTGGTGGGGTAAAAATCCCGCCCCGGAAATGGCGCCATTGCCGCGCCACCTATTTTATTTTTTCAGGAAGCTCTGAAAAGTGTTCGATGCCGGAAGCTAGGGGCGGACTTCCATGTTAATTATAAAGTCTCGAGGATGCAGCGACGATTTATAATATTATAATATTAACTGTGAAATATGAGTATAAAATTATTATTACGAAAATAATGTCAGATGCATGAAACGGAACTTATGTCAATAGAGATTGACACTGTTGAATCGAAATCAAATCGATAAAAAGAGCGGCCGGAGTTTTGCCGGGAATGTGAAAGAGTGATGTTGTGTTTTTGTATTATTTTCCTAAAATTGTGTTAATTGGGTTTTTAATGTGTCATATTGGTAGAATATTAATCATTATATTATCCTACCAATATTCGTTTTCATGCACAAGTGTAGGAAAGTGATGTAATTATCCAGAAACGTGCTATTTTGTGTTCCCTCCAAAACTCCATCGAAAGTTTCATTAAAGCGTCTACCACTTTACTAAATCGACCGACTTGACTGTATTGACTTTTACTTAGACTTTGACTAGACTTTAGACCTGACGATATATTATGAAAACGATGCTTAAAAATTGTACTATACTAGAACATTGTTTCCCGCCATTTACTCCTCACTGGCCATGGTTTTATAGCCGAAGTGACATAATAAGAAAAAAAAAAGAGCGGCCATCTTAAATCGCCGCCGGCGCCACTCAGAAACGTCGGTCGCTCAGTCGGGCGCTACTACGAAATCGATAATTTCGATTGCAATTCCTTTACGAAGTAATTCGATATTTTTAAATTATCGATTAATTTTTGTTAGGTAACTTCCCTACTATTGTCAATTATTATCTGTCACCCATATCTTCTTAGGACGCATTTAGTATAGTGGTAACTAACAAGTGCCAATTACATAATATTTAACATTTTCAATTTCGGCATAAAGTATTTTTGGAGATTTAGTGCGACCGCACATTGGAGACACGACTGTAGTTAGACAATCTTGTTTCACATAGACAAGTCAGTCTTACGATTAAAGAGAAACAGTTGTGTCTATCACGTGGCGCACACCAAGTCAAAACTGTCTTGACTACGATGACGCAACGCATACAATTGTATATTAAACAGTAGAGAACGCCCGGACAGAGTAGACAGAGTTATAGAGTATGCCGACTTAGAAGTTAGAAATTTTTAAATTTGACGTATTATGACAAAAATCGCTAGGGTTGTTAACTTGTCACTACGAACTTAAAACTATAACATATTACATTACAGGCATTAGGGTTTCCTATTACTGTATTTCTTTGGGATGTTAAACATGTTAAACACGTTAAAAACGGGATGTGAAACACGTCAATTTGAAATAATTTATGTTTACAACTTAGGTATTACAAATAACAAGTTGTATATTAATACAATTAAAAACGACGAAATTAAAACGTTACTGAAAAATATATTTTGCGTCTATTGCGAGCAGTTTTGAAAGATTTTATAGATATAGATAGAAAAGTTCTCATTCGGATAAAAATAACTTCAAAAATAAACGGGAAAGACTCGACGGGAAAGATAGTAGGTACTTGGATCGCTGGACGTGTTTCTCTTTTTGGTCGTAATATTGTTTATGTTTTGGCACATGTGATTAAAATTGTCAGAATCTAATTTTCAAATCTATAAGTATTTAAAAATAAATTATATCAGCCAGCGCGAGGCACATTCTATTCATAATCTTAGTGAAACCCGACGAATTTGACATAATATATTGAAACCTGTCCGTCTCTTTGCAGTCGAAGTCCAGAGCTCGGAACCGGTATTTTTTTAACCAGGTTAAAACGCTATATAACCAGGTTTTTGGATAAGTGTTCGTTCGGAGCGAAATAGAGATGCGAGCGGTATTGCTTCTGAAATTAACCTGGTTAATTTCTCGCGGAAAGTAACTCTCGGAACCGGTATTTTTTAAACCAGGTTAAAACGCTCTATAACCAGGTTTTTGGATAAGTGTTCGTTCGGAGCGAAAAAGAGATGCGAGCGGTAATGCTTCTGAAATTAACCTGGTTAATTTCTCGCGGAAAGTAACTCTCGGAACCGGTATTGTTTTAAGCAGGTTAAAACGCTCTATAACCAGGTTTTTGGATAAGTGTTCGTTCGGAGCGAAATAGAGATGCGAGCGGTATTGCTTCTGAAATTACCTGGTTAATTTCTCGCGGAAAGTAACTAGTGCAGTGATATCATCTATCCCTTTCTAGTACACCATCTAATAGCCAATAGGCCATAACTTGTTTATGTGTGGACAATGGGTGATGGTCGTGGTGTGTATGAGTGGGCGGGGCGAACATAACCGCGAACGGTTCTAAACGGTATTTTGCGCAGTGAGCAATTTGATTTTGCTCTTAGAACAAAACCAGAAATTATTTCGGTCCGTTCAGAGCGGAATCGAAATGAAAAAGCTCTTTTGGAAATGTATGGCGTTTCTAACGAACAGGATCGCGAAGATTAACCAGGTTTCCGAGCCCTGAGTCGAACTACTGGTAGTTATGTCTATTGTGGCTAGACAGTTTTGTCTTAGATGTGCGCGCTCGCATACACTTCAAAGGGAAGCCGACAGTCGTTAGTCAGACTTGTCGCGGGGCGCATTAGACAACTTTGTCTATGAGACGTTTTGTCTCAAATGTGCGCATCTAGTGCATTTTATTATGCGATAGTCTGTCTTAAGACAGTCGTGTCTCAGGTGTGCGGTAGCCCTTAAAGTTTAGTTTTAATAAGCACTCACAAAAGTTGTAAGTTGGAACAACCAGTAAGTGTAAGTCAAAATAAATTAAACACAGATCAAAAATAATGGTTTTGACTTGACCAAATAATTAAATTGTATTTGGCCAAGTAAAAAATTTTAATTAAAATAAAAATGTATATATTCATCTACTCAAATTTTATAATGAGGAATTATGTGTATGTTTGTATCCCCGATTTAGATAAATTATACATTACTAGACGTTCCGCGCGGCTTCGCCCGCGTAAATTAGATATTTCACAGACAAATCAGTCTACAAAAATAGCCTATGATCCTTCACGTGGTCTACTTCTTATCTGACCCAAATAACAGAAAATTTGCTCTAGTAGTTCGTGAGATAAGCTCTTTCATTTGAAAGGCACATTTTTTTTCTATTTCTTCGCTCCTATTAGTCTTAGCGTGATAAAATATAGCCTATAGCCTTTCTCGATAAATAGGCTATCTAACACTGAAAGAATTTTTCAAATCGGACCAGTAGTTCCTGAGATTAGCGCGTTCAAATAAGCCCTTTCAAATAATTTCCCCCCGTTTTTTCCACATTTTCCTCTATTTCTTCGCTCCTATTAGTCTTAGCGTGATAAAATATAGCCTATAGCCTTCTTCGATAACTGGACTATCTAACACTGAAAGAATTTTTAAAATCGGACCAGTAGTTCCTGAGATTAGCGCGTTCAAACAAACAAACAAACAAACTAACAAATTCTTCCGCTTTATAATATTAATAAGTATAGATTCTCATTTTTATCTCATTTTCATGTCATTATCTATCTTTTATCGCTAGTAAATACGTTTTACGGCCGTTCCCAATATTCAATCTGTCTCTGGTGGCAGCTAACATTGAATTGACATAAAATATATGTCTCTAATGTCTAATGAGAGCTATTCCTACCTCTAGTAGGGCAAAACCAGAGATAGATCAAATATTGGGAACGGCCGTAAGTTTATACCCCTAACAAAGAATCACGTCAATTGATCAATAGAAATGAACACAAGCAAAAAATATTTAGGAACTACAATTAATCCTTAGCATTGTTTTGATAACTCCTAGCAGGATAATGGTGGTTCAGTGTGAAAAGGAACATGGCATCACTATTAAGCTGGTAGTAACTACTGAGCACATTTAGCAACATAGCGTCAATAAAGAATCATCATTTACCACCTTTTTATCACCTTTGTCAGCATAAAAACTGACAAATTGTAAAGTAAACATCCAAAATATTTGGCAGCATCTATATACATTTGGTACTCGTTAACGGTACGAATGCGTGATTTTAATCCAACATAAATACAGAATCAATATAGTTTGAATGCGGTCTCCGTAAAAGAAAAGTACAAAATTGTATTTAAGGCAAGGCCAGTTCGAAAAGACTGATTTTTAAGCTTCCAGTCTGAAGAAATTATGTGGAATTATCTTACACCAAAATTGATGTAGACTCAAAAAGAAACAAAGTAACAAAATAACCGAACAGAATATTGAAAAATGGCATGGTAATTCTGTAAAAAAATCTTGAATATCACCATAAAAATACACTTCAAATTCGAACATCTCGTAATTTTCAATGACAATGATATAATGTATTTTAAAAAAGGATAGCTTTTTTATAGTTCTAACAAATTATCCGAATAGTTTTTTTAATAAATGATTCAGTCATTAAAAAAATAAAAAAATCAAATAAAATGTATAATTTTCTCCTATTTCGCCCTATCAAGAACGCGGCGACCGCCACTGTACAAGGCGCGCTGATATGAATGTTATTTTAATGTCCTTTACGTCGATATTCGTACTGACAGACATCGACCTGCTAATTTTAGGAACATCCTTGCCTTAAGTACATGAAATGTCAAACCAACCAAGCGTTCGGAATGGTCTAAAGTCTAAACTCCAAAATCAGTCGTTCGAAGTTTGTTTGTAATATGACAATACCATTTTGCTCTTTGATAAATATAATGTTATTAATCTCGTTCAATGAAAGAAAAGGCATGATATTTCAACACGGGTTTAACTTTAACCAAGATCAGCGCAAGTGGGCCTTAATCCCAATTCCTACAAACCGTAATATTTTAGGCATTAAATCGCACGTATGAACGGGGCCTTAAAATTTTTATTTTCAGTACGGTCGTATAATTTTATTTGAGGACAGAAATTTTCACGAGCTCTCTCCAAGATTAACTCGTAACTTGTGGCATGTTCGTCGGCGTATGTTTAAACTGTTCGGTGGTTTAAGCGGTCATTGCCGTAAATGGTTAATACAATCATCAAGTATCTTAATAATATCATCATCAACAAAGTCAAGGAATAGGTATTTCACATCCATGGAAAAACTTTGATATATAGCAATGTACCATCGAGGAAATTGATTCTTAGGCAGTTGATGGAGCTACGTCATTTGGTCGGCTTATGTCAATTCAATGTTAGCTTAGCTGTGATCGGTCTGATGGGTTTGCCGTAACGCGACCAAATTACTTAGGTCCGCCATCTGCCTAGGAATGAACTTCTCTGATAGTACCTAAATCAAAACTGAAATTCTAACCCTATTTAGCAAAAGAGAACTAGAATGTAAGATATAATGAACGTAGATTAAAAATAATCAATTAAATGAAAAAATACGCAAATCGAGCTGATTTTTCTGCAAAGGCCGGCAACGCACCTGCAGCTCTTCTGATGTTGCGAGTGTCCATGGGCGACGGTAGTTTCTTTCCATCAGGTGACCCGTTTGCTCGTTTGCCTCCTTATTTTATAAAAAAAAAACGTTCTATTCTATCTTCCTTAATCTTGCATAACAAAATAAGAAAATTGCATTAACCCAATTCTTAGCAAAACGGTCAGCCCACGTGAGTCACAGGAGAATGAAGGATGCGTTATTACATTGTCATTAGCGGGCGCGGCGGATTCTTCATTAATTGCGGTGCACATTAAAACCGCATTATTCGGTTACCTAAGCACGTGATGACGACACCTGACATGCGACCGCGACGTGCGCGTTGTTGTTTACTTTTTTAAAGGTACCGTATCGATCTTTGCCGCCAATAATATGCCACTTTATGACATAGGCTACAGGTGTCCTTTAACTCTACGCCACTAGCTTTTACGCTACAATCAGCGGCGGCATGGACCGCTAAACCCAGGGCTCGGAAACCTGGTTAATCTTCGCGATCCTGTTCGTAAGAAACGCCATACATTTCCAAAAGAGTGTTTTCATTTCGATTCCGCTCTGAACGGACCGAAATTATTCCTGGTTTTGTTCAAACAGCAAAATGAAACTGCTCCTGCTCAAAATACCGGTTAGAAACGTTCGCGATTATGTTCGCCACTCACACCATGACCCTCACCCATTGTCCACACATTCAAAACAAATAAGTTATTGCCTATTGTCTATTAGATGGTGCACCAGAAAGGGATAGAAGATATCACTGCACTAGTTACTTTCCGCGAGGAATTAACCAGGTTAATTTCAGATGCAATACCGCTCGCTTCGCTCCGAGCGAACACTTATCCAAAAACCTGGTTAAAGAGCGTTTTAACCTGGTTAAAAAATACCGGTTCCGAGCCCTGGCTAGACCAATGTCAGTAGAAAATGAAACCTATAGCCTATGTCATAAAATGGCATTTTATTTGAAATTTTGCCGGTCGCGGTTACACGCGGCAAATCCGATCTTTGAACGGGGCCTTTAAGCCACTTTAAGAGGCACAAACTAAGGACATGCGTGTTTCGAATATCACGCTGTATGGCGTTTTCTTAGCTTTCGAATAGGCAATGTAAGGACCACGCCATGTAATTTCGGTAGCGATCACGCTACCGATTGTGAACACAATCCTGAAAGTTTTTTGAGTTCGCAGCTTCAGATCAAACTGACAACACGTGCGCTTCGGCCTGAATAAGATCTCGCTTGGTCAAAGAGATAGCTTAAGCCCCAATTTCACCAACGTCTGTTAGTGCTAACAGCTTGTTAAAATTTCATGTTTTCTCTTTCATTCATAAGAAAAACGAAATAGTAACGTGATACTAATTCGAACGTTAACTTTAACAGTCGTTGGTGAAATTGGGGGTTAGGCTGCTTTAGGCAACCAATATTATTCTCATAGCAAACATTTTTGGCATGAACCTAGTTATTAAATTAATTTTTGAGACACAGCAGAGACTGACGGAAAATCCGAAATAAAACAAAAAATCTCGTACAATTCTATCACATTATAACAATTTAAAATGACAAAGGTACAAGTTAGAAGCCAGCTACATGAAGTTGCAGCAGACGTCGTGTCGTCGCGACACTACTGGTTTCTATTCTATGAATAAGTGTCGCTAGCTGCGGAGGTTATTTCATAAAAATACATGCAAGCCAGTAGTGCCGCTGCGACACGTCGTCTGCGGTTGCTTCATGTCGCCCGCTTCCAACCGGCAGCACCTTAAATCTTCTGTGGAGCGACCCCTTAGATAGATATTAAGTAAAAGGATGTGCCTTAGAATGATTTCGGTCTTTCAGGAAATTAATAACGTGATCAGAGTTAACTTTATGGCATTCAATCCTCCATGCAGAACGTTTTCTAGGATGTTTACTGACCGCCCTCAATGACTTAATAGTCCTAACAGTATTTTAGAAACATGTATCTTTTAAGACATAAACATTTTTATAAAAGCTTACATTGTGTCTAGGGTTGCCACCCGTATTTTATTATAAAGTATTATACTATTTCAGGTAATTGTACTTTATACTTTATTAAAATAATAAAGTACACGAAAATACTTTATTTCAAACTAGGTGAACCTCGTATCACCTCTCTCCCAATATAAACCCTCCCTGGGCTTCCACGAATATTCAAGAGCAAAATTAGCCAAATCGGTTCAGCCATTATCGAGCATTAAAGACAAACAAAATCAAGAATTTATTTTTATTTACATACATAATAATTTAACTTCGGGATTTGCAATTTCGTTTCAATTTAGCTTAAGTTTTTTCGCTAAAAAAAATCAATTAATGCTGAATCGATATCGGCACTCTTCAGAGCCACATATAACTTTTACAGCATTCGTTTTCAACGATTTCTGAATGCAACTGAACCTTTAATGTCAACAACGTAAACAATTACTGTTTTTTTTTTCTTGCCTTCTATTTCTTTGGTGAGATCGCCCTTAAGTCCTTAGGCCTGAATCGATTGGACCCGAAGCAGAAGTGAGACATTTATTTTTTCCTAACACTTAAATAGGTGTCAGAGAAATCTCAAAAGACACTTAACGTGAGGAGGCCGTTGGTGGAAATTAACATAATACACTTAACTCAATAGGACTAAAGTGAGTATCTAGTTTTCAAATGCATAAGAATTTTATTTTATTACACTGATAACTTACAAGTGATTTCGGAGCGATTAGGCCAGTGATCACGCCTCTCAAATGCGCTACTCTAACTCGGCCGCAAATGCCAGTAGGCTCCAACCCTTAGGGCTTCATCATACTAGCGGCTTTGGCGAGTTGGCGGTTGGCGAGCGGCATGGGGGCGGAACGGCGAATTCGTCGCGAACGCGCAACGGGATAGTGGTGTTCTATGCTTTGTAAAGTCACTGCAAACACGCCATGTAAACGTTGCGTATCCGCCACGTGTCCGCGACGTCCTCAGTGCACAGCCGCAGTGCGTTCGCGACGTATTCGCTTCTCGCCCGCTCCACCCTAAAGCCGCTCGCCTACGACTATTATAATAACAATCTGAGACTCTTAACACTAACCTGCATCCAGCCAGCAGCCCCTGTCTGTATATCTCGACGCTGGACTTGCCGGTGATCTGGTGGCCGGTGAGGTAGGTGTTGTGGGAGCTGTTGATGAAGTAGTGCGCTAGGGGCTGGTCCATGTCGTCGCACAGGTCCAGCTTGCTCGGCGCCACTATGGGATTGTCTTCCGACATGAGGAACCTGTGTGGAAAAAGAAGGTATTTTCAAACCATTAAGAAAGCATACAACGCTAGTTCAAGTAGACCACAGTCAGTGGCAGCCTTAGGGGGTGGCGAACAGGGCAATCGCCCGGGGCCTCGCTCTTGCAGGGGCCTCTCAAGGTATTTTTTCGTAAAACCAAGGGCCTCGTAAAGACCTGCCGCCCAGGGCCTCGCAAAGACCTTCCGCCCGGGGCCTCGCAATGGGTAAGGCCGCCACTGACTACAGTCATAACTCATATCAAAACTTGACTTATAACGCGGATTTTCAAGGACGCGATTTAGAATTTAAATTATAGATTTAACAAGAAACTCCTGATTTACATCGATACAGAACACCACGCCACCGTCACTGAATTTTGGTGCTGGATTACCACATCCATATTAAGAGCGGGCTGTGCAATTTTGCTGTGTTTTCTAATAAGTAATACGATCCCGGAAGACGATTGGACAACCATAAGATAGATAAATAACTAAAATAAAAAATGAAAATTGTTTTATTTCAAAATTTTTTCAGAAAGTCTACGTGATGACCTACCACCAGATACATACAGAGCGTATTACCACGAAAAGTATACAAATTGTTGATAATTCACGTATATAAATGTATTATTTTGGTTTTGTGTAAATTTTATTACATTTACGCAAAAATACAGTACAGATTCGCCCAGTGACTTTTATTTTATATACAGACATAACCGACGCTAATAATGTAGCAATAACAATGTTTTTTGTCATATTTCTTTATTATTACAGCAACTTTTCAAAATAATAGAAGGTTATTTTATCATAATATTCGCTAAGTCCCTAAATATTACTGTATATGCAAAACGGCTACAGCAAAAAAGTGTAGAAGGCTCCACCATTACCTATTCCCGTTAAGGAGACAGTAAATCACGCTTACACGCCAGTTAGAGTAAGTCATTTTGGACAACATAATTGTCTAAGACTGGCCGCATACACACGTTTTCCGTATTCGACTTCCTAATGTGGAATTTCGATTCGAAATTCCGTGAGACTAGAACAAACGTTCGTTTTTCTTCACGTACAACGTACGTGCGGAATTCGTTGCATTCGGAGAAAAATGAACGTGTGCGTCAGTCAATGTATTTTCTACTGATTCCATGCACTCGGATGTCCGAATACGAAAAACGAATGCGGAAATCGAATACGGAAAACGTGTGATGTCTCATGCGGCATTCACACGTAAGCACATAATGTGTCTACGAACTCGAACGTGTAGACTGTAGCAATGATAGATTTTGATACTTTTTAGGGTTCCGTAGCCAAATGGCAAAAAACGGAACCCTTATAGATTCGTCATGTCTGTCTGTCTGTCTGTCCGTCCGTATGTCACAGCCACTTTTCTCCGAAACTATAAAAGCTATACTATTGAAATTTGGTAAGTAGATGTAGTCTGTGAACCGCATTAAGATTTTGATACAATGATGGAAAAATTATTAAAAACTTTAGGGGTCCCCATAGGTACAAATGAATCAAAAAAAAATTTTTTTCATCTAACCTATGCGTGTGGGATATCTATGGATAGGTCTTCAAAAATTATATTGAGGTTTCAAATATCATTTTTTTCTAACCTGAATAGTTTGCAAGAGAGACTCTTCCAAAATGGTAAAATGTGTCCCCCCCCCCCCCCTCTAACTTCTAAAGTTGGGGCATGATAAGTCTAAATAAAATATATGATGTACTTTACTATAAAAACTACCAACGAAAATTGGTTTGAACGAAATCTAAGAAGTAGTTTTTTTATACGTCATAAATGGTAACTCAATTTAACTTTCATTAAATAAACTGGAATATAAAAATAAAACAAAAACCTTTTAATTTCATAAAAATAAACCTTATTGCTGCTGCGGAACCCTTCATGGGCGAGTCCAACTCGCACTTGGCCGGTTTTATTACCATTTCACTGCCGCGCAACGTAGAATGGAGCCAATAATTTTAAGCACCATTATTAAATTTGAACATTTTTGACAATTTCATTGACTTCTGTATATTATATTCAGTCTACAAATTGCAGTGAATCAGGAAGTATGGATGTAATAAATAACGGCGGAGAATGCGTTAATTAAATTCCGCAATTGCATAATTCCAGCAGAAGGCACAGGCGTTTTTAATTTTTTTCATAAAGCCAGCCGTACCGTTTACTGTTTCATAAAAACCCTCGTGAAAATCCCAGCCTCTGTTTCAAGTAAATAATGAAAAAGGCTTACGGGGCGTAAAGCAATTTAAGACTTTCACAATGGCAATAATGGTTTGGCTGTTTTGTATAACTATTGTCCAACGTATTTATAGTCTATGCCCCATGAAAAGCACTGACATATTATTATATAGGAAATATGGTGTGAAAGAATATATAGATTTTGAGGTGAAAATAAGTTATACAGTCCACTTGGCGTTTACTTCACCTACCTCTATTATAGTGAAGTTTCGTTAGCATAATATTTCAATAAGCATGACGAGTATATTTCTCACGAATATTGAGGAAATACAGTTACTTTTCTTTTTTTTATTATTGTTATATAGGTTAAATTAATTACCTAATAATTACTCATACCTCTAAATTCACAAATTATTTAATATATCATGAGCAAATTAAGCGTACGAGAGTCTCAATGTAATAGAATAATAAAATATTTTTAGCACTGGATCGAACAAGAAACGAAGCAGAATCTTACATTATATTAATATAATAGAGGCTCTAACGGCCACCCTCAAAAACATTTAATGATTAACCTTAATTTAATTAATATTTTGACATAAACTCCATTCATTTTCTGGTATTTTTTTTTTTTTTATTAAATTAAAATTCGGTAATCATTTAGTCTTTTATGGCCCTTCCACACGACGTTTTTTACGCTCGTTTGTATCGATACAAACGCAAGTTGAACGCTCAGTAAACGCAAGGAAGCCGACACGTTTTAAACTTTATATCTGAAAAAACGCGATGAAAACGCGCAGAAGACGAGCGCATCAAAAACGCGCATCGTCAGTGCGCAAAAAATACGTCGTGTGGAAGGGCCCTTAGTGCGGCCATAAACTAAGCCAAACTGTACAAACCTCAAGAAGCCATCAAAGGTAAGCTGGGACCGCTGCTGGTGGTACTTATTGTGTTCGTACGCCTTGATGAGATCCTTTGCTCTCTGCACGTCCGCGTACGGGTGTAATATCTCGTTGAGTCGCGGGTCTCTCTGGACTTCGTTGAGGAAATCCACCAGCTGGGTCGCGGAGAGGTGCGGCTTGCCGTCCGTCCTGAAACAGATGGTTGTCAGTTTTGGCCCTTGGAGAACATAATATACTATTAGAGATGTTGATTCATAGGTGGCGGACCTACGTATTTTGGTCGCGTTTTGTTAAACCCAGCCGACAGATGACTACTTAGGCAGGTTTTAGTCTCACGCTGACCGCTCGCTGACCGTCGGCGCCGATACCGAAATGTATGAAATATCAGCGCAGACCGCTACGCGTTATTCAAAAACGCTTCCTACAATTTCATATATCTCGGGCCATCAGCGCCGACGGTCAGCGAGCGGTCAGCGTGACTCTAAAATCCGCCTTACATTAAGTTGACATAATCCGAGCAAATGAAGTAGGTCCGTCAACTGCCTATGAATCAATTTCTTCAATGGTACAAGAGAATATGAACGCGTAGAGGGACATGTTCATTGTTCGTCCATGATCGACGTCGCATGCTATAGGTAGCTTCGCCATCATAGTGTCAATCATAGTCCAATGAAAAGAAAAACTTTGTAGGTGAACACGAGGAATTCAAATAAGTTAGACGTATAATTCGAAATTCGCTGGCCAAAGACACTTCGAAAATACCAGCGAATTAATCGGCCCTACTCTGGCAGATGTAGATACCCAGCCTTATTCGACAAAAGCCTCTAGACATTAAAATTAAATACACTCCAAGATGTCTATGTAAAATACCTACAATATGCCTAAAATGGCACATTCATAATTATTTAATTCAGCGTACATTTTGCTAACCGTACACAATGACATAAACTTGTAGGCCTTATTTCCATAGAGATAAGACCGAAAAGTGGTATGTTGGGTATTTCCACAACCGTACCTACTCAGATATGTACACTTGACATGACGGAGTCCATTAAACGTACCGGAGCCAACCCACCCTGTAATTTCACCATTTCCCTGACAATCCATGACGTGTGCTAGAGACAATTTACATTAATTACACATACAAGTTAAATAATAGCTTGCCGAGGAATTCCGTAAATTATTCACTTACTGAATTATCAAGGTATACGATATTACGAAAATAGCATAATTATTTGCGTACGAGTTAAGGCGTAATGCCGACTTTTTGTCCTTCCTCAATCCTTCTTCAACTTCCTCTCATTCCTCCTTCATCCTTTCAACTAGTTGTGGACTTTGGCTACTTTGTTTACTTTTCATCTATTACATTAACAGTGCCTTTAACTCAATTAAACTAAATTAAAAATTTCTCTATTTAATTAGTATTTAACAAGCGTTTCAAAATTACATATGCAAAAACATTTGAACATTCCTCCCAATTGAACCAGAACAAAATAACAAAGCAAAATAAACCATGTCCAAATGATTACAAATCAACTTGTGAACAATCACACGTCGTCAATTTACGCATTTTACAACATTCTGATCCTATTGCTATGGTTTGAGGTGCTAAAGAGAGTGCAGGTTTGGCGCGTACCAAAGTGACTTTTTTAGATCATAGTAAATACGGATCATTTTACGACGCGATGATGACGAGAAAGACCTCAAGATAAAGTCCGATTGACCAGTTTATTTCCCTAAACTAACCTATTGCGATGTCGTATGTGCTTGGACAATCAGTCATTTAAAATAACCTACCTCAGGCACTACAGTACTTGGAGATTGGTAAATTCTTAATAAAAACTTTATAAGTTTCAAAACCCATACACTGCACTTATACGTATGTAATATTTTAATGTAAATGTAATTAATAGCTTCAGCCCAGGTGCAGGGCTCGGCTCTGGTCCGGGATTATTGGATATCCCTTTAATCTCCCCCTGTCGTGCACTACAAATTGGACTGGGATACGTTTAGCCTGACTTTCGCACGTTACAACAATATACACTAAGGTCGACTAGGATAAATTCGTGTTTTCTCGTTTTCGTGTTTTTAGTATTTGTTGTTATAGCGGCAACATAAATACACAATCTGTGAAAATTTCAACTCTCTAGCTATTACCGTTCTTGAGTTACAGCCTGGAGACAGACAGACAGACGGACAGACATCGAAGTCTCAGTAATAGGGGGTTTTACCCTTTGGGTACGGAACCCTAAAAAAGCTACTATTACGGTCGTAACTTCAATATCGTTAAAACAGGTTTTCACTGTGATATAAAGCGTGCAATCCAAACAATAAAATATTTCCTATATTTTATTGTTTGCATTGCATGCTCTACTTTTAATGACCACTAACAATAAAGTCCACATGAATAATCACATTAATTTACAACTTTAAGTTTATCACTATTGTGTGTTTTGAACTCATTCACTGCAAAATTATCCCTGCCCTACCATAACTAACCTCATTAAAAAATGTATGATTACAATAAAAGTTAAAATTGCAAATTAACCTTAGATGTAGACACATCACACATACTAATAGTACAAAATATAAGGCCAGGGGATCCCCCAGGCATGGGGGATACAAAATTATCTATTTGCATTCCGATTAGCAACTTCAGCGTACACAAAATTGTCTGCTAATCTACAAAACATGATTATTTTCCTGTAAGGTCAAGTTCTGTGGTCACTCTTTTTTTGAAACCCTTAAATCGTAGTACCCGTAAATAATAATTGAGATTTAAATGGCAGAAGGAACTTTTTTATCACCTGTGAGATGTGACATAGACCACAGTCTACTCTATGCTACATCCATATTATTAAACTAGCGGTCGCCCGCGGCTCCGCCCGCGTGGATGTCGGTTACCGCTGCAAAAACCCTACCCAGGAAAGACACGGTCATCAAAATGATTCCCAGGTCAATTCACAGACACCGACACTAACATCGACGACGCAGTTATTATCCGCAGGCTGTACACATATTGTAATATTTTAATTTCACCATAACTTTTGAACCAAACGTCCAATTTTAATCATTCAAAGACCGAATATTATCTACATAAACTGTACTTAGTGATGAAATAATTTATTTTGATAAGTATTAATAGCATGAGTAAAATAAACGCGTTTAAATGTAGTTAAAAAAAATATATTTTTAAATAAAAAAATGGTTGTTGTGCCTCAATCGACATAGATAGGTATAGTATGTATTTTTGTAGATATTAATTATAAGATCTACAATTAATTTAAACATTTTATGGTTCTATCTTTTATAGTTTAGGCAGCGTACGCAAAATAAGTAACTTTTCTGGTTGATTTTTTACACTCATTTTTTTTATTTCTACAGTTTTATTATATGTATACGTACGTACATTATTTTACATTTACGGGCAATATATTCCTAAATTATGTTAGGTTATATTACGCTTTCGTGTCAAACTACTATTTTGTAAAGGACATGTCTAAATGTTTTTGTCTACCCACAAAATAATATTTGCGTGTTGCTATAAATACAAATTCTCAAAAAAACTGACCACATTCTATCAACATTAAAACACTGGCCACCATACATACAATAAAAAAAAAAAAAAAACAAATTTCGAAATTCAAACTCACAACTCATTAAAGATTTTCTGGACTTCGGCCCGCTGCGTGAGGTTCTTGTAGAAGGCGAAGAAGTCCTCGAACTGGAACTTGGACTGACTGATGGTGTCGTTCTTGCCCGTCGGCAGCCCGGACTCGCTTAGAGCCTTCTCCACACGCTTCTTGTCTTCCTTGTTCTGAGCGAAGCATCGAACGATACTGGAACAAAGAGACTTATTGTAGTCGAGGAGCGCTTAGAAATTCGTATAATATTGAGTTTTGATACATGGGCAATAGGCATTTTCATTATGAATTTCTTACAGGGAAACGAAGACACAATTTAAATTTATAACCACAAAGAGAACGATATATCGGCCTTTAACGTCACGGTTTGCAGTGGCTATAGAGAAGGGATGGTGTACTACAACTGCAATATTACATTTTCTAATAACAAATATAATATGGCACTAGTGCACTGTGACGTCACAAATCGTTTTTACAGAGGGATAGTCGATATGTTTTATTTGATAACAATTTTTAATTGCATAACCTAAAGAACTATATTATCTTTTAAACTTCTGTATATTCATCCAACAATTTAAACATAACTATAATCCAGCTTGTCTTTTCAATGTGTACGATATATATTTGGACTTACAAAAACATGCAACCTAAAATTATTGTGGACGCCACCTGAAAGCGATTCATTTACAAAAGTAGCCTCGACAATGTGTTCGTGACAAGCAACAGCCCTTTGTAAGTGTAAAATTAACGTTGCATATTTTACTTTCAGAATATTCGGCAAATGCATAAATTTGTTCTTTTTTTTCTTTAGTTTTATTGTAGAAAGATCGTGTATTGACCTTTTTATTTAAGAAAACAATAGGTATTTACTATTCATGCATACTTAATATTAAAAATGTGTGTTTGTTACCTCTTCACGCTTAACCGATTTATGTGAAATTTCGTATGCAAATACTCTGAGTGCCGGGAAAGTACATAGGAAAGTTTTTATTGCGGAAAAGTGTATGGACCCCACGAAAAAAGTACGCATTTGGCTTAGACTTTCAACCGGGTTAAAGAACAATACAGGTTTTTCCTCAAAGCGTAGTTTTAGTGCCAGTCACTAGTAAATCATGATTCATGACAATACGCAGATTTCATTCACTTTTGGCCTCCTTCATTGACTTATTCGAATTTCGAATATAGACTTCCATGTTTGACATTCTGCCAACTCGCTCATACTGTCACCTGCTTAGTAATGTCATTAAATTGAGATTAACACGGGACGGAAATAGCACATTTGTCCCAAAAGAGTCACAATTAATACTCAGTTAATCTGTCTCAAGAGTTAAAAACGGATTATCGCAATCTTCTTTCGGCAGTGGTTTGACATAAAAAGTAATTATTAATTATTGTTGTTTTGGAGGAATGCGGACACAAACAAAACTTTTAGATTTCGTAAAAAACAGGAGGAACGCTAAAATGTATAAAAGGCGTCACAGATTCCAAAAAACTATGATATTTTATCTCAACTACTTTACTTGAAACTTAACTACAGTGTACTTTACTCATATTTTAAAACACATTATCTATATTCTATATAATATATAAAAATGAATCCATATTTCCAGTGGTCACGAAATCACGCCTGAACGTTTCCGGGACAGCTAGTCTAATATATAAAATTCTCGTGTCACGGTGTGCGTAATTGAACTCCTCTGAAACGGCGCGACTGATTTTCGTGAATCTTAGCGAGCATATCGGATAGGGTTGATAATCGGACAACATCTACTTTTTTATTGATAAGTGCATTTGTTGAATAAATAATAGTAAATTATTACAACTCGAGACTGACGGCGACCATTGTTTGTGCGACGGGATAGCGATGGACGTTGCCATGGTGCCATACTTATTTAGTCACTTCAATAAAATAATATTCTACAAATAATTTATATGGCAAAACAACGTTTGCCGGGTCAGCTAGTAAGAATATAATATTATTATAACATCATCGTCATCCGTATCCCTTAAAATGCTTGCAAATTAACATCATCTCGTCGTAACAAATATTTCAACCTGCTGCCAAATTATCATGTAGTCTTCAGTGTAAACCCTCCCCCCTCCCCCCTCCCCCCTCCCCCCCGAAACCTTTATAACAATTCACTTGAAGACAGACGAGACTTCACAAAGGCCTACCGCTGCTTAGCGTCAAAGCATTTCAACGTCGCCTCATTGTGAAAGTCGACGTTGAAATCTCGGTATTCATACTAAATGCTTATCAGCGTAGATTACGTCATGTGACGAGCCGATTTACAACTTGAAGTTTAAATCATTAATTGTATGTAATAAATAGGTATTCCTAGAATGTTCTGTTACAGAAAATCATGTGTATTTTAAAATTCGGCAGAAATATTATTGAATTAAAAGAAAATAGCGCATTAAAAAGCGCAAAAACACGAAAAAAGTAAAAGGTAAACAAGCAGAGAATTCCTTCGATGAAACGTAGAAAAAATCGTAGCATATCGCGTAGCACGCGCTACGATGTCCGGCTACGGCCTACGAGACTCGTAGGTGCTCGTAGGCTCGCATTTTCCACTCGGTTACTACGAAGCCAAAAAGAATGATAATGATTTTAGCATTCCTTATGCTGCCATGTTTGTAATTCTGTTTGTAGTTATTTCTAAGTAACACCTACTACCTAACCTAACCTAACCTAACCTACTAACTACCTAAACTAATTATTTTCAGTACCTTTCATAGTTTTGTATGTTTTGCATTCTCATCCTGCAAATTATATAGCATATTTTCACATTTAATTCATGTATTTCATACAATTACTACCTGTACAGTATTGCCAACCGGAATTTTAGGAAATTTGTAGATTATGCGCCAAATGTTAGTAGAAATTGGAAGAATGTAAAATGCAAAATTGGTAGATCCACCAAAAAGTTGTTAGATCAACACTGTACCCGCACCTCATAATGAAATGTAAGTAAAACCTTTTACACACCAAGAATGTGTGAACCATAATATTGCAAAAAACAATTTAGTCGTTTTAGTTCGCACCGTTTTGCATTAAAGTGCTGAACTTTTATAAAATTAGTGCAAGAGAAATTCGTGAAAATTCCAGTGAGAAAGTGTAATAAAAGCTGATACTTAGTTGAGTATGCGACGTGATAAAACAGAATTTGATAGTTTTGAATCTTATTGTGTTATAGTTTTATTTCACACGGTCAGACAATCTAGTTCGTAGAAAAGTTCAATACTTTTATAAGTTTTCTATGCAATACTTAAGTGCAAATATCAGCTCTCATAAGAATGTATTAAAACATTTCTAACGTCCGAAACACTGTTATTAGTTATTACTTAATCGCAATCACTCAAAAATCGGCCAAGTGCGAGTCGGACTCGCGCACGAAGGGTTCCGTACCGCTATAGAGCGAAAGTAGGCAAAAATTGTGTTTTTTGTATGGGAGCCCCCTTAAACATTTTTATTTTTATTTTATAAATAAAATTAAGGATTTAGTTAAAATTACAAAGGCCTACCTGGTGCCTTTATTGACTACGAGCAAAAAAGGCCAAAAAAATTACGTTTGTTGTATGGGAGCCCCCTTATATATTATTTTTATTTTTATTTTTAGTATTTGTTGTTATAGCTGCAACAGAACTACACAATCTGTGAAAATTTCAGAAGTCTAGCTATAGCGGTTTTTGAGATACAGCCTGGAGACAGACTGACAGACTGACAGATGGACAGACGGACAGACGGACAGACAGACAGACGGACAGACATCGAAGTCTCAGTAATAGGGTCCCGTTTTTACCCTTTGGGCACGGAACCCTAAAAAACGTTGTTTTCACTCAAAAGACGGAAAACAACACAAGCGTTACTCCACGCCAGTTTTCCGTGAGGCTGTTGTCCTAGTCTTGTCGCGTCCTGCACAAACCCCTGTAAAATCGTATCCGATAAGTCAGTGGTACTCAACCTTTTAAATACAGGCCACGAACACGTTTTGGTCTGGGTATAGCAGGCCGCAAACAAAATTTTTTAAGGTTAAAAAAATTACGTTCTTCAAAACTAGCGATGCAGAAGTGGAAAAATTTCACGACTCTCATGAGGACTTTGCTTTATTTTGCGGGTGGGCGTGATTTTCAAAATTGTTGAAATTCACGCGGGCCACTAGTAAAGTCTGGGCGGGCCGCAGGTTGAGTATAGCTGCGATAAGTCATAAAGTGTAATTTATATGTGGGGGATTACAACAGGTCTCCACAGTTTATCGCGACGCGAGTGTTTAATTAAATCATTCGGCGACGGAACGACTCGCCCAGCTGTGTCGTATCCGGTTTTAATATTTTTATTACGACACCAATTATTCTACTATTTCGATGATAATCAGCTTTGTTCCTTGTTCGATTCAGTCAATCCTATGAAACTGCAAAATGATATTCATAATAAGCGTCATTGTAGTCTCATAAGAATATCATTTTGTAATTTGGTAGAAAACTCTCATATCTATGTATGTATGTGCCCTCGTAGCGGCTAAACTGCTAGTCAGATTTTAACAAATGAGGCACATTAGTAATGTTTATACATTAGAAATGATTCCGCAGTTGACATAGTCTACCCTTGTCCAACATTTTGTATTTTTCACGTTGTCGGCTGTCGCATTTCAAACTTATGACTTCTTAATGATGCATGATACTCAAATCCATCTATAATAATTAATATATAATAATCCATTTATCGGATAGGTCACATAGCTCTGATGAAGCTTTTAATAAATTATTTAAGGTGATAAGAACTCAATTTAATTCAGTATTTACTTCTAAAACGGTTAGAAACAGTAATAAAAAAACTAAATTTATTGAATGGGCAACAAAAGGGATTAAAATTAGTAGGAAAAGATTATATGAACTATATGATGAAAGGTGTATTAACAATAGTGAAGAATTTAAAGCATATGTTAAAAACTACTCAAAAACGTTTAGAAAAGTTTGCAAAGCTGCAAAAGCCCTTTACATAAAAAATAAAATTAAAAACTCTAAAAATAAAATAAAAACAACATGGCAGGTAATAGCTGATGAGACTGGAAATGTATCCTGTCGCAGCTCTGATTTTGAACTATACTTTGAAAATAAAAAGATTACTAATGATCAAGAAGTTGCGACGGTCTTTGAAAAGTTTTTTGCTGACATTCCGGTCTCAACGACTAAAAATTTAAATTCTTCACCTGAAGCTGCCGAAAAGCTACTCAGAGACAATGTAAAGGAGTGTGATGTCAATTTTAAGTTTAGAGAAATTAACCCCAGTGATATTATTGATACCTTTAAATTGTTGAATATAAAAAAATACTGCTGATCTCTGGGGCATGTCTACAAAAATTATTAAATCAATAATTGACATCGTAGCTCCTCATCTAGGAATGATTTTTAATGACTGCATAAAAAATGGTGTTTTTCCTGACTTAATGAAGCATAGCAAGGTTGTTCCTTTATTCAAAGCCGGAAGTAAATCGGATCCCACGAATTTCAGACCTATATCGATTCTACCGACCTTTAGTAAAATATTTGAAAAAATTATTTTAAAACAATTATTAGTACATTTTAATTCAAATAATTTGCTGCACGATAATCAATACGGATTTACTAAGGGTCGATCCACAACGGATGCTGGTATAGGACTTCTTTGTAGTATTTTTGAAGCTTGGGAGGAGTCGCAGGATGCCTTAGGTGTGTTTTGCGATCTCTCCAAAGCCTTCGATTGTGTTGAGCATGCTACATTGATCAGGAAACTGCGCCACTACGGCATAAAGGACTCTGCTCTCAGCCTCTTGACTTCTTACCTTAAAAATAGGACTCAAAGGGTTGAGGTAAATGGTAAAAGGTCCAATGGAACCAAAATAGAATTAGGCGTCCCACAGGGATCTATATTAGGCCCATTTCTTTTTCTCATCTATATAAATGACTTACCTTATCTAGTAAAGGATAATAATAATGAGATAGTGCTTTTTGCTGATGACACTTCACTTATTTTTAAAGTGAAGCGACAACAGTCGAACTACGACGAGGTAAACAGTGCTCTCTCAAAAATAGTATATTGGTTTAATGTTAATAACTTACTTTTAAATTCTAGTAAAACTAAATGTATAAAGTTTACTTTGCCCAATGTTAGGCAAGTCCATACCAATGTACTATTAAATGATGAGAAGATGAATTTGGTAGATAACACTGTATTCCTAGGTATTACACTTGACAGTAAATTACAGTGGGGTCCTCACATTGCTAATCTTGCAGGTAGGCTCAGTTCTGCAGCATATGCAGTCAGAAAAATTAGAGAAATTTCTGACGAAGACACGGCACGATTAGTATATTTTAGTTATTTTCATAGTAGGATGTCATATGGAATCCTTTTATGGGGAAACGCTGCCGACATTAATACAATATTTGTGCTGCAGAAGCGAGCCATACGTTCTATTTATAAAATGTCTGCTTTAGAATCTCTGAGAGATAAATTTAAAGAAATTGGTATTCTAACTGTGGCTTCTCAATACATTTTGGATAATGTAATATATGTTAGAAAAAATATAAGTAAATTTAAAGTTAAAAGTGACATTCACTGTAGAAATACTAGAAATAAGCACAAGCTAGATATGCCGGTGATCAGACTTAGTAAAGTCAGTAAATCCTTTAAAGGTCAATGTATACGCCTTTACAATAAAATCCCAGAAAACGTTCAAAATCTTTCCATTAATAAATTTAAAAAAGTAGTCAAAGAACGTTTGTGTGCCAAAGCCTATTATAAGGTCAATGATTTCATAAACGATGGCACATCTTGGGAGTAGGATGGCTTCTTGCAAGGCTACTTCTACATTAGTGTATGACTTACAATTATGTTGACATTGTATAATTTTAAGTTACAACATTGTAAATTTTATTTAAAAGATTAATTTTTTTCTCACTTTTTTTGGTAAAAAAGTGGGCCCCGTGCGAGTTTCTTACGCCGGTTCTTCTCGCCGGGTTAGTTCCCGAACCGGTGGTAGGCACCATGTAGTATCAACATTCTGAAAGCATTTTTTTAAAATCTATTCAGAAATAAAACTATTTTTATTTTATTTATTTATTTAATACTACTGCTCCTATATTAGTTCCCGTCACACTCGCATATTAAATACCATGAATAGACAGTAATATGCGATATTGCGCTCGATATAAGCGATCGTTTCTTCGGAACGCCAGCTCATAAAGCATGCGACAAATGAATTCTATTGTTAATATAACACATGTGATATTAAATCATTAATTTTGAAACTCATTTGCTCCATATTGGGAAAATTACTAAATGCTCCGACAATTTAATTAATAACTTTAGTCGTTTATGTTTGAAAACATGCGATAAGATTGCATTTTTGTTTATTAAATGGACTATAGTCCAGACTTAATTGTTGAGTTTGTGTCAAGTGAGTGACACTCGTCGTTAAAAAATTGCAGTTTACTTCTTTACGACCTAATAGTACTTAGTGTGATGTCACATACCATATCGTGCATTGTCATCCAAACTAAACGTGTATGCAAAATTTCAGCTCAATCGGTTAAATATATCTACTTCAAAATTGAGTTCCAAAATTCCACCCGAACATACATACTTACATACATACAGAACAAGTTAATTAAAAGCTTTTAAAAAGATCTCGCACATATCACTGACTATGCCATTTTCACTAACTTATAAAGTTACTTGATGATTTACCTAATTTTAGTCTTAAAATATTCATGGAAGCCCAGGGAAGCTTTCTATTAGGATGGAAATGATACAAAGTTCACCGGGTCATCTAGTCTATGTTGCAGTCCTGATTATGTTTTTTTACCACAATACTTACTACTCAAAATAACTACTCGCCAAAACTAATAACTACAAATTCCTAGTATCGCCTTACCAACCTGGTAAGAAATTGACGATGGCAGTAAGTTCGTAGAAAGCGGGCGTGCTCGGTCAGTTTACAACCAAAGAAATTAACGTCAAGGAACTGCTGATTTACCGTTACAAGTCAGAGCATTCCGCCATATTTTAATATGGCACTGTGACCCATAGTAATAAACGTTGATTTAATAGCAAACGAAATTGTTGTGAAACTAACCTGCCCCAATTATGATGCTATTTTAATTAAAAATGTATACAGCCTCGATATAGTTTCAATATATGTAATTTCAACTTTGTATACTGTAGCAGAACTACAAATAACAATAGGTATTCTCAAAACTGGCAAATACATTTTGATTTTCCAAAACTGTAAGAATTAGAACTATTTAACGTTTGTATAAAGTTTGTATAACGTAAATGAGAATACTAATTTGCTTTTAGATGCTGACTGGATCTGACCGGATCCGATCTGACTGATTGGAAGCTGTGATAGCAGAATCGGGATACCGGTTCAGTGACGGCAACGCACCTGCAGCTCTTCTAATGTTGCGAGTGTCCATGGGCGACGGTGGTTGCTTTCCATCAGGTGAACCGTTTGCTAGTTTGCCCCCTTATTTTACGTTATTTTACGTTAGAACGTGCCTCTTTGTCGCTCGTTCCGCGCTCTCGCTTGCACTTCAAGCCTTAAATGGAACGCCTCAAAGCGAGGTAACGCCGCATGAGTCATGTTTTTGCGTGCAGCCGGCTCCATCGAATTATAAGACGTTGTCACGTCAAAAAGTCAAGAATACCAAACTTTAGTAACCTAATTCATGTTACAGACGACTTACACTCAGCCAAAACCATTAGTAATGGCGCACCTACAGTGTTATTCGCGACATAATCAAATGATCGCATTCCATTAGGGGGAGCGGACACGGCCGTGGCGGTGAATCTCATTAATAACGCACGTATTATTGATTGCCATCCCACATTAAAAAGTAAACATCACAGTGTTTTTATTGTCACTGCAATAAGCAATTAATTATTGCTGGGGAATTGACGCATGACATGAAAACGCATCGTGACTACTCTGGGAAGTTTCCAGTATTTATTTTGTGATTTGTGCAGGGCAAGCGCCCCAGCGTCATGGCTTTGCCTATACAAAATTTTAAAAACAGTTACTCTACCAGCGCTGCTACTTTCAAAGTGCACTCTATACAGAGGACTCATACTTATCACTTTATTTTGTTACACCCTGTAAACTTTAATACGAGACTTGTCTACACAGTGCAAACTCTCGTTACATAATAATTACAGTGTAACGATTTTATTGTTCCTACAAATCTTATGAATGAGGTTGTATATGTAATTTTTTCTATACTGGCTGGGACGCCAAAACTGTTTTTGTTTTTTTTTTCACGTTGACATTTTGCTTCTGATTTTCTTCTGCTACGTGTTACGAATAGACGAATTTGGGAAAACTTAAATAATTTCTCCACTTTTGCAGTTTATAAATAATAATATATACTATCCCCACTTGGGTAAGTGTTGCAATAATTATTTTAAGTTTACTTTATAAACCACTTATATTTTTACTCAATTTCATAAATATGAGCATTCTTGGTAATGTAACTAAATGGGTATAGAAAGTTCTTGTAAATATTTATTTCGTTGTGTATCAGAAATAAGTCTTTTTTTACATTAATTAATAACTTGTAAGATATTATAATTTTCATCTTTATAATAATTATTCATCCTCAATTTTGTTATGATGGTTATTATTTATTTTTCTGTATTTGCTTTTTATTTTGTGTTCTTTGACTGCCTCACCAATAATTACTAGCATGCAATAACTGTACTTTACAATCTTGTCTGGCTGGTAGTTTTAAAGATTTGATGTCGCAGTCAAAGTAAGAATCTGGGCAATTATAAAAATGTCTGGATGCTGATTCAAGGGATCACCGCGACGGGCATCACCGGGACGGTAATCACCGCGACGGGCTCTGCAGTCGTTGCGAGAGCTACCTACCTGCCTGCGTCCTTCCTACATCCTACCCGAATTCTTCCTGCCTGCGTCCTGCTTTTCCGCAACCTAACCATCTACAACCTACCTTCCAGGAAAGTAAAGTACCATTGGTACAACAAGGTACATTCTTTGTGAACGACCGAACCACGATCCATGCTTCCTAAATTCTAATTTTAATTTAATCTATACTTATTGTAATATATTTTTAAGTTACTCACTAATAATTTTATTTAACAAGTAAAACAGGTAAAAAATAAACATATGGAATCCATAAACGAAATGGGCCATGGGGGAGCATCGGACAACAGTATAAAAAATATGGGAGTGATTCATGATTTATATTAATGTAATTACTAGATTATATTGAAAGCCATGAGGAAAACGACATCAATTTATAATCCAGCTAATGTGCGAGAGAAATTAATTTATTCGTCTATTTTGGTAATATTTTGTAAAAAAATTACGCCTCTGAGATACATGGCCCCAATTTTACTGTCATCCTTACCGATATTATAAAATATAGAAAAATGTTTCTGTGTGTATCTGCTTTACCTTTTACGAAAAAATCGTTTAAAATGATGATCGTTAGACATCGTTGTTAAAGTACCTATTTCTAGTTCACATCGCAACTGCATCACAATAATTACTCACAAGTCACAACTGTATCGAATTTGTTTTTCTGTTAGTTAAGTTTTGTATTGAGCAGTTGTGTATGACCTTCTGTAATCAAGTTTGTAGTAAGTCCGCCAAGACCGAACAATGTAGTGGAATTTGCGGAGCCAACAATTTAAACTTCAATCAAATTGTCACCAGAGCTGTAGCTGCAAGTGGCGTTTACGTGTCTTGGCAACTTCAGTCCTAGTTAAACCTGCCAGCTAAGAGTTTAATTAGAATAATGTAATTGTTAAAAAATTTAAAAAAATCACGCTTTTTTAATTATTATTTTTTTCAAAAATTTTAACAAACTATTGCATTGGCTCTTAATACGTATGCAAAGTTTCGAATTAATTAAGACTACTATAGATAGGTAAAAATCGTGCTCAAAGATTCCGGTACATACATACAGCCCAATCTAATAAAAGAAAGCGTGTTTAAAAGGTCAGAAAATACCGTTGCCTTCTTAGTGGTGCTAGTGCAGAAATGGTTTAAAATTTGGTTATAAAAAAATGTGACCAGCAGCTTCATGCGCTAAAAAAGTATATGTATTTTGCCACTAATTGTAGTCTATACCCCGCCCCTTATTCTACATCTGAGCATGTTCCGTTAAAATCGATTCAATTGTTTTCGAGTGCATTCATTAAAAACATACAATAAATCTTTATCTCTTTATAATATACACAGAACAAAGTATATTTTCTATGGTTCTATTCATCACATACTTTTTCAAGCAGACCCATTTAGTATCTGATGGATCGGTTTAAAATTATGTTGGTGATAGTTAATAAAATTATGTAAAGCTGTGGCGGATCCCACAATTAGCGCCACAATCCTGCATAGCGCTTTAAAAGTTTTCTAAGTGCGTCGGTATAATTAATTATACGACAGCTGAAATGAATCACGTGGGGTTCGATCTGACCGAGTACTACAACACCTCGCTCGGTCGGAAGATCTTCCTTTGCGGCCACTGCGCATATTCCGACAAAGCAAATCAAATACCGGTACATCTACTCCATAATATGGCACATCAATGACAAGGTTCAATATTCTAAATACCGGTCTCAAACACGGCACCACGATATCCGTCCTCGGTGCAGCGGAAGTAATGATTATAAACCGCAGCCGACCTATATTCCAATCACGGCTAACCGCTGCCTGTGTTAGTCAATGTCAGGATTACATCGCTCGTTGCTTTGGTTAAACGAGATCTTATACAACAATTAGTTAATGTCTATTGAGCCTCGGTTACCTACGTTTGTTTATGATAAATTGTAAGTATATATCTATAATAGCAAGAAAAACTACCGTCTCTAAAAGACGTATCTCCGTTGCGTATAATATAATATGCATAAAATCAATGAAAAGCATGTTTATTTGAAAACATATTTAAATTTTAACCCCACGCACACGACATAGAAAAGTCGTTTGCTTTATTAGAAAGAGAAAAATTAGAAGCAATCTTTATGTACCAACCGCTTGGATAAAACAGTAAAATAAAGACCATCAGATGATTAGCATTTTTAATCAGCAATATTTATAATCATGCTACGAATCATCAAGGTGGTCGAACATTTGCATGGCAATAAATGAAGAATGAAGAATACGAAGAACAGAAACAATAATAATAAACACGAAGGTGAACAGGGAAAATTGGAAATATTAACGCAATCAGTAACACCATTGACCAAATATTTTCATTTGTCTATGGTGACATCTAATTGCCAAGCTTTTAGACGAAATGGGCTTTAATCTTCTATTAATTAGCGAACAAAACAAGACAGTAGATGTCTTCATTATGGTTTCGTTTATTCGGCTTTCCCAATACCTATTGTTTGTGCTAAAAATATATATAAAACGCAAAACTGATTGGCTGATAGATCAATGCAAAGATATCCCTTATAAGACACTTGAAATTTAGAACTTATTCCTCTTATAATGTAGAAATCCACAAAGAAAGGAATTTTAAAATTAGGCTCTAATAATACCTTTTTGATTTGTTCTAAAAAAAGATTGTTTCTAATAAAAATTGCACCGATCGATGCATTTTGTTATTAAAGGATCAAAATTTAAGCTCTTTCTCGCTATAAATCGAAATTTACATAAAAGGTTAATAGTTATATAATTTATGTGTAACATTGTCCTACAAATAGAACAATCTATATTTTAATAGAACCATCAAATCGAAATATTAAATCCTCTCTATCTCTGTTAGCTACCACTTTCGAGAATTTTCGCAGAGGAGATTGATGTTCGTCTCATCAAAATGAAGCTACTCACGAAAAATTAGCTTGATAGTAATCAAAAAACAAAATTGAGAGGTGTCAAGGGACACCCGGATGAAACGAAGTTTTAAATTTCCCGCATGTTGACGTCATAGCCACATCAACGCCCTCTGCACTTCGCAGATATTAAAATAAGTGTCGGTCAAAAAGTGTCGTTACAACTTTTTCCGTCTAGCCCTCTTTCGCAACGCGCGATAAGGAACTTCATTCCAAAAATTTGTTCTAGCCCTTCAACTACGATAAGGCCCACTTGGGCCGCGAGAACAATAGATTTACAATAGATTTCCAAGAATCCGCGATCGAAGGACTAGTGAACCTGTACTAATTTACAACTTAGCATTCAATAACTTCGATGGATAATTTCGGAGAAATTAAGAATGTGTGTGATCTGAGTTTTAAATTTTAAAATAAATCAGCTTTTCCACGTTGGCCCATTATGAACAAATATTAGCGATCATACCACCTTTATATTCTTCTGAGTTACTAAAATGGCGTAACTTGGGTTGGTGGGTCTTAACTTAACGCATCGCAGGCGGCATTTTACTTTTTTTTTTTACAATCCGCCGGGGATGCGCAAAGCATTTCTCATGCTTTACGCATCCCCGATGGATTGGGGATATCGACCGGGGTATGTGGGACACCCCTGGCGTAAGGTCTACCACTAAAGCCCCATGGTGCTCTACTCCCCGAGTTGCGAATACGATAGAACCTACCGCAAAATCGCCATTCCACTTAGTGTGTTAACATTTTTTATTTTAAACTGCTCTCCCGAAATTATCAAGAGCAAATTGTCAAAGTACCCCGTGGACAATAAACGTTCGACGATTTATTCGTTTTGTGCGATCGGAGCGGTATGCTATTCTAAGTGAATCCTCTCACATTCGCTATTCGTATTTCAGCTCTACATTCGGAAATTCTTTTCTACTGGATGGTCTAATTATCGACAGGGCTTTGTGTATACCGCTGCATGCAACGTTTATTCGTAGCTGTCAATTTTAACTGTATCTGAGTATAGAACTTGGCCAACTATGTTGCGAGAATGCCGTATGTGCTTGGGCAACCATACGGACATATAAAATCTTGTCCCAGGCATTACAGTATTTGAAGAGTGGTTACTTCGCTCTGAAAATACTTTGTAAATCATTCACAATGGATACAAAGGTCATGTTTTTGAGTACAGAACCACAGATCCAAAGACCGACAAATAAAAGTCTTTTGGCGCGCGATGTCTTTTGGAACTTATGTCGCCCTGTACAAAGGGCGGCATTAGTTGCACTGGTGTCACTTTATAAACAGCGGTTGTATACAAAATTGAGACACTCACACCCATGTTTTGGTGCGCAAAAGACAACCGCCACTTAAAAATATTATTAACGAAGCGACAATGCAATTTTGTACGAGCGTAACATGATACCAGAGTAAACAGCACTAAAGAGTAGGCCGACTCAGAAGAGATCTCGATCGTCATATCAGCCGGCGCGCGCCGTACTAATGCGTTAATCAACATTGTGAAACATGTTGAAAGTGACAGTCGCGCCGACTCGCGTATATTTGCCCGTTTGTTTGAAGTCAAGGTACTCCTTAGTTCTGTGTACTCTGATGATACTTTGACAAAAGTATATGTGAAACAGCTGTCCCTCATGTGACGCTTTACAAAATGGCGGCATTCGTTCATCCTTGTAGGACTGTAAAGTGCATGCCAATGACATTTGATATTCGGAACTCCACTTTAGCTCCACTTAACATGATATCTCTCGGTGTAGAGCAAATTCGAGAATTTTCTCCTTTTCTTTCGAGACAGCCCAATTTACAATGGAAATGTGAATGTCATCGTAAAATATCGAGGTTTATTCGCCGCTATAGCAGTCTAGGGACCAATTTTTATAACTCGAATGTCACTGCACAGGCTATCTGAGAATTAATTGGATATTTTATTTTTAACCGACTTAAAAAAAGGAGGTTATCAATTCGACGCGTATGTATGTAATATTTCCAGAACTGCCCAGTTTTCGTATATGTTGTTAGTCTATATCAGCGTCTGAACAAATGTGCAAATTTCAAAAGTGTATGTATGTATGTTTGTATGTTTATACGTTTGTGTTCGCATATCTCCGAAACTGCAAGTCCGATTTAAGTGATTATTTTTTTGTTATACTAGGTATATTTCAACTTAGGAAATACTGCAAGTTTCATCAAAATCATTTCAGTAGTTTTTTTTAATTACAGACTTTTAATTATTAATTACGTACTTAATTTGAAGTCAGTTTTATCTTTTTAAAATACTATTATTTAAATATAAGATACATAGAACATCCTAATATTGAAAGACAATTATAATCACAAATGCAGAATCCAAGTTCAAAGTTGGTGAAAGCTAGTTATTTCCTTTATGCTGTTTAAAAGCTTTTCTTTAGAAATTCATAGTATATTTTGTTAAGGGCTTTACTAAACACAAGTGTCTCTAGCATAAAGACATGACAAATGTAAGAGCCATTTATTTCGTTCCCATCAATGATCCATGTGTATTGACGACATAATGGAAATATTTCCCATTGCCCACTCACTTGAGACCTCCCATAGAAAATGTTTTGTTTACATAAGTGCTTCTGATAATAGATATCTAAGAGCCTAGCTAATATCAAACGCCAATTAGTTTGTTTATATATACTAGAGATCGCCCAATGGTCGAAATTCGACCTCAAATAAAAAATTAAATTATAAGTTTCAAACAACGCTTTTCTACTGATATTCTATTATTAAAATATTGACTTTATTATTTTTCAGACATAATTCCTGCGACAGGCTCAGATAAATAAAGTCAAATGATGACAGACTGGCCGTGTAATAATTGTCTAATGCAGTATTTAAGATTCAATAACTGTATTTTAAAAAGATAAAACCGACTTCAAAATTGTACGTAATTGATAATTAAAACTCCCTATCTCCAAAACTACTGAACCGATTTTGATGAAACTTGCACTATTCCCTAAGTTGAACAATACCTAGTACAACAAAAAAAGAATTACTGAAATCGGAATGGTAGTTCCAGAGATATGCGAACACAAACATAAAAACATACATACATAGATACATACATACATACATACATACACTTTTGAAATTTGGCACATTTATTCAGACGCTGATATAGACCAACATATACGAAAATTGGGCAGTTCTGGAAATATTACATACATACGCGTCGAATTGATAACCTCCATTTTTGAAGTCGGTTAATAAAAAAAACTAAATCTATTTTCAATTTGACAACAGACTTCAACCATAAATAAAAGGGTATTTTAACAAGGACTTCAACCATAAATAAAAGGGTATACAATTCGTGTGTATATGATTGTCAATCAAAATCTCCTAGTGTGTGTTGTAGTGTGTGTGATGTTTTATATGTTAAAAAATGTAAATAATAATAAAAGCATAATTTCAAAATAATATTAGCTCGATGCACTCCTTCACCATATAAACTATAACTGTAATTATAATTAAATAATTTTTCGTCAAAAGGGATCTAAAGTTTTTCGCTCGCGTATTAATATATAGATAAATGCATTATAATAGGTAAGTAACTACATACCTACTTATGTTCCTCTTTCTGTTACCTCTTCACGCTTATCACTGAGACAATTTGGATGGGTATGATAATACTTTGGAGCACCGGGAAAGGGCGTATAATACTTTATACTTTATAGTTTATACTCGTACTTCTGTTTAACCGAATTGCAGAGCAACAGAGTCGCGCGCATTATCTACTGAAAAACACATTTTCCGGATCATTTAAGCACCTTTTACTCGCATACGTCAAGCGCAATTTTCAACATCATAACACGGGTGGGTACCTAAATATTTTAGTAGGACAGAGTGCCATATAAAATATATAGGTCCATTATTTCGTTAGGCGAGGGCGGAACCGCGGCACAATGAGGGCGAGGAATTGTTCCAATAAGTGCGTTATTGGGACCACCAGCCTCTAATCGTTAACCCCCCGTGAGTAAGGGCCGACGGAATTGAGATGTATGTCGATTATCGTGTACTAGATGACGCCCGCAACTCCTTTGCGCCGAAATTAGTTTATCGCGTGGGAACCGTACATTTTTCAGGATTGAAAAGTATCCTATGTCGTTTGCCGGGAAAGTATCTGGATACTATATTTTAGCAAAATCGGTTCAGCGGTTTGGGCGTGAAGAGGTAACAGACAGACATACAAAAAGACAGACAGACATACTTTCGCATTTATAATATTAGTGCAATAGCAATAACATGAGGCTTACCTTTCATAGGATATTCTTCACTTACGATATTATGTGTACCTCATTTCACAGTTCTGATTATACACGCTATTGTATAAGTAGTGTTGCTATCACAAGATTTAGTAGACAAATAGTTTTCATAACTAAATTGTTGTAGTTTTCTTGTTAATAATTACTTGAAGTAAACATACAACACAATACAAATCTCGAATCAATAAAATAGTACTAGCCAGCCGCATTAAGTAATAAGGTAGGCATATAAATAAATAAAAATCAGGATGGTTCTATCTCATTAACTGCCAAACCACCCGTTCCGTCGCTCATCTATTTACTTTCCCTTAACATCTATTCACCTAAGTAAAATAAATTGGACGCATTCCGAACGAGATTTTATTGCCAAATATTTTGCTGTTGAGGTAAAATGGGAGCTACACTACAGCCAATAACAATGTAGAAAATGTACTAGCATTAACAAGATCGATTTGACGGACCCTCGCATCTACATAATCCTTAAAATTTTAAAGTGATGCTGCCTCTGTTTTGTCATGATGGACCGATGGATTACGATTTACGAAAGTGTAGAGGGACATATTAGTCATGATTGGCCATGATCCACGTCCATTCTCCTTATTCGTAACCATGATGGCTACCATGGACCAACGTAAATCCTAACATCTAAACATTCTAAAGCCTTTAGGATGAATTGGATGGAACGACGCTGTTCGGACTTGGAAGTCTAAAGGACGTTTCAAAACTGGTCATCATGATCGTTTTCTTCATAAAATGCAGTAAATGAGTACACTATTTAGTGTTTAACTTTAGCGCAGTTCAAACGTTAAACGACCCACTGCCATCAAAAGGTTTTAATAAGCTAAAAATGTCACGGAGATTCAAGAAATAGCAGTGCAATTCCATTTCTTTATTGTACTTCTTTCGAGATGGAATCTAATAACACTAATAGCTTTTGTACTCACTTTTTGACGAGTATTTTCCCGGATTTGTCCGCTTTTAGTGCGATTTTCGTGTGCAGCTTCTCCAGGAATTTGATGGTCGGGTTGTTATACTGGTTCAGGTTGTACGCCAGCGTGAACAGCTCGTCTGTCCATAACTGTCAACAAAAGAGTGCCTACATTAATATTTAAAACATTTTTGGTAACATCGCTTTGATTATCTACTTTTGAGTGACTCAAACACAGGTAGTGTTTGAGTCACCCAAAAGTAGATAAAACTATAGGTAAATGTTGAGTGTTAGAAATATTTAAGTTTTCTTAAGAAAAACGATTGATCGAAGAAAATGTGTTTTTGGTCTGGTAAAAAGCAATGTTGAATATCATGCTGTTCTAAAATACATTAGGTATACACACTTTATGTGATAGGATCCCCTTAATCCACGAATACTTAACCATTTACGAATCGTACCCGCATTTTTAATTTCGCGTGGACGTTTAGTAAACATGACACTACACTTCATTAAAGATATACGACACTCGTAAAGCGTCACCAACGAGAAACCCCCAATAAATTACCCAGCCCCACCGCCCCCCCCTAAAAGGTGAGATTACACGAGTTATAGCCACTCGCACTACACAAATTACCATGTCTATGATGGCTTTAATGGCGGTCTTATCTATTAGGGAAGTGCCTTTAAAATGTCAATGGGATGTATCTCTTTGACACCGACAATACTTATTTCTAAACGTTACCTTATTGTCTATATGTGTTATGGATTCTGTGTTGGGGATGGATCGTTAGGAGAGACATTCTTAATTTCATTCAAAGAATGATATTAAGGCTAAGAAATATTTCAGAGTAATGCTCATCTTAGGCTAGAAAATATTCCGAGGGATAGCCAATCCGCTTAAGGAAAAGGTCAGTTTCATAAATAATAAATTATTGTGGGACCACATAATGTTATGATAGGTCCAACCTAAGCCAACACTTATCTTACCGATATTGATATTTGCTTATCGTGATTAAGCTTTGGGCTGCGTGCCAATATTCAAACTTTATCAAGATTTAACCGACTGAAAAATACACGATCCATAAACGAAAAATCGACTTTGATTGAATCTGGTGGTATCATACGGATTGACAAAGCTCATTGCAGACAACAATTTGGAAAAATTGGGTCCTCGTTTTCAAAACCGGCCAAGTGCGTGTCGGGCCACGCACAACATAGGGTTCCGTAGTACCGCTAGTTTTTGATAATTTTTGTATGGTCAATGAATGTACGTTTATAACGTGTTTTACACTACTAACAACATCATCTCAGTTACATTCAAAGGAATTTGAACGAAAATTTCCTTTATACTTCGCCGATTTTTTTTTAGTTGATCGACTATTACTTACTCATTAACTTATGAAGTCTTCTTAGCCGTGATAATTTTCCTTTTAAATTCAGCATATTTCCTACTCCCGTGAATTTTTCCACATTTCCAGAAGCAGCCGTTTAGCTGGTAGAAGGGGGGGACACTGGATTCTAACGATATTTTCTGCTTTGAAACTTCATATTTCACAAATGGATCCCTAAATGGGAAAATTATCTATGAATACTCGTAATATTTTTAAAAAACCTATCCAACGACACCCCACACGGTAGGGTGGACGCGAAAAAATAATATCATCCCCGCTTGATGTATAGGGGAGGTACCATAAAAAAAAATATTTTTTTTATATTTTATATATACCATATTGTCGGCATCATTAATATGTGCATTCATGCCGAATTACAGCTTTGTAGGTCCTATAGTCTCTGAGTAAAACCGTGGACAAACAGACGGACAGACGGACAGACAGACGGACGGACAAACCTAAACTATAAGGGTTCCTTGTTGACTACGGAACCCTAAAAAAGATAACAATAAAGATTATCACCATAAAAAGACATTTTGCTTAGTAAACAAGTTGTTATGCCTCACCTACATCACATATCATCCCAAATTGCCTCATAACAATTACCATAACAACTGTACAAGCGGTAGTGGGACAGGAAAGATGCCACGATAAAATGATAAATAGCACACTTATTTTTGGTGAAAGCACAACGACCCAGAGATCAATCAACGACCACCTTAGATAATATATCGACGTTATGTTTATTTATCCTCATTATTCATGAGTCTTCTAGGAAATATATGCCGTTTAATTTTAGGCGAAGATGACATGATTGTCGTGTGAATGTGATGCATCAATACAAATCTTTGTGAGAGTAATGAGCAGTGCCAGGCCAGATACATAATAATTAATGTAGATACAGAGAAAAATCGCCCAAGTGCGAGTAGGACTCGTGCACGAAGGGTTCCGTACCGTTATTGAGCAAAAGTTGGCAAAAAATTGTGTTTTTTGTATGGGAGCCCCCTTAAATATTTATTTAATTTTAATTTTATTATCTATATATTAATACGCGAGTGAAAAACTTTGGAACCCTTTTTACGAAAAATTCGGAAACGTAGGAGCATGAAATTTCGCACAGTTGTATGGCTTCTCCACATAAAACTCCATATATACTAAAAGTGCATCGAGCATCATTTCATCATCATTTAATTAAAAACTTAAAAAAATAAAAGGTTTTATTTAAATAGTCTAAAAAGAAGAAAATAAATTTCTCCTTAAAAATTTTAACTATTAAGTTATAATCCTTAATATATTATACAATTTGCATGATAATAAAAGCTTGTCGCGACTCACGAGACTTAACAATCTATCAGTACTTGATAAATTTATTTAAATAAAAATATAATATCAATTTACGCAGTTAAATAATTGGTAGTAGTTTATTTACAAATCGCGCGACAAGAGTGGAAAACGACAAGAGTGGTGATAAAATAGGCTAATGAAATTAGATACCTTATACATTGAGCTGCAAAATGACACCTATTTCGTAGTCGTAGAGGCATTACTTCCGAGTTACAGCTTACCGCATCTGACTCAAGTACTCTTTTTTACCTTTTTACATGTACATATTTTGTAAACTATAAGTTCTATCAACATACATCCAAAGACAATATTGTAGAGAAATTAATGAACAACATATTGTTCTTTGACAGTTTTCTGATAGCTGTACCCGTTTTCATAAAAAATAAGAAAAAACACGATAGCATACGATACATACGAAGGGGGGGAATGGGGGGAAAAAATAATTTGTCGACATGCTTCTATATCCACATTAAAGCACATATATGACAACTACATAATTTTCACTGTATTTTACTGTATTTTTAATGAATTTCTTGAAACCCTTAGCTCTAAATCTAAGAAATTGTAAAAAGGTAAAAAAACGAGTACTTGAGTCAGACGCGGTAAGCTGTAACTCTGGAGGTAATGCCTATACGACTAAGAAATAGGTGTCATTTTGTAGCTCAATGTATAAGGTATCTAACTTTTTTAGCCTATTTTATCACCACTCTTGTCGTTTTCCTATAAATGGAGCAAGATAAAAAAAGTTTGCCTGTTTTTAAAATTTCATAATACGTTGGTGTCTGTAAACAGAAATATATTAATCTTACCACTATATAATGTAGTATCGTGTTGTAGGTAATTTATCAACGATGATTTGTTCTCTGAAGAGTAAACTCCTCAGTCTTATCGTTTTCGTAGAAAATTCTAAAAACCGGAATGAGAGAGATAAAAGGGGGGGGGGGGAGTTGGGGAAAATATTATTTCTGGACGTGCTTCCATATCTACATTGAAGCACATACATGACAGCTACATTCATGCCAAGTTTCATGCTTTCTTCAGGATGGTACCATAAAAATGATTTTTGTTAGGACAAGGTGCCGTACTATATACCAGCCTAAAGCCTTAAAACTTGGCACATATACAAGATGTAACAAAATAAAGGGATAATACCATAGGGTTTGTATGTTCCATATATTATAGAGTTCGCTGTGAAAGTAGTAGCGCTGAAAAAGATTTTATTTTTATTTTTATGGGCAAGCGCAACAGCAGCATGAATTTTTCCATACAAAATCAAAAAGAAAAGTTACTCTTTCAGCGCTGCTACTTTCACAGCGAACTCTATACAAAGGACCCATACGGGGTAAAGTTATCACTTAGTTTTGTTACACCTTGTATATCAGCCATATCCAAGTCGAATTCCGCATTGTGAAACAGGGCCCTGGAGGACTGTACTCCACTCGCCTTACCTGAGCTATATCCTTCCTCGTGCAGCAGAAGTTGATGAATGTGACGTTGACGAAGTCGGCGCCGTAGCACACAGTCACAGTCTTCTCCTCCAGCGACCCCGACGACCCAAACAGAACCACGTTCCTTATCTTGGGGTCCTGAGAACAATTTATGTTACGATCAATAACATGTAGCATTGCAATCAATATTAATAATGTAATTTATTTAAGAATATTCAGCTTGTCCCTCAGACTCCCAGAAATATTAGCTAGATTAAATTATGTGCAAGATTTTCACAGACTACGGAGAAATAAGTAAAGTTTTTGTGAAAACGTACTTTTGGCTTGGATACGGTAACGGTAAAATTTAAGTTAATTTTTTTAAGGAAATATTTATGGCTAATGACTATAATTTAATCTATTTCACATTTTCTTCATCTCATCCTTAATAAGCGAATTCCGTACCAAAAATAACTTTCATATAAACTGTATTCACACCCAGATGTTCCAAGTTACCAATACTTTACAATCAATCATGCGAATATTGATAAAACAACAACTATCTCACCGCACGCCATTACTCATACATGATACAACATTTTGTTTAATAAAACGAGAATGTTTTGTATTAGATCTCAGCGGTGTCCACCGGCCAATATCGCCACGAGATAATCCTGCAGCCATATTTATACTTAAGGCATCTATTATACGCGCAAGCAAGCGTCAGTCAGTTCCGTCAGTCATGAATTATGTTTGACTGATGGTGACTGATGGACTGACGAATGGTATTAGACGGTCACTCAATTCTCTTAAGTTTTATGTCAGTCAAAGCCAAAATTTTCAAAGGTATGCGTTAGAAACGCATTATTTTTTTTCTAATTTTGTCAGATTTGACAAAACTCACTCAAAAGTCATGATTGATGGTTGCATGACAAAAAACCAAAATATCCAGATAACTGTCAATCAATTTCATGCAACCATCAGTCACTGCATTACACGACAGGTTATGCATCAGTCACAGTCATGACTGTGGTAAAACTGACAGCAAAACCTACCGTGTAATGGATGCCTAAGAATTTCATTAGACCTTAACGAGATCTAAGCTAGCTTAAACGAAAAGGTCGTGGATAAAATTAAGAAAGAAAAAGAAGGAGCGACTAATCATGAATAAGTTAAAGTTTTCAAAAGGAAAGCTCGGCTTTGTGCAACTGACGGGGAAGGAATTACACTTAAGAAGATTAAATATGCTGTCGGAGTAGCCATCGATCACTGTAACATGCAGGATAACGAGCAGAAGGGTTGGAAACTATTCGCGACTTATACGCAGGTTGTGTCCGGAATATGTGAGCCAAATAAATGCTCGATTTTGGCTATAAACCCTTCAACTCCGATAAGGGCCACTTGGGCCGCGAGAACAATACATTTACAATAGATTTCCAAGAATCCGCGATCGAAGGATTAAGGATGACTCCTTCTTTTTCGTCCGAAAACAAATAAATGGAGACAGTATAAGTTTGTACAAAAACTCGAGTACTCTGTTTTAATGGCTGCAGAAATAGTAGCAGCAAAATGAAGATGTACCACAATCGTTAGCCTCAAAGCTTTGTTAACCCGAGAATAAAACATTTCCAGCGACGCGACGAGGGCGAGCACGCCCCGTATATAACATGTATAATGAAATTTAAAAATCGGCCAAGTGCGAGTCGGACTGGCGCACGAAGGGTTTCGTACCATTATAGAGCGAAATTAGGCCATAAATTGTGTTTGTTGTATGGGAGCCACCCTTAAATATTATTTTTATTTTGTTTTTAGTATTTGTTGTTATAGCGGCAACAGATATACCTAATCTGTGAAAATTTCAAATCTCTAGCTATTACCGTTCTTGAGTTACAGCCTGGAGACAGACAGACAGACGGACGGACAGACGGACAGACAACGAAGTCTTAGTAATAGGGTCTCGTTTTTACCCTTTGGGTACGGAACCCTAAAAATGGAATTACAAGATGGCGGCAGTTCTAGATCGTTCCATTTAAACTAGATAATATTTTGAAATAAATGCTACGTGCTCAAGAATTAAGTTATTTGCGGAAAGTGGAGCACGTGTCGTCCGATGCGACATTGCAGTGTGATTTAGTTATCCAAATTCGTCACAATTTATATTTTACTCTCCATCCTAATAATTCAATTTGGATGCTTTTACGTTCCTTAGCAGCTATTTTGAGGCTATTTCCTGGCAATTCTTTTTCTAGCATGCGGAGAGCGCTATTTATGAAAATTGCAAATCCAGTCATCAGGAAAATGCATGTATTGTGTTATTGTTTTATTGCACGTAGAAGTGTGAATAAAATATAAAACACTTTAAGGAAATCTTTACTACCAAACTTTTAGTTTACAAGGGAGATAAACTGTATATTAGAGTAGACTCATTATATTTTATTCATTTTCTAGTACAGGCATCAAATTATCTATAAAATTGGTATTAGTTTCATAAACAGAAATTCCAAGAAAGGGTAATAATAATTAAGGTAAAGTAAATAAGGAGTTTTACACAATAATTATTATTAAAGTTTAAAATCTAAGATTTATTACATTGAAACACACCGACATAACAAGTAATTTATTAGTAACTGGAGACACACAAGGGACAGAACTTTCCAAATAACATACCTAACTATCCTCTGTTGGGTTCAGGCCTTGTACCATGAAACTGTTTTGGGACACAACCAATCGGACGAGAATGACGCGTCCTACTCTAACAAACGTGAAATGACGTTGTTAGAGGACTCGGCATTCTCGTCCGATTGTTTGAGTCTCAAAACAGTTTCGTAGTAGGCCTACAATTTACGTACCTAAATGTGACGCAAATTAATAGGCACTTGTCTAGCATGTAATTTAATTAGTGTGTATAATGTAAAATACTTTATTACTTACTTTAACACTTTCACAGTCCACGGTATCCAAACGGATACGAAAACGTGGTTACCGTGGAGTCCATGTATCCAAAAGGATGCATTAGCACTGAACAAGTTACACACTACACATTAAAGCATATAAAAATTACTTAATAAAATAATAATCCTTATAATCCATTACAAATAAATACTTTACAATGAATATTGGAGTGGACTCGAATGGACAAAAACAAAATCTAGTCCATTTTGTTTTTGTATGGTGGACTGTGAAAGTGTTAAAAATATCATCTATTTCTGTTCCTTTAGTTTTCAGGACAACCGATCGAAAAAAAGATCATGCACAGGATATCATAATCAGGATCATGCATCAGCATAGTGAGTCAGTATTACTGACATGCTCATCCTACGCATGGAACATCTTTTTGTCAGACAATAATATGATCCAGCGTTGATCTAAGTCCTAACCAAACTTAAAACATTAAATTCATAAACAATATTATACTGTCTTAAACAGAAATATTAAAATTCATAGCCTCCTCGTACAAAACAATACGCTATTCTCGGTACATTTACTGAAGCATTCCACGGAGCTGAGCAGACGGAGCGAGATATCGAGATATCACGCAATTAGGAGCCGCCACTCGAACAAATAGAACTCTCCACTCCTCCACCTGACAATGAGACTATCGGAAAACGGAAATATCAGGGTTGGCGTGGTTTGAACAAATAGAGGTTTTGCGCTAACGTCTATTATATGTGAACGGTTATCAATTATATCCTTTTGGCTGCCTCGCAAGTACTCGCAAGAGTCCGCTTAGTCGCTCCCGTGTGAAAGAGCTCAACGTGTATTGAGTATTAACTTTCAGAAAAAAAACGAATAATAAAAACTAAGGAAATGTAACTCCCATACTATTACCGTTTTTTTGGTTCCTTTTGAACTGTCATGTAACGTCAGCCTGATACCGCTGAAGGCCACCTAAATATTGCAAATGTATTGAAAATGTGTAGGTATCTAGGTATACATTTTTGACAAGTGTAGAACATGTTTTTTGACGGAGTTACTTTTCCTTAGTTTTTATTATTCGTAGCCAAGAGCTAATCTATTTATTAATACGCGAGCGAAAAACTTCGGATCCCTTTTGACGAAAAATGCGGAAACGTAGGTGATTGAAATTTTGCACAGTTATAGTTTATATTGTGAAGGAGTGCATCGAGCTAATATTATTTTGAAATTATGCTTTTATCATATTTTTTTAACAAATAAAACATTACACACACTACAACACACACACTAGGAGATTTTGATTGACAAGCCTATACACACGAATTGTACTCTTTTAGTGTACATATTTGAGTGAACATTAAACGTCAAAAATTTTTTTATTTTTATTTTTTTTTATGGAACAAGGGGGCAAACGAGCAAACGGGTCACCTGATGGAAAGCAACTTCCGTCGCCCATGGACACTCGCAGCATCAGAAGATCTGCAAGTATCGGCGGTTCGGTATTGTTTTGATTATTTTGTTTCCCTAATAACCGATTCAATTGTCAGATTTGACGCAATCAGCTTACTTAATTAGTCTGTGCGACAACCGTAATAAATTAAGTGTGGACATGGTGAAGGCTGAATTATGTATCCGGTGTAATTTCAGTCGCGATATGTCGCGAAATGCATGGAGCAGTTAAAGCAAATAAGACATTGGAAGCAGAAGAAAAAATATAATTTTTACAAGTAATTAGGTTAGCTAGTTGCTCTTGTGTAATGATTCTTTGTATTTTAAGTTAATAATATATGTACTTAAATAAATTATTAAAACTCTTTTTTAGGGTTCCATACCGTACCCAAAGGGTAAAAACGGGACCCTTCACCCTAGACCCCCTAGAGGTATTACTAAAACTTCATTGTCTGTCCGTCTGTCTGTCTCCAAGCTGTATGTCAAGAACCGCTATAGCTAGACTTCTAAAATTTTCACAGATTGTGTATATCTGTTGCCGCTACAACAACAAATACTAAAAACAAAATAAAATTAATATTTAACAGGGGGCTCCCATACAACAAACGTGATTTTTTTTGTATTTTTGTTCTATATCAGTAATGTAGCCTTAATTATATATTATGTAGTTTAATAATCAATAATTCAATAATAATATTAAAATAAAATATATATTCATACAAAATCATAATTTTTGGCCTATTTTTGCTCTGTAATGGTACGGTACCCTTCGTGCGTGAGTCCGACTCGCACTTGGCCGATTTTTTGTTTGCTGTTCGGTATTTATTTTAAAAAGACCTGGCAACCCTGGTTACGGCACGTTCAGATGTGCGCGTATATTCTACGCCTTTTCTGCTGTAGCGTTTGGAAAAACGCGTGCTGAATCCGCGCACGTCTGAACGTGCCCTTACTGGTTCGGATAGAACGTAGTGCAAAAAGCGCTAACGGTTTGCCACCCATAAGGCCATGTTCAAACCAAACTGACTGTCAGCCGCCGAATGTGAGCGAACGTTACGCAGTTTATTATATTTCCATACATATTCACTTTTTCGTTCACATCTAACGGACAATACGTTATTACACTATGCGTAGGCGCTGACATTCGGCGGCCGATTAATATAGCACGTCACTACGCTCCGCGGACGCTGATTGGCTACGTAGCTACGTCAGCTATAGCGTATAGTCAGCATACTGTGAACGAAAAATACACTGAGGCTCACAGTGAGCCTGCTCACATTCGGCGGCATACAGTCAGTTTGGTTTGAACACGGCCTAAATGTCGAAAATATATGACCGCATCATAAAATAGACCCATCACCCAAGTTTTGTTATATTGCCTTCTGTCGTGGTTTTGCGACTATCAGCTCAAACCGAAAGGAGGCGACAAGAGAAGCTCGCTCAAGTGGAAGTTGGTGCAGGTGCAGCGGCGCGGAAAGACAACGCCGCACTCCACAGTATTGACACCAAACTGCAAATATCCAATATTTTAACCGACTTTCAAAAAGAGTTCAAGGTATATTCGACTATGGATTTTTAGGGTTCCGTAGCCAAATGGCAAAAAACGGAACCCTTATAGATTCGTCATGTCTGTCTGTCTGTCTGTCTGTCCGTATGTCACAGTCACTTTTCTCCGAAACTATAAGAGCTATACTATTGAAACTTGGCAAGTAGATATAGTCTGTGAACCGCATTAAGGATTTGATACAAAAATGGAAACATTATTAAAAATTATAGGGGTCCCCATAGGTACAACTGAAACAACAATATAAATAATTAATAATTATTTATATTGTTGTTTCATATAACAATAATTTTCATCTCACCTATGCATGTGGGGTCTATGGATAGGTCTTCAAAAATCATATTGAGGTTTTTAATATCATTTTTTTCTAACCTGAATAGTTTGCGAGAGAGACCTTTCCAAAGTGGTAAAATGTGTGTCCCCCCCTCTAACTTCTAAAGTAGGGGCATGATAAGTCTAAAAAAAATATAATATGATGTACATTACTATAAAAACTACCAACGAAAATTGGTTTGAACGAGATCTAGCAAGTAGTTTTTTTTTTTTTATACGTCATAAATGGTAAACCTTAATTTAACTTTAATTAAATCGCCTGAAATATAAAAATAAATCAAAAACCTTTTAATTTCATAAAAATAAACCTTATTGCTGCTGCGGAACCCTTCATTGGCGAGTCCAAATCGCACTTGGCCGATTTTTTTTTAAATATCATTAGCTAGCTGAAACTATCCAAAGAGTAATTAATAGGGATCCTATTATCGAGACATATCTGGCCGTCTGTCCGTCCGTCTTGGCTGGATTTAATAAGTATTTCTGATGTTTAAAGTTTAAAGTTAACAATACAAACTGTCACTGTACGTTATTTACTTACCAACTTTTCAGGAAACTTTTGTCTAAAAGTTTTGAAGCTTCTAAAGTTTTTTAAAACTTTCCTAGTTATACTACGAAGAACTATTATTAAAAACAGACTTAAACGACGTAAACTCAACATAGCAGATTACGAAAAAGGCAACGCACAATATTTCTTCGAACAGGTACCCTTTCAAAATATTTTTTTACCCTTCTCCATACTTTCCCGAAGGTCCCATAAAGACAAAAGCCAGAAAGCCAAGTCGATCCCTTCATCATAGCTACGACAAAGCGAACGCGGGATTACAGACTTATATACTGGCTCTGCCACAGCCCACATCAAAGTAATGCCCACACATGTCAACGGTTCGATTCGTCATGCATCACATCAAACAGTTACGAGGTTTTGGTGTTTAACATTTTTGTCTGATGGACGTGGAAATCAGCCATCAATAGGTGCCAAATTCGCTATTTTAATACCTCGATCGTGGGAATCACAGACACAATAGATTTTCGATTGTTATGCGGCAGCCGAGTGCCGCTTGGGGATTGATGGGTGCCACATTAATATAGATTACAGCTTATTTCCTTGTTTGATCCGAATCGTTTCTTATCAAACTACAGCGGGGCTAAAATGGTCGCTTTGGAGAATCATATTATGAATCATTTTTTTAAATACGCAAAATGTACACTGCTTGCAATTCATGTCTAGCAATTCGTACTAATTTGACATTCGTCTGTTTGACAGTTTTGACAATTCATTTGCTGAATTGATTGAGAGGAATTGCTAAATGTGACCATTTTAGCCCCGCAGACTAGTCTCACAGAATGTAGAATTGGTTGGTCGAAAGTCGAAATTAGACGCTTTGTGAGTTGTGACAAATATAAGAATAAAATTTTGCTATTTGATTGAAAACCAGTATTTTTTTAATCCAGTCGATTCCTTCTTTAATCTAGTCGTTAAACGAGGAACGAAGTTGTATTAATGTTGCATAGTAACAAAATCGGGGTATGACTTGTTACCAGCATCCTTGCTAAAAGAAGGTAGTTTTTTAGGGTTCCGTGGCCAAATGGCAAAAAACGGAACCCTTATAGATTCGTCATGTCTGTCTGTCCGTCCGTATGTCACAGCCACTTTCCTCCGAAACTATACGAGCTATACTATTGAAACTTGGTAAATAGATGAAGTTTGTGTACCATTAAGATTTTGATACAAAATTGGAAAAATTATTAAAAATTTTAGGGGTCCCCATAGATACAACTGAAACAAAAAAAAAATTATTTCACCTAACCTATGCGTGTGGGGTATCTATGGATAGGTCTTCAAAAATAATATTGAGGTTTCTAATATCATTTTTTTCTAACCTGAATAGTTTGCGAGAGAGACTCTTCCAAAGTGCTAAAATGTGTGTGGTCCCCCCCCCCCCCCTCTAACTTTTAAAGTAGGATATATGATGTAAGTACTTTACTATAAAAACTACCAACGAAAATTGGTTTGAACGAAATCTAGCAAGTAGTTTTTTTTTTTTACGTCATAAATGGTAAACTTAATTTAACTTTCATTAAATCAACTGAAATATAAAAATAAATCAAAAACCTTTTAATTTCATAAAAATAAACCTTGTTGCTGCTGCGGAACCCTTCATGGGCGAGTCCAACTCGCACTTAGCCGGTTTTTTAAGACTAGTAGGCTCTATTATTAGTCCGGCATGCACATTACAAAAAGCGGCTACATAGCAGTGTAATTAGTACCGGTTAGCTAATTTTAACAACATGACAGCTTGTGTTACCACAATACACACAAACGTTAAATATTTACTTAAACAATAACTCTGCGTATAATAAAACAATATTCTCGATATTTTTGTCATTGATAAGGTATTCAACATTTACGGAAAAATCTTCTTCACTCTACAGGACCTACAGGCCATTAAAATGTCTAAAACAATGATATTCCAACTAGTTCAAAATGAATATTTCTGCCAATAACTACTGTGATAAGTTTTGGGCGGTGTCGGAACTTACATCAGTCTGAGATAATTATTTATTCTAACTGACATTGAAGCTAATAAAAAATTAGCACTCACATTCAAAGTAAGCATCGAGCAAATATAAAGGAAAATTTATTTCATTGAGTAGCCACGACAAATATTACAAAACTCAGGCAAGAAAAAATATGCATACAAGAAACTCTACTTGTCATACATTAGCGTCAAAATAACCAAAATCAACCACAGAGTAGGGCCATTTCTTCGACAACGCTACTTGTCTCTACATGCCATATCCACATACATCTATGGGCTATGAATTTAAACTATTTCGCTTCCAAAGCAGACATAACACAAATACACGGCAGAACGTGACGTTCAAAAACTCGGGAATGAAAATAATTTTATTGCCTAGAAACGTAATCACAAATTGTTATGCGAGCTATGCTAGCAGTTACGATGGAATGATTACAACTAAAAATAACTTTTGTTTTCACAGCACACATTTTGCAACGCATCACGTTCGACCGTTACTTTGACTTTACAAAGGTATTCGGCAATTATATTTTTACACGAGTTTGTTCTACATACAGTTGGACCTGTGGTCCAAACTACAAGACGAGTAAGAAAGTTATATTTAGTGACTCGTTTCGTGATTTGGACTGCACCTATTGAGTATGTAGATTGTAGAGGTACATGAGGTTACGCATTTAACTTACGTACGTCATAATATTATGCTATGGAATATAAATGATAATAGATGTGTTTCATGATAGTAGGTATGCCATATGAAATTATTTTGTTTTCTGACGAAAAGTCATTATCATACTGTGTAGCTAAGAAATATATTAGGAGAACCTTCTTTTCCTATACAAAGGCTTCTTAAATTTTTAGGACCTAACAAATGTATAATACAAACTTTTGTAGAATTCGTTATGCTTTTGTCACTCCAGTTTTCATAGCTCTACAAACATTTGAACACTCCTAATATTTTATGAAATATTCTCTTTTATTTTGCTTCTAATCAATTGAAAAATCGATAAGACACACCACTATCTATAAAGACGTTTAACGCGTGTTGTTTTTATGGTGCCAGTGCAATCGGGTGTACTGAAGTTTTATGTTCACTGCACCAGCTTTACTGCTAAACATTAAACACAGAGGGCATCACTTATATGCGCTCATAAAACTTGGATGGCTAGTCCAGAGAGAATTAGAAACATGAAATTAGTTAAAACAATTGGATTGCTTTTTCTCCTTATTATAAAAAGGAAAAAGTTATTTTTAGGCCGGTCACTCATTAGAACATTTTAAGCTAAAGCATCTCAGATGAACTGGTGTGAAATAGGCGAGAGATCATTCATTTGACATAACGCATCGCTAATTCACATGGCGTTTGCGATACCTAACCTACTGTCATTTAGAAAACATAGTTTTTAAGATTCGTATCCAAAGGGTAAAAACGGGACCCTATTACTGAGACTTCGATGTCTGTCTGTCTGTCTCCAGGCTGTATCTCAAGAACCGCTACAGCTAGACTTCTGAAATTTTCGCAGATTGTGTATTTCTGTTGCCGCTATTAGGGATTGCAATCCGGAAAACCGGATCCGGTAATCCGACGGATCCGGCAGCATTTTAAGGTTACCGGATCCGGTCCCAAAATATTATCCGGAGACCGGATCCGGACCGGATTAGTACACTAGTCTTTCACTAGAAGTTGAAAGAGACATTCGGCAATAAGCAGATTTATTAGAATTCGTTTGCCCTGGTGACGCTTCGGTGGTGACGCTTTGGTTGCTTAGTTACTTTTAAATGATGAGTAATAAAATCGTTAGTAGGTATATAAATTTTAACTCGCTAATAACTACAGCTAAGTCTTAATTATTTTCTTGATGTCTATAATTCTTTATTATAGACATCAAGAGCCATTAAGCATTTAGCAGCAATTAGCAAGAGCCGAATAATACGTAACCTATTAAAATTTTTAATATTTTTTCCATTTTTGTATCAAAATCTTAATGCGGTTCACAAACTTCATCTATTTACCAAGTTTCAATAGTATAGCTCTTATAGTTTCGGAGAAAAGTGGCTGTGACATACGGACGGACAGACAGACAGACATGACGAATCTATAAGGGTTTCATTTTTTGCCATTTGGCTACGGAACCACGTTATATTACTCAAAATTATGTATTTATTTCCAAATTACAACACTTTAGTAATTAAAATTGATCAGTGGTAAGTTGTGATGGATTTTATCCACAAGCTTTTCAGCATTTTTTGGTAGCAAACGATTACGCTTTTCATCGTAAATTTTACCAGTCTCAGAAAATAATCTCTCACTATACACGCTACTTCCAGGAGATAAACTTTGGAAAATTTCGATTTTTGTAAAATACTCGAATTATTCGAATAGTAAATTTGTCGAATAATAACATTCCCTATCTAATATCCATACTAATATATTTTGTTTGTTTGTCCTTCCTTCACGGCCTAACGAAGCAACGAATCGACTTGATTTTTGTCATAGACTTAGTTGAAAAGATGAAGAGTAACAAAGGCTACTTTTGTCTTGGAAAAACATCATGTTTCCAAAGAAGGTTTACAAGAATATTCGTAATTTACGCGATTTTCGAATTCCACGCGAGCGAAGCCACGGGCAAAAGGGCCTTATATAATATATAGATACCTATCTACACTATTATTTCTTCCATTATACGTATGGGAGATATCGATGGTACGGGTACAATGATTCATAAACTGCAAATGTAACTTTGTAATCCTATACATTTGTATGGGATTACAAATTTATTCACGAAGTTAGTGTATCTAGAAAACTGGACAGAAATTATGAAATGAAAAATTTTCCCTTGATTCAGACACTAAACACTAATTACATTCTAAATTTGAAGGTTCTATGTCTGCTAGAAGTGCCTTAGACTTTTGGTGATCGGTCAGTCAGTCAGTCAGTGAGTGACAAAATTAAGAAAGTTTAACAAGTTACAGTTCTTAAACTACTTTATCAAATTGAATAAAAATTTAAATATACCGTGTTTATACCATTGTATAAACACGGTGCCGCTTTTTTGCTCGACTTGGCGGGGGCACTACCGTGCCCCCAGATAATACGCGCCGATTTGGCAGGATAATGTTTCATCTAACAAATAAAATATAAATCTATATTATTCAAAATACATTAGAAAATGTTATTATGTAATCCAAAATAAAAATACGAGCAGATTTGATGAACTTGTGACTAATAAATAATAATAAAAATAATAATTGTCTTTGAGACTTAAAAATCTTAACGCTTTGCCAAACGCAAACTTTTGCCTGTAACTCAAATACAAAGAACATTTTTTTTTCTACTATAAACTATTACTTCCTTAATATTTTTAGAATTATTACTTTCGTGTCTCAACATATCTACATAAGCAGACCTTATGCCAAAAGGGTCCATAAAATTTACCAAAAGTCATAGATTTCAGCGGTTTATTCAGATCGCTTTTAGCGCGTCGCGTCGGTCAAAAGATTCGTCACGGTTACAGCTGGCCCCTAGCATACCGTCAGTAGACAAACGAAAGAATCTAAACTTTGACAGTTTTACCGGAAAAACATTGGAGAAAAAGTTTCTTTCGTATCTCGATTTCTTCCGACTTTGAAAATCTATATGTCAAGCATGACGACCATTTTTATCCGCTTTTGACATTTAGTTTCTCGATTCTTTTTTTTTTTATTATGGCACTTCTTATTATTCGTAGTTTTGATCTACAAACTACGAATAATAAAGTTCCTTAGTTTTTATTATTCGAATTTCATAGATCGAAACTATAATTCCGGCTATAGATAGGATTGCTACACGTCGATTTTTTTAATTTGCCGCCATTTATTCGACACTGGCTATGTTTTTATAGCCGAAGTGCCATAATAAAAAAAAAGAATCAAGAAACTAAATGTCAGAAAGAAATAATTGCCGTTGCTATAATGGTTGCTATGGAAAGAGTTTCTTGTCTTTGTCCACTGAAACTCGAGTCGATGGGTGGCGCCATGCTCGGGAAAAAGATAAGTAGACATGGGAAAGAAACTGCCATTACTTTCTTCCGAAGAATCGACTGGGCAACGCCGTGCTAGCTATGCAGATGGGTAATGGAAAAGTTTCCGAAATGAAGGAAAAGAAAAAAGAAAAATTTCCAATATTTTTTTCCAATTTCTCAAATATTTTTCAAATATTTTTCAAAATTGAAATGTCAACCAAGATTAGAAAGTAACTACGGGATAACATTTAAAGGCTTTTATTTATTCTTTTTCTTGAAAATTCCTATGATTTGTTGCATAAGCCGGCCCCTAGACGATCAATTGTGTTGTGCAATATCACGCTTCAATTTTATTGAACAGTTTATTTGACAATTAGATTGAAGGCGCGCGATGTTAAATATCAACCCTAGACGGTCAATAATATATTACGCAATACGTGATATGGCGCAATAAAATTGCTCGTCTAGTAGGGGCCGCTAAGATTATAGCGTTCATCACCGGTATTAAAGTGCTACAAGGCTTTAAATGAACGAGGACGGGGCGCTGCTGGTAAAGGAGAACTGTCAAAAACATCTCAAATATGGAGTTTTTGTATGATTGCAGCGTGAGTTCCTTTTTTCGCCACGTTCATTTAAAGCCTTGTCGAGCTCTACTACGTAAGCGCAGAGCGCGAAACCGCGAACCTTGCTAGATCTGTGATTACTATAGTCGCATTTGATTTTTTCTGAAATTAATAATTATAGAAAGTTTTTTATTTGCGCTAGTGTTTAGAAGAGGTCATAAATAGCTCAAATTCAAAAGCTCGACCAAATCCGACGGGTGCGTTAGGTGCCTACCACACATGCATGCTTGACCAGAGGTTTGCTGGCGCATGCTTCTCGCATGAAAAGATGGAAGACTGACTTATCTACCCCACGGCACAGTTATGCATGCGCAAGCCACATTCTTGCCGAGATCGTTGGCGTATAAACAACTTGGCTTGAACACTGAACGTCTAACCACACGCGCAGACAAGTTGGTACACGAAGGCTTGCATGCCAGAATTTCAAGCAAGTTTAAAAACCGTCAAGCCAAACTTTGGGGCTTGTGCATACTACCGTTTTACCAACTACACGCACAATGTTCAGTGTACAAGCCGGCATGCGCAAGCAAAACTGTGGTCAAGCATGCACGTGTGGTAGGCGCCTTAGCCGCCATATTGGTTTGAAGGTGCCTATTTTTGACCACATCTTCTTTATTTTTCATTTTTTTACAAAAATTATAAGATTGTTGCAAAATTAATTCTCTACAAGTTTGATTCTTATGTACATTTTTACGGAAGTACTCGTAATTGCAAATAATAATCGGTCAAGAGCGAAGGGTTCCGTACCAATATAGAGCAAAAATAGACCAAAAATTGTGTTTTTTGTATGGGAGCCCCCCTTGAATTTTTATTTTATTTTGTTTTAAGTAAGTATTTGTTGTTATAGCGGCAACAGAAATTCACAATCTGTGAAAATTCCAACTCTCTAGCTATGGCCGTTCTTGAGTTACAGCCTGGAGACAGACAGACGGACAGACAGACATCGAATTCTTAGTAATAGGGTCCCGTTTTTACCCTTTGAGTACGCAACCCTAAAAAAGGCCAATAAAATCTTGTTTGTGGAATGGAAGCCACATCAAATATTAAATTTATTTTGTTTATAGTACTTATTTGTTTGGAAAAAATTCCCGTACAACAAACGTGATTTTTTTTGGCCTTTTTTGCTCGTACTCAATAATGGCAACTGCTAGGCACTTGAAATTTTTATAAAGTCCTTGGTTATAATATGTTTACTTTAATAATTTATAATAATATTTAAATAAAATAAAAACTTAATGGGGCTGCCATACAAAATCACAATTTTTGGCCAATTTTTCCTCTATAACGGTACGGAACCCTTCGTGCGCGAGTCCGACTCACACTTGGCTGATTATTATTGATCTATATGAAAAAAAAATCGGCCAAGTGCGAGTTGGACTCGTGCACAAAGGGTTCCGTACCATTACCGAGCAAAAATAGGTAAAAATTGTGTTTTTTTGTATGGTACCCTCTTAATTATTTATTTTATTTAAATTTTATTATTAACCCTCAAGCCATACGGCCCAAGTGGGCCGCGATAACAATAGAATACGATAGCATTTCCAAGAATCCGCGATCGAAGGATTAATTCATCAAGCCCCATACGGTCACCGGTGATCGAGACACAACAGAATATTTATTATGTCTCGTTTTCCCACGATCGACGGGGTTGCAATTTCGATACATAATCTATACTAATATTATAAAGCGGAATAGTTTGTTAGTTAGTTAGTTCGTTTGTTTGTTTGAACGCGCTAATCTCCTGAACTACTGGTCCGATTTGAAAAATTCTTTCAGTGTTAGATAGTCCATTTATCGAGGAAGGCTATAGGCTATATTTTATCACGCTAAGACTAATAGGAGCGAAGAAATCGAAGAAAATGTGGAAAAAACGGAGGAAATTATTTGAAAGGGCTTATCTCACGAACTACTAGAGCAATTTTTCTGTTATATCTGACCAGATAAAAAGTAGACCACGTGAAGGATCATACTATCATAGGCTATTTTTTGTAGACTGATTTGTCTGTGAAATATCTAATTTACGCGGGCGAAGCCACGCGGAACGTCTAGTATATTATATCTGTACCCCGCGTTCCATTTAGCGTTAAAAACGATCAAAACGCTCAAAATGCCTCCGATTTTAAGCGTTTTGATCGTTTTTAACGCTAAATGGAACGCGGAGGTAGTTTTACCTAACTTTGCACATAATTGTTTTTTTAAACAACACCTAAAGCCATTCTTGAGCCTTTGAATTTTAACTTAATATGAACCATATATTTGATAATATCAAATTAAATGTATTATTATACTATTACATTATTATACTATTTCTTTTAAACTAATAATTTCGATAAAAAAATATTTTTCCATTATTTTTTCAATTTTTCAGAAAAATAAATTGAAAAATTTCCGAGCTTTGAAATTTTTCGGAAAATTACCCATCACTAGTCACGGTACCGCATATCATTAAGAGCGGGCTGTCAAATTTTGCTGTGTTTTCTAATAGGTATTACGATCCCGGAAGACGATTGACTTAAATGAAATTGAGATTTATTTAATCATTGTATATTTATCTGATATTTGGCTAACAAAAAACACGATTCACTTATTTTGACTCGATAGTTTTATTTTTCGAAATTATGAATATTTCTGGGCTTTTCAACAAATATCTGTTACACTTATTGAGTTACTATCATTAAATAATTTGCACTACTACAATAACACACTTTATAAAATAATAGCTAAAGCAAATATTAGTATTGTATTAAATTTTTAAGTAATCATCAAAAACATTTTTGGGACTAGCGAACTTTACTTTCGTGCTATAATGCGCCGGACCGTTGTTACGCGATATTGTTCACTATTAGCTGCAGCGCAAAATACAATTCATGCGGGCACGATTCATGGAATCATTGTATCACGATTGGAGGATAGCGGGGTGTGTAGGCGGGGCTAGCGTGTTTAGATAATTTTAGGAGCCCGGTCTTCACAAGACTGTAAAGTATAATAACGTGAAGCGTAAACCCTGGTGGCCATTAGCGTAGTACAACGGATATTAATGATCATATAATAAAACCGCATCTGCGACTGCCAGTCGTCAGACACTGCGGAGGATATGACCCGGTGCAGATTCCTCTCATTACTTACTGCACATCTTCATTTCAAGTATTAACGACAAGTTGGCTCTCCTCGAGCTTAGCTAGCTTTGGCAGCGACGTTTGATGTCAATATAGCACGGGATTTGACATAATGCATCGCAAGCGTGGGAGAGCCATGCTTCGACACGAATGGGCCGGCTCGACCGGAGAAATACCACGTTCTCACAGAAAACCGGCGTGAAACAGCGCTTGCGCTGTGTTTCGCCGAGTGAGTGAGTTTACCGGAGGCCCAATCCCCTACCCTATTCCCTTCCTTTCCCTCCCCTATTCCCCTCTCTTCCCATCCCTACCCTCTCCTATTACCCTATTCCCTCTTAAGAGGCCGGCAACGCACCTGTAGCTCTTCTGATGCTGCGAGTGTCCATGGGCGACGGAAGTTGCTTTCCATCAGGTGACCCGTTTGCTCGTTTGCCCCCTTATTTCATAAAAAAAAAAGCGCCAGGGGCTTGCGATCGATGCCTTATGCCAGAGTAAACAGAGCCGAATAGGCCGACTCAGAAGAGATCTCAATAAAATTAAATTAAGAAATTTAAAAAAAAAACCCGCCAAACAACTTTAAAAAGTAATGAAATAATATATTTACTGACTTTAAGTTTAAATAATTCCTAAGTGTAAACTTTGTAAAGTGATATTTTAGTCCATAATTATTGTTGTCATGGTGTGTCGGGGCACCGCCAACAGTGACTTTTGCATTTTGTATCGCCAAGTCACTGATTGTCTTGATTCGTTCGCTGTGAACTGACCCTTAAACTATAATGTTATGTGAAATCAAACATCTACATAGTCGGTATCCTATTGATTACCAGGGATGCTGCAGCACCAGGTCAACTTTCCCTTAATGTGTATATATTCATAAATGTCACGAACTAGAATGCAAAATATAAAGCCCACCAAACGACTGCAAGTTGCTAATCGGCCCTTCACGAACCAGATGAACCGCGCCCAACTCGCGTATGCCCATTTGTTTGAAGTCGAGGTACTCCTCAGTTCTGTCTACTCTGCTTATGCTCTATCTACTGCGTAAAGCTATGGGACTGGTAAAATAGTCCCAACTCCCAATACTTTAGGCAAAGAAAATCTCATTACTTACAAGTCACACAGTCTGAGCCTTTATCGTCATGGAGACCGCAAATATTTAGAACACAGCGTTTTGCTACGTCTATCAAAAGTTTCGTCCGGATTATTGTATACATATACATATTTATAGAAAAGCCTATTACGACCTACTATATAATTACGAGAACCTCATAAAGAAGTTGGGAACACGTTACCGCAATATAATGAGCCACCCGCCGAGGATAGCTCCAAACAACGAAGAACTCCCAAAGTTCACGTGCGAAGTTCCCTCAATCATTCATACGTGTCTCGAAATTACGACGCAACGCTCTTCACTTCGTAAATCTTAAACTTATTACACGCCAAAAGTAGAAGCGAAATATTTATATACCAAGCAGGGTATTTGAACAAGCTGCATTCGGTATAGTCGACAGCGAAGTTAGAAACTACTTTACTGGACTATTTCGAATGCATTTCGGTGACGACAATATGTGGGATTTGACATAACGCGTCGCCAAGTTATATTATGATTTATGACACTTGCAATGTCTAAAATACCATACTTTATTACTATAAAATGCGAGTTAACTAATTACCCTGTTTTGTAATTAGTACCAGCACAGTAAAAGTTATGCAAGATTTACGGAGCTACGGAAGTTTTATTTTACTTTAAAATTGAAAAGCTTTGCACTGGAGGAATGTCTGGCTAAGTTGGATAAAATATTTGTTCTGTTCTAATAGTAAAGGTTGCTAAGTACTGCTGTAGTTCTTTAAGCATAAGGAGATCTCACAAAGTAAAAGTAAATTATTATCATAAGACGATTAAGCAAAGGTCGTAATATCCATTCTAATATTATTAATGCGAAAGTGTGTCTGTCTGTTACCTCGTCACGCCTTATCCGCTGAACCGATTTTACTGAAATTTTGTATGGAGATACTTTCAGTCCCAGGAAAGGACAAAAGGATACTTTTCATTACCGAAAAATATACGGTTCCCGCGCGATAAGAGAATTTTGGCGCAATATTACTGAATAACTGGGTAACAAATGTACCCAGTTATTCAGTAATTTGTGTATGTGTAATCGATTATTTTACAAAATTATCGTCACACAGATCATAAAAATGTAATAACTCAATAACAGATTGTGGAATGTTAATGTAAAGTAATAATTTTCGGTCAGAATCGTCATCAATCAAACGTCTCAACATCAACGATGTGTCGTTTCGAGCTCCTGTCGAAACTCTCGTTTATTTTTAAATCGTTGCTTCCGAGAAACGGTAAAAATAAATAACCATTCACAATTTCAAGAATCGATACATTCGCTCATAAACTAATGCGAATCATACATACATTCTTGACAAACTATTAAGTAAATCAATAAGTCATAGCCTATTGTTGCCGAATTATATTGTAAAGGTAAGCTGATGGAGATTTTCAGTTGTCTTTAGACTCATGTAATGAACTTACAAAAATTACTTTAAACGAGAAAGTTGGGTTAAAAAAACCGAAAACTTGAAAGTCCATTCACCCACATAATCAAAACACGATTTTTTCAACCCCAAAATACCAACGTCAACAATTTTAATCACTGAAATCGGTTTGTCGGTGTCGCGAGCTCAACAAATTGCATGAAAACAATTTGAGCGTAAAGCGACACAGATTTAAAGCGTGTTGAGTGAATTAATTTTTCATTTGCTAAGTGGGCGCCTACGGTGGCGTCTGCCAGACGACCGCTCGACGCAAAACACCTACGTTACTATTAATGTCACCTTCTTTATGGATTTCTTTCGAGCTGCCCCACAAACACTCAAGTTCAAGAGTGACATAATCCTTTAATGCGAAACTAATGGGATATGACACGACATTTCGTATAAAACAACTCCTTTGCAGTCGTTGTGGATGACTTATGCAGTATTTAGAGCGAAGTAACTACCCTTAATAACTGGCACCCGTTATGGATGACTTACATAGTATTTTGGAGTGAAGTTACCAAATACTTCAAATACCTAGTAGTACCTGAGATTTTAGAATTTCGCATAAAGCCTTTCACCATTACGACGTGGATAAGCCAAAAAAGTGACACCCGCAAATCTTTTTTGATCCACCCAAGTTCCAACCCTCATAACGTATAAGTAGAAGGGAAATATAGCTGATGTACCCTAAGGTCTCAATTTCGGAGAGATAAAAACAACAGAATGGACCAAACCTGTCGCCACCGGGTGAAGGGGGATAGGTTTTCTAAAATTAGTGAATCAGCCCAGATCGATAGGGATCTTTTCTTAGCGCAGGTCCGACCACCCTTTAAAATATTTATACCTTCCAAAAGTGGCAAAGACCTTCCATTAGTCGGGTGACAAGTCAAAATTGGATATCATCGAGATATAGAGCCGACGATGCACAATGGTATGAAGCGTATTTTTGGTTACACACAGGCGGACAACATAAATAGCAATAATTCTTTGTAATGGATGCTGTTAAGCATGATAGATGTGTACTAACCCACATCGAACTAGTTTTGAGTATTCGGTGTTTTATGTTTTTTTGTAATAATCTTTATCCCACCATAAACCTAAATGTAAAAATGGAGAACCAAGTTCCATACAAACATTATTCTTATCTATGGACTTCGCCGTAAAAAGGGATGTAGATCTAAATGAGTTCCAAATTCTATGGAAAATCGAAATATGTATATATTAGGAACCAAATAACATTATGAACAAATAATAGTCTATTTTTTGCTTTATTGAATATCTATAACAATTGATGTTATTAAAATAATGTGAGATCTGAAAGTAGATTAGATCTAACTTGGCCAGGTTTCATTACATCAGTCATTTCATAAATTTATTGAACATTTTAATTCTGATGAAAACTAGCCAAGTCAAATCTAATCTAGTTTAAGATCTCACATTATTTAAATAACATCAATTGTTATAGATATTCAATAAATGGATTTCGATGATATTTGGTATGCAGATACGTTGTCTCGGGAAAGGACATAGGATACTTTACATCCGGGAAAAAGGTACGGTACCCGTGTGATAAACAAAAATGATTTGCGCCCAAACCGCTAAACCGATTTTTCTGAAATTTGGTATGGAGATACTTTGAGTGCCGGGAAAGGCCATAGGTTCAGCAGCTTAAACGCAAATTAATAAAGTTTATTGCGTGAAAACCGTACATTTTCCATGATAAAAATTAAAAATTATCCTCGTAATCCTACTATAAAGGCGAAAGTTTGGATGTATGTATGTATGTATGTATGTATGGATGTATGGATGTTTGTTACTCTTTCACGTAAAAACTACAGAACGGATTTTAATGAAACTTTACAATAATATAGCTTATACATCAGAATAACACATAGGCTACAATTTTAACCCACTTTCAAAATGGAGGAGGTGCTATGGTCGTTTTTTATGTTCAACGATTACTCCGCCGTATGTGAACAGATTTTCAAAATTTTTCTTTTGGTGTATAGGTTATCTACCAATTTGGTACCATATTCATAAAAGTAGTGACCTGATGAAGGGATCCATAAGAAATCTAGGGAACTCCTCAAAATTTATTTGGAAACATGTGGTGACTTCGGTTTCGTGAGCAGTATTCTAAGCATATGCTACCAACAAGCAAGATTTTGCACCAAGGTAAACCATGGTTTGGAAGGTGCTGAGAGAACTCCTGACTCTTTATAGATACAAGTTTGGGAGTTTCGACGTTGTTTTAAGAACGGAAAGCATATGCTACTATGCAAATTACATTCATCATCATCATCATCATCATCACTACCATAAACCATTATAGAACCATGTATCGTCCCGTTTTGACCCTATTATTGGTACTTTTCATAGTCTTTTATTATATATCACTTAAACCGCGGGTAACACCGCGGGGCACAGCTAGTATCTATATATACTAAATATCATCGATATCGATTTAGCGATATAAGCCAAAATCATTTTTGTTGACTGCGCGGGAACCGTACATTTTCCGGGACAAAAAGTATCTAATGTCATTTTAAGTGACTCAAAGTATCTGCATACAAAATTTTATCAAAATCGGTTCAGCGGTTTAAGCGCAAATCATTTTAGAAACATAGTACATAGTAAAAACCTCACTTAGAGGAGCAATAACCATTTTTGTACTCTAGAATATGCTACAGTGGGTTTTCAAAAAAATGGTATTCACTGTCGTAAACCTTATGTTCTAAAGAATAAAACTGCATTATTAACTCAATACCCGATTTTTTGTGGAATAGAACACGAATGCTAAACAGCAGCCATATATAATTAAGAAATCATTCGCGATATAATCTATAAGACTCTAAAATAATCCTACTAATATTATAAAGGCGAAAGTTTGTGAGTATGGATGTATGTATGGATGTATGTATGTATGGATGTTTGTTACTCTTTCACGCAAAAACTACTGAATGGATTTTAATGAAATTTTACAATAATATAACTTATACCTACATCAGAATAACACATAGGCTACAATTTAACCGACTTTCAAGATGGGGGAGGTGTTGTTCGTTTTTTATGTTCAACGATTACTCCGCCGTTTGTTAACCGATTTTCAAAATTTTTCTTTTGGTCTATAGGGTATTATCCCAATTTGGTACTATAATATTCACAAAAGTCGTGACCTGATGAAGGGATCCATAAGTAATCAAGGGAACTCCTCAATATTTATATGTAAACATGTGGTGCTATATGCTACTATGCAAATTACATTCATCATCATCAACATCACTACCATAAACCATTATAGAACTATGTATCGTCCCGTTTTGACCCTATTATTGGTAATTTTCATAGTCTTTTGTATATTACTTAAACCGCGGGTAACACCGCGGGGCACAGCTAGTATTAAATAACTGTCCTATTTTATATAGTAAAATTTTCAAGCTATTCATGTTCCATAGTAATAGGTATAGTTTCTGCTTGACCAGTGAAGTCAAGTGGGCTCTGAATATTTTAACATTCCCAGAAACGGACAATAGTTCCAAAGGGAATACTAAATGAGAACACTAGACCTTTCAATAAACTAGGAGAGAGTAAACGATACGAAATGTTCTTATTAATAAATTCTGTCGCTGGACCGAATCGGAGCGACTTACAACTTTATTTATACAATGAAGCTTTGTATATCCATTTTAATTTTCCGGTCCAGTCCCTTAAAAGTCCATATAAATGATACTTATAGATTCTTGCTAAGCGTAAGTTCTGAAATAAAACCAATATACTGGCCAGTGCTCATGTCGTCTTAAATCCAACGCCATATATTGTATTGGTGTGCCACTGATGAGACAAGTGTAAGGCCGCGTTTCCACTGACGCGGAGTGGAGCGGAGCTTAGCGGTGCCGAATTGACCAATCACCATGCTCGAAATCTTCGCTCCGCTTCGCTGTCATTCCGCTGGTCGATTGGTCAATTCGGGCACCGCTAAGCTCCGCTCCGCTTCAGTGGAAACGCACCCTAACGTATTAGCAGTAAATCTATTTATATAAAAATGAATCCATATTCGCGTTGTCATGACATCACGCCACGACCGATTTCACTATTTCTTTTTTTGATGTGTTTGTTATTATCCGGAGAAGAAGAATATGATAGAAAACATTTAAAAAATTGAGCGGAAAATTAGATAGAGAAAATTAGAGCGGCCGTGTAATAATTGTCTAACAGTATTTAAGATTCAATAAAAAAAACTATTTTCAATTTGACAACAGACTTCAACCATAAATAAAAGAGTACAATTCGTGTGTGTAGGCTTGTCAAAAAAAATCTCCTAGTGTGTGTGTTGTAGTGTGTGTAATGTTTTATTTGTTAAAAAATGTATGATAACAACATAATTTCAAAATAATATTAGCTCGATGCACTCCTTCACCATATAAACTATAACTGTGCAAAATTTCAATCACGTACGTTTCCGCTTTTTTTCTCAAAAGGGATTCAAAGTTTTTCGCTCGCGTATTAATGTATTATAATATAGATGCTACGGAAGGAGTCACTCACAGTATACTGGGTTTTATTTCGGAACTTATCCTGTAATTACTTCACACTTAGGCTTATCCATGTGTCTGTTACAGACCGTCAAGAGACTTTTACAAAGTATAATAGACAAAAACAGCAACATGGATTAGCGAAAAATATTTCAGTAATAAATTGAATTCAGTCGTAGCTTTACCACTAACACATCTACAGACTTGTAATCTATACTTAATATTATAATGCGGAAGAGTTTGTTAGTTACTTTGTTTGTTTGTTTATTTGTTTGTTTGAACGCGCTAATCTCAGGAACTACTGATCCGATTTGAAAAATTATTTCAGTGTTAGATAGTCCATTTATCGAGGAAGGCTATAGGCTATATATATTTTATCACGCTAAGACTAATAGGAGCGAAGAAATAGAAGAAAATGTGGAAAAAACGGGGAAATTATTTGAAAGGGCTTATCTCACGAACTACTAGAGCAATTTTTCTGTTATTTGGGTCAGATAAGAAGTAGACCACGTGAAGGATCTAGGCTATTTTTTGTAGACTGATTTGTCTGTGAAATATCTAATTTACGCGGGCGAAGCCGCGCGGAACGTCTAGTTACAAATACACCCTTAACGGTAAATATTGTTACAGAAAGCATTCTGTAACAATATTTATATAACTAGTAAGTTATAGGACTAGCAAGTCCTATAACTTACTAGTTATTTAATATTATTTAACCTAAAAACTGTACCTCCTGTAACTTACTATTTAATGGTAATTAACCTTAAAACTGTACCAAAAATAGCATCAGAAAACAAAATTAACAAAGCTGACGGATACCTCGTTATTGAAAATACTTCGACTTCGTTACTCCAACCAAAACGGAAAGCTTCGAACTTCGAGGCAGAGTTGTGTTTGAGTTTAGAGTTATTAGGGGTGTATGTACTGAATAGATATATTTCTCGGCGACGACGAATAATCCCTAAAGCTCAATGCAGTTTGTTGAATTTCGTACAGAAAATATAATTTACGGCGTCATCTAGCTCCTGGGTAGAGAAGTAGAGGTTTGTGTCATATCGAGGGTAGGTTTCAACAGAAAAATATTGGGAGTATGATTTTTGTTAAAGTCCTATAGGCTATAACTTCATCAAGTAAGACATCTGTCACCTCCGCCCATGACCACGTCTGCTGAAAAGTAGCCGAAACGTCGGTAATAAGAAAAGTTATCCGCCAAAGAATCCGTAAGGGTCAATTTATACTAGCGGAGAGTCGAAGCGCATCGAGCGAATTCTGCGCTAGTATAAATTGATCCTTAGTGTTCAAAATATTATGAATAAGTGGATGTAAATCTAAAAAAATATTTTTCTAAAACACGACGACACTGTACAATGTACCATCGAAAAAATTAATTCATAGGCTGGACCTACGTGATTTGGTCGCCTTATGTCAATTCTCGACAGGTCGGCTCGGTTTGACATAACGCTACCAAATTACGTAGGTCCGCAATCTGCCTATGAATCAACTTCTCTGATAGTACATGTTTCTCTTTTGTGTAGTACACGTGTAGTGTACTACTTCAGATAATATTAAAATTTAAATATGCAATACATATTTGTAATACGCATCGTAACTTGAAATGTTATGGGTTATCAAATCGTTAACACGGTCCAAATAATCCAACTCGCCAAACTATATGATTAAAAACATTTCAATTTTTATAGGGAATCATGAATTACTTGTATAATTTGGCTCACAGCCAAGAGGTTACAGATAACATAGCAATCTATAAATAAGGTAAAAGAAATAATAATATGAACAGACAGATACCGTAGATAAATTACTTTTAACGATTGGGTAATTATTCTGTGTGTTTCAGATACAATATTGATCTATGGATCATTTTAATCGACTGTTGTTTTTATCCGGCTGGCAAATAAGCAGACGTTCTCAAACAGTTAGGAACGTATTACTTTAGTTAATCGGCTGACACGCTCGAGCCAAGACAGGTCTTTACCGCAAAAATGTATGCTCAAAAAACCCATTCCAGATTTAAAAATTCATATTTTTCCACGGCATACACCGGAAGACGATCCGCTCTCCGCTCGCCGGATGGCGCTGAAAGTTCCAACTTCCGCTACTTTTTCACAACTTCACTGCGAACATTAAACATGGAAGCTAAGTGCACAAAAAATGAACGGTACAGCAGCTTTACAATGTGTAACATCTGACATCTCACCTTCGACACAAACCAATATCAATACCGCCAACTTTACCATCGTACCGGAAGTTACACATTTCCGTTCCCAAATCTCACACACACAAAGAGCGAGAGGAAAGATGTTTCGCACAATGCCTATCTGAAAAGGCACCACACATGAACAACATGTTCTAAACAAAAGGAAAACATTTAATCCTATCGATGAAAAGGAGATGTCAGTTTTTAACCACAAAGCTGAAACAAAGACATCTTTGATCTTACTGAGTCCCTGTCCACTTTTACCTTTGCCGTAAAAAAGTTTTGACATCTCTTTGTTAACGCTTCTCATATTTCTAATGATGGATTTACGGATTGTCCACATCTCCACGTCACGACGTCGTCAACGTGGCACGGTACGTTGACGTGACATAAAAATTTACGTCAACGTAACGTGAAAATGCACGTCACGGTGTAGCAACATTTTACGTCTTTTTTATCCTAAATCTCTCTCTCCGTCTTCTTAACAATAGCAGAAGCAGAATACGTATTGTGCGGTCCATATCTAGATAATTAGTGAAGAATGTAGCAGTTTAACAAGGCATGGCGACGTACAATGTTGCTACATCGTGACGTGCATTTTACGTTACGTTGACGTAAATTTTCACGTCACGACAACGTACCTTACTCACAGGACAGGCCCTTACGGATTACTTGCGTTGTTTGAAATACTTGTTTATGAATTTCATATTACTTTCGCATTACCAGCCTACTCAACTCTGAAGGGTAAGGTAATAACTGTAGGGATTTTTTCAAAAATTGCCCGTTGGTACCGTACATTATACGGCAGTAAATAGGAGCTTATAATATTATGTTCTTGTTATGCTCTTCTGCACATTTGAAATGCAAAGAAACAAAAAACCTTCTTTAGCACTGTAACACTTATTATTAGTCCACAAAGCGACTAATAGACCGAAAATCTACAAGGTATAGTCTCTAGAAACTAAATATTATTTGTTTGTTTATTAAGGGCCTTCCCCTACGGAGATTCCGTAATTTAGCGTATTTAGAGCCTTATAAACTCATAATTTGAAAGCTACAAAGTTATAATAAAAATACAGCAACAATCTTCAGTATATCACCATTCCTTTCCCCGTTTTAAATTTTCTATTTTTGTTTATTATACTCATGATATTAGCTTCCAAAGTAATACTAATTTATTAAAATTGAAGCATACTTTCAGCATCTCCCTAGTATTTACAAATTACGTTTATTTGAAACACACGACAATAGATAGACAATTTTATTTACTACATATTCCCCGTTTTAATTTTTTTTAGATCAATTTTGAACTAAGGTAAGTAAAAAAAAATAGGATTTTTGTGCGATCTCGGCAGACGGCAACGCGTCAAATGTCAAGGTCGTTTGCTCGGGGGATGGCCTTAAAAGCCATAACCAGGTGCTTCTTACTGATTTTTTAGGTATTATACATATAATACGTTTAATTGAGGCAAGAATATACTATGCCTAGTTCTTTCCGAATCTAGATCATTTAGCACTGGCCATCTCTACCAGTGCATCATCAAAAGATTATACCTTACACCAAAAAATATTTATAAGACAGATGATAAATGTTGGGGAGTTAAGGGCCATTACCTTGAGGCGGGAAGTGAGATATTAGATATGTAAACGTTGCAATTAACCTTAATTCTTATTATTATACGTAAATCATTATGCGTGAGTTATATTTCTGTTTGTTGCCTCTCTGTGATAAGTAAATTGTTTTTATGTTCGAGCTCTTGCCCGGGACTCGTGTGCCAGGTTGTAAATAGTCGATACAATTTATCTTTTATGCTATACTAATATATTTTGCTTAATCGTTTTGGGGAAAGATATCTGAAAGAGAAGGAAAAGAGAAATTAAGCCATTGATATAAGCTGTATCTGTTTCTCAGGCGCACGCAGTATAGTATGATCCGGCTTACCGCTTACCTTAAGAGGAAACGCTAACACTGTTTTTACATACAAACGTATTCCCCAATTTACTCCCTGGACAATGCGTCTAGAGAAATGATATTTTATACAATATTGGGATCTGTTAAAGCTATGCCTGTACGTTCGGTTTTTTCTAAATTTACTAATAAATAAAAAAAATGACCCTTCAAAAATCGCAAAAAATGAATGCCCCGTACCCCGCTAATCCACCGACCATAAAACAAATTTGAAAGATCTTTAAGATAAAATAAAAACGTAGAGGCATAGACTCACTCTTCCTGAAGATATTTATAAATATAATAATTAGGCTCTATTTGAAGGAGGAATCAGAGGACTACGTCACCTCGATTTACTGTATCTGTCTCTATCACAATACAAGTGACGGCGCAGGGTGAAACGTGATGGCAATAGTTTATTCCTTTAAATTCTACTGCACCCCCGTTCCCAATTAAGCCAACAAGAAACAGGATAACAATATTTAGTAATGAAAGAGATAAGGGTCACTACTTACTGGACTAGTTAGTATCTCTACATAATATCCCACCAAAAACATTTCATGTAAAATGTTACCTCGACGACCACAAAAGGTTTATCCTGTGAAAAAGACATCAGATCCAATGTAGAGCCAAGCTTCAGAATCTACGCGGCCTAACTCTATCGACCCTAACTCCAACAAATTCTACATATCAGAAAGTGTGTATGGCTCTGCCGTTTCGCTACCGTCGTGGAGGTGAGGCGAATATTTAGTTTCTGATCTGAAGTAAGTAACGAAACAACCAAGTACATACTTACTGATATATGTAGAATTTGTTGAGTTAGGGTCGATAGAGTTAGTCCGCGTAGATTCAGAAGCTTGGCTCTACATTAGATCTGATGTCGTTTTGTGGTCGTCGAGGTAATATTTTACATGAAATTTTTTTGGTGGGATTTTAGTCCTTTTTGCAAGTTGCTACTTGCTAGGCAGTCTTTTTAGTGTATTTATTTTATTAAGAGGTTTTTAGTTAATGTCCATCCCGATTCTCGTGTAAACTTCCATGTACTAATTCATAAAATTGGTGAAAGTCTCATATTTAAACTTCCATTACCCCCCTACTAAACTTATTTTAGGAGACCACGCTTAGGCAAACGTGTAGGACGTCCCGCAGAGCGGTGGATGACGATTTCAAGAAAGTGGCTGGCAGCGGATGGATGAGGGCTGCCCAAGATCGGGATGGTTGGCGCTCATTGGGGGAGGACTACGTTCAGCAGTGGACGGCAATAGGCTGATGATGATGAAACTTATTTTACGGCGTATAACCAAATTTCGGCGTATTTTAGATATCAATAAAATCTTAAGTATTAGACGTATTCAATTGAGATTTTGTACGTTTAATAAGTCTATTATTGACATCATATCCTGAGAATATGAATTTTTTGTTGGTTGTGTACTAAACTTAGATTACATACCAAATTTCAGCTTTCTAGCACCTCAGGAAGTAGCCAAACATTTTGATGATCATCAGTGTGTCACTGCCGTGTCCCCAGATAATGTATATTAGTCATGCGGACTATTGGGTTATAAAATTCAGATCTTCATCCAAAACAATTGAAAATATGAGAAGCAATAATTTCGACAAGCATGGTAATAAATATATCCAACGGGAAGTGGAGCCTTTACGAATGATCGATAACAATATAACACAATAAACGGGGAAGTAAGGCGGTGGAAACAAGTGGACATTCCGCAAACCTTTCACCATAAACGCCTCACGCCACATTTGGTAAATGGCGTCTATCCATAACAACTTTATAACTTTCGACGGCCATATACAACGGTAGAAAATATCCGTTAAGCATCAACAAAAGTCTTCTGCAGGCATGGCCACAGTGGAAACGTGAAGGAATAGTTATAGAAACATTGACAGATTGTAGTGACAGACTTCAGCTGTAAAAGGAAATTTTAGGAAGGATTTTATAATTCGATCTGTCACTTCGCCTATTGTACCGTAAAAAGAAACCCTTATCATGATCATGTAAAGCATGCCGGTAAACTCTCTATTGCCTTTTATTTTTTAAATCTGAACGGGAAATTATCTGATCAAGGTCAATTTTAAAGTAAAATTAAATTATTAAATTCACGTTTTTAGGGTTCCTTAGTAAACAAGGAACCCTTATAGTTTCGGTCTGTTTGTCTGTCTGTCTGTCTGTCTGTCTGTCTGTCCGTCTGTCTGTCCACGGTTTTGCTCAGAGACTATAGGACCTACAGAGCTGTAATTCGGCATTAATGCACATATTAATGATACCGACAAAATGGTATATAAAATCTTCAAAAAAAAATTTTTTTTATGGTACCTCCCCCTACACATCAAGCGGGGGTGTATTTTTTTTTCACGTCCACCCCACCGTGTGGGGTGTCGTTGGATAGGTTTTTTAAAAATATTACGAGTATTCATAGATCATTTTTCGACTTAGGGATCCATTTGTGAAATATGATTTTTAACGTGGAAAAAATCGTTGGAGTCCAGTGTGTGTGTGTGTGTGTGCGTGCGTGCGTGCGTGCGTGCGTGTGTGTGTGTGTGTGTGTGTGAGTGTGTGCGTGTGCGCGTGTGTGTGTGTGTGTGTGTCAGCTAAACGGTTGCTTCTGGAAATGTGAAAAAATTCACAAGAGTAGGAAATAATATGCTGAATTTAAAAGGAAAACTATCACGGCTAAGAATACTTCATAAGTTATTGAGTAATAGTCGATCAACTAAAAAAAAATGTATTCGGCGAAGTATAAAGGAACTTTTCGTTCAAATTCCTTTGAACATAACTGAAATGATGTTGTTAGTAGTGTAAAACACGTTATAAATGTACATTCATTGACCATACAAAAATTATCAAAGACTAGCAGTACTACGGAACCCTATATCGCGCGTGGCCCGACACGCACTTGGCCGGTTTTTTTATTCTTAGTTAATAAACTCAGTAGATTGTTTTCTTTACTTGCAACATTTCTGCACGTGTTTCTAACCAAAAATTGTACTAAAAAGTTTTCATAACACGTGCGTGCCTACCCCGAAATTTCCCATTTTACTTGGGCCTAAAAAGTTGTTTTCCACGGGCGAAAAAACTGATTAACTTGGACGTAACTTTGCGTTTTATTGTTGTTGGGGGTAGAGCTTATTAAAACTCGTCCTAAGACCGTGGTACGATCCAATTTTTTATGCAAATCAACTCGAGGGAAGTCGAATTTAAGCAGATAAGGCCCAAAAAAGTTTAAGTGCCTCCATGAGAAAACTGTCAATTAAGATGAATGTGCAAGCTACGCTTTTACTTTTGCCGACTTCATATTTAACAGACCTTTTCGGAAGTTGATACGTCTTGGGTACGTAAACTGATACATAGAGCCTTCGATCAGTTATTGTGTGTTAGTGTTTGTCATGGGCTTTTGGAGGTAAAACAAAATACATATAATATATTTTTTATATAAAACATTATAAAGTTCTATAGAACATATAACAATTCTACAATAACGATATATGATTCGGACAATTTGATATTTTCAAGGAAAAGATTTTTGAAGTTCTTGAACCTCCGGCCTCCGGGGTGGGTTCCCCGCTTCCGTCCTCCCTCAAAACAAAACTTGGCTACTTCCATGGTTTATATGTCTACCACTATGTCGTTAAGTATACAGGGTGTAACAAAAATAAGTGATAATACTTTAGGGTGTGTACATGTTCCTTGTAGAGAGTTCACTGTGAAAGTAGCAGTGCTGAAAGACGAAAATTTTCACTTATTTTTGTTACACCCTGTATATTATAATTTACTTTATAGTTAAGTAAACATTTACCGTGCGTTATGTACGCACAAAGGTAGCTACTAAACTGCTACCCATTTTATCTGAATCATTATTTAAATCGCTCAACCGGTTGTTGATAGCGATAACGCACTATTCCGTTAATATTATAATTATTTTGACATTTAGGTGACGAAGTCTTATCGCGGGTGATAACAACCAACCCTGGGAACGCAGCGGTTGCGAAATCACCAGAACAAACAACAAAAATTACCTTTTTTTTAAGGAGGGAGGGGAGCAGCAGTGGTATGTCGAACTCCCACCGGCTAGTCTAAGAGCGAGAGTTCGGCAGACTTACAGTAAAGTAGCAAACTCCATATTTATGCCAGGTATCCTGTTTTATGTGCCGTTGACGCAATGCGCATTCACTTTATGGAGTTAGCTACTTTACTTTAAGTCTGCCGAACACTTGCTCTCAGTCTAGGCTCAGTTTGCCGGAGCTGAGGTTTACCGACTGAAAACCCCCCATGCCCCTCTTTCTGCCACAAAGGGACAAAGGAACAAAAGTAACCTAACCAATAGCCATTTCTTAAAAAAACTGACTATGATAGTACAAGTAACTTACGTATTTTGAGGCGGCTTTGTGTGCAGGGTGTATTACGTAAAACAAACAAACCCTCCATATTCTGGCACAGTCGGGTCTCCCGATTAAAAACAAATAAAAAAGGATTTAAGTTAAAGGAACGTTCTACTGTTAGGTAAGGCCATCCTTATTAGCCCACTAAAGCCAAGGAAAGGTACATAATCATTTTGGCTGTTCCTATCAAGCATTTATTTTTGTTCTGCCGTAACGCCTCACATCTTCTGATCCGAATTTAACGAGAGAGATGTATTTCAGATTATATTAGATTAGATAGATTTGTATTTCAGGGGATTTCCCGGACGTAGTGGGGTTTTCACTTAGGTTCGCTGATTTGGTGGTATTTGCAAAACATTTAAAGTAACCTTAAAATCTGTAACGTCACTTTTGTAGAACTAACTATATATGTTACGCTCAAAGACCGAAAACGCTTAGTGAAAAATAGCTCACAAGGCGTTGTGGTCACAGTGAAACAGCCACGACGAGAAATTTGCGTTGTGGCTATAATGAAAACGGCCACGGCGCGTTCTGGCAATCACAAAAAGACCATAACGCAAAATTCGTGTCGTGGCTGATATGCTGTTCGTTTTTCTTGATTTGTTCTTGATTGATTAATCGTCCATAGGTATGGAAGATTATATTATTTGAATTACCACACGTACTATAAAATATTTTTTCTTTTACTAAATCACTGCATCGGTGCCAGTTCCAAAAGTTCCAAATATTCTGTCAGAGAACTGGAGATTCAGCTATCTGGTACCGACTTCAAAATGATGAAGATTGAATACAGAAATAGTTGAGGTTTAGCCGAATTCGGAAAAAGGCACTACTAGATACGAAAAATTATTTAATACTTTTTAGTTCATATTATAAGGATGTTATTATTGTTTTTATCTTGGAAGTCGGTTTTAATTTTTTGTTAAAAATAATAATAAAAGAAAGAGTACTGATGATCCCGTGGTACGCGTTGAACCCCGAGAAGAATATTTCATAATGCTCAATTCCATTCATAAAGATTGTGGACATGGAGGCAGAGACAAAATGTTGTATAATATTAAGAGTCGGTTTTATATACCAAAAAAGCTGTTGAAATTTTTGTATCGCTCTGCCCAACATGCAACACTAAGAGAAATATTCCCAGAAAAGGTATAGTAACACGACCTATTGTCTCTCAAGACGCTGTGAAGAATATTCGTGGGCAAGCTGACTTGATCGACTTTCAGTCTTGCCCTGATGGCAATTATAAATGGCTTTTGAACTACCAAGACAACGCAACGAAATTTTTGAACCTGCGTCCATTGAAAACAAAAATGGCGAGTGAGGTAGCCACAGAGCTCATAAAGATATTTTTGATTTTTGGTGCTCCGTATATTCTCCAGTCAGATAATGGACGGGAGTTTACGGCAAAAATTATAGAGGAATGGGTTGCCAAGTGGCCTGCATGTAAAATTGTACATGGAAGTCCAAGGCGCCCTCAAACTCAGGGCAGCATGGAACGAAGCATGATGAAGATGTGGAGAACATGATACGCTCTTGGATGACGGACCGAAATTCAACAAACTGGTCTGTTGGTTGTTATATATAGATAAATAATAACGTAATAACCAACCAAGTGCGAGTCGGACTCGTGCACGAAGGGTTCCGTACCGTTATAGACGTTTCTAATAAATATTTTCAAAATTTTAATTTTATGAAGTGCTGAGATTTTATGTTAAAAACTTTTTTAAAATATTTAGATTTTATTATATTCTTTTGAAAGACTGATTTAACGTAATTGAGTTTCTAATTCATATTAAGAATTTTATTGTTATGAAAGAGTTTAGATTTTTGTTATCTTATTTCTAATTAATGCGAAGGTTTTAAGGTAGTAGTTTTGTTCCTTAAAAGATTATATTACGGACAAATAGTATACAACTTCTTACTTCGTAAATTTTTGAGTTTGTAATTTTTTTCTTGGTGCAATAAAGGTCATTATGATTAATAATGTGTTTTTTTTTTTATATTTTTACTTACAAGATGACGCCCGCAACTCTGTTGTGCCAAAATTCGTTTATCGCGCGGGAACTGTACATTTTTTGGGATAAAAAGTATCCTATGTCCTTTCCCGGGACTTTTAAAGTATTTCCATAACCAGCAAAATTGGTTCAGCGGCTTGAGCGTGAAGAGGTAACAGACAGACAGACAGACACACTTTCGCATTTATAATATTATTAGTAGAAGTAGATTATTGCATCAAACTTTAGGTCACCCCTTAAACTTAATCCGAGAATAATCTTCCAATAAATTACAAAAAGTTTTCCTATTCTCCCAAATTACATATTAAACTAATGGTCACCCTAGTTAATTTGCCATTAAACCAGTTGGCTAAGCGTCTTCTAGCCGTAGTGTTGAACGTTGCAGTCAACAAGTCGGCTAAACAATGTATAACCGTGTGATTGAATGGCGTTATCCAGTCAAAGGGTTAGCTGTTTGATTGAACGGCTTTTTGAACCAGTCGGCTGCGACAAGTACACTAATAATAATGAGTTACTTTATTCTACTGCTTAGAATATTATTTCTTAGTAAAGTTAACTAGGCAATAAAATTTGTAGATTATACTTTTATCTACATTGAAATGTTTTGTAAGTAAGTGGAGATAAAAATTATTAATAAGTATTAAATTTTTTTGTTTTACTGACCTTAGGTATTTTAGCATAGACTCCAGTTCTCACGTCTCTGATGGTGGCAATGTCCAGCATCTCCACCTCCATGTTTTGATCTGTCCAGTACAGATAGAAGCCATTTGGATCCACCCGGAGAGTAACCGGCAATAATGTCCCCGGATCCTATGATAATACATTTTTAAATTTTTTATAAGTTTTTTGTTTGTGTTGTTAACATGTTTTTTTTTTAGTTCATTGGAATAAAAATTATACTAAAATATTATGATAAACTTACAAAAATTAAGATTCATGATTTTTACAACAGAAAAAGCTACTAACTATAACAATATAACTATTTCTATTTATAATATTCTTATTAGAAATTGTTTTGATTTGTGTGTCTAAAGTAAATATGTACATTAGTTTATACTATCAGGGAAACTTTGATAGCTTGAAACTGTAGCTAAAATAACGTTAGAAATATTAATATCAATTCTTATAAAACTTGGATGTAGGTACCTCATCCCACTTCATGAATTTTTCTCCATCCTGCAGAGCCTTGGGTACTTCGATAGGCTTCAGGGACACCTTAGATGACCGCGGCGCACTCGTCATCGCGAACGATTACTACGATTTTATACAGAAACAATAGTAAGATCAGAGATAAATACTGTCATCTTTCTTTTTGTGCACGAATTTATCTAAGACATCCATCAATGGTATACACGACAAAGGCACTCTCCACTGATGAACTTTAACCACTAAATAAACACGCTACTCTTTTTAAAACAGTAATTCATAATACACTACGATAACAAGAATAATTTTAATGCGATATAAATAACGACAAAGACATCCTCTACACGACGAAACCGAACCTCCGAAATTTTAGAAATGTGAAATGTCAAAATTCACCTCCCGATTTCCAATGAGCATAGAGCAATATTGGAAACTGGAATCCAACCACAGAATAAAAAACAAGTTCAATAATATGTAATTGTCTAAGGATATCATTTTTACGAAATATTTTTTATGAAATAAATACTCTGTATTGCTCTAATTGTTAAAAATAAGTCATATTTGACGGATTTTAACTAGTAAGTAATAGTAAGTAATCAAAATGTTTCGTTAAGTTACAAAATATGGGGATATGATGTCATGCCAGTGATGTTTCTTAGCCATATCTATATACAAGAAGTAAAAAATATATATTGTCAAATGTTTGACAAAGCTGTCAAAATTGTAAATTGACAAACCTTTTCTTATGCTGTGCTGTTTTTTGTTTGATTTACGAATTTTGTATCAAAATTATGGTATTTCTTGTTATAAATGTATAAAATAATAAAATAAAACTAAATTTGTAACTGCTGAGAAGATTCCATAAAGAAAACAATGTTTCATAGAACATGTAAATAACACTTTTCTCATAACAATAATTGTTGTGTGTCTGGTTTTGCTGCTAAGTGAGTGGTAAATAAATTTGGCGAAATGGCTAACTCCGTAAACATTTCGATTGAGGCTCCAATAGAAAATCAAATTCAAGAAATAACATACGATGGTCAGGAAATATACCAAGCGTAAGTAAAAACATATGTCCAAAATCAGCTTTTAAACTGCTGGATCATTTCTACTAATGGTATTTTAATTAATGTAGGCCCCTGTCGATGTCAGAGAATCTTACACGCTTAGCGCAGAAAATTGATTTTTCTAAAGCGGAAGATGAGTATTGTAATATTAAAAAAGATGGAGACAGTAGCATGGATATTAAATCAGAAGAAGAGAAAGAACCAGGCTATCAGTCTGTTCTGTGGCCGTGGGACTCTGTGCGCAATAAACTAAGAAATGCCCTCACTGAAGTCAGTGTTCTAGCTGATGTGTTGAGTATTGCAAAAGAAAAGAGGTACATGGTAAGTAAAAAATATTTATAGTCCCTTTATTTGCTACAAGTAGTTTGATTTTTTTTATATAAAACTCATACTTTATTGATTTAATTAATAACTCAATTTCCAGGTGCTAGACCCCATCCAAGCAGATCAAATAGAAAGCCGTCAGATGGTACAAGTTTATGGCCGTAAGAAAGCCTTGTCGGCCGCAGGAGCTGTACTTTTGAATGGAGTCGAGAGACTCAGAGCCAGTGAAACAATGAGGATGACCAGGAATATGCCTGACTTCCACATAGATCTACTCAGGTTGAGGCAAAACTGGCGGTTGAAGAAGGTTTCAAATACCATTGTGGGAGACCTCAGTTATAGAACAGCAGGTTCTAAATTTAATCAAACTGGAGTTTTTGAGGTAATTTATATTATTAAGGGATATTTTTTTTTTATGAAATAAGGGGGCAAACGAGCAAACGGGTCACCTGATGGAAAGCAACTTCCATCTCCCATGGACACTCGCAGCATCAGAAGAGCTGCAAGTGCGTTGCCGGCCTTTTAAGAGGGAATAGGGTAGGGGAGGGTAGGGAAGGGAATAGGGGAGGGTAGGGAAGGGAATAGGGGAGGGTAGGGAAGGATATAGGGGAGGGTAGGGAAGGGAAAAGGGTAGGGGATTGAGCCTCCGGAAAACTCACTCACTCGGCGAAACACAGCGCAAGCGCTGTTTCACGCCGGTTTTCTGTGAGCCCGTGGTATTTCTCCGGTCGAGCCGGCCCATTCGTGCCGAAGCATGGCTCTCCCACGTAAAATTATTAAAAGATAAATAATTTAAAACTAGGTTAAATAAATAAAAAAAAAGAATACTAATAGAATAAAATACAAAACTCTTCATGTGCATTCAACCTGAGGACCTAAGAAACTAGAAATACTATTGTATATCCTTTTCTAAGACTCATAATATTTTATCTACATCAGTTTAACAGTTACAGCATAAAGAGGTAACAGAGAAGCAGACCGACACACTTTCTCATTTATAATATTAGTATGGACACTACGTATAATCATAGACTAAGGAAAATATAGTCTCTGGTATAATGTAAATTTCGATGGTTTTCAGGTAACAAAAGCCCCAGAGGAACAAATAGCTCAAGCTATGAGTATGAACGCTTCAGGCCCTACACCTTCGGCCCTACGTGTGACTGTACCTCCGGAGCTACAGGGAGTTGCTTTTATTTCTGTCCTGTGTCAGAAAGGTAAACTTTGCTTTACTATGGTTTTGGTTCATCTCTTTAACAATGTTACCAAAATCAATACACAATAGTAGAGTAACCTAAGCTGACCATAATTATCATCTTGAGACATATACATAGGTTAGGTTATATTATATTAATTAATTAATTAATTATTATGCTCTTCAATTCTCAATATTACTTTCAAAGTAGAAAATAAAACAAAAATTTAAAATCTTAACTTTGTAGGAAGGGTCCACATTTAATTTTTGTTTTATTTTAAATTTCAGAACAAGAAGACGTAGTAACGGCAACATTGAGCTCCTCAGCTCTCCACTGTCCTGGTACTCTACCCGGCGATGGAGCCGAAATGCACTGGCAGCAGAAACTTGAAGCGGCACAGAATGTTCTCTTCTGTAAAGAGCTGTTCGCTCGACTAGCAGCTGAGGCAGTGCAGTTAGATGCCTCTATACCTCATATTGTTGTTGGCAATCAGATTATGGCTACTGTAAGTTAAAAACATATTATTATTGATTTGAGCAAGTCATCTGTAAGCAAAGAAATACACAACTATTTGGGAAATAATTGAAAGTAATTAACTAGGGTGGATCAATCTTATGGTTCAGAAATATGGACCAATATTGTAGTTACAGGATATTTTCGAATTGATCCATATTGCCGGTTGCCCTGAATTTGTATGAAATTTTTCGCATCCCAATCAACCGTAATTACCCGCATTTGATTATTTTCTGTGCTAGCTGCATTAGTGCAGAGACATGTAAAAATAAGGAAAAGCCTTAAAATTAAATCTCTGTTTTCTTGACATTACTTAACACTAGCAATTTATTCACAGGGCAGGTGTACTCACATACTCGTGAACATGTACAGTAGCATGGTACTTACAACTTTGTCACTAGTTTCCAAGTTGTATACTGATGTCCATTATGTTTTCAGGTGTTACCTGGAATTCAACTTCTCATTGGATTGTGTCACAATAACGGACAAAATACCAATAATCATGAAGGAGTTAAGGTATGTATTTGTAACATTTATTTATAATATTTCATGGTACGTCTCTACACTTGCCGAGCCTTGGCAAGCGTCCACAAGCACAAGCGTGGAAAGAGAGTATTGCGGACGCTTGTATACGATCCGGAATAGTGTCGGTTTTTGGACACAGATCAAAGGGCGTTTGCAGCAAACGTTTGCGACGCGTTCACACGTTGGCGCGCGCTTAGTAGCCGCTGTGATCTCCCGACGAACGCACGTCTAGTTCTGACTCATTAATCGGCCAAGTGCGAGTCGGACTCGCGCACGAAGAGTTCCGTACCATTATAGAGCAAAATTAGGCCAAAAATTGTGTTATTTGTATGGGAGCCCCCCTAAATTTTTTATTATATTTTAATATTATTATTAATTATTAAATTACATATTATATAATTAAGGATTTTGTGAAAATTTTATGTACCTGTTGCCATTATTGATAGCGAGCAAAAAAGCCAAAAAAGTCACGTTTGTTGTATGGGAACCCCCCTTAAATATTAATTTTGTTTTGTGTTATTTGTTGTTGTAGCGACAATAGAAATACACAATCTGTGAAAATTTCAGAAGTCTAACTAGACTTCTGATATTTTCTAACTGAAGAAGTCTAACTAGACTTCTGAAATCTGTGAAAATTTTTTCACAGATTTCAGAAGTCTAGTTAGACTTCTTCAGTTAGAAAATATCAGAAGTCTAGTTAGACTTCTGAAATTTTCACAGATTGTGTATTTCTATTGTCGCTACAACAACAAATAACACAAAACAAAATTAATATTTAAGGGGGGTTCCCATACAACAAACGTGACTTTTTTGGCTTTTTTGCTCGCTATAGTTATAGCGGTTCTTGACATACAGCCTGGAGACAGACAGACAGACAGACGGACAGACCTTGAAGTCTCAGTAATAGGGTCCCATTTTTACCCTTTGGGTACGGAACCCTAAAAATGAGTAGCTGGTCGAACGAAGAGAGTATCGTTTTTGGAATATTACCAAACCGAAAAAATGTATCTGGAATCCCAAAGATGTTAATAGCCGACACAAGTTCGGTGTCCGCCATGCTTGGATGTACGTAATACACTGACGCATTCACAAGCGTGTAAACGACTTCCGAATGCCTAGCGAGATTTGTGGACACTTGTGCCTTGTGGACGCTTGCCAAGCCTCGGCAAGCATGGAAACGTAGCATAAGATAATATGACTAATTATTACCTGTTCGCTCAAACACCCTGAAACAAAACCTTTATAAACTGTCTAAAACTGTGTACATGCATTTACTGTGGATCTGCACTCTGCAGTGGCATTTACCTTTTATTTTTACTAAAAATGCTTAGAAAGGGTCTCAAATCTGACTTTAGGACCATCAAGGATTTAAAGAATGTAAAAGTAGGAAATATACCACTTTCCTTCCCCTACCAATATGATAATACTTCTTAACGCGAGTGAAGCCGCGGGCAAAAGCTAGTAGTCTATAACTATACTATCCCAACGCAAAGACCTCCATCAAAGAACAAGCATTTAATTTCCAGTCGGAGGGCGGGAGCGGCAACAAGTCCGAGCATGACCACGTGTTGGAGCACTCGCTACACCAGCTGCTGCGCGCCGTGCACCACGCGAACACGCACCATCCCTTCCCGCACCCCGCTACCGGCCCGCTCGGACCCAGCAAGCGGCGCGCGCTCGCAGGTAACGGGTTTATAGTATCAATAAAAGAAACCTAATAAAATATTAGGACTCACTAGATGATGCCAAAATTCGTTTTTCGCGCGGGAACCGTAATTTGTTTTCGGGATAAAAAGTGTTCTTTGTCCTTTCCCGGGACTCAAAGTATCTCCATGCCATTTCAGCAACTTCAGTTCAGCGGTTTGGACCTGAAGAGGTGGCAGACAGACACACTTTCGCATTTATAATATTAGTAATATATGTATATTTCACATTACATTGTGTTAACAGGGCCTACGGCGGCGGATCGCTACGAGCTGCTGGAGATGAGCAAGGAACAGACTCTACTGGAGCAGATCATACAGCAGGCGCAGCACTTCTTCATGAGGAGACGTAGCGAGTACGTCCTAGACACCATCGCGAAGGAGGTGAAATAATCATATTAAAACTAAGGATGGGCTATAACATAGTACCACCGAAGAAATAGATTTATAGACAGTTGACGGACCTACGTCATTTGGTTGGATTATGTCAACTTAATGTAAGTCGTCATCTGTCGGCTGAGTTTGACAAAACGCGACCAAAATACGTAGGACCGCCATCTGCCTATAAATCAACTTCTCTGATAGTATATTCAGAGAAGTTGATTCCTAGGCACATGGGGGACCTACGTAATTTGTTCGCGTTTTGTCAAAACCCACCCGACAGATCACAACTTACATTGAATTGACATAATCTGCCCAACCCCGCGTTCCCCTTAGCGTTAAAAACGATCAAAACGCTCAAAATGCCTCATTTGGGGCAAATGACGTAGATCCGTCAACTGCCTATGAATCAATTTCTTCGATGGTACATATAACATATTGACGGAAGAATCTTCATACAAAGAAAAATTTCGCCTTGTAATGGCCGATATAAATCAAATCTGCCCCATTTAATTCAAGAGAGGGGAGTCAGTCTATGTGCATGTCTAGTAAAATATTTTTTGATCGAAATGTTATGGAAGTCTGCACACAAAGAATATGCACAACACTGAACACACATATGTATATGTTACGCTCAAAGACCGAAAACGCTCAGTGAGCGAAAAAATGGCTCACACACAACGCGTTGTGGTCATAGTGAAACGGCCACGACGCGTTCGTGTCGTGGCTGACCTGCTATTAGACCACAACGCGTTGTGGTAATCGAGAAAAGCCATGACGCGTTCTGAGCATTTAAAAACAGCCACGACGCGAATTCGTGTTGTGACTTGTGGCCCTAATGAAAACGGCCACAACGCGTTCTGAAACCAGGCCAGTTACACAGGAGTAATTTTATAGCGCCCAAGTGTGTGCGCAATACACAAAAGCGCTCTGGTTTCAATGAAACCAGGCCAGTTACGCAGGAGTAATTTTTTATAGTGCCCAAATGTGTGCGCAATACACAAGAGCACTCTGGTTTCAATGAAACCAGGCCAGTTACGCAGGAGTTATTTATTTTTATTTACTCCTGCGTAACTGGCCTGGTTTCATCGAAACCAGAGTGCTCTTGTGTATTGCGCACACACTTGGGCGCTATAAAATAACTCCTGCGTAACTGGCCTGGTTTCATTGAAAACAGAGTGCTCTTGTGTATTGTGCACACACTTGGGCACTATAAAATTACTCCTGCGTAACTGGCCTGGTTTCATTGAAACCAGAGTGCTCTTGTTTATTGCTCACACACTTGGGCGCTATTGCTCACACACTTGGGCGCTATAAAATTACTCCTGCGCAACTGGCCTGGTTTCATTGAAACCAGAGTGCTCTTGTATATTGCGCACACACTTGGGCGCTATAAAATTACTCCTGCGTAACTGGCCTGGTTTCATTGAAACCAGAGTGCTCTTGTTTATTGCTCACACACTTGGGCGCTATAAAATTACTCCTGCGTAACTGGCCTGGTTTCATTGAAACCAGAGTGCTCTTGTATATTGCGCACACACTTGGGCGCTATAAAATTACTCCTGTGTAACTGGCCTGGTATCAGAACGCGTCGTGGCAGTTTTCATTAGGGCCACAACAGGAATTCGCGTCGTGGCTGTTTTTAAATGCTCAGAACGCGTCATTGCTTTTCTCGATTACCACAACGCGTTGTGGTCGAATAGCACGTCAGCCACGACACGAATTTCGCTATGTGGTATTTCTGTGATTACCAGAACGCGTCGTAGCCGTTTCACTATGACCACAACGCGCTGTGAGCCATTTTTTCGCTCACTGAGCGTTTTCGGTCTTTGAGCGTAACATATACATACATGTATACTATGTAAGTGCATATTATGCACATACACACATATACATAGGGGTGTGTTTTGGTGGCCCTATTGAGACAAACTCGTGTGCCGATTTTAATATTGTTTTTTGTTTATCAGGTGAAGGATCCACTGATCGTATCACACTGGAATGCTCTCAACAGTCCAACACAATCTTGTGTCAAAATTAACATCATGGCTTATGGGTAAGCTCATTTAGACTATTATTGTTTGCAGCTTGTATGTACACTCCAAAGCAAAATATTGTGCTTATTAAAAATCTAGTTTAATTACATCTTTAATTGCATAAATCATGGAAGATAATTGAATACTGGTATCAATGTAATTCACAGCGGTTTTTTTTTTGGAACGAAGTTCCTTATCGCGCGTTGCGAAAGGGGGCTAGACGGAACGACACCTTTTGACCGACACTTATTTTACTACCTGCGAAGTAGGGGCAGAGGGCGTTGATGTGGCGATGACGTCAACTGGCGGGAAATTTAAAACTTCATTCCATCCGGGTGTCCCTTGACACCTCTCAAGTTTTTTATACTTTGACGCTAGCCAATCGAAAGCGCTAGTTAACAGATAAACATCTATCAAAAAAGCCACTGACCTCCATTATACAAGTACCCTGGACCTTTTTTTGTGCCTTTGAAGCGGAATCAGCGCCCCCCAGTAAGAGGAAAGAGAACTAAATTTGACGTAACTTTGCATGGCCGCTCAATCGTTATTGGTTGTCATCACTAGTATTAGTTCCAAATACTCTCACTACTGCTATCAGCGCCAATATGGCGACTTTCAAACGTCATTTTTACGTCCGTGTGTAATTTGTATTCTGTTTTACGTCAAATTTAGTTCCTATCCCTCACATTGGGGGAGCTGATTCCGCTTCAAATAGGCACAAAAAATAGCTGTCATTTCAAAGGGTATCATTAGTCCAGCGTACTTGTATAATGGAGGTCTGTGAAAAAAGCTCAGAAACCACTAACCAGGGATTAGTACTGAATTACATTGGCACCACTGTTAATTTTAACATTTTAAGCTATTGCATAGCTTTTATCGCGGGCTTTGAGCGCGGCGACCGAATCAAGAAATTCCGTAACGAAAAACCTAAAGGCTAAAACCAACTCCGACCGGCACAGCATTGCCAGACGGCAGACTGTTCAGATGTTTGTGTGCGTGCGACTAGACGTATGCGAATTAAAATTACATACATAAGTTGATAAAATACTATGCAATAGCTTTACCGCGGCAGTCCTCGGTGACACACGTATTTTATTTATGATTTATGCAATAAAATTAAACACTCATTCGTATTGTGTCAGGTACGACGCGGTGTGCCGCACGTCGCTGGTCGTACACGTGGGCGAGAAGACGCTGAAATGTATCTGCCGTGATGGCAAGGTGCGACACCTGTCTTACGAGCTCCAGGAGCTACGGGATCTCATATTCTGTCAGGTCAGTGGCGAGCCTAAGTTGTCAGCACCGTATGCGTCGAACGCACTGCATAGTACACGAAATGCGTAGGTACGGTGCAGACGAATGTGCGAGGCTTCACATCATTTCATACAACGAATTCTAAAATGCGACGCGTTCGGCGCGTGCGCGCTGATAAATGTGCATACACCTATAGTCTGTCTTTTCACCGAGCTGCTTTGAGAGCTGTGTTTTTTAGAATCCAATAGAATCGTTGTGATGAGTAATGCCAGGCAAATGAAGCATTTCTATTGGTTTTCAAAAACATTGTCGCAACTCACCTTAGTTCAGCTTTGACGGAAACGCACCCTTATAGAGTAAGAGCAACCCATTGTTATTTTATAAAAGCTGAAAGTTTGTCTGTACCTGGAGGCCTACTACGAAACCGTTTTATTAGGAGGTTAGGTTAGTTAGGGCCAATGCTAAAACTCGCGCGGGCGCACGCTCGCGTGTGTATAATGAAAAATAGTATGGGCAGCGCAGGCGCGTGTGACGGAGCGCGGACGCGGGTGACGGACTATCACACGCCCGGCGGACGGCGGGCACACGGCGCGGGCACACGCTTTTCGCTGTCGACGTTGTTTCCGTTGACGTCTTTTTGCCAAATGATAAATTAGTAAATAATCCATGGTAATCTACTCTACACAACTGTACACGCTCGAGATAAAAATTATCTAGCAGCGCTAAATGAGATGGGTGCACGCGACGGGTGCCCGCTCGCGGATTCGTGGCCCGCGGCGGTCTTTCGACGTGTGCACCCGCGCCCGCGTCCGTCCGGCGGACGACCTGGCCGCTGCGGCCTAGCCGCTACTCGCTAGTGCGCGCCCGGCCTTACACTGTTTATTAAAACATATAATATAGTATAGTCACGTTTCGAAACATTATTTTGTCCAGATAAACCCTGAATTTCCAGCACTGAGCAGGTTGATGATGATGAATTATAGCTAAGAACACTTGATCATGTCGGCTTTCAAACAAAAAAAAACTAGATCAAAATCGGTCCACCCGTTTGGATGCCACAGACAGACACACACACACAGACAGACACGTCAAACTTATAACACCCCTCTTTTTTTGTCGGGGGTTAAAAATACCACCGACAAGGCTAGCAAGGACAGCAGTAGTCACTTAGCAATCTTACCATCTCATCTCTTGTCAAACTGCTGTTGTTTCCGTATCAGATAACAAAGCACTACTTTTGACATAGGTACGGCACTATACAGTATAACTATTTCATTGTTCTTAGAGGTCGGTGACCTCACATGAACATGACCTTATTTGCGTGCGAACGAATTAAATCTAGACGTCAATCCTTCTAATTAGCTGGTTATTTCAGAATAAGAATTAATTTACAGCTAGAATTTCTACAATATCATATGTATTGCAATATTAAAATATGCAGATATGAGTATATTGCAATCTATTACATGAACAAAAACAGGATATTCAGGTTCAAATCATTAAAACTTAAAACTTCCTGTTATGTATCTCCATTTTGCAGTCTAGAACCGCTTGTTTTAATCTTGAGGACAATTATTTCTGTCGTACAAGAAAAAACATTAATATTTAATAATTTTATTTTTTTTTCAACAAATTAACATTTCTTTTAGATATACCAACACCAAATGACTGCGGTGCAGGCAGTGGGTCGGTGCATGGGTTGGCAGCTCCTCGCCAGCAGCTCCCACATGGGCTCCGGCCCCGTGGAACCCCTCGGGAACGCCTCTTCGTGTCTTCTAGCCTCTCCCAACGGTAAGGCCTAACAATTTGTACTATTCAGTGCGATATGTTCGACGACATTCATACTTAGCCATTTTTACTTTGTCGACAATCTGTTCCCTAACTCTTTATTGAGTTAAGCTTATGTCTAATTGTACAGTTGCTGAATTTTTTTAAAGGAGTTCATTCAATTCACTGGAGCAGTCAATTGGCAAACACGTTAACCAATCAAGAACACCATTGAAAAAATAAACCCCTGTCAAAAAAAAACTCAAACTGGACATACACCTCTTGGAGGCTAACCGAGTACTAATATAGCACAGTTTAACATAACATATTGTTCCATCCATTTTAAACTATAGACGACAATATATTTCTTTCTACACTTAAACTAGGTTTATCTTTATCAGTTCATTGTTACTTTATTTTAGTAGATAAGGTTCTTTGGTATATAGGAGACAATTTTGTGAATTTATTTAAAAACGAAAAAAATTCTTTGCAGGTGACCGCATGATTGCCATACGATGTGAGCCGTCAAGAGGAATACAAGTGTTTATAGCTCAATCACCTCGGAAAGACTTTTTTGTTAGTGAACTGGTACAAGACAAGAAATGGGAAAACCTGGGTGGAGCATTCAAAGAAGTTATTTTAGAAAAAATGGAGGGCAAGAACTTTTTAAATAAAATGGAATTACTAATGGCCTGCTTGAGTAGTCCATCATAGTTTAGTTTTTAAGGATAATTTATAATTTCTTTTATATGAATAAATATAATGAAAGTATGTCGATTTTTTTACTTATTTATTATACATAGAACTTATCCCAAGAATGCTTAGGATTAATGTTAAAGATTTACTGAAGATTGTTCGTCCATTTATATCTATTAGCAAAATTAAATGATGCTGGAAGTCGATGTTTATCCCGAGATGTTAAATTTTGAGATGTTGCGTGGAGCTGGAAATAAAGAAAATGCTGTTAAGATAAGCTTATACCCTCGTTCATAGTTAATATGCCCCAGCCCCCATGTAAAGTGTTTTTTACTTATGGTAAAATAACTAGGTTTAATTCCTATAAATTACTATCATCCCAGTAGGTTATAAGCTTTCGAGGTCCCAGGATGTGCCAAAGACAAACAAACATACATATATGTACTTAAAATAACCAACCCTCTGGATTACAGTACAGTAATATTTATAAAAATTTTATACACATTGTTCCTTAACATTTAAACTTATGCTTAATCAAACAAAAATTCTTATGTAAGTGCTCAACACAAATAGACATTTATAGCTAACCTTAATCCTCAACCCGCTTAGTATGGGTCGACTGACAACATTTTCTAATTTATCTTAGCCCATCAATCACCGGCCGAGCGCCGGTGCTCGGGGTCACGTGACAGCACACTTCCGTCAAACCCCGCCCGAGCACCGGTGCTCGGGCTCTTTCATTCGGTTAAGTAACGTATTTCGCCGACTTAGAGACTACTTTTGTATGAAGAGTTTGGTTAGTTACGATCTATGATACATTTGCCACATTCTGAATGCAAAATATTATACAATCTGTGGTCGACGAATATTTTTCAGTCATTAGAAATTCGTGAATTTTTTCGTGTGTGTTCTGCCATTTTGTGTGATTTGTTTGAAATAATTGATGGATTTAACGAATGTAAGTAGTAAAATAGTTTAATTTATTAATTATAAGACCATTTAGATAATCATTTGCAAGAAATACATCGTAATGATTTCTAGGTTACACTCGAAAAGTTGTGTGTGATTTATGTTATTTGAACGCAATTTGCTTCATATATTTGTAAACTAATTACGTAAAACGCTTATAGAAGTTATTACACAACGTCTGCAAGACGATTTATATCGATAGTATGCATTACGTTACTAAAACAATTGAGATAAAAGTGCGCAGGTAACGGCCATATTCTGCCGGCCGCGGCCATTTTGAACTTTATTTGTAAAGCCCTAATGACGAAGTTTGCTTGTGGGTAATACGAAACCGATTTTTTTCGGGTAATATTTATGACTTGTTTTTATAAACATCTCAAGTTGTTACAATGAATTGTGTTTCTGTGGGTCTGCACTAGGGTTCCGTCGTGTAGATTATAACAAAATATTAACTTATTTCATGTGAAACAGTCAGAAAAATATTTTTCAAAATATATACTTGTGAAAAGAATATTAACTCAGATTAAATACTATATTATGGTGCGTTGATAGATAGAAAATTTAACATAGCTATTAATGTTTTTCACACAAACATAAAATATGGTTTGGATGTAAAAATATTAAATTATTTGTAAAAAGGGGGTAAGGCCGGACGCCATTTTTTTTGCTTGTGTTGGATTCCTATAATTTTGACAGATGTTGTCACAATCCAAGGGTTAAGGGGGCGACTAACCCTAAATTGTCGATTTTATAATTCATTTTATACTTGAAAATAAGCCTCAAATTGTTTCATTTTCTAAAGATAGATACTACATTATTTTTCCGAGGATCCAACCTAGCGAAAACACAATATCTTAAAATTTTCTCGATAGAAAAAAATCACAAAAGATGCATCTAATTTTCACGAATTTTTCATATATTGCCATAACTGCATTAAACTAAGTTAATATTATAACACATTGTATAAAATTCTATCATTGAGAAACTGACTTAGCGGATTTTTAAAATGTTGTATATTTATCGAGTTATTGAGAAAAAACTAATTTGGCGATGAATCCGCGTCGTCCTTTTTTACCTGGCATATGAAAGATGGGCGTGAGTGTGAAGAGAGAAGGGCGATGTTTGATTTTTTGCGTTAGTCGCCCTCTTAAGTAAATCACCATTGGATTACATACACATTTCATACCAAAAGATTTTTGGTATTGTTTCAAAAAAATAAACATTAAGAGGATACGCTAACACTGATTTTCCATACAAACGTATTCCCCAATTTACTCCTAGGACAATGCGTCCAGACAAATGATTTTTTATGCAATATTGGGATCTGTTAAAACTATGCCTCTACGTCCGATTTTTTCTAAATTTACAAATATATAAAAAAAATATGACCCTTCAAAAATCGCAAAAATTAATGCCCCGTACCCCGCCAATAGACTTTCCTGAAGATACTTAAAAAATAATAATTAGATAGGCTCTATTTTGAAGAAGGAATCAGAGGAATATGTAACCCCGATTTACTGTATCTGTCTCTATCACAATACACATGCCGGGACAGGGTGAAGCGCAATGGCAATAGTTTATTTGTTTAAATTCTACTGTACCCATGTTCCCTCTTAAAGTGAATTATGGATAGGTATTTGTAGTCCGATTGATTTTTTTTTTTTTTACCTTGGAATTGGTATAAGTCTGATCCTCATGTTGTTGGCATGAAGTCTTAAATTGGGTATTTAAGACTTCATGTCAACAACATGAGGCTATTATTGTAACCAACACTAAATAATCCCTCCATAACATCAACCAACTTCAGTTTTTAAATATATGCAGAGACATACTAATTAATAATTCTGTTAAATTAAAGTGTGGAACCACATCTATTATATTTCACCTCAACATGATTTAAAAAATGGAGCCTCTGACAACCATTGTTTTCATCATGATAATATCATGATACCTACTATGAAAATAACTGTTTGAATGTTAATAACTAGCACATCTAAACAAAGAAACTTGAAAGTAAATGTCACATGCACATAACGGCACACAGTATTTTGATTTTCAAATGAATTACTAAGTATTTGCTTTTCATAAAGGAATAATGTTTCCCAACTGTGTGTGAACAGGTGAAATGTTGATAACAGATAATGAATTTCAAATTAACATCTTACGGCGTCATTTGATATTTCATGCAAGTTTTTACATATTTTGATGTTACAAAAACATGCACTTTATAACCTAAAAATGTAAAGAACTCACCTGGCAAGCTCCAACGTTTCGGGAATCAGTCTTCATCTTCACAGCGCAAACCCCCAGTATTTAGCGATATTAAAATATTAAACACTCGGAAGGCTTCAGATAACGATAACACTAAACCTAACTATGAACTAGATTTAAAATTAGAACCGATTGTGGGGCGACCTGGATCTGAAGTTGCCGCCGCCGCCGCCGCCTCCACCGCTACCGCCGGAGCTGTAGCCGTTACCCTGTCGGTTGTAAGGGCGGCCGCCGCCACTTCCGAACGACCTGCCTCCAGGGGGGCCTCCGAAACCACCGCGGCCTCTGAATCCGCCGCCGCCCCGGCCGCCCCTAAAGTTGCCGCCGCCTCTGCGCGGGCCGTCCCTCTTTCTCGACAACTCCACCTTCAAAGTCGCGCCCAACATCTCGAAACCGTTCATAGCGCTACACGCATCCTCTGCCTCCTGCATGTTTTCGAATTCGATAAACGCAAAACCTGGGGGATTTAGCGCAACCCACACCGAGTTCAGTTTCCCATATTTGTCAAATTCCCGTTCTAGGTCTTCCTTTTTGATGCCTTCCACCAGTCCTCCGACGTACACGCGCGTGCCTCCTGAACTCATGATGTTATTTTCTATAATCAAACAATGAACACTGTCAAAGCCGCGAAATAGAGAATAAATACACTCGGTATACAAGATGTCGTCGCATCAATAACGATGCCACGCCACCGAAACATTGCAACGAAATTATTGATGTACTTACATGTTTTAAGAAGTTTGTTTCAAGTCGATGTGGTCAATTTTTACACTGACTATTAAATTAAATAATTTCGTAGACAAATACAAAGTATTTATAAATAAAATTAAATAAAATAGATAGAGTTAATTAAAATTTCGTCTGACTGATCCATTCATCGACCTAAAAGGAAGAATGAATGAAGTGAGATGTGTTACCAGTAAAAAAAATTGTCGTACTTACCATAATTCAAAATTTGTTTTCCCCACAAGGTGAGTCAGTGACTCAGTACTCAGTTTACTTTTTTCTTATATGTACTTTTAACAATGTTTATTTATTAAAGAATGATAATTATCAGGGCGAGCGAAGCGAGCCCTAGTATATCTCATAACCTGAGCACTTTAGTGGTACGCTTTACGGAAAAACTATCACGCCTATTGATTTGTGCTTTAGCATAGTAATTTTATTTATATTATGTAGAATGTAGATGTGTTATCATCAGTCATTGACTGACTGATGATGGTATGGTTGCTTTAAATATGATTGGATTAAAATATAAAAAAAAAAACTGCCTTAAAAATTATTACCACGCAGAAAAACGACGCGAGCCTTTGCAAAGCTCGGCTTTTAGCTAGTTAAATATCAATAATATGTACTGTAAAATTAGAGGTTACTTTTTTCATATTATTCTTATTATTATTTGTGCCATCGTGGTAGTAAAAATAAAACTCGGCTTTAATGGTGGCACTTCACATGCCACATTTATACGTGGGAGAGCCATGCTTCAGTACGAATGTGCCAGCTCGACCGGAGAAATACCACGTTCTCACAGAAAACCGGCGTGAAACAGCGCTTGCGCTGTGTTTCGCCGAGTGAGTTTACCGGAGGCCCAATCCCCTACCCTATTCCCATCCCTTCCCTCCCCTATTCCCTTCCCTACCCTCCCCTATTACCCTATTCCCTCTTAAAAGACCAGCAACGCACTTGCAGCTCTTTTGATGCTGCGAGTGTCCATGGGCGACGGAAGTTGCTTTCCATCACGTGACCCGTTTGCTCGTTTGCCCCCTTATTTCATAAAAAAAATGGCATAAATTTATATATTTCTTAACTTCTTTCTGTACATAAATGTTATTTTATTCAACATTAATCAGATTTATTCAAAAAATTTAATTATATTTTAAATACTTATAAACAAAACTCACAATTTAAAAATAGAAGTCAAAAAATTTCAAGTGGAAACCGTAAGATAGGAATATTTAAAAAAATCCACATAATTTTAAAATTGTGGTAAAGCATGTAGATAACTGAAATCTATATAATATTATTCGCGAGCGAAAAACTTTGGATCCCTTTTGACGAAAAATGCGGAAACGTAGGTGATTGAAATTTTGCACAGTTATAGTTTAAAATATGGTGAAGGAGTGCATCGAGCTAATATTATTTTGAAATTATCCTTTTATCATACATTTTTTTTAACAAATAAAACATTACACTCACTACAACACAGTACACACACACTAGGAGATTTTGATTGACAAGCCTATACACACGAATTGTACTCTTTTATTTATGGTTGAAATCTGTTGTCAAATTGAAAAAAGATTTAGTTTTTTTTATTGAATCTTAAATACTGTTAGTCAATTATAACACGGCCAGTCTGTCATCATTTGACTTTATTAATCTGAGACTGTCGCAGGAATTATGTCTAAAAAATATTTTGACAATAGAATATCAATAGAAAAGCGTTGAAATTTGAAACTTTTAATTTAATTTTTTATTTTAGGTCGAATTTCGATCATTGGGCGATCTCTAGTAACAGTTAAATTTCCTAAAACTTAGATTGAAATTTAAAAAGTCCAAAGTCCAAATCCTACTAATATTATAAAGCCGAAAGTTTGGATGTATGTATGGGTGTATGGATGTTTGTTACTCTTTTACGCAAAAACTACTGAACGGATTTTAATGAAACTTTACAATAATATAGCTTATACATCAGAATAACACATAGGCTACAATTTTAACCGACTTTAAAAATGGAGGAGGTGTTATGTTCGTTTTTTTATATTCAACGATTACTCCGCCGTTTGTGAACCGATTTTCAAATTTTTTCTTTTGGTGTATAGGTTATTATCCCAATTTGGTACCATATTCATAAAAGTGGTGACCTGATGAAGGGATTCATAAGAAATCAAGGGAACTCCTCAAACTTTATATGGAAACATGTGGTGACTTCGGTTTCGTGAGCAGTATTCTAAGCATATACTACCAACAAGTAAGATTTTGAACTAAGGTATACCATGGTTCGGAAGGTGCTGAGAGAAATCCTGACTCTTTATAAATACAAGTTTGGGAGTTTCGACGTTGTTTTAAGAATGGAAAGCATATGCTACTATGCAAATTACATTCATCATCATCACTACCATAAACCATTATAGAACCATGTATCGTCCCGTTTTGACCCTATTATTGGTACTTTTCATAGTCTTTTATTATATATCACTTAAACCGCGGGTAATACCGTGGGGCACAGCTAGTAACATATTATAACTATTGAATGCTTAACCATTTACAAATTTTGAGCACCAAAACCTTATATTATATTTTATAGATTTTCCTGTTCCAATACTTTAAACGTATGGTATATATTATATAATATACCGACAGTTAGTTTCTAATCATTACCAAAAAAAAATCATCAGCATTTTGGTCTACATAGCAAAATATTCCCGAACCGGTGGTAGGCATCTTAGTTTCTACGTTCTTTCTACGAAGTTCAAAAAGAGTATTCATGATACCTATTTTGAATAAAAAGATATTTTATTTTATTATTTTTATTTAATGCATTTCTGGAAAGTGCGATTAAAACTTCTTATAAGCGATATTAAACAATAAGAACCAACACACGAACATTTTAATTGATTTATTAATGAAATACAGGGAAAATCACAAAAGAAATCCTGAAGACCTGAGAACTGAAGGAAATTTCAAATCAAATTTAGTTACGCAGTTGGTGACCTGGGGTTTTTAAAGGCATCTGTAACTCACAATACATGCACGCGAGCTCAGATGAGTGGCAATTATATCGAAATATAATTCCTTTTATGAAGCTACCTAAAGAGCGGAGTTGCTACGATTAATTTAAATAAAGTTTTTTCTTCTTTTCGCAAACTCCGGGCTTTTAAAGACCCCATGCGACCAACCGAGGGTTAAACTCCTTAACATGCAACCAAATCACATGATTTATCACATTTTACATTACCTGAATTTAGTGAAAAACGGCCTTAAATAATGAATTTATTTGTTATTCAATTTGTACAATATACTTTAGAACAATTTAATGTTATGATTAAATGTTTTGATCTTGTTTATATTAGTATATCTTGTTTATATTATATAAAAATGTAGGAAAGAATTAATCATAACATTAGATAAGAAAATAACATGAGACAACAATTTTTTCCCGACGACTTTAAAAAATATTCTCGCCAGGTAACATCGTTCAAGAGAATGGAATACGGAAGAACGAATGAATGATAACGCTTTATGAGTGAGTGACTATAGAGGACGCTTTTCAATTTTCATACAAAACAAAAGACCGCAGGGAAGGTGAGAGGACTGAGGAGGGAATTTTACACACAAAACCGGCTAAGCAACTTTGTTCAACGGTCGCGCGCAACAGCGCGCTTGTTTATCGTGCATTTATAGCCCCACCTTTGTTACAATATATTTTAGTTTTTATTTATTGTTTTAAGATAATAATGAATTTAAATATTATTAATATTTTTTATACTTTATCATAACTGCAGTGGGTCAACAGTGGGTGCACCGCGAAAGTGATAATATCATGTACTACATTAGAAAACGTTTGTGTACCTGTGCCGTGTTTAGATAATGTTGGAAAACAGAGAGGACATGAGTTTATAGAGTAGCAAAATGAGTTACAAGGAAATGGGGGTTCAGAAAAGACATAGTCAATTCAGTGATACAAAATACAAGTGGAGGACTGTGGTTTTACTCGGATGTTTCGTGTGCTGTGTCGGTCAGGAGGTGAGGATAGGAGACACGGATCCCTACATGCTGAACAAGTCCTCCGGCCTCACGGAGTTGCCGGGCGGAGTTTTGGCGGGAGGGAAAACAGTTTGGAAGGCGGATGGAAGTCCGTACTTGCTGCGAGATGACTTGCTGGTGGAGAGAGAAGCTGAGCTGGTGGTGGAACCAGGCGTTGAGGTCAAATTCGCACCTATGATAGGAATCACCGTTCGAGGAAGACTCGTTGCAGTGGTAAGTAAAAATAATAGTCCTTAAAATAATCGGGAAATAAACCGGATTTATGTGTAAGTAAATAATAAATACTTGATCGGCATGGTCGGCGCTGAGGCCTACGTTCAGCAGTGGACGGCAATAGGTTGATGATGATGATGTTGATGAATAATACTTTGTCTCAGAGAGGAAATAGGTAGTAACGCGGGATACTGCTAACGTACTCGAACGACACGATCTTTGAGTAGGTAAATATTGCTGTATAAAATAGTAGAGATGAATATAAATTACAACTTCTGAAATAAATATTCATTAAAATTCAATCCTGATCGCAATGAATCAAGTTCATCAACTAAAAAGCCGGTCAAGTGCGAGTCAGACTCGCGCACAAAAAGAATGAAAATGGTTTTTTGTATGGGAACATTGGGAACTTAATATATTGGTACTTGTAGCGACAGCAAAAACTTGTAAGTAGGTACATATAAATAGAAAATATTTCAACTCTTTTTTTTTTCTAGAATTTAGACTAAATTCTAGATAAAAAATCTCGGTTAAACAATTGAGACAGTTAAAAGTCGGACGGACAGACAGACGCCAAAGTGTAATTAAATAAGGTTCCCTTTGGGTACGGAACCCTAAAAAGTAAAAATCCGACTGTTTCGACCTACTACACTACTGCGAGATCCAATGTCATCTACAATTTTTATACATTTTGCCTCCCTTTTGCGTAATTTTATTCCGAGAATGCTCACATAAACGTAAAGGACGATATATTGCACATTATACGTTTACTTCCTACTATTAATTATTATTACTTAATAATATTAATTATTATGCACTTTAACATGTTTCGAATGTTGATTTGTATCCCGAAATTATAATCAAAGCGCACGGAAGTGCGCAGGCCAAGTTCCAGCAGGCCGCGCGCTTGCCGTGAACTATTTACTCGGACCGTTTCGACGCACTTTTGACCCCCTGTATACCTATTAACTAGTAGGTAGTAGGTACCATAAAAATGTCTCTTCTTTTTCGCTAGACTCTATAAAACATAGGTTACACGATCAATCTGGCGTAAATCACAGCAGAGATCACAGACTGACGCCAGTTTGATGGTTATAAAAAGTACATATTATTAAAAAAATCGGCCAAGTGCGAGTCGGACTCGCGCACGTAGGGTTCCGTACCATTATAGAGCAAAATTAGGCCAAAAATTCCGCGTTTTTTTTTCTACGTTCATGCTAGGTAGTACAAAATTCTAGCGTCCTTACTGTGATAACAATAATTGATAAATTCCACGGTGCGTGATAAAATTGTTCGACGATAACCGATATCTAATTCACCTGTAGTATTGATTTGTTCATATCACGTGCTTTGATGGTTGATAGTAATGTAATATTAAATATATAATATTTTACTAGTTGGGCAGCGGGCATCCGCTACTCCGTTGTGCAGAAAATAGGTTATCGTGCGAGAACCGGGATGAAAAGTATCCTGTCCTTTATATACGCAATACAAATATTACACTTTTTCATGAGACACGTCTTGTGAGAGAGAAATAGAGTTACTTTTAGATCGTTCCTAATTTCTATTCTATAAGATTCTTATAATGTCCACATATTGTCCACATTATGATTGTGCTGAAACTAGAATAACCTAGAGTAGAAGAAAACTGTTAGAAAACGAGCAAGTTGTGATAACAACCAACTCTTGAAATTTGCATGCGTTCATTTCTGAATTGGCGCTTTCCTCAAGTTTCCTTTTGATCGCGAAGGCCTCGAACAATGTCAATCTGGTCAGCGGTCGTCCTACATATATCCGATGAGTCAGCGGCAGATGGCAAAGACACCGATGACCTGACCTTTCCCCGAGTCACGTCGCTTATTAAATCATTGCATTAGGAAGCCGCCGCAGCTTCCGAACTCGTTAGGACCATTGGATAGTTTCGATGCATCGCAAGTAAACGGTATGAAGGTTTCTTATAAGAGTTTCTCAATTTCTCATATTATTATTTGCTTTTAAAGTAACGTATATATTATGTAACGTAAAGGTTTCTACGTCGCGTCGTATTGAAATGATTCATCGCAAATGTGTGGTCGTCCTTAGCATTCGTTGCACTTTCATCAGCGATTGGCTGTAAAAGTTTCACGTTTATGGGTATAATGAATATAGCTGCTGTGGGTACTGGAAGTAATAACTTGCATAGAAAGAAAGGAGCTCTACCAAAAATAAAAAAGCAAATTGAATCTTTAGTTTCCTATAAGATGTCTTATTAGAAGATACATCATACAAGCAACACTTCAGCCATCAATTTTTTCCAAAATACATATAATAAACTACTTTCCAAAAAATCAAAAAGATTATCTGGATGCATAAAAAATGCTTGAGTGACCGTAATCCAATGAGGTAAAACGCGTGTCAGTGTCAATAAATACTTTCTCCCTGCGTCACTGGAAACCGGTTAGGGTTGAGTAAAAAAACAGACGTGGGGTGAATGCTACCCTCAACCTGTTGGGTTATTTGCGCGGGTCATACTAGGAAACTTGCTCGAGTTTTTACTGACTTCTAAGCGTGAACATTAAGATCAAAACATTGCTCAAGACAACTTCTAAGCCTAGATATAAACATCAAGTCCAAGTTCACCGTCTTTAGCTCTTTATTGCGTAAATCTAACTAGATTGATAAGAAGCTGTCACTTCAAAATCTATGAGAGCAGAAATATTATGTGACATTGGCATAGCCTTAACGAATATTGATTCTGACCAAGTTTTACGCTCATATAAATTCTTGGATGGCAATTTACATGATTATAATAAATAATTAAAGGTTTTTATCAGCATTTTATGACTCAGGTAACAAAGTTGTCGAGATAGAAAGAAATGAATGACTAATGTAATGAAACAGGAAATGTAATGTATCAAGACCAACAAATTTAAAGACTGGAAGTGAAAGAAAATGCAATCAAATAAAAATAATCGGCCAAGTGCGAGTCGGACTCGCGCTCGAAGGTTTCCGTACAATTATAGAGCAAAATTAGGCCAAAAATTGTGTTTTTTGTATGGGGGCCCCCCTCAACTTTTTATTTTATTTCAATATTATTATTAAATATTAAAGAACACACATACAACTAAGTACTATGAGAAAAATTCAAGTACCTACCTGTTGCCAATATTAATATAGAGCAAAAGAGGCCAAAAAAATCACGTTATTTGTATGGGAGCCCCCCTTAAATATTAATTTTATTTTGTTTTTAGTATTTGTTGTTATAGCGGCAACAGATATACATAATCTGTGAAAATTTCAACTAGCTATTACCGTTCTTGAGTTACAGCCTGGAGACAGACAGACAGACAGACAGATAGACAAACAGACACACAGACAGACAGACAGACAGACGGACAGACAACGAAGTCTTAGTAATACGGTCCCGTTTTTACCCTTTGGGTACGGAACCCTAAAAATACCAACAGCCGCACAAAGAACCTCTTTCTTTTCTGGAAGTCGGTTAAAATTATTTCCTTATTGTTAGTTCCATATTATACGAGTAATACGAAAGTTAAACACAAGTGTTATTATGGTTCCTTACCGCAAGGTGTTTAATTAGGATGTTATCAAAATAGTGTCAAGATCTGCAAACACAGATAACGTGCACGGCCCCAGACCCGAAAGATAATCTTCCAAATCAAAAAAATTACACATCCACAACTGAACATAAAACCTCCTCCTTTATTGGAAGTGGATTAAAAAACCTCGGCTTTTGCCTATGTAGAGAAAGAAGAATAATAGAGTGATGCAGCCTACCTACACGGTAGTCGGTGATGGACAAGTGACTACGGTCGTGTAGAGGGGCATAATAATATTTGTCTTCACGTTGTTGGCCTTTAGCAATAATCATGATTGCGTACAGTGTACACCTGTCTATTATATTTATAGGATGCGCTATCAAATGTTCAGCAATCGTTGACAATTTTAAAATTTTGGTTATCCATCATGGCACAAAAGGCGATTTAAAACAATTCATTTGCTTTAGAGTAAATTGGAACTACATTTACATCTTCCGTCTTCGTAATTTACTCGGTAATTACGATGCTTGAATAGACCTTTCTTTAACAAAATTTGCGAAAGCTGTGACAGTTTTTACAACATTAATTAATTAACATAATTTACTTTAGTAGCTTTAAACGAAAACCCAATAGCAGAGTTTCAATGAAATGTTTTTTTTCCAATCACTTACCTAATTGGGGTATTGATTGAAAATAAATAGTTTTTGCGGAATGCTTTGTTAGGGTTCCGTACCCAAAGGGTAAAAACGGCACCCTATTACTGAGACTTATAGAAGTCTCAGTAATAGGGTCCCCGTTTTTACCCTTTGGATGTCTGTCCGTCTGTCTCCAGGCTGTATCTCAAGAACCGCTATAGCTAGACTTCTGAAATTTTCACAGATTGTGTATTTCTGTTGCCGCTATAACAACAAAAACTAAAAACAAAATAAAATTAATATTTAAGGGGGGCTCCCATACAACAAACGTGATTTTTATGGCCTTTTTTGCTCGTAATCAATAATAGCAAGATATTTAAGGCACTTGGAATATTCACATAATCCTCTATTATATTTTTACTTTAATAATTAATAATAATATTAAAATAAAATAAATATTTAAGGGGGGCTGCCATACAAAAAATCAATTTTTTGCCAACTTTCGCTCTATAACGGTACGGAACCCTTCGTGCGCAAGTCCGACTCGCACTTGGCCGATTTTTTTTCGTGTAGCTAATTATTGTAAAGTACCTATGTTAATTAGTCGCATAATTAAATAACCCATTGATGGGCTTATTTTTAACTAGCTGTCCCGGCAAACTTTGTTTTGCCATTTAAAGTATTTCTACTTCATCAGTTGATACAAAATCTTACTCCCTCTTTTGTCCCCTAAGAGGGATGGGAGAAAAATGTTATACACCAGATGTTAAGTTGGAAAACACAGTTAATAATATGAAGTAAGTCCATTAAAGAAAAAAGTTTGATACAAAATCTGACCCCCTCTTTGGTCCCCTTAGAGGGAGGGGTAGGGGGGGGGGGGATTTCTATACACCAGATGTTGAGTTGGAAGAAGACAAATATATCTGCGAAAACCGTATGCAAATCGGATCAGTAGTTTTCGTGTTGAAGAAAAACGTTTGATACAAAATCTGACCCCCTCTTTTGTCCCCTTAGAGGGGTGGGGGGATTTTTTTTTATACACCAGATGTTAAGTTGGAAGAAGACAAATATATCTGCGAAAATCGCATTCAAATCGGATCAGTAGTTTTCGTGTGATAGTGGAACAAACATACAGACAGACAGACGGACAAAAAACTAACCACATTTTTGTATTCTATAGCGATGTACTGACACCCCCCGCTTATTATTTTTTTAATATCTTTAATGTACAGAATTTTCATTTCTACAGTTTTATTATATGTAAGTATCTTTTCCATTTTTGTATCAAAATCTTAATGCGGTTCACAGACTACATCTACTAATACCAAATTTCAATAGTATAGCTCTTATAGTTTCGGAGAAAAGTGGCTGTGACATACGGACGGACAGACAGACAGACATGACGAATCTATAAGGGTTCCGTTTTTTGCCATTTGGCTACGGAACCCTAAAAACTGTCTTTATAGCTAGAAAGCACCTATGAGTCTACACCTATCGAACCAAATCGATTACTTTTGCAAAATAATATGATCTTTGCAACCTCATGAGTCATGCCTGATTAAGTATGTTTGAAAATAAATTAAACTGAAATGCTAATAAAATAGATTAGAAACGCGATTAAATAATTATCTCGGCTTTCTAGTCTCTGCTTCTATTATAGAGACAGATTCTGACTTTGCTGCAAAACAGAAACAGAATCTGTGGGATCTTTCACAATACTTAGCCTCATTACTTTTATTGACAAGACGACTGTGCCAATGATTTAAAGACCATCGTGGAAACGCCAATTGAAAATACATCTAATTCTACCGATATTAAATCAGATGTATTTAAACTTTGCAAAGAAGATGGTACCGTACATGGTATAGTTAATAGTATCTCCTTAATTGGTAGTAGTACCGTGAAGTTTTGGTGAACGACCTATTATCTCACAGCTATGTTGCACAGTTAGACTGCGGTTGAGTGGCCCTGAGTTCACTTAGCCCCGTTTAAAACTTAACCTTGTAGGTATAGTGAACTGATTCACCGAAACTGATGCTGTTATTGAAAATTACCACACAATTCTTAACAGTGTAGACCGTGAAAATGTTACTGATTTCTCACAAAAAAATTAAAAATTATTCGGGCTAGTAGTAAGCCAGGCTCGATTGTTACACTAAAGATCCGGATGTGTTTTTCATAGATAAGTAATTGATCTAGAGAGTAAATCCTTCATCGTCTTATTTATCGAATTCAGATACTCATTAATTTTGTTATGATCTGATAACTTGAGAGTTGTATTCTTGTGCACGGTTCGGAGTTGATCTTTGTCTGTCTGTACCTATACCTAACCAAGTGATCTCGCCAAAGAATACCGTCTAAACATAATATTGTTCTCTGTTCTCATGACCGTCACGCATCATTTGTGCACAAGACAATGGTTAAGTGAAACCTAAACCTATTAGGTGATTACTTTCCTTGTTATCGTTTGCTCTACATTTGCCATTTAATAAACTTCTTGAGTACCTGTTCTGCAACCACTTTTACGTTATGCTCTGAAATCGGAGCTGCTTTAAGGCCATCTTTAGCAAAGCTATTTTGATAATTAGGACCTCATTCAACTTAATGTCTACAAGGATAACGAATTCGCGTGGGATTCCCCCACGCAAATTTTAAATGCCGCTAAAAGCCGACGCTTTTTAATGATTAGGCTGATGTCATTTGATAGAGTCAGATGGTCAAATGCAAAAATTCAAGGATTCCTTCGATTTAGACATATTATGTATTTCGATGCACCTTCGTGTTAGATTTTAGAATAAAATTCGATTCGAAACAGTCTGTTCTTCCTTGTTGTTATTCAGTTTGGCTTATTTAAAAGACAATTCGTTGGACTCAGGGGAAAGTCGACAAATTCGCATTTGAAGTCGGTCAGCGAATTGCAAATCGAATGTAAAATTCGTCGCAGCTTTTACTGTAGAATATAAATCGTTGACCTGTTGCGATTATTGTGGCGCCCTAACTGGGACATAAAGGTGTTCTAGTTAAATATTATATCATAAATCATAATTATACTCCACTCCTAACATCGATGCTATCTGTAACAATTAGTTAAAGAATGGTTCTCCTTTACTTCCTTCCCTATACTATATTCATTGATGTATTTTTTGTGCTTTACTCCGACGCACCACTTCTTCTGGTTACCTATAGCACTTATGAGTTATGCTACCAGTGTTGAGGTAATTACTAATTATTAAGATCAAAATTACTTAACTTAGAGTATTGGTGACAAATTGTATATCGTTTGTTTCACCATCGCTACACAATATTTGTAATTCGTCACCAGTCACCACACTTACGTTGAGTCACGGTGTAGTTTTACATACTTGTTTATCGACTACCGTGTGTATGAATGAAACATGTGCTTCTAGGAAACTAGTACATATACCTTTGTCTTATCTCTATCGTAACTCTGATAAATTAGCGCGTCTTTATCTCGAAGTACTTGAATTACAGCCGTCCCTTTAGTTATGCTATATAACTGACTTGTAAGTCGGTTTAACTTACTTTCTTATATTTTATACCTTTCCCTTTTCGTATTATTTTATTTCAATCAGCATTATACTTAAGTGCATGATTAACCTATAGGTATGGAATAGAAAGACATTTAGAACTTGCATAATATTAATCCATTTTTTATACTTATTTAAGTAACTATAAAGTAATTGGAAATTGGAATAATTCAAATAAGGCCTAACTCTAGTTAATATTAAAATTAATGCATTTTAAGATTAAATAGAATATCTCGAACGCTAGCAAGGAAAAGTAATCTCATCAGGTTATCGAACTAACAACGTGTTCAAAGTCACGTTTAACTGTGACGGACAAACAGATACTCTTTGTAGATCACGAATATAAAGTCACAGACTGGATTTGTGACGTACGGCTAAAAGTAAAATAAACTGTTGTATCATTCCTATTTTTAATAATAACTAGATGGCCCGGTGAACTTCGTTTCACTTCCCTCTAATATAAACCTTCCCTGGACTATACTATACAAGAATATTTCAAGACTAAAATTAGCTAAATCGGTTCAGCCGTTCTCAAGTTCGCGAGAATAACACAATTAAAAATTCATTTTTTTCAATGTGTGATCCTACAATCAACAAAATCCAGATTATTTTCCTTTTCATAATATTGTAAATGTGAAAATCCATCATCACGTTTAAAACCGCTGAAGTAATTTTGATGACATTTGGTATAAATATACTTTTGACTTTAAATGGGACAAAAGACACGGGTTCCCGCGCCATATAAACGAATTTTGGCGAATGAAGTCGCGGACAATATCAAGTATGCAAATATATTGCAGTACACAATTGCACCTTTGACTGTAAAGTAGGTTGCGACTTGCGGTGCTCCAGCGAACAACTTGTGCAATTCATTTGCTGAAGGTGGTTGAACCAGACGTGTCCTTCATGGATCGTTAAACCATTAGCATAAGACTAATAAAAATATTATAAAATAACTACTTAGCTATTACAACTGCTTAGTCATAACATAATAAATGTAATCCTATATTTTGTAGCCTTGTTCTGTGGGTTTGTAAAGTCTAGTCCTGTAGAACAAACTAACAGACAGGATGTAGGTTTTGATGAATAGACAAAGGCAGGCACAACTTAATTAAATTCTATTCACCGTAGATTGCAATCGCTGTGATTGTTATGTGAAAAACAATAAATTGCAACAATTATCCGGAATATAGCCTATACATATATACCATGCAACTTTAAACAACGGCGATTTAACAACCTTAGCCAGACCAGTCACCTACATCCATTGTTGGCTGATGTTTATGACATGAATTAGAATCTGCTACGGTTTTTTCGTGGGATTCACAATAAACATTAATTTAAGAATGGACTGAATTTAATGATTGATGAGAATGCAATCCTTAGTTACTATGTTTTTCCAGTATGGGTAACATGACTCCACGAATAAGTAATTCTCTTGAACTTTATAGTATTCATGATAATGCTTCATTAAAATATTATTCGCCAAGCTACAAGGCCATGCTCCCACGACAACTTTCGCAATAACGTTCGCTAATGTCTTGTTTTCTAAATTAATTCATAGGTTTATATATTATTATATTAAAAATCTCTAGATTTGCACTTTGCAATCATAGTAAGGGCCTTTTGAAAATCTTTCGATTAAACTTACAGAGAATCTGAAATGTTTTCGTCGTTGACTGCAATAAAACGGGAACGATGTCTGTTTATCTTTGATTTGGTGCACTTGGTATATTTCATACTCCCATGAGACAGTGTTGATTTCAAATGATATGTCCCATCAAAAATATGGGTATCACCCATATTTTTCTGTGGAATTAATAAATAAAATAAGCTGGGGCAGTAGTCACTAATCACCCTTTAAATACGAGGTCAAAATTACCATGCGACTGAAACAAAATACTAGTGAATTTTTTTAAACCCGTTTCTCAAGATTGGTGGTGACCATGTGCTAGCACAAAATCATTTAGAATTTATTATCACACGCGAAACATAAACCCGAAACGGTTCTTGGTCGTTCACTGACGTAAGCCTATCGATCGGACAGATTCATGATAATAATATAAAGTGCTTGTTAAAATGCCACTTCTTTTACTACTTATGTTCACACTAACCTGAGTATTCAAACATACATTCAATTTGGTAAAAACGTTCTACAGGTACTACTTGAGAGTTGAGACTATTGATCGAACGTCCTACATCGTTACCACTAATGGTAAAGTTTCCGTTTGTTGCTTGTAAAGTTTCAAGTTCAAGTCTAACAGCGTTCTGCGATGCTTGAAGATAAGATGCAAGGCTTCTCAATTATTTTGGCATTTAGGCAGCCCAAGAATAGAAACGTTTGTGACAATAGTGGTTCGGTTCATAAACATTTGGTGCAGAGATACTAATCGTTTCGGTCTGGTTGTAACTGAAAAGCGTGACAAACGTCGTGTTATTTTAATTGTCAACGCAGTTCTATCCTTTCTTCTTACTGTTTTATTGGAATCTTCGTTGCGTAATGAAGAGCATGTTCACCGGAAAACGCCGCAGTATTTGACTGTTTCGCAATGTTGTATTAAGATTTAAGTTACAATTACCTTACCAAAATAAAAATACAAATATATACAAACTAAGAATATAAAACTATAAAAAGAAAATCTTCCTCAGGTCGTCCCCATCTGGCAGAGTGCCCAGCAAGCTGACAGCATTGCCACGCTGGATGGCAATTGCTATCCGCTGTGCCAGGTAGCTCCCGGCTCTGGGGTCTCGGGTGGCTTCAGTAAGCTTCTTAGATATTTTTCTAAAAAAGCTTATGTGCCCCCGGACTCCATGCGTCTAGGGTTTCTACCCCAAACGGTTCAAATATGAGATCTCCGCTGAGGTTCTCATATTTGCTTATTTAATTACCTTACCTGGAAGATTTTTCGCAGATTTGTTCTTATCGTAAGACGAAGACAAAACTTGCAAATAGCCTTTCTATTATAAACTCCCATTTACCAGGATATTGTAAAACAGGCCCTATGAGTCTGGGTAGGTCAGGTGGCTGAACTGAAATGAGATATTTGTGAGTTGTGCAAGGAAGTCGACTATGGCCTATATTGCGATTGTATGAATATTGGATTCTGTATTAGAATTTGAAGACCAAAAAAATTTAATAGGTTTCCTAGAGATTTCGCAAACCGATCCATTGTGCTTAAACCACGAAGCATTTAAATTAGGAAGTACGGTTTGGGTTTACAATAATTCTGTTATTAAAAGCAATCACGACTACTTACGTAACTTTCGAAACAGTAGTTGCACTGCAACTTGCAAGTTGTAATAAATTTTAGGAAACGGTTATTTTAAATGTTTTTTATTCTTACATGCACTTATAGCAAATTTGATTAGGTTATCAGCTGTACAGACACGAACTGTTATTTGCATCTAATTTCCACGATTTTTAACTACAAACAGATACCTTTATTTCAAACTAACAGCCCGTGAACTGTGTCTCTAATTTGATATTCCGTGTAGCGTACGGGGGGGTCTGGGCATTGTTCGCACCGGAAGCCTTTACGCACATCGGTCGTTAATGTCTTATGGTATGCAGGTGTACGCTACACCCGTGGAATTTTTGTCTTGAGATCAACCGTCATCGTCATAATTATCATGAAGCGTCTTGCATGGTATATTCTTGTTTTAGGATTCCCATGTATGTACTATGGTATAAAATATGGATAATAAGCTCCGGTCTATCATCTATGGAGTCTTTACATTGTTATTCTATACTAGAGATCGCCCAATGGTCGAAATTTGACCTAAAATAAAAATTAAATTATAAGTTTCAAACACTGACAAATTATTATTTTTAAGACATAATTCCTGCGACAGTCTCAGATTGATAAAGTCAAATGATGACAGACTGGCCGAGTAATAATTATCTAACAGTATTTAAAAAAAAACTAAGTAAATCTTTTTTTCAATTTGACAACAGACTTCAACCATAAATAAGAGTACAATTCGTGTGTATAGGCTTATCAATCAAAATCTCCTAGTGTGTGTGTTGTATGTAGTGTGTGTAATGTTTTATTTGTTAAAAAAATGTATGATAAAAGCATAATTTCAAAATAATATTAGCTCGATGCACTCCTTCACCATATAAACTACTAGCTGTGCCCCACGGCGTTACCCGCGGTTTAAGTGATATATAACAAAAGACTATGAAAAGGTAAAAATAATAGGGTCAAAACGGGACGATACATGGTTCTATAATGGTTTATGGTGATGATGATGATGATAAATGTAATTTGCATATTAGCATAGCTTTCCGTTCTTAAAATAACGTCGAAACTCCCAAACTTGTATCTATAAAGAGTCAGGAGTTCTCGCAGCACCTTCCGAACCATGGTATACCTTGGTGCAAAATCTTGCTTGTTGGTAGCATATGCTTAGAATACTGCTCACGAAACCGAAGTCACCACATGTTTCCATATAAATTTTGAGGAGTTCCCTCGATTTCTTATGGATCCCTTCATCAGGTCACCACTTTTATGAATATGGTACCAAATTGGGATGATAACCTATATACCAAAAGAAAAATTTTGAAAATCGGTTCACAAACGGCGGAGTAATCGTTGAACATAAAAAAACGAACATAACACCTCCTCCATTTTGAAAGTCGGTTAAAATTGTAAGCTATGTGTTATTCTGATGTATAAGCTATATTATTGTAAAGTTTCATTAAAATCCGTTCAGTAGTTTTTGCATGAAAGAGTAACAAACATCCATACATCCATACATCCATACATACATACATACATCCAAACTTTCGCCTTTATAATATTAGTAGGATAAGTTCTGTGCAAAATTTTAATCACCTACGTTTCCGCATTTTTCGTTAAAAGGGATCCAAAGTTTTTCGCTCGCTATTATTAATATTATATAATAGATGTACCTCTTTTAAAATTCTCTTCTATGGCTTATACTATGGGTCCTTATTATTTACATATATCCATTATTATACACGAAGCTTATTAACGTACGGCGGAGATTAGATAAAACGGGATACGTATGTGTTTTCATCAAACTGCACTTTCCCATCAAGATGCCTGCGTAAATTGCTTGTGGTAAGGAATTTCTTAAATGCTATAAGCTTTGTTGTTGCTGATAACACTTTTCTGTCCAAATTTTTCGGACTAACATGGTCATGTTCAAGATCTATGTTTAATAGATAATGCAGGCTTTAAATATCCCACAGTCGGTACGCTGTACAGCTATAAATTATAATTTATGAATAACACACTTCACCCCTCGTGACTTTATTCTAAGTCCAATTTCAGAACGTTACTAGGTAGATCAACAAACCCTACATTTTGACAAAGACGGCAAAGATTCTTTGTTATTTATTTTAGACTAATCTAAAATAATATATAACTCAAAAGTGACTTGGTGAAGGAGGTGAAAGGTTTACCCGAAACTCGAAAACCCGGGAAAACCAGGGTTTTGGGGATCACGAAAAAACCCGGGTTTCAAAATGGCTACCCGGGTTTTTCAAGCTTTTCGAATTTTTCCTTTTTTTGATTATTATTAAAAGCAAGACCTGATTGAAGGTATTTATAACAAAGTAATATACAAATTATTTATTTTTATACAACATAAGTATAGATTTAATTATTTTTATTATTCATAATTAAACAAAATATAATATTTTAAAGTACAAGTTTCGTTTCTAGAGCATTAAAGACTTATTTTCATAAAAATATATTTATTAATATTTTAAAAATCCTACCAAAACTATTCAATGTAAAAAAGCCAAGTCTCTTCAAGCAATATATCCAAGCTAAGTCTTGTTAAACTTATTTTATAGTTTTTAATCAATATTCAGTGACTAACCACAGTTTTCTTTCAGATCAAAGGCTGACAAAATAAAGAAAAGTGTGCACAGCTTCAAAGGGGTTCTATGTCTGCTGAAAGTAACTTAGACTTTTAATGATGGGCAAGTCAGCCACTAGTTAGGTGAGGTGACAAAACGTTGTAACTTGGATCGACCGTTACTGATAAAATACACCCATCAACAATTTTTATTCAATATTCAGTGACTAACCACAGTTTTCTTTATTTTGTGATCAAAGGCTTACAAAATAAAGAAAAGTGTGGACAGCTTCAAAATGTTCTATGTCTGCTGAAAGTACCTTAGACTTTTAATGATGGGCAAGTCAGCCACTGGTTAGGTGACAAAACGTTGTAACTTGGATCGACCGTTACTGATAAAATACACCCATCAACAATTTTTATTCAATATTCAGTGACTAACCACAGTTTTCTTTATTTTGTGATCAAAGGCTTACAAAATAAAGAAAAGTGTGGACAGCTTCAAAATGTTCTATGTCTGCTGAAAGTACCTTAGACTTAATGATGGGCAAGTCAGCCACTAGTTAGGTGACAAAACGTTGTAACTTGGATCGACCGTTACTGATAAAATACACCCATCAACAAAGTCTAGGGATACTTGTATTTTATGGAATATCTAAAAACCTGTCAGGAATTTTTGAAGACAGTAAACTGAACAATGATAGCTTATTTTTTGGTCTTTAATAAAATACTTTCTTCTTCTTCTTCTTTTTAAAATGGCCCCGTAGTGAGTTGCCAATGTCAAAGTGGTTGATGTGACTCTGCTTTATGATGGGTATACCTACTTTTCCGAATTTTATTGTTTCTAAAACAATCACAGATTTTTCTATGGCCATAAAAAAACAATGATATGTCAACAAATATTTATTTCGTTTTATAAACTGGAAATTTCATTCGAATGAGATATTTTTATTGCTGATTGTCAAATTAATAATAATAATTAATACTAATCGACGTTTGACATATAGTATTCTTATCTAAAAATACATTTTTGTGCCCTGCTCCGGTATGAGGCCCAGTCTTCTTTGCGATTTAAAGTATTTTTCAGTCGTTTAACTTACTAAAAAACCTATTTAAAGCTTTTTGTCGTTATTTGTTACTCAATATTCATATCACAATAGTCATATTCATAAATTTTCAAAAATTCAAACTATGGACTAGCCCTAAGTCTGAATAATCTGGTTAAATTAACCAAATATTAAGACAATGCAACCAGTAAAAAGGCTCCAGGAGAGCAACCAGCCCCTATAAACCGACAAAACCATGCAGAGGCGTTTCCATCAAGATTCAAGTTGGCCCATATGATGTGAAATCATTTTGTATTGCAGTCTCATTGCAGTCTGGCAAATGCGGCAGATTGCTTTTTATGAACATGGGAGACTGATATTGGTAACCAAACGCATGAAAAGCAACCTTCCGTATTTGCCAAATGGTCTGGTCTGGTCAAGTACATGGTTATCTGACATAAATTCTGTCTATTGTGACTAGAACAAATAACGACAAAAAGCTTTGAGGGATTTTCCAATAGGTCAGACAACAGAGAAAAGTTATCTTAAATTGCAAAGAAAATTCGGCCTCATACCGTAGTAAGGCAGAAAAAAGGCAATTTTAGGTAAAAACTATGGCACAAAAATTTAATTACAGGTATAAAGTATGCCAAACATCAATTAGGACTAAGTAATAATTATTAATTTGACAATTAGCAATAAAAATGTAAAACATTAAATAAAGATTAATTGTTGGCATACGTTTTATATTAAAGGTTATTCTTCCATTAACTGTCTTCAAAAATTCCTGATAGATTTTTATATATTTCATAAAATAAAAATATATTTTAATAATACATGTAATTTGGAGGTGAAGCTTGTTCTAAATGTTGGCCCGAAATTTAAATCCCTAGGTTTGATAAGATCCAAAATATAGGAAAGGTAAAATAGTCGCTTCGATAAAAGTATGATATAGCCGTGCCCGTTTACTCGAGACTTGATTGGGCACTGCCGTGACTACAGACTATGGTATTTAAATAGTATTTTACTAGATAGGTGCTGGCAATCGCAGAAAATCATATGTAAAGTATTTTTGCATTGTTAATTTTTGAACTGTAAAAAAAACCGAAAAAACCCGAAAAACCCAGGTACCCGGTTTTCATTTAACAAAAACCCGAAAGCCGGGGTTTTAAAAATTGGGTCCGGGTTTTGATGCCCTACACTGGACGGATCGGGCTGAAATTTGGCATGCAGGTAGATGTTATGACGTAGGCGGATGGATCAAAATCCGCTAAGAAAGGATTTTGATCAATTTTATCCTCAAGGGGATAAAATAGGGGATGGAAGTTTGTATGAAACTTTATCAATTTTTAACCGATCGGGCTAAGACTTTGATACCTAATTAATAATAATACTTCTTAACGCGAGCGAAGCCGCGGGCAAAAGCTAGTTCAATAATATGAGTCGTCTATGGGCTTTTCGCCCATATCTATACTAATATTATAAAGCGGAAGAGTTTGTTAGTTTGTTTGTTTGTTTGTTTGAACGCGCTAATCTCAGGAACTACTGGTCCGATTTGAAAAATTCTTTCAGTGTTAGATATTCCATTTATCGAGGAAGGCTATAGGCTATATTTTATCACGCTACGACTAATAGGAGCGAAGAAATAGAGGAAAATGTGGAAAAAACGGGGGGAAATCATTTGAAAGGGCTTATATGAACGCGCAAATCTCAGGAACTACTGGTCCGATTTGAAAAATTCTTTCAGTGTTAGATAGCCCATTTATCGAGGAAGGCTATAGGTTATATTTTATCACGCTAAGACTAATAGGGGCGAAGAAATAGAAGAAAATGTGGAAAAAACGGGGGAAATTATTTGAAAGGGCTTATCTCACGAACTACTAGAGCAATTTTTCTGTTATTTGGGTCAGATAAGAAGTAGACCACGTGAAGGATCATAGGCTATTTTTTGTAGACTGATTTGTCTGTGAAGTATCTAATTTACGCGGGCGAAGCCGCGCGGAACGTCTAGTAAAGGATATGCCGATTTTCTTATTTAATTTGTTCACGTACCAAGGTTTACAGTTTACATCTTAATCTACTTTAAGTCTATCACGCCTCAGGACCTGTTATCCTAACTTTTTATTATTTTTATATTTACCAAATTCGGAAATCAATTTATTTCACTTAAACTTTATCTAATGTATATTTTCTATATACTATCTTCTCTACTTTTCTTTTAAGTTGATTCATTTAAACACATTATTTTCTTCATTTCCATTGAATATGAAAGCGAAGAATTTCATCTTGCTTTTAACAAAAATACTTTGAACCAACGCGACGTGATGAGTCACGAGGCTCGCGTCCTTAAGGGCATTCCCCTACGGAGATTCCGTAATTTACTGTACTTAGAGCCTTATAAACTCATAATTTGAAAGCTACTAAGTTATAATAAAAATACAGCAATAATCTTCAGTATATCAACATTCCTTTTCTCATTTTAAATTTTCTATTTTTGTTTATTATACTCATGATATTAGCTTCCAAAGTTAATACCAATTTATTAAAATTGAAGCATACTTTCAGCATCTCCCTAGTAGTTACAAATTACGTTTATTTGAAACACACACCAATAGATAGGCCATTTCATAAGCTACATATATCACGCTTTAATTTTTTTTTTGGTCACTTTTGAACTAAGTTATTTAAAAAACTTAAAATTTCGGTGCGAACTCGGAAATTCGATTGACCGCGGGTCCGTGCGCGGGCGACGGGCGGCAGTGTCGCAAGACTTCTCGGACGGGGAACCCGTGTCTCTCGTACCCGCCGACTCTTGTTAATGCGCCCGCGCCTTCACATTATAATATTTTTATTTTGGTTTGGCGTTTAATTTTGTTATTGTGTTGTTTACTGCGAAAAGACGCTCATATCAAATACCTATTGCGTAAGGACTCTTAGAGAATTCTTGAACCTTGTGATTGTGTTATTATTTGTGTATTACCTAAAAAAAGAAAAAGGGCTCTTTTATTAATTAACCTTTTTATTAATTAAAATGTTCAAGTGGTGTTACGTTTTATTTGTAAAAATGCCGAAGCAAGACGTATCCGGCAAAGGAAAGAGAATGCGCAGAAAATGAACGAAATTATGTAAGTACCTACCTAATTAATATTATACCTAATTTAATTACTATAAATTACATGATATTATAATATGTAGGTATGGTGAGAGTTGAGACTGCAAATTTTATAGCCATGTTATTTTACCAGTTTCGAACAGCTGTTCTACGAGAACAGCTGTTCGAAACACAAAAACGCTGTAAGTCAAAAATTTCACTTTTCAGTGATGTCAATTAATATTGTATCGATGTATTAATAAAATTATTATTTGTTTTAGACTCAAGAAAAAGACAACTACTTGTGAAATAGAAGCCTGTAAGTCGTCATTATCAACATTGCAATTTGAAACCGAAAGAAAATGATAACAGGTAAGAAAAATAAGCTTGTAATAAGATCGGTCGAAGGTAAAAGCTTAGACATACAATTTTAGTGAGGGGAGGAGGTTGAAACTTGAAAGGAGTAAACCCCTTTTGAATAAATTACTTCTTTTTTTTTTTTAAGTTTCGACTGTTCTCGGTCTTTTCGAGGCATACCAAGATTGTGTAAGATGGGGGACGAATATTTCAAATTTTCAAATCATATAATAGTAGGGGAGCCCAGGCTATTCGTGTTACTCGAGCGTCATGGAGACTGCAGTCATTTTAAGTTATGAAAAAGAAAATATATTCAGAAAATTGCTTATTTATGTAAATTTTAACAAGATTTTAGACAACAAGGAAAAAAATCATTTAGTTTAGTGCAACATAAAATATCTGTGAAAATCAGGAAAATATGAAGCTTTATTTTTTATATGTATTTTAAAATGTCCCTACAGGCTCACCTAATCTTTAAATTGTCAGTGAACATCTCCGATCTTAATCTGACAGATCCGCTGACATTTTAATATTAGAAAATAACTTTTTAACCCACCACGTGAGAAATATGATTTCTATACCATGATAACTAGACACATGCCGGAAGCCTATACATTATACAAGCTAAATCTGACACGCTCGCGCATGTCGCAAAACCCTCTCTTGGGCTCTCCTACTATAATAATCTAAGGGTAGTTGATAAACTTGATATTTCTTTGACATTTTTTTTGATAATAATGGCGCTTGTTTGTTTAGATCCATGTAATGATGACAAGTCTTTTCGAAAAAAACAAACTTTTACATTAAAAAACTGACGAAAAAAATATGAAAAAATCTATATTTCAAAAATCGATCTTATTGGCGTCGTTTTTTTTTTGGATCGATATTCGGTCATGATTCGAATTGATTTTTTTTTCTTCAGATAGAACCGCCATCCCTATTATATAAAAAAAGTGGAAGAAATGACGTCAAGTGTCAACATGGTAGATTTCTATGTAATGAATTGTGCAAATTTTAGTTAATTTTTACTAACAAAGTACAGGTTCCCTAGAACATTTTTTGACTTTATTACTATTAAGCTAATTTTTCGTGAGTAGCTTCATTTTGATAAGACGAACAATAATTTTTTGTATATTTTTTGCAGATTTTTTGTATATTGATAGGTTAATAGTTATATAATTTAACAGCAACATTATCCTACACATAGGAAAATCCATATTTTAGGACCATCAAATCGAAATATTAAATCCTTTCTATCTCTGTTAGCTACCACTTTCTACAATTTTCGCAGAGGAAATTGTTGTTCGTCTCATCAAAATTAAGCTACTCACAAAAAATTTGCTTGATAGTAATCAAGTCAAAAAATATATGTTCTTGGGAACCTGTACTGTATTTGTAAAAACAAGTATTTGCTTATAGTTTTAAAAGATTCTTTTTTATTTTAGAACCCAAGAACATTTGATAGCCGATCAACTGCCCGTGCAATCAATTTTTGAACTTTGTCAAGAAAGTAATAACGAGTAAGTACTAAACTTACATAATCATTAATTATACTAATATTATTATAAATGCGACAGTTTGTGTGTATGTTTGTTACTTTTTATACCCCTAAACGCCTGAAGTGAAATTCATAAAAATTGGTATGAAGCTAGCTCATACCCTGGATTAACACATAGGCTACTTTTTACTGTGAAAAAAAATTTGTCATTCCCACGGGAAAATCTATAGTCCGCGGATTAAACCGCGGGGGAGTTGATTGCAGTTATAACAACATCCATAAATTACTTATTTGAATACATTTTATGCGTAAAATAAATCATAAATCACTTGAACTTTCGTTTAAAGTTATTTTAATTTCAGGTTAATTGCGATGGATGATCAAACTCAACAAATCAAAGAGTTAAAAAAAAACAGAAACCACTGGCAAAGATGATCAAGAGGTATTATTATTGGTCGAAAGGCTTATAATGGGTTATCAGTTAAGCGTGTGTCAGTCACATATTATATATTAAAGGCTAACCTATTTATTTCTTTTTAGTGTAGTTGCATACCACCGAAAAAAAGGACAAAGAATCAAAAGGAAAATTTATTGGAAGGAGAGTTATCGCTGTCGGTCACTTTTTTCAAAATTGCAAGAAATTTTTAATCATGGACCACTTAGATGCAGCATCAATGAGAAACGCAAAATGGCTTACAGTCGACGATTTTACTACGATACGACGACGATTACGATTACGATACGATTTTTAGATTTTTATGATTTTTTACTTGTAATGTAATTAATGACTGGAGATCGGAAATTCCGGCGCTTTTATACCTAAACTTTCATAAAAAGCCAAAGAATTATGTGGCCTTTTTCAAACAATTTTGCAAAATATTTTAGTTTTTTATATTTATTTATTAGTTATGACTAGTATAGAAAAATAAGACTTATTTTTGTTAGTCGATAAATTACGTTAGTAAAATATGTTTTCACTATTTCAATTTTTTTGGGAAAAACAAAAATTTGTGTACTTTTACTGTTAGAACGTTGTGAAAATGCTTATGATTTAAGGTAGTAGTTGAAATTTTATAACCAAAACGTATAGTGGCATACATAATATTAACTACGTGTACCGAAAGGTATATCCATATTTTTCTTTCGTTATTTGAAGTGTATGAAACTGAATGCAACAGAATTCTGCCGAACCGAAATTCTGCGACTCACAACTCACAAATTACGCTCGTTTGGCTTCGCCCTTAAAGTATAAAAGCGCCGGATTTTTCGATCTTTATTAATGACAGATGCTTACCCCTAGGGCTAGTTCCTTTATTTATTACAAAGAAGCAATAATATAGTAAATCGGTATCAGTTTTTACTTGCTTTTTAATATATGACGTAAAATCTCTAAACCATGGGAGAAAAATGTTAACGAGGGTAGAAGATAAAAAAAAAAATACAAAAAACATCCAGTATTATGTACATCAATTTAGAGTGTTGACGTTAAGGAACCAGAAAGTAATCGTATATGCAAACTAGAAGAAAGTGTTGTATCTTAGTATATTGTTTAATATTTAAAAGAAACTAGCTGGCCCGACAGACGTTGTCCTGTCTTAACGATGATTATTTAATTCGAATTGGTATAATATATATAATATAATGTATATATTTGTATAATATATTATATAAAGATTTCTTTATTGTATAATATACTAGCGACCCGCCCCGGCTTCGCACGGGTATAAAATATATAGCCTATGTCACTCACTGAAAAAATGATTAAAATCGATTCAGTAGTTTTGATTTATATTCATTACTATCCGTGGCCCGCATTGGTCGGTACCGCCGCAAAAGCTACGTCCCGCAATTTTTAAATCTGTAATAATATCTTAGAAAATATTCTGAAAATCATATGCTGTAAAGGGCCATATAGATCTATATTATTAAATCAATAATGTATTTAAAGTATTTAATTGAATAAGTATTAAAGCCGTATTGGTTAAAATCGCTTCGAAAATTAGCCATAATTTGAATTTAAAAGTAAATGACAAAAAATGTTATTGTGGCATATCCATAAGAGATAGACATAATATACCATCGCGAAGTTTTCTGTAGACCTTTTCATAGTGTACAATACTTGTACATTATTTTGATAAATCTCGTAGGGTTCAGCCTGCGTTTGCAATACATTGCAAACGCAGGCTAAAAAAAAAAGTAAGCGGAAAAAAATATAATTATTTACGACATCACATTAGAAACCCGAACGAAAACGAAACGAAATCCCGAGACTCAAAGCTATACCAAATTTATAGGCGAAAATCATTAAAGTTTTTTGTGCAGGAACCGTACATTTTCCGGGACTAAAAATAACCCTTGTCCTTTCCCGAGACTCAAAGTATCTCCATACCAAAATTCATCAAAATCGATTGAATAGTTTACGCGCAAATCATAAAAGTATATTGTGCAGTAAACGTACATTTTTCCGGGACAAAATGTATAGTCCGGGTTCCGTAGACCAAATTTTTTTTTTATTACTATCAAGCTATTTTTTTCCGAAATCTTAAAAGTGGTAGCTAACAGAGATAGAAACCACTTTCAAGATTTTTCGCAAATAAAATTGTTGTTCGTCTTATCAAAATGAAGCTACTCACAAAAAATTAGCTTGATAGTAATAAAAAAAATTCTTCTACGGAACCCGGACTAGTATCCTATGTCCTTTCCCGAGTCTCAAAGTATCTCTATACCGAATTTCAGCAAAATCGATCCAGCCGTTAAATCGCTATCGCTGGTGCAATAATAAAGGATGTTTTTTTTATTCTCATGCAAAATAACACACTTGTATTATTGCACTATTTGCTATAATTGTAAACAACTAGTTTATCGTTTGTTTCTAGTCGTTTATCGCGCGGGAACCGTAAATTTTTCCGGGATAAAAACTATCCTATGTCCTTTCTCAGGACTTAAAGTATCTCCATGCCAAATAATAGATAGAGTGATTCAAGAGGAAGGTTTATAAGTATAATAACATTCATTAAATAGTGGAGAAATACTGTTATTGCTGGGGTTTCTAATGTGATGTCGTAAATAATTTCATTTTTTTTTTGCTTGCATCGCAGGCCGAACCCTACGAGATTTATCAAAATAATGTACCAAGTATTGTACACATTGAAAAGGTCTACAGAAAACTCTGCGATGGTATATGTCTATCTCTTATGGATATCCCACAAGAACAGTTTTTTGTCATTTACTTTTTACGACAAATAATGGCTAATTTTCGAAACAATTTTAATAAATACAGCATTAATTTTTATCCAATTAAATACCTTAAATACATTGTTGATTTAATGTAGATGTATATGACTCTTTACAGCATATGATTTAATTAAATATTTTCGGAGATATTACAGATTTAAAAATTGCGGGACGTAGCTTTTGCGGCGGTACCGACCAATGCGGGCCACGGGTAGTAATAATGAATAAAAAATTAAAACAGCTGAATCGATTTTAATCATTTTTTCAGTGGCTATATATTTTATACCCGTGCGAAGCCGGGCGGGTCGCTAGTATTATACTAAGATACAACACTTTCCTCTATATTGCCATAATTATGCGATTACATTCCGGAAATAATTGTCTAAGGTTTTGAGATTTTTTGTCATACAATAATATAATGTCCAACTTTTCAAGCCCTTTAATTTGTTAATATAAAGTGCTCCATTTCTTGGTACGATATGCCTTTCCTTCTTTATTATTATAATGTGAATAGTATGTTTTGTAAATAAAAGTATATTCGTAAATCGTAATAAATATTTTAAATATAATTTCTTTTTTTTTATTTTACTTAACTCAAAAACACAATTATTTGACTTACACGGTTTCTGAAGAGAGTCGTGTCTGTTGTTAGTATCATAAATAAATACTAGATGGCACCACAACGCCTTCGATTTTATATTGGTACAAGCAGTCTACAATAGATGTCGCTAAATAAAATTACGTAACTTTGTAGAGGTGAGGCGGGGTGGTGAGGTAGTGAAATCCTCAAGGTCATTTGCTCGGGAAACGGCCTTAATACGTCCTCAGTCCTCACAGCCTTCGTAACGTATTTAATATTTATAGTTTTTACAAGCAGCCGGCCATAACTGTTACCGGCCATTTACCCACCGTTATGAACACTCTTATCTTCCATTTTCCAATTGGGGCATGTGATAAGCGTGACAAGTAGGAATTGGTCAGGCAGGTAAGGTTTATTCGAACTTCGAAAGGCTTTTGGTCTTCTGCCAAATAGGGAATGTTTTGTTTTTAGTTGGAAGCGATACGAGAAGCGTGAAACTATAAAGTTGTAAGACAGGTTTTTAGGGTTCCGTAGTAAACAAGGAACCCTTATAGTTTCGGTCTGTCTGTCCGTCTGTCTGTTCGCAGTTTTGCTCAGAGACTATAGGACCTACAAAGCTGTAAATCGGCATGAATGTACATATTAATGATGCCAACAAAATGGTATACAAAAACTTAAAAAAATATATTTATTTATGGTACCTCCCCTACACATGAAGCGGGGATGATTATTTTTTTTGCGTCCACCCCACCGTGTGGGGTGTCGTTGGATAAGTTTTTAAAAAATATTACGAGTTTTCTTAGATTATTTTTCGATTTAGGTATCCATTTGTGAAATATGAAGTTTTAAAGTGGAAAAAATCGTTAGTGTCCAGTGTCCCCCCCTTCTACCAGCTAAACGGTTGCTTCTGGAAATATGAAAAAATTCACGGGAGAAGAAAATATGCTGAATTTAAAAGGAAAACTATCACGGCTAAGAAGACTTCATAAGTTATTGAGTAATAGTCGATCAACTAAAAAAAATGTATTCGGCAAAGTATAAAGGAACCTTTCGTTCAAATTCCTTCGAACGTAACTGAGATGATGTTGTTAGTACTTAGTAGTGTAAAACACGTTATAAATGTCCTGTCATTGACCAATCAAAAATTATATTATATTATATTATATTATATAAAAATTATATATTAACTATATTGCGCGTGGCCCGACACGCACTTGGCCGGTTTTTAACAATCTAGAAGCACATGTCAACAAACATTTCCAGTGTGCAAAATCAGAGTGGCAAATATTTCCTGACAATGTGAACAGTGAAAGTAAAATCTTTTTGCCATAAGGCGCAAATTATAATTGGAGCTTAATAATTATTAACATTTCACAAACCGGATCAAGAGGTATGAAATTCCGAAAAACGTGACTAATTTCCTTGATATCAAAACAGAGATGCGAGTTAAATAATTTTATCTTATTTGCATGTTAAGTATAATACTGATTAGATGAATACCAATTTTATAATAATCGTTTATTACCTGATCAAATAAACGCATAATGCGTGCTATATTTAAATACTTTACACTAGCTATCATGTATATATCTAAACTTTGACTTTGTTTTTCACAATTAATTACTGGATCCTGGTAATACCATTAACCATGTTAAAAATAGATTAAGAAATCCGTAGCTTTAACGTGGCAAATGAATGTTTAATTAGGAAGATTTAATAATTTTTTGATGGGGTCATGGATTTTAGAATACAATTATGGCATTATTTCCATTATCCATAGCGTATCGCGTGACGAGCAAAGTAGAGTATGGTGGATTTTTTGGATGCTTTTTTGATTTTGGTGGATTGTATAATTTTGTTTAGTAGGACAACGGATAGCCTGTCTGATTTTCATGCCTTGACTCTTGTCCGGTGTCCTCTTACCGTTTCTCCAATGCCAAATTACTACTACTTCCTCCCGTTCTTACTAGCTTTCAGACTGCGATCTTATTAGGTTTTAATGGATGCCTGATAAAAATTGCTACTTATTTCGAAACCACCGTTCCATAAAGGTATTATTTAGCAAGCGGGTTCGGCCGCTCGTGACGATATGAATGGGGACGGTAAAAAGGCAGGAAGTGTGAAGTGCAAGGGCGCATCGGTGTGGCTACGTCAATGGTGCCCGCTGCCCAATGTGTTTAGGAGCTCCGATCATGTGGATTATGTTCATAAATTATTTCAATATTTTTATGGCTTCCTACCTGATGATAATTTTTATAAGTAAGTATTTGAAATTTTGATTACCAATCTTGATTTGTATTTTCCTTTGAATTCGATTTTTAGGGTTCCGTAGCCAAATGGCAAAAAATGGAACCCTTATAGATTCGTCATGTCGTCTGTCTGTCTGTCCGTCCGTATGTCACAGCCACTTTTCTCCGAAACTATAAGAGCTATACTATTGAAACTTGGTAAGTAGATGTAGTCTGTGAACCGCATTAAGATTTTGATACAAAAATGGAAAAGTTATTAAAATTTTTAGGCGTCCCCATAGGTACAACTGAAACAAAATAAAAAAAATTTTTTCATCTCACCTATGCGTGTGGGGTACCTATGGATACTTAGCCATACATACTTACTGATATGTAGAATTTGTTGGAGTTAGGGTCGATAGAGTTAGGCCGTGTATATTCAGAAGCTTGGCTCCACATTAGATCTGATGTCTTTTTCACAGGGCAAACCTTTTGTGATCGTCGGGGTAACATTTTACATGAAATGTTTTTGGTGGGATTTCAGTCCTTTTTGTAAGTTGCTACTTGCTAGGCAGTCTTTTTAGTTTTTTTTTAAATATTTTTCATTAAGAGGTTTTTAGTTAATGTCTATCCCGTGTAAACTTTTATGTCCTAATTCATAAGATTGGTGAAAGTCTCATATTTAAACTTCCATTACTCCTACTAAACTTATTTTACGGCGTAACCAAATTTCGGCGTAAGTATTTAAGATATCAATAAAATCTTAAGTATTAGACCTATTCAATTGAGACTTTGTATGTTTAATAAGTCTATTATTGAAATCATATCCTGAGAATATGAACTATCTGCTATATTGGAAACCAACTCTATGAGGGTCAACTTCCACCCCCCCATTTTAGGGGATGGGGGGCGAAAATTACAAGTTTATGAATTTTTTTGTTGTTTGTATACTAAACTTAGATTACATACCAAATTTCGGCTTTCTAGCACTTCAGGAAGTAGCCAAATATTTTGATGACCATCAGTGTGTCAGTGACGAAATCGGCGTATTTTAGGTATCTATAAAATCTAAGGTATTAAAGTTGTTTAATTGAGACTTTGTATGCTTAATAAGTTTATTGATGACATCATATCCTGAAAATATGAACTATCTGCTATAACGGAAACCAATTCTATAAAGGTTCAAAAAAACAGCGAAACACTACGAGAAAAGGTAGGTGGTGCCCTTGCGCTTCGCTTGGCTCGTCTCGGCGGGGACACTACCGTGTCCCCAGATCGACTAAAAAAAATATTATATTCGGCGAAATATAAAGGAACTTTTCGTTCAAATTCCTTTGAACGTAACTGAGATGATGTTGTTAGTAGTGTGAAACACGTTATAAATGTATATTCATTGATCATACAAAAATTATCAAAAACTAGCGGTACTACGGAACCCTATATTGCGCGTGGCCCGACACGCACTTGGCCGGTGTTTTTTTTTTTTGCTTGAATTACTTTGTCCGAGAAGCTAAAAGGCATTTAAAGGGTTAGAGGTAGTAACAGCTACCAACCGCATGTCCTTTCGATTGCATTTTGTAAAGTATTGGACAAAATGTCGAAATGATTTTAAGAACAATGTCTTTCCGCAAGACCCCAATTTGTTGCGAACAGGGGCGATACGAATCGCAAATAATCGCGAATAGCCGGACGTGCACAACGGATGGACTGAACTATCTAAAAGTTATGCAACCGAGTTACGGTTATTAAAATCTAAAGTAGAATTTGCTGCAAGTCCTTTGTAGCTTTTTGCATCATTTTGTTAGGCGGGTTTTAGAGTCACGCTGACTGCGCGCGCACCGTCGGCGCTGATAGCCCGAGATGTATGAAATTGTAGGAAGCGTTTTTGAATAACGCGTAGCGGTCTGCGCTGATATTTCATACATTTCGGTATCGGCGCCGACGGTCAGCGAGCGGTCAGCGTGACTCTAAAACCAGCCTTAGTTCTCTAGACGAGCGAGAGGAGTAACTTATAAATCGTGTGTTTTGTAGTAACTCTTGATTCACATTGTCGAATTATTAGATTTACTTTTTTTCAGCGGATTTATGTAATACGATTATATCTAGATTACGCGATAGATTAGTCAAAGCCAACTATGACTAAACATCGCATAAAAAGTGCAAAAACTTTCACTCTTTGTCACTACAATTTTTTCCGATTCTTTAATTTAGATACCCTTGATTTCTAAAAATGTGATGAGTCATTATTGATAAAGTAAAAACTAGTTGCTCTTGAATTTAAGATTCGCTGTACTTTTCTATTTTCTATTTCAGGGCGACAAAGACAGAAGTATAACGTTCACGAGCACCGAAGAACCTGAGACGAAAACAAAACAATGGCCGAACATTCGTCTCGTGGATGGGCCGTCGATATTATCAGGGAGGGTTCAACTTCTACACAAGGGACAGTGGAGATCTGTTTGCACCAACTCCAGAAAGTATGCAATTACTCAATATAATTGATACCAGTTCATATTAAAATTATCTCAGACTGCAGACAGCCGTCTCTCTATTTAACGTGTCTTTAAATTATTCTTTTGTTTCAGCTGGACTATCAACGACATGGAAACAGCGTGTAGACAATTAGGCTTCATGGGCGGAAAATTTTACAACTGGATGGATCGACAGCCCGGTCGACGAGCACGACTCTTATTCGAGGAACCCAAGTGTAAAGGCACGGAATACGACCTCTTTCAGTGCGACTGGAATTCGAGACAACTCGGCTCAGGTGTATGCGACTACCATCCTGATTTAGGTATCGAATGTCAACCGCACCACGACAACAATGAGCTTAGAGACTCGGGAACGCACTGGAGGGGTATTAGATTTGAAAACGCCGTTTACGAACGAATACTCACCGCCTCTAATACTCTCTACGTACCTACCTCTATGTCCAGCTTGGTGCATGTAAATATTAAAAATGCGGGACTAGGAAGAGACAACAATGCCACGAGTGCATTAGACGTTATTGGAGTACCTCCTGGAATGCACAATATAGAAGTATCGAATTCAGCATTCAATGCGATTAATGTTACCTTACCGAATGCACCTATAGTAATTAATAATTGCACGATTCACAACAATAGAGGATATGGCGTTTATGTAAATTCAACGTATGGAATGACAAAGATTGAGAATTGCTTGATTCATGACAATGGCGCTGACGGGGTCAAATACGTGGTGCACGAAATGAATATCGATGAGCGCTTCGATCGCAGTGAAATATTTGATTTGTGCACTTTAGCTTCCACACCTAGTCAGACATTCCCTATACAAATGTCAATTGAACAGTCACGATATTCGAATATGGCGCGAAATTGCAATCAAAAGTTTTATACTCGCCCGGACCATGTTCTCACTCTGAGTTTTATAAAAATTATGACAAATAATAACGACACCGGAGAGATCTTTATATACGACGGCTTATCCACTGAAGATAAACTTTTGATGTCTTTTAGTATTAGAAACAACACCCGGCCACAAAGTGTTACCTCCACTAGAAACAGAATGCATGTTAGATTTCATGCAAATACGAGAACCGATATAATTGGTTTTCTGAGGCTGACTTCTGGGCCCAGTAAAACATATGATTTAAATGTAACCGATACTATTATCTCTGACAATAACGGTAGAGGTGTAGCTATAGAAAACTTAAGATCACAAGTTCATATTCACCGAACCTCAATATCCAATAACAACCACGTGGCTGGTCTACAAGTTGTCAGTGGTGCTGGAGATATCAATATAACAGAGAGCAGAATCTCATTTAATCAAGGGGATGGCATCAACATTACAGTCACCGGTGGTAATAGGAATATTTCTAGAAGCACTTTAAGCTCAAACCAAGGATACGGTATCGCTATATGGTTAAACACTACAGAAGAAACTGAATATATTCCCGTTAATCAAACCACGGCCGTAGAATATTCGGAAATATTCAAGAACATTGATGTTGGCATTCTTCATGGTAACTATTGTGGCGATAGCTGGGTGAATATAACCGGTAACTGGTTCAACTCCAGCATGGAGAGCACAATAGAAATATCGACTTGTTGGCGATACAATAATCCGACTAAAGTTCTTAATTTACAAGTCGGACACAATAGATTTTATCAAAATCGTCGGGTTCCGTTAAAAATTCAACCCGCTTTAAACGTAATGGGACGGATCGAATTTAATTACTTTGAACATGGTGATTACGGAGCCATAGCAATCCTAAACAGGGTAGATGGTAAATATTTTGAGGAATTTGAGATACTACCAGCAATATTTTCCATACAACATAATTACTTTTATGGTAATAGAGGCCCATTTGTGGTTAATCTTGGTTTGTCGCCATATAGTGATATACAATATATTTTATTTTCAAGAAACTTTTTAAGAGATAATAAAATTAGAGAACCGTTCGAGCCTTTAGAAGGATTGTCATCTAGACTGACTCCAAGAAGTCGGGTTGCTGCTACTATAGTGCTGGCTTCTAGTAACATTGATGTTTTTAGAAATATAATAAATAATCCAGAAGCCCAATATGAAATAGGGTCCCACGTCGAAGACCAAAGCAAAACACTTAACTGCACGTACAACTGGCTGGGATTCGGCGAAGAAGAAAAAGTTTACAAACGTCTGTTTCACAGAAAAGACCGATATAATTTGGCAAAAATTGTGTACATGCCATACTTATTACATAGCAGTAATCCTGGAGCCACGCAAGTTAATTATAATTCTCTATATGTGCCTCAATTTAATGTTCCTGGAACCTTTACTGTTGGAGGTGAAGTAGAGGGAGTAGAAATGTTAAGATCTGGTGAATATGACGTTGATAAAGACATCAATATAAGACCTGGAGGTAAACTAATTTTACAATCAGGAGTTATTCTAAAGTTCCCACCGGCTATCGGTATGATGGTAGCTGGTAAATTAGAAGCGCGCGGTAAGCGCCCTAATGATATTATTTTTACACTCAAAGATGAAATTGTAATGTCTAATGACAGTATTTATGAGACTGATATAGAAATAGAACCCACTACCAGTGGTTACATAGAGCCAATAGTGCCAATTCGTTTACTGGGTGGTAGAACACCACACGAAGGAAGATTACAAGTAAGAATAGACGGCCAATGGGGAACTATCTGTAATTATCGATGGAATATTATAAATGCTGCATTAGTTTGTAATCAACTAGGTCTAGCTCTTAATCCAGATGATTGGTTTTTGGAACCTAATGAAATTCCTAGTGCTGGAAAGACTGAGGATGTTTTACTTTCAAACGTTGAATGTACTGAGTTTGATAATGACATAACTAAATGTAAAGCGGAAACAGTAGATAACTTTGAAAACTCGTGTATACATGATAATGATGTAGGCATAAGGTGCTATGATACTAGTTGGGCTGGTGTGAGGTTCAGTGTGATTGCAGAAAGGACTGATTTACAATACCTGAGTATTGACAAAGCAGGATTACTAGATTATTCATCCAATTTATTTAAGCCTGCACTTCAAATAGATTTTGCTAGACATAGCCTTGAAAGTGTTCGAATAACAAATAACTATCACGATGGATTGGGAATTCTTTATTCCGATCTGTACGGTGCCGATGCAATAAATACTGTAAGAAATTCAGAATTTAGTAACAATAAGGGAAGTGGCATAAGTTTCAAACAGTTGGGTCTTAAAGTGTACAGCTCTATAATAGAGAATAATTATGCTGGAATTTCTCATAATCCACATATAACTGGTCCGCAGCAACGAGAAATCGCAGGATGGTTTAATTTAGATCCTGGCTTTAATATGGATGAATCAAATTATCATCCTATTATGATACCGGAATATGAGACTGATATTTCTTTAGTAAATGGAGAAACACGACACATTGTTTTTACGAAGCAGTTGGGAGGAAATATCAGGAAAACTTACAATATTAAATGCAATCCAGGATATGTCCTGGGACTCCAACTTCTAAATCCGATACATAACTTTTCTACAGAAAGTATTTGTATTTACGATTCTCAAAATATTAACGTAGGAAGCACTGTTTGGTGTCTCGATCGAGATTTATCAACTTTTCCGACAACAAGTAACACTTTTGGCGTAGTGTTGAAATATGAAAGTGGAGAGAATGCATTGGGAGGTGTTGTATTAGTTGTTAGCACAATATTAGCACCGGTTCAAAATATACGAAACAGAATAATAAAAGGACCCATACCCACTCTTCAAGTAGTTAACTCTAAAATAAAAGGTAACACGAAAGGAATAAAAGCTCTATATTACAATCGATATTTGAATGAGCTCGGTGACCACTTTTTACGAAAGGCAAATGAAACTATTAAAATAATAAATTGCGAGATTGCCTACAACGTTGAAGAAGCTATTTATGTGAACACGCCCTTTTGGGATATTCATGACAGTAACATTACAGAAATTACTATCATGATAAACAGTAGTCTGATAACGGATAATGGGGCTGGAATTTACCACTTTGCCAGAGATTTGAGAAGTTCAAATAATCTGTATCATTATGTTCTGCAAGATAATACAATAGAACGAAATAAACGTGGAGGCTTCGATGTGAATTTACCATACGTTTGGCAATATAACGAAAACTTTACACATTCTGTGTTTATGCAAAATAACACTTTGCGTAATAATAAAAATTTCGGGTTAGTGATTGATGGACATTTTGCTGAAGTGAACATGACGAAAAATATTTTTACTGAAAACAATTGCAAAAACGGCTTGATTTCTATACGTGGTATGGAAAAGAAAATGAAAATTGACGGAAACGTAATAGAAAGAAATAACGGACAGTTCATGGTACAATTCTACATGGACAGCCAAAGTGAAATTATGGGATTCGTGTATGCTGTTTTCGTTCTTAATCAAGTCAGAAATAATAAATACTTGAATCCAATTAGTCGTGGTGCACTTATAAAAAGTTTAGACCCTACCTATGTAATTGGATTCAAAGGAATACAAAAGGTTAAAGTAAGCCGGAATTTGTTTGGAAACAACGCAATTCAATACACTTTACTTGCTGGAATAAAAACTGCCAAGATCAATAATCTGCTAGATGTTACGGAAAATTGGTGGGGAAGTTCTGATGAGAAAGTAATCAGAAAACAAATATTTGACTTTGACGATTGGAATAATCATGCTGTTGCTACATATTTGCCTTATTTACTGGAAGAAAGTTTCGACTCGAGTGTTTCAGTTACCTTTACATCTGAAAAAGCAGTTGACACAAATGAGCTTGGTGGTCGGCTAACTACTGATCTCACATTAGACGCTCGAGTAGAACCTTACGTCATAAAATCAGATATCACTATAATGCCAGATGCGACCCTTACAATTAATCCTGGTGTCATATTAGAATTTGCTCCAAATGTTGGAATTCTAGTTTTGGGCACGCTTAACGCAGTAGGTCATAGCCAGATGCCCATATTCATGAAACCGCTGTTTACGAGTTCTAATATGGAAAGTAATAGATTAGAAAGAAGACATATAAATCAATACTCGCCAAGTCATCGCGTAATCAGGCGTCAAATTGAAACATTATCGGTCCAGGAATCAATAAGATTATGTACAGGTAGAAACTGTACTAATACTGATTACAGCACGAACAGAATGAACGAAGGATTTCTAGAATACTATAATAGAACCACTTTGCAATGGGTGCCTATGTGTGACAATCGATTCACTGAAAGAAACGCACAAGTTGTTTGCAGAGAGCTCGGCTTTGACCCGATAAATGTATTCTTTGCGCACGATCGTCGCGTGGAATATCATAGTAATTCTTTGTCACGCATCTGGTCGTGGCCGGAGCCATTGCAGTGTGTTGGTACTGAAAATCGTTACGAAGACTGCCCCATAAGACTGAACGGTCAATTATACGGCCATCGCCACGAATGTAAATGGGATTCTGAATTTGTATTCATTCATTGTGGTACAAGAAATTTAGAATATAACGTAGAGTACTGGGGAGGTATCAGATTCGCATATCCAGAGTTCGAAAATGCACTCTACGAGCACAGAATCCATGACCATACTACACACGAAACTTTAAAGAAAGTTGAAAGCACGTTACAACATATACACATAATGGGTGCTGGTATACTGCACAGCGAAAAATCTCCGGCGATTCAGAGCGTAGTGAAAAACCCGTCAATTCAAAATGTTAACATTAGCCACTGCGCATTCCACGGCATCAATTTGATCTCACCAACCGACACCATGAATATGATGTTCAACTCGATCAAAAATGTCCTTGGAGAAGGAGTAAGTGCGATATCTTTGAATGGTGAAGGAAGAGAGTCGGAAGAGTCCAGTTTCACGCCGTTAAAAGATCTGAACCTTCCATACCACATATTTTCTCTAATTGATATCTGCGATAGCACCAAAGTAATAACTGTGGAGGAGCGCGTTATCCTTTACTACAAGTATGATAACAATCCAGTAAACTGCGTTAAAATATTCAAGAGCATGTTTAGAGTGAAGCCCTTCGGCTTCAGACTTCTTCAGTTCAATTTATTCAATCATACGACTAACTACGGTAAAAGAGACTCGCTTAGTCTTTACGATGGTGATATTTACAATATCACAGCACCAATGATTGGTTATTTAGAAAATGGATCTCCGGATGAGAAGAAACTCTTTAAAACCGATGGTGCCAGCTTGAGTGTAAAGCTGTTCGCCAATGGAGCGTCCTCATTACATGGATTTATTGCTGAAATCGTCACCTTACCTATATCTTCAATTGGATTAAGTGAGTAAATTGCAGTAACTAATGGTATTTTATCATTCTTTTTGGCTATTTAGTCTTATTCCGAGTTGGGTTAGTTAAGTTCTTTTCTTTATTAACAGTTTTACATGTATCGCTTTCTTACTGAATTACTTCTTTATCGAAACAGTTTTGATTCACATAAATGGTGGTAATATACCACTGACAGTTTATTTAATTAACCATTAATTATTTAAGGTCGTGACGTACAACACAACATATCAAACAGCGAGTTCATCAACAACCGTGACGGTGCTATCGTGTACCAATCAGTGGGGGAAGTCAACCCGCTGGTCGCTATCACCAGGAACGAAGTTAGCAACAACTGTCTCAAGCTGTACGGCAATTTCACCACCTGCCAGGCCACAGTGAGAGTCGATGTGCAGAATACTCAGACCTTGGTGTTTAGGGTTAGTATCAATAGGCTTGTTTCCTATTTTTTTAATGGTAATCAAAGAACCTCTTAAAAATAGAGACATCGGTGAAAGAATGACTATGATATCCGAAAAACTCTCCAAGATATCAGAATTCAAAAATCACATAAAATATACCTTTCCTAAACGCTCGACTCTATACAAAATGTGAGAAAACTATGACATCACGCCTCGCTAGTTTGTATGCATCGCAGGAGAACTTTGTTCGATAGTTAAATATTGCGTTTATGGAAGTGGTTTCGTAACAAAAGTTGTTGTAAACATCGCTATTTTTTTTTTCTTTTATAGTACTACTTTTTGCAAAGTCTCTGTTCATTATAATACAGTACAGTATTCTATGGGAGCACTGTACTGTCTTATAATTATTTAAAATTATAGTTATCGGTGTGCCATTTAAAACCTTAAACTAGGACCATTCTACTCATAATTTCGTTAAAATCTCAATGCAGTTTTTGAGTGAAAGAGTAACTAAGATTCAACCATTCATCCCTTCTCACAAACTTTTACATTAACAATGCCTGTAGGATGCTTATGTTATGCTTATATTTGTTCTGCGAAGGTGATTTGAACTTGCTTTTACTGAATTCATTCTACTATTATAGCGGGTTTGGCTTTTAAAATTTTTCTTGGCTCCAGGATATGCTTTTTGGCAATTTGATATAGATTTTGTTTTTATTATTTTATAAGAGGACGCAAAAAAAGAAGGGTGTTAAATAAGTTGGACCGATTTGCATCCAGTGTCCCTGAGATGTGTCCCTGAAAGTAGCAGTGATGAAAGAGCAATTTTTTTGTCTTAATATATTACGTTTTTTCGTTTTCAGAACAATCTAGTTCGCAACAATGTCGGCGGCCTGCTGTTGAGAGCGGACTCGAGAAGTACGGCTACATCGCTCCGTGGTTGGATACACAATAACTTGTTCTACGATAATCATGATCAGCCGTGTCTAAAAGTTGAAGGTAGGTTGAAAAAAAAAACGTCGGGTACGCCGCGCCGTTAGCACTCCGACGCTGCAAACCGCAAGAATCTGCGAAAAAGAACGAAATACAACATAACACATTTTAAACCGTTTAACATACTTTTTAGGGTTCCGTAAACAACAAGGAACCCTTATAGTATGTCCGCGGTTTTGCTCAGAGACCATAGGACCTACAAAGCTGTAATTCGGCATGAATGTATATATTAATAATGCTGACAAAATGATATATAAAATCTTAAAAAAATATTTTTTTATGGTACCTCCCCTACACATCAAGCTGATCAAGGATGTTTTTTTTTTTCGTGTCCATATCCCACCGTGTGGGGTATCGTTGGATAGGTTTTTTTTTTTAATATTATAAGTATTCATAGATCATTTTTCGATTTAGGGATCCATTTATGAAATATGAAGTTTTAAAGTAGAAAAAATCGTTAAGAGTCCAGTGCCTCCCGTGCATATAAATCTAGTAAGTACATTCATTGACCATACAAAAAAAGTATCAAAAACTAGCGGTACTACGGAACCCTATATTGCGCGTAGCCCGACACGCACTTGGCCGATTTTCAGCGTCAGCGTTATCAGCGTCCGCGTCAGTGATAATAATAATATGTAAATCAACAGTATAGCATTGATTTTAGACGTTATGAGCAATGAGCTAAATTTCAGAATTTACCCATATGGGACTGTCCGCACTGCGAATTTTAATTGTGCGGATTTTTTTTAGCATATTGAAATCTTATGAGAGTATCCGCACTTGCGATAAATTTAAATTCGCGCGAATAAAATCCGCGCGGGTAAATTCGAAGTGCGGACAGTCCCTTTTTAACCCCCGACGAAAAAGAGAGTGTTTGGTGTGGGTGAGGGATAAGTTTGACGTGTCTGTCTGTCTGTCTGTCTGTCTGTCTGTCTGTCTGTCTGTCTGTCTGTCTGTCTGTCTGTCTGTCTGTCTGTCTGTCTGTCTGTCTGTCTGTCTGTCTGTCTGTCTGTCTGTCTGTCTGTCTGTCTGTCTGTCTGTCTGTCTGTCTGTCTGTCTGTCTGTCTGTCTGTCTGTCTGTCTGTCTGTCTGTCTGTCTGTCTGTCTGTCTGTCTGTCTGTCTGTCTGTCTGTCTGTCTGTCTGTCTGTCTGTCTGTCTGTCTGTCTGTCTGTCTGTCTGTCTGTCTGTCTGTCTGTCTGTCTGTCTGTCTGTCTGTCTGTCTGTCTGTCTGTCTGTCTGTCTGTCTGTCTGTCTGTCTGTCTGTCTGTCTGTCTGTCTGTCTGTCTGTCTGTCTGTCTGTCTGTCTGTCTGTCTGTCTGTCTGTCTGTCTGTCTGTCTGTCTGTCTGTCTGTCTGTCTGTCTGTCTGTCTGTCTGTCTGTCTGTCTGTCTGTCTGTCTGTCTGTCTGTCTGTCTGTCTGTCTGTCTGTCTGTCTGTCTGTCTGTCTGTCTGTCTGTCTGTCTGTCTGTCTGTCTGTCTGTCTGTCTGTCTGTCTGTCTGTCTGTCTGTCTGTCTGTCTGTCTGTCTGTCTGTCTGTCTGTCTGTCTGTCTGTCTGTCTGTCTGTCTGTCTGTCTGTCTGTCTGTCTGTCTGTCTGTCTGTCTGTCTGTCTGTCTGTCTGTCTGTCTGTCTGTCTGTCTGTCTGTCTGTCTGTCTGTCTGTCTGTCTGTCTGTCTGTCTGTCTGTCTGTCTGTCTGTCTCCAATCCAAACGGGTGGACCGATATGCAACTTGCAGTCGTTTGATGGGTTTTATATTTTGTATTCTGGTTCGTGACACTTATGAATATATACATATTAATGGAAAGTTGACCCTGGTGCTGCAGCATCACCTGGTAATCAATAGGATACCCAACTCCTCACCAACTTAGAGCAGAGGTTTCGTGTTTGGGCTCATTTTAATTGCGACAACCAATAAGACGTAGATAAGCAGTAAATATTTGCATGCTGCTGCTGCAGCCAGCCAATCCAGGTGATTGTATAGGAGCCGAGCTCAGTATGAACCCAGGGTGGATGGAGGTTTCATGTTTGGGCTCATATTGACGGCCTCATCCAAGATGATATTTATAGATCGTATTCATTGGGAAATGGGATATGATCCTGTTGATAGGAACAATTCTGCACTATAACCAACACAAGTTTAAAAAGCATAAAATAAAATTAAATTAAGAAATTTAATAAACCCCCGCCAAACAACTTTAAAAAGTAATGAAATAATATTTACTGACTTTAAGTTAAAATAATTCCTAAGTGTAAAGTAATATTTTAGTCCATAATTGTTGTCAAAGTGTGTCGGGGGACCGCTAATGTAGATGTTTGATTTCACATAACATTATAGTTTAAAGGTCAGTTCACAGCGAACTGAATCGAGACAATCAGCGATACAAAATGCAAAAGTCGCTGTTGTCGTAGTTAACTTGGCGGTCCCCCGACACACCGTGACAACAATTATGGACTAAAATATTACTTTACACTTAGGAATTATTTAAACTTAAAGTCAGTAAATATTATTTCATTACTTTTTAAAGTTGTTTGGCGGGGTTTTTTTTTTAATTTCTTAATTTAGTTTTTATTAAATGTACAGAATGAAGATAATAATATTTTGAGAACTTTGACATTAGTTCGCTTTTCTTTCAGGTCGTCAATCCTCACCTTACCAAGAAGTGACGATATACAGGAACTACTTCACGCGAAACAGGGTGCAGTACAAGGACGTGATAGTCCTGCGACAGGTCGTGTCCAACTTTACACACAACTATGTCCACGATAATACCGGACAGAGGATATTGGAGGTGTCGGGCTTCGATAAAGTCCGCCTGCCTATTTACCAAACGACTTCGCATAATGGGTTTTACAAGTAAGTTTTTATTACATAAGTCGCCACTTCATGTTGCATACAATTAGTAATACAAGCATATTTTTCTTCCAAAAAAAAAACCTTAGAACCAAAATCCAGATCCGGATGAAATATTTGAGTATAGATTATAAAATATAAGGTGTTCAAACACTAAATTATAGTCACTTTAAGAGTTCATACTTCAGAAAGTCCTAGTAATATTGTTGGCATCACGTTGGCATCTACGAATAATAAAAACTAAGGAAACGTAACTCCCATACTATTACCGTTTTAAATTTGGTTCCTTTCGAACTGTCATGTAGCGTCAGCCTGATACCGCTGAAGGCCACCTAAATATTGCAAATGTATTGAAAATGTGTACACATTTTTGACAAGTATTGTAGAACATGTTTTTTGACGGAGTTATTTTTCCTTAGTTTTTATTATTCGTAGGTTGGCATTCTAAGTTTTTTCAAACAAAAATCTCAGATGCCAATAATAGGATGACTGCCAACGATTAGATAGTTTGCCCTATAAAGTAATATTTAGAAATATTATGGAGCATACACCTTCGATTATAAACGCACCGTCTCATTTTTTGTTACTGTCATCAGTCATGTCGTACAAATCTAACTGCTATTTCGCTAACCGAAGCATGATAATTTCAGAAACTACGCCATCTGTCGCGAAGGGCGCGCCACCGTAGCGGCGGGCACGGCGGGCCAGCACTACGTAGATAACGTGTTCTTCAACCCCGACAATGACTACGAAATGATCACCGTCAACAGATCTATGTAAGTACTAACTACTATCTCGATGTCGATACTAGGAAAGAGGAATAAGTCTTATAGCGTAGAGAGAGCGCTTAAGTAGAGACGCTGTTGTGTTTTCAAATATTATTGAGTTGGAGCTAAATTTGACGTTTAAAATCGGTAGCGATGATCACAGTAATTGGTTATTATAACAAGTAAGTGGTCACAGATTTATTTAACAAGATAGTCCTAATTTAAGGAATCTAAATAACTTGAAAGTTTTGCATTTCGTGAATGAAAAGTCCATAAGTTAGACTTTTCATTTTCATGCCTATTTTATGAGACAAATATGGGAACAAAACTGCATATCAATTCGGAACGTAATAAGAGCCTTTTCTTATTGATTTAGTATCGCCGAAGATTCTGTGTCTTGTTATCTTTATTTATATATTATGCTTTGTGATAAATAGGTTAATGGAACTATAATAACAAATATTTGAATTGCATGTTTCTGTTGCATGGCTGCCCGGACAATAGCTTTGTTGATTTTAACCCCAATGCAATGAGGTAAGTTGCTTTTATATTTTATACAGGTTCACCGTTCACATCAAATATTAGGTTTCAGATATGAATTCAAAAGAAAAATGTTATTTGAATTAAGTAATCAGTTCAAATAAATGTTGCATGACTATAATCTTCATATTTTCATGATGTTGGTGGGCGCTTGTATTTATTTAAAAATAAACATAATCTATACTAATATTATAAAGCGGAAGAGTTTGTTAGTTAGTTTGTTTGTTTGTTTGAACGCGCTAATCTAAGGAATTACTGATCCGATTTGAAAAATTCTTTCAGTGTTAGATAGTCCATTTATCGAGGAGGGCTATAGGCTATATTTTATCACGCTAAGACTAATAGGAGCGAAGAAATAGAGGAAAATGTGAAAAAAACGGGGGGAAATTATTTTTATTTTTGAAAGGGCTTATTTGAACGCGCTTATCTCAGGAACTACTGGTCCGATTTGAAAAATTCTTTCAGTGTTAGATAGCCCATTTATCGATAAAGGCTATAGGCTATATTTTATCACGCTAAGACTAATAGGAGCGAAGAAATAGAAGAAAATGTGGAAAAAACGGGGGAAATTATTTGAAAGGGCTTATCTCACGAACTACTAGAGCAATTTTTCTGTTATTTGGGTCAGATAAGAAGTAGACCACGTGAAGGATCATAGGCTATTTTTGTAGACTGATTTGTCTGTGAAATATCTAATTTACGCGGGCGAAGCCGCGCGAAACGTCTAGTATTTAAATAAATTGACATTGCCAACATATTCACAAGATTTTAATACCTTGAATACGAGTAACATTCTACCGACTGCGCTAATTTATAATCGTTTATCATCTTAAACATTTTTTACATTCAGCATGTAAAAAATATCACTGTAATATTTTTTACTAAATTCCGTTCAAATGTTCAATCTTTTTTATTTTTTACCAATTTTGAATTTCATTAACTAATCCAACTATCGATATTTTAGCTCCCTCGACCTCTGGCGTACCCGCATAGACGCCAAACACAACTATTGGAGTTACAACGAGAGTTTGGCCGTGGCGGGCCGGATTCGGGACCGCTCGGACGAGCCTCAGTTACTCGAAGTGGACTACCAGCCTTACTATATGAATAACCAGACTGTGTTAGGTGGAGGGAAATGCCCGCCTGGCTGGGATGTGGTCGCCGATACCTGTTATATGTATGTCGGCGCGCCTATGACGTATGAGGAGGCGAGGATGTTTTGTTTGGTGAGTATTTCGTTTATGGATATCTGGTAATGCAGGTCTGAAGGTCTGCCTTAAGTTATGTAAGTACTGTGTAAAATCTTGCTTCAGACTGACGTAAGTAACTTTACCGAGAACGTGACCTTTCCAAAATCGTGGTCGTCATCAAATTTATAAATGTTAAGTAATGTTGTGTCTAATAAATGGACAAAGATATAGGTATAACAAAAATTATCTAACTGCGACAGCGCCTACCGCAATGTCGACCTTGCTTCTCGTCCGTATTAGCCTGAATCTGACCTTTAGGATGTGGATAGCGTATAAAGGATTAAACTTTAGCGTCAACAGGTTCTGTCTCTTTACTACTCAAATCTCTCGTCACCATTGGACCTTTCCCTCATCGCAACTCATTCTTCTCTTTCTTACCTACTACTCTTCGTTAATACTCCTTTAATTTTCAGTCTGACAACGCCTCAATGCCGTACGTGAGCGGCAACTACGAGGCGCTATACGAGTTCCTGCGGCGTCAGAACCAGTGGCTCGTGTACGGCGAGCGAGTGTGGGTGAACCACATCGACTACGTCACCCGCTGTACTTCCTTCGCCTTCTCTACAGTCGATATAACCGATTGTAACCAGAAGAACGCGTTTATATGTGAAATTGGTGAGTTTGTAACGTGTGCCGATAGGTCTCAAGAAACATTTCTAATGGTCTTGGTTAGGCGGTAGACCGAGTCACCCATAACAATTTCAGCGGCAGTATACAACCAAAAGATGTACTATCAGAGAAGTTGATTCATAGGCAGATGGCGGACCAACGTAATTTGATCACTTTATGTCAAATCACGACTAATATTGAATTGAAATAACTCGACCAAGTGACGTAGGTCCGTCAACTGCCTATGAATCAATTTCTTCGATGGTACCATTGATTCAGCACTGTGCTTTAACTGTCATGAAGTCATGGGAACGTAAAACTTACTAGACTGTCCAAGGAGGCTTCTTTGACTTTCTAGTGTCTAAAGTTTAGACTTTTACAAACTTTAGACTTTAGGACTGTCTTAGAAAATTACTTAGCTGTGTAAAAATATACGAGTATACAGGGTGTAACCAAACTAAGTGATAATACTTTAGGGTGTATCTAGTTCGCTGTGTAAGTAGCATCGCTGAAAGATTAAAAAAAAATTCAACTTTTGTATGGGCAAACTCATGTCGCTAGGGCGCTTGCCCATACAAATCACAAGAAAATTTGCTCTTTCAACGCTGCTACTTTCACAGTATACTCTGTATAAGGGACCCATAAACACCCTTAAGTATTATCACTCAGTTTTGTTACACCTTGTTACATATCAGTAGACATATTACCAAACATAACCAATTAATTCCACTTATTCCAGACCCCAAGATCTCCATCTCTCCAATGTCATGGCGCGCGGACTCCCTCGCCGTGGCGTTTGTGGGCATCCTGGCTGCGGCGCTAGTGCTGGTCGGCGCCGCGCTCCTGTGCTGGTACTCCAAGTCCAAACACAGGTAAAACTTAACGACCTCTGTGGCTCAGTGTTTGAGCGCGTTGTCAGCGCTCAAGCCGGGGGTCGCGGGCTCGAATCCCGCCGACGCGACGGAACAGAAAGTTTCGTGTGTTTCTGGGTCATGAATGTGTATTAAATATGTGTCTTATTTAATAAAAATCTTAAATATGTGCATAGTATAAAAGTATATTAAATATGTTTCCGTTTTCTGGTACCCGTAACACAAATCCTTCAGGTACTTACCACGGGGCCAGACTGACGTGGTGTGAAGCGTCCATATATTATAGTATACATATTATTATTATTAATGCGGTCCCAGAGTTTGGCTCCTTCGTCTCTTTCATGAAGTAGCTATAGTGCTTAAAAGTAAAACCGTGATAGCAATATAGCGTGCGAGCGAAAGACATTTAGTGTGCTAAATTTTACCAGACTTCTGCTAATGAAAGGAGATGTTGCCCTTGCAAGGGCCAAGAGCAATAGTAGTTGTCTAAAACCTTGGCCAATTGCAATGTTAGCAAGTTTATATACCCATTACCCCTCTAATGCCCTCTATACTTATGTGTTCCTTATATTATTGAGTTCACAGTGAAAATAGCCGCGCTAAAAGAATACATTTTTTTACTATTTAATGGGCGAGTTCCTGGTGCTGGGGCGCTTGCCTATACAAATTACAAAAGCTTTCAGCGCTGCTTTTAAGTTCACATTGAACTCTATAAATTCTATAATATTAGGAACACATACACACCCTAAAGTATTATCACTTAGGCCCGTATAAATAGTTAGTACTCAAGATGCATCTCGGTCTCAAGACACGGTTCAGAGGCCGTACCACGAAACCGTTTTGAAACTCGAACAATCCTACGAAAATGCCGCGTCCTGCTCTAACAACGTCATTTCACGTTTGTTAAGAGTAGAACGCTGCATTTTAGTTCGATTGTTTGAGTCTCAAAACAGTTTCGTGGTACGGCCCCAGGCTTTGTAATTTGTTGGCTGTCAAAATTTGGACCAATCACAGAGCCGAACCGCGTCTTGAGACCGGGTCGCATCTTAAGTACTAACTATTTATACGGGCCTTAGTTTTATTACACCCTGTATAGTAAGTTAGGTAGTTACATTTATTTAACTATTTACTTACAATATAATGGATGTTTCAGACACCTACAGCGACTAGAGCGACGCAACTCAATTCGTCAGTCGCTTCACAGCGTACGATCTATCGGGTCCATAAATGGAGCTTACCCCGACGCCTCTTACAGAAGGAAGGCACAAATGGTGTGTTCTATTAATATTATTTCTAGTTAACAGTTATAATTGTTTAGAATTTAGACTGTAGTTAAAGCCTAGGTTTTTGTGTGGCAAGAAGACTTGTTCCTTTTGAATGTTTTAGTATTCTCTACTCGGCCTATGTTTATCTAAGATAAGTTCGTTAGGCTTTTATCTTTAAAATCGTAAAGTTCTGTAGTATTTAGCTCTTTAGAATTTTGTTTAATTTTACGTTTTGCAATTGTCATAAAGTTTACTAAAATTTTGTCTTCTACAGAGTTCACGATCAACTGACACTCTGACCAAAGGTTCGGATTACAAAAAGATGCTCGCATTGACCATGTCAATGGAATCAATGGAGAAGAGTCAATTCAACTCCTCCGTAGAAGACAACCAGAGCTTCGACATATACGAGGCTCACAACCCCAACTTCAAACACTCAACATTCCAGAAACCTTCAGAGTACAGTGTGCCTATGGCATATAGGAACGAAGGGTATAGAGAGAATCCAGCCTCAAAAACCCCTGATGGAATGAATCATTCTGGAATGAATGGCCACTCCGCGGCACCCTCTGTAACAACGGTAGCTACTGAGGAGTTGCCAATCATACATCATCCAGGGGGCTTGGCTGATGACAGTCCGAATGATTACTTCTCATCTGATACTCTACCACTACATGAGAGGCCGCAGACCCAGAAGCAGAATGATCCCCCTCAGCTGTCGTTCCTGTTGGAGTTGAAGTCGCGACTGCCGGATCCGCCCACGCATTCTACGTTTGGACGTCTTTCTGGTGAGTTATTAATCTGTTTATATGGTAAAACAAAGCTACCAAACACACAACATAAAAGGTGCTATGAAATATGAATACAAAAGTCTTATTGATTTTTAGTATCTATAATTATGTATCTCCCAGATTTTGATCGCCACAAGTTCGGTCAGACCTTGCTGAATCCTTCAGTATGTCTAGACTTTTCTAAAATACATAATATAATATTATGTTTCCCGCAACTTCTTTGTGCATTTTATGATATTCAATTTTAAATTAATAAAATCAATACTTTTCCAGATCAAAACCAGTACTACGACGACAGCAGTCCCCAGCCCTATATGGACGACTCTCGTGACACATACCCATCCCCTCTTCCTCACTCTCCACAAGATTACCCCTCCCCACTTCCCCACTCCCCGCAGGAATACCCCTCCCCTCTACCGCAGGAGTACGACTACCCACATAGATCTCGGTCCGAGGCCATACTAGAGACAAACTTCGACTTCCAAGACGAAGATATGCCACAAATGACGGAAGCGAACAGATCGCATAGTCAACCGCTTGAGACGGCTATGTGAACGAAACTTAAGAATAAGTGTGCCTTAATTTTCCAAGTGATTGTGCAAGTTTAAATATCGAATGTGACAGTTGACAGTTTGCGAAAAGTGTTGCCATCATGAGTAAAATTCGCTAATGTAATAAATGGGGTAATTTATCAAAATGTTTACACTACGTGTCTATTCAAAATGTGCCTGTATACTAAGCAACAGCATAGTTACTATCTATGTAACAAGATGTACCGTCCTTGTAACGCCTTAAAATATTATGTTTGTTACATTACACATTTCAAAGTTTACGTTATATTTATAACCGTTATGCAAGAGTAGCTAATTTAGGGTAGTTATAAAAAATTAAGACTGAAAACGTCTTCTTGTTAGAATACAGTATCGTAATTCTTTTTGTATTTTCATTATTCTACCTCTGCAAATGTATTTGGCTTTTTAAGCTCTGTGCTATCTTTTCTTTATGTAGGTAAAGATTTACGATCTCATATGAAATAATGACTATATTTTGTAATACTGCTTCTACAAAATACGTCTGTAACGCTTTTTATAATAACCTAAGTATTCGTAATTAGCTGGCATCAATATGTCATGTATTTAGTGTTTATAGATAATACTATGCTTTATTTAGCCCTAATTAAAATTACTATGCACTTCAATTGTATTTAAACAAAGTCGTAGGTACCAATTCAATCATTTTCTTACTAAAAAGAACTGTTATACAATGTTTTATCCATGCCTGACAAGTGAATTTTATTAGTCCTTGTTTAGTTGGACAAGTGAATATTAATTATTATCCAACTAAACAAGGACAAAACATTGTATACCTAGCGTATGCATAGCGTATTTTTCTAAAGGTGGTCATAATTTTGCATATTTTGAACTATTTTGTTATTGCAATTGTGATTTCTGGCGATCATGCCCGTATAAATAGTCAGTACTTAAGATGCGACCCGGTCTCAAGACGCGGTTCGGCTCCGTGATTGGTCCAAATTTTGACAGCCAACCAATCACAGAGCCTGAACCGTGTCTTGAGACCGAGATGCATCTTGAGTACTGACTATTTTATACGGGCCAAGTTATCAATCATAATTTTAGTCAAGTAACAAGTGTAAAGTGTACTGTGTCCGTCCTTAGTTTTAATAGATTAATATTTTTATTTTATAAGTAGTTTATATTTTTCTATGACCAATCTAAAGAATTTGATAAAGCTATTTATTTCTCTCTTATGTATTTATATATTATATTAACACTATTTAAAATAGTACGACTATTATATTGTGAACAAGCAATATTCCAAACATACTTTATAACTTATTTTTAATTAGCATTAACATTTTTAATCTTTTTGTACAGTCTATGTAAAATTTAATAATGCTTTAATCAGTAATCGTACAAAACTATAATTGATATTGGAACCGAAATTAGATCAATATCACAAATAAATAAAACTATTTTTAAACTATGCCTTTTTCAATTATTATGTCAATGGAAAAACCATAATATAATTTTCGAATATAGTGCTCTACAGCTTTTTATGAATGTGGACAAGGCGCTGCTGGTAAAGGAGAACTGTCAAAAACATGACTTTATAGTTTATACAGATCGGTCTACGGAGCGATCCGTACAACGGTCCGCGTGCGGCGTGAGTCGTGACACTAAAACCAGCCTCAAAAATGACGTTTTTGTATGAACATTATCGAAATGTGTCGTGTCGAACTGGGAACGTCGCATACCAGAAAATACCGTTATATTTACCGGTTAAATTACCGTTATTTTTATAACTATTTTTTTTCGTTATGTTAGTAGATACCGTTAAAAATACCGTTATCTAGCTACCATTATGAAAATAACGGTACGTAACGTAATTTTTTCTGGTATTCGATAACGGTATGAAGCCCTGGTTTTTGTATGATAGAAGTGTTAGTTCCTTTAAAGCCTTGTCGAACTGTATCTTTGTCACGTTCTAGTACATTTTATACATTTTTTAGGGTTCCGTAGTCAACAAGTTCGGTCTGTCAATAGTTTCGGTCTGTCCGTCCGTCTGTCTGTCCGTCCGTCTGTCCGTCCGTCTGTCCGTCCGTCTGTCTGTCTATCTGTCCGCGGTTTTGCTCAGAGACTATACGACCTACAGAGATGTGATTTGGCATGAATGCACATATTAATAATGCCGACAAAATGGTACATGATATTATAAAAAAAAAAATTATGGTACCTTCCTTACACATCAAGCGGGGATGAATTTTTTTTCGCGTCCACCCCATCGTGTGGGGTGTCGTTGGATAGGTTTTTTAAAAATATTATGAGTGTTCATAGATCATTTTCCGATTTAGGGATCCGTTTGTGAAATATTAAGTTTTAAAGTGTAAAAAAACGTTAGAGGCCAGTGTCCCCCCTTTCTACCAACTAAACGCGGGCTTCTGGAAATGTGAAAAAACTCACGGGAGTAGGAAATATGCTGAATTTAAAAGGGAAACTATCACGGCTAAGAAGACTTCAGAAGTTATTGAGTAATAGTCGATCAACTAAACAAAATGTATTCGGCGAAGTATAAAGGAACTCAAATTTCATTGAAAGTAACTGAGATGATGTTGTTATAGTACATTCATTGACCATACAAAAATTTAAAAAAACTAGCGGTACTACGGAACCCTATATTGCGCGTGGCCTGACATGCACGTGGCCGGTTTTTTTTTTAAACGTTATAACGTGGGTATGGTTTCATACAGGGCTTCATAACGTTATCGAATACCAGAAAAAATATCGTTACGTACCGTTATTTTCATAATGGTAGCCAGATAACGGTATTTTTATAAACGATATATAGTAACATAACGAAAAAATATCGTTATAAAATACCGGTATTTTTACCGGTAAATATATCGATATTTTCTGGTATGCGACGTTGCCAGCTCGACGCGACACATTTTATTTTTACCGGTATTTTTTGGTATGCGAATTGCGACGTTGCCAGTTCGACGCGACACCTTCCGTTCAATGTTTGTAGATGCACGAAATCAGCATTCAGCAATCTCACTCGTAGCCCAACTTTTCTTCTTCAACAACCAGAGTTTTTTTTTGCGAGATTTGTGCTTACCTACTTTTAGGAGTTTAATACATAGAAAAAAATATAATAAAAATACTAGTTATTGTTTTGGAGTAAAAATGGGCCGTAAAAAGCAAAACACTGTATATAGATACTTTGACTTAATAAGTCAAGATGATGCTGCAATTTGCGTAGTCAATGAATGCAGAAAATTATGCAAGGTATGTCCGTATTTATTTACTTTTAATTTTGGCGAATGCGGGAAATGGGCTAAATATGGATAACCATATTTTGTATGTCTTAGTTTAGAGCCAGTGCACACGGCGCGTTGAGTTGCGTTGCGTCGTCGCAACGCAAATATTTTAACACATAGCCGGCCACACGGGCGCTGTGCCATCGCAGCGTTATTACGAAGCAGTTGCGACGACGCAGCGCGCCGTGTGTACACCTTAGTTATTTGTATGTAAAACAACGCAACGGCAGCACTGCGTCGACGAAACGCTGACACAACGCGCCGTGTGGACTGGCTCTAAACTAAGACATACAAAATATGATTATCCATATTTTGCCCATCCTCCGCATTCGCCACAATTAAAACAAGTAAATAAATAAATACGGATATACCTTGCATAATTTTCTGCATTTATTGACTACACAAATTGCAGCACCATCTTGACTTGTTAAGTCAGTGTCTATAAAATCGGCCAAGTGCGAGTTGGACTCGCGCACAAAAGGTTCCGTACACAGAAATAAATCAAGATTTCTTTATTTATTTCTGTGGTTCCGTACCATTATAATTATGTCGAGCAAAAATGATGGCTAAGGTTTAGAATCATACCCAACGATTTTGGTGGTGAGATGGGTTGAGGAGGGATGGATTGGATGAGGGAAACCCCCCCGTACCACTCCCACCCTCAGGAGACCCTCCGTTTATGAGAAATTCGTATTTAAAATTTTCTTAATTTCGAGGTTAGGTCATCTGTTCTCTGGTGTTTAAGAAATGTTTCCAAGGCATCACAAGGCTGTGGTGAGTGGAGGACTAATATTTTATCATTTCAAAACTATATACAGGGTGCAATTAAGCCTTCCTGCCAATTTTTTTCCAGGGCTTAGGTATCATTAGGAGAGTCCATTTAACCAAAAAAAATTTGGGTGTTATTTTTTTTAATGACATATTTTATCCCATTTAAAATCGTTGCAGAACGTTTTTTCAAAAAGTTGGTATGATTTCTGTTCGTTGAAATCTCTACTTTCCGATGGTGAAAAAAAATTTACTATAGTAAATCTTCTCAGAAAATGCAAAAAATCGAAAAAAAAAATTCAAAAAATTATTTTTTGATCATTATGAATAATTTCATGTATAGATCTACCAGAATCTGATGGCAAAAAGTGAGAAAGTAAATTGACTAGCAATACCGGGGTAATTGGAACAAAACATTTTGATGTTTTTTTTTCTTATAGCGGCTGATTCTGTGTGTTAAACACAGAGACCTATGTTAAACATGCAACTATAAAAATTTATCCTATGATCAAGGATATTTTTTAGAAATCTGCTGTCAAAAATTGCCATCAGATTCTGGTAGACCTATAAAAATGTTATTGCTGCAATTTGTTTCAATTAAAAAGTTGATTTATTTAATTGTAATTACATTTCTGTCATAGAAAATCTCATTATATTATATACATAAAATATAAATGTAAATCTATACTTATAAAATAACATGTCCTGACTGACTGACTCATTCATCATCGCTGAGCAAAAACTGTTAAAGTTACAGCCACAAAATTTGGTGAGTAGGGTTGTTTTATTAAGTAGACGTAGACACCCACTAAGGAAGGAATTTCGGACATTTTACACCGAAGGGGGTGAAATAGGAGTTGAAAGTTTGTTTGAAAGTCCGTCATTTCTTAAGTTTGAAACATGAAAGTTTATTTTTGGGCAAGTGATTAAAAATGAATGGATACGACGTATTTAAGCGGGGGGTGACCGTTTGTCTTGATATAACACAATTTTAAATATTTACTGTATTTTCGCCAAAATTGCAAGATGACCGTTTTTACGGTGACAATTCAAGACTGCCCATAACGGTTAAGTTGTACATGTCTTTACTTTGGAAGAATTAAAATATTATATTAGGTCCTAAATTCATTCAGCACTATATAAAATGATTCGTATTGTCATAATTTATAAGTTTATAACATAAAAGTAATACAAATTCTGTCTCTTGAGTAAGAAAAACTAAAAAACACAGACATATCTTTTTATACGCTGCTAATTTAAGTAGTTTTTTCTATGTCATAATGAACGAATAAAAGGACATGTCATCAATTAGTTTAGGTCCATAATGAAAAATTCTAATAAAATGTGATTATTTGATAAATTAAACTGTTTAGTTTTAAAAAGTCTACAAATTTTAGTATCTATGTATTAATTAATTCTGTTTTACTAAAGGGTAAAGCATAAACATAGTAACGTTGAAGATGAAGAAGTTGTATTTTATTTGTAACAAAATGCATCGTTGCTATGATTTAGATTTTTTATATAATATTTTTGAAAATTTGTCAATGATACCTGCTGTAGAAAAAAAAAACTTTTAACATATTTTACATGTCGAAGATAACGAATGCCCAGATACTTTGCCTTTTTCTTCTTCTTGGTGATTTCGGATACTTGAGCAAGGTCAATTCCTTTTCCAATTTTGAGACCTAGGTGACCATTCACGACCTTAGACTTTTATTGCATTTTACATGAGTAAATTCTTTGAGGTTTCGTTATAACTTCTACGGTGGACAAGTCTGGACAGTAAAATATATTTCTGAGTCGATTATTTCTGAAGGTCATAATTTTTAGTATTACCGTTGAATACAGAGCTGCATTGATGTAATCGTCTAACACGTTCCTCACAGGAAGAAAATAGTATTTCATCCCAATTTGCGATTGCCAAATTGACTACAGAACACCTTATCAATTCTATACTAATATTATACAGCTGAGATTTGTTTGTTTGAACGCCCTAACCACAGGAACTACTTATCCGATTTGGAAAATTCTTTCAGTGTTAGATAGCTCATTTATCGAGGAAGGCTATACGCTATAAATTATAACGCTACAATTAATAGGAGCAGAGAAACGGGGGAAAATGTGAAAAAAACGGGGAAAATAATTTAAAAAGGCTTATCTTACAAACTATTGGAGCAAAAAAAATAGCCCATAAACTTTTTAATTTCTAGGTTAATCATGCACCGATGTCACTTTAGATTATTTAATATGAGCTTTTCTGGAATTTTTTTCAAGCCCTTCTCAACCCTACAACCAAGCGATACCGCGTTGTAGAGAGAGTCCATCTATAAAGTGAACAAGGAGTGTTCTTAATAGTTTTTTTTTTTTAATTTTATATAGTTTATTAGCGTTTTTAATACTGTTTTATATAAAATAAATAACATTCATATTCATAATTAAACAAATACATATCAGACTTCGCTTTCTATCTGTCGTCCGTTCGTCTATCACCAAGCTTTATCTCAAGAACCGCAATAGTAGAAATTTTCACAAATTACGTTTTTTTGTTGGTGATACTTAAAGAAATATAGTAAAATTAAAATAAAATAAATGACTATTGTGGGGCCTCGTACAACAAATGCGATTTTTTTGCTCTATATCGATAACGGTAAGGTCCAGATAGTTGTTCATCATGAAAACAAGCCTCAGCCTCCGTTGCAACTATTATTTCACGTTGCTGATTATTTATAACACTCAGATGCTCATATTGGTTTGAAATTAATTGAATTTGTGCCACGAGTCCCACTGAAAAAGAACTAAAGTCTCATAATAACTGAACGTAAATGATAACAAGTCTATAAATAATTCGCTACCTCAGAGGTAGAAACGGACATGTACGACATGACGCGGAATGGCGTGTAATTTCCAACGCGGTGCAAGATAGTAAGTATAGATGTCCGTATATACAACAGTAAAATCTAATACAACTCCCAACTTGTCCTCATTTACGTCTTTTTATCTTTGGAATTACTTGTGATAGAAAAATAATAATAATGTAGGAATATGCGTCTCATAATATACGGAAATGCATGATGCAATATATTTTTTTTTTTTTGCTATTTTGGACATGACTTTTTATACGTAGGGACCGTCGAAATATTGGTTGAAAGTTGAACTGAAAGTCCGTCATTTCTTAAGTTATCAATTATCATGTACTTTAGCTTTTAGTTTACTACTGATAATGTTTTAGATATTGATATGTTGTATATTATTACTAAATCTCAACAGGATAGTTAGAATTATTATAGTTAAGTAATTTGTAGTTAACGCCGTTGGTTCCGTAGTAACTAAGTTTCTGTTTATATATACAAGACAAGACGTTCCGCGCGGCTTCGCCCGCGTACATTAGATATTTCACAGACAAATCAGTCTACAAAAAATAGCCTATGATCCTTCACGTGGTCTACTTCTTATCTTACCCAAATAACGGAAAAATTGCTCTAGTAGTTCGTGAGTAGGGATTGCAATCCGGATACTTCAAAATCCGAAAAATCCGGATAATGCGGATTTTTCAGGGCTACGAAAAATCCGGATTTTTATATTAGAAAATCCGGATTTTCGGTTTTTTCGAATAGTTGGTAAAATTATGAAAAAGAAAAATTTTCGTTATATAAAATTAATTAAGATGTATTGTGTAATATCTGACATACAAATTCACATTTGTTTAAAGGCGCTATTACAAATTTGCGTGGTCAATAGGTACCTAACTCAGTACTTCGTATGTCCAACATTGCATTGTTTAGTTATTTGGCGGTTGTAAATTGTTTATTTAAATTTTTTAATCTTATTTTATAAAAAGGACGACATTTTTTAATTTCTTATGACCTACCGTTTATTTAAGTACAATATTTTACTATTTAATAATATAAATGATAAGAAATGATTAGAAATGTACAATAATTCTTTTAGAATATTGTCACTATTGATTAAATGTTTTTCTATAAAATCTTCTGATTTGTAAGTCTGTCTAAAGGAAAATAATAAGATTTTATAAAATAATAAAATGTTGATTTGACCCTTCGATCGCAGATTCTTGGAAATGCTATTGTATTCATTGTTGTCGCAATCACTGGTGCTCGTATGGGGCTTGATGACTTAAAGCTTAAATAATTATTTTAAGTTATTTATTCTTTACAATAGCCTATATTATTTAAATGCTGGGCAAAGGTTCCCTCAGGATCTTCCACTTATCTCGCTCCAGCGTCACCGCTGATATGCCTCCAAGAAGGAGTTTGCAATCATGTTCTAGGCTTTGCAATCATCGGTTGCTCCCTAGAGAGCCAAGAGATGGCCGTATTTAATAAAAATATTTTCATCTTCTCTGACAGTCAAGATGCACTTAAAGTACTGACTGCAGCAGAAATTTCGTCCAAATTGGTTGTAGATTGTGGTGATACGTAAAACATGCTGAAAGGGAACAACAATGTCTGACTTGTATGGGTACCGGGTCACAGTAACGTCTTTGGCAACGAAACCGCTGACGAGCTGGCTAGGCTAGGGGCTGAGAATCTCATATACGGTCCAAAAGTGGTCTGTGGAATATCTCCCAGTACTACAAACCAAGTGCTCGAGGAATGGGGTCGCAGACTAAGCAAACAGCAATGAGCTGAGACCCCTGGCCTGGTAAATTCTAAGGCACTAATTCCTGGCTTTTACAAAAAACTGTCAGAATTAATACTCACCATGGGTAGGAAATAAATAAAAATCCTTACCTTTAAATAATAAGTGTTAATAGAATTACGACTTGCAGATTCTGCGAGGTAAAGGGCGAGACACCTTTTTATCTTGTTTTGTTTTTACCTCGATGACTCTCCTACTCTACTACACAGCAAAAACTCACCCACTCTACTAAAGAAGTAATTAGTGGCACCAATTCCAACCACATCGTTCAATTAATGAGGATTAGGGAGTCACAAGAGATCCTTGAGGGTCGTCGTGGCATCAGGGTTACAGTAATCTGCCCTCGGAGGGAAAAAATGCCTCTAAGAGTGTCGAGCTATCTTTTCCTAGGCCTAGATACCCACTCTCTCGATATCCAGCCTAGATGCATGAGGATAATACGACCAGTGCCACTTTAGCTTGGCCGTTTTGACTTTTAAGTATGTATTCTTGTTTGGATGGATTTTTTTTATTTTGACGAGACGACTTACTTCCAAGTTACTGCGCTCCATTGCTCTTTGGCAGACCCCGAGTTGGATTTTGTGTAAATCAGTCAATGGAGTTTGCGTACTGTTGGTTAGGACGAGCGAAATACTCATGTCGATGAATCTGCGCTTCATTGGTGTATTTCCGGATAATCCGGATTTGAACATGTCAAAATCTGAAAATCCGGATTTTTTTTAAAATTCGTTTTTTGCAATCTCTATTTCTTTCTTTCAAATAATTTCCCCCGTTTTTTCCACATTTTCTTCTATTTCTTAGCTCCTATTAGTTTTAGCGTGATAAAATATAGCATATAGCCTAGGCTTTCTCGATAAATGGGCTATCTAACACTGAAAGAATTTTTCAAATCGGACCAGTAGTTTCTGAGATTAGCGCGTTCAAATAATCCCTTTCAAATAATTTCCCCCCGTTTTTTCCACATTTTCCTCAATTTCTTCGCTCATTAGTCTTAGCGTGATAAAATATAGCCTATAGCCTTCCTCGATAAATGGACTATCTAACACTGAAAGAATTTTTCAAATCGGACCAGTAGTTCCTGAGATTAGCGCGTTTAAACAAACAAACAAACAAACAAACAAACAAACCAACTAACAAACTCTTCCGCTTTATAATATTAGTATAGATTTTCAAATCGGACCAGTAGTTCCTGAGATTAGCGCGTTTAAACAAACAAACAAACAAACAAACAAACAAACTAACAAACTCTTCCGCTTTATAATATTAGTATAGATTTATAATTATGTACTATGGTTACTGTTTGTTAACTTCAATAAATAAATAAATAAATGTAATAAAATGAAGGAATTAAACTTAATATAATCAAATTAGCGACATTAGGCATAGATTGAAATGCTACCTAGTTGCGTAGTTAATAAAGTTTCATTTTATTATATTAAAATTTACTTATGTACTCGCATGTCGCGGATCTCTGCGGCCATGCGACGCTGGCCACGTGGTTATTACAACGAGTGACTTAGACCAAAATGATAGCTATAATTGTGTCAATAAAGTAGCATTTTACTTGAATCCTGATGATGGGATCTATAAGCAATCGAGGGAAATTCTTGAAATTTATAAAAACACACATAGTGGTTAAGATGTTTTTTCTAGTAACTCAAGCATATAATATGTTACAAATAAGTGAAATTTCATACGAAGGTGTCTCTGGATCCAAATGTGTCGAGTATAAATACTTATATGAAGAAATTAAATAAATGTTGAGAGTACAAAACTTTCTAAGTTTTATCATGTTGTTTAATAATAAGGATTAAAATTGTAAAAATATGCAAAATATACCAAACCTTCTAAGTTTTTTATACTTTTATTGTGACTGATAGTGATAAGACCTTAGTCTTCCAGGTTTTATTTAGCAATAGGTGGTAATTAATAGATTTAAATAAAAAAAAATTAAAACAAACAAATCATTCTAAGTTTTATTAATATTAATTTTTATTATGACTGATAGTTATACTTAATATTTATTTATATTTGTAGAATAAAAGCCTAATTTATAATTATACTCTTAATGAAAAGCCCATGAGATTTATTAAGAGTGTAACAGAACGCGCCCTCGTAAAATTTTAAAATTGCCGCGACTGTAAAGCGACGGTGGCGTGGTCCGCGCTCGGCCAATCACAGCGCAGCCCGCGCCACACATTTTTTCACGGCCGCCATCTTGCGAGATGGGTGCCGGGGTCCGCTAGGAGTTTTAAGTTGTTTTTCGTAGTTTTGTGTAATGTCTAATACCATAGTTGTAAAACTAGTGAATAAACTTTTGAAAAGTAGTGGTTTATGTGTTTACTTTTGTTTTATCGCACAATCTCCACTATAAATGGCGCTCCAACTTTGGGCCACGAAACACGAAACTTTTGTTGCAAAAACTTAAAAGTGTCGCGTGAACTTTGTGTAAACTGTGAACAGTGACTTTTGTTGTGCCTAGTACTGGTAAATACAGTTTCTTACACAATGCCGCTTACACGTAAAGCAACTGCGGGTGAACGCGATCGTGAGATCGACGACGAGACGCGTCAAGACATGTTTGCCGACAGCGACGCCCGAGCTCCGTTCCCGGGGGACGATCGTCTGCTCCAATTCCTAGAAGCCTTCGCACGAGCACAGGCGGAATCGAACCGACAGCTCTTGGAGTCCATCGCCGCGCAGTCTTTCCGCGCGTCTGATCATCATGCTCACAGTAGCACGGAGTCACCGGTTCCATTCCCGGCAGGCAATGCAGTGATGCCACAGGGCGGTAATTTTGTCAAATGTACGGCACGATTTGACGGGGCCTCTGACAACCCCGAAGCCTTGGAAGCGTTCCTGGATGCTGTGCTGGTCTTCAAGGAGTGCTCCAGCGTGAGTGACGAACATGCTTTACGAGGGCTGCCTATGCTGCTGACCGGGGATGCCGCCGTTTTCTATCAGGGAGTCAAATGTGACGTCAAGTCTTGGGAGGATGCCCTGCACAGCCTCAGAGCCATGTACGGTACCCCGCGACCCGCTTATAAACTGTTTCGCGATGTGTTCGCGTCCGAACAAGGGACGAAACAAGCTGACGTGTTTATCGCGCGTTTGAGGGCTACGCTATCGAAGTTGCCGTACGAGCTGGAGGATCGAGTCAAAGTCGACATCATCTACGGGTTGCTGGACCGACGAATACGAAAACGTATTCAACCTGACGCAGTATCGAGTGTCGATCAGCTGGTCGAGAAGGCCAGGTTGATTGAGGAGTCGCTTGCGGAGTCCACGTCGCTGACGCCGAAGCCACCACAGGGAGCAGCTTGCCGGAGTGTGACAACGATGGTGCCCACGAGCGCCGCGACGCCGCGCGCCATTACGGCCGCGCCACAGCTGTCGCGCGCCGCCCGCGCCGACGCCGCGCTCGGAGCCCCGGCGACGTCCACAGCGGCTGCGGCTCTCCCGCGGTCCCCTCATACTTCTACTAGCCAGGTGGTTACGTCGAGACCAGATAAACTTTTCTGTGTCTACTGTAAAAAGCCAGGACATGTGCGGTCCGATTGTCCAAAGCTAATAAACAAAAGTGATAACAGTGATAAAACCGAAAGATCCGTATTTTGTTATGGTTGTGGTGCTCGGGATGTAATACGTGCGAATTGTGGTAATTGCAGTAAAAACTCTAAAGACAATCAGTTTTACGCATGCGATTTTATTGTTCCATCTAATGTTTATCATAACAAAAATGTATCTAAAAATAGACTAAAGGATAATGGGAAGTTTACTTGTACGAATGGTCCTAGTGAGGACAGCAATATATTTAGAACAAAGGATGATGGCAAGTTAACTTGTATGTATGGCCATAGGGTCGATAGTAATATTGTACATTCTAACGAAATGTTATCAATGTGTAAACAAGACTGTAATGCATTACATAATGGCATTCAAAGTATGCTTCAGGCCAATGTTAACTTTTATTCATTTGATACCAATGTTTATTCTAAGTCTGTTGATACAAATTGTTATTCTTTGAAAGATGGTGTCGTCGCTAATTGTGTTGATACCCGAGTCACTACTCGGCCTATTTTAGATATAGAGATTTTAGGGTTCCGTGGAATGGGTTTAATAGATACCGCCGCGAAGCGTAGTATTGCGGGTCATACATTGTATGGGTTACTTAAACGAGTTAATCATCCGTTTCGCGACAGTACAATGTCTGTTAAGCTCGCTGACGGCGTGGTGCGTAGTTTGCCAGTAAAATTTACCAATGTTATGGTTAAGTTACAAGATTTAGCGGTAAACATATCGTTTGTTGTCTTTCCGGACGCAGACAACAACGAAACCCTCTTAGGTATTGACTTCTTACGTAAGGCGCGATTAATCTTGGATTTAGGGCGCGACACGTGGTCGCTCGCCCATCGGCCTCAAGTCATTCATCCTTTAAAATTCGAGGGCTTGCGTAACGTTTTAGGTTGCGCCGCTGCAGACGCTTTGAGGTCGGACGAAGGTATGATGCTTTCTCCAGCGCAGAAGGACGACCTGGCGGCGTTACTGCAGCATTATGAGGATATTTTTAAAGAGCAGGGGGAGCCTACCCCTTTTGCGGAGCACCGGATCGACACAGGTGAGCATCCACCTATAGCTGTGCCGCCTTATCGACTCACGCCGGCTAAGAAAGCTATCACGGAGGCTGAAATAGAACGCATGCTATCTGAAGGAATCATAGAGGAGTGTGAGTCTGCTTGGGCGGCTCCGGCTCTCCTGGTTCCAAAGAAGGATGGCTCTTTTAGGTTCTGCGTCGACTACCGGAAGCTCAACTCCATCACCAAGAGTGATTCATACCCTTTACCCGTCATCGACGATTTGTTGCAGTACACAGGTAAGAGCTGTTTTATGAGCACTATCGACCTTCGATCTGGGTACTGGCAGGTTTGCGTCAGGGAGGAAGACCAGGATAAGACTTCGTTCGTCTCGCACCTCGGTATTCATCGTTTTAAGCGTATATCGTTTGGGCTACGCAACGCCCCTGCGACTTTCCAGAGGTTAATCGATAGATTTCGATCCGGAGCCTCTGTCAAGGACGTGACTTTGCTAGGGTATATCGACGATCTAATTGTACTGTCAGGATCCTTTGAGCAGCATCTACAGGATCTTCGGGCAGTATTTGAGCGCTTACGCGAGTTTAAGCTCCGTGCCAATCGAGGTAAGTGTGTTTTCGCACGAGAGAATGTCAAGTATCTTGGGCACATCATTTCATCTCAAGGAGTGGCTCCTGATCCTGATAAGGTCAGCGCCGTGGTGGAAATGAAAGCCCCTACTTCCGTCAAACACCTTAAATCATTCCTGCAGACGTGCTCATGGTTCCGTAAGTTTATCCCACATTTCTTTGAGGTAGCCCGTCCGTTAACAGATCTAACAAAGAAAAACCGACGCTGGCAGTGGGGGGAGACGGAACAGCAGTCTTTCGAGGAACTTAAATCGCGACTCGTTTCGAGTCCTATACTACAGCAACCTAACTATGATGAACCATTTATCCTTAGGTCGGACGCCAGCGCTTACGCTCTAGGAGCTGTACTGGTCCAGGGTGTCACGCCGCAGGAGGAGCGACCGATAGAGTACGCCAGCCGGTTGCTTACCTCAGCTGAGCGGAACTACTCGACCACAGAGCGGGAAGCACTTGCCGTCGTCGGGGCCTTAGAGAAGTTCCGAGGATACGTTGATGGACATCCAGTTCGAGTTGCCAGTGATCATCAACCATTGAAGTGGCTGCTGACGCTGAAGTCGCCAACTGGTAGGTTGGTTAGGTGGGCGATGAAGCTCCAGGCTTTTGATTTAAATGTAGAGTATACACCTGGTAAGTGTAATGTCGTAGCTGACACTTTTAAGTCGACCTGTTTGTGACGAAGAGGTTCAAGCTGATTGCGAAGTTTGTCCGGTGATGGTAGAAACGCCGCGATGGGAAGCTGCTTACTTACGTGAGTCGCAGCTTGCTGATGCGGAGGTGTCTAAGATCTTGCTGGACCTGGAAGGTAAGGACGAGGTTAATAGTAGTCGATGGAGTGAGAGAGGTTACCATCTTTCTCAGGGCGTCTTGTACCGCTATGTCGAAGATGTCGAGTCCGAAGAGCCACAGCTTGTCCTACCTGCAAATCTGCGAAAGGAAATCATGGTCGAGTGTCACGATGCTGCAACTGCTGGTCACGGTGGTGTAGAGAGAACTCTCCATCGTATTGCCCAGAGGTGGTATTATTTCCCTGGAATGAGCTCCTGAGATACTCAGCAACATACCTTATGTTGCTGAGTATTTGAAGTCGCATACTCTTAGCAACACGTCTAAGGGCATCACTAAGAAATTTCTACCTAGAAGGGATGGACCCTACGTAATTTCTAGAAAGGTTAGTCCTACGACTTATACTTTGGCTTTCCCGAATAACGACTATAGGCAAATATCATCGTTCCGACCTTCAACGTTATCATGCTCGCGGGGGTGAATGTCCTGAGCCTCCTAAACGTGGTCGAGGTAGGCCTAGAAGGGTTCGATCGTCGCGTTGGTTACCGCCAGATCAAAAGGGGGAGGATGTAACAGAACGCGCCCTCGTAAAATTTTAAAATTGCCGCGACTGTAAAGCGACGGTGGCGTGGTCCGCGCTCGGCCAATCACAGCGCAGCCCGCGCCACACATTTTTTCACGGCCGCCATCTTGCGAGATGGGTGCCGGGGTCCGCTAGGAGTTTTAAGTTGTTTTTCGTAGTTTTGTGTAATGTCTAATACCATAGTTGTAAAACTAGTGAATAAACTTTTGAAAAGTAGTGGTTTATGTGTTTATATTTGTTTTATCGCACAATCTCCACTATAAGAGTATATTTTGGTAATTCATTAGATTAGATTTAAATTTTAAAAATATTTCAAACATACCAGAACCTATGTTGAATATAAGTTTGAATAAATAAAATAATTGTTAATAGAACAATTTTTTATATTTTTTTTTATACTTTTATTGTGACTGAAAAACCTTATTATTTATTTGTAAGAATAACTGAAAATTCTAGTCTCATTGGTTATTTACTGAGAATAGGTTGTTACATAGGTTTAAATAAAAAATATATATAATATATATATATATATATATATATATATATATATATATATATATATATATATATATATATATATATATATATATATATATATATATATATATATATATATATATATATATATATATATATATATATATATATATATATATATTATTACATAATTTATATATATATTACATAATTTATACACTCTTAATGGATGGGATATTCAAGACCTTCAATCTTATAGGTTTATATTTATTATGAATATTTTGTTAATTGATAGATTTGAATTTTAAAAATATTTAAAAGAAACCAAAATCTGGGTTATGTATAATACGAATAAATAAAACAAATTGAATCTTTTATTTACTGTGTTTATTAACCACTTCCAGCACATCTTTCCAAAAAATTTCGATGTTTTTTTCTGGTATTTGATTGAGCAGATATCTAAATGTGACTGCTTAATGCTTTCACATTTTGTGGGCACGAGCATAATGCCGCGTTTCCACTGACGCGGAGCGGAGCTTAGCGGTGCCGAATTGACCAATCACCATGCTCAAAATCTTCGCTCCGCTTTGCTGTCATTCCGCTGGAATAGCACGATTGTTTCTGAACTCCGTAAAGAGAACTGCAACCGTCGCATCATCCTCCATCACGACAATCCGAGTTCTCACACCGCGCACAGAACAAAAGAGTTTTTAGAGCAAGAAAACATAGAATTATTAGACCATCCGCCGTACAGCCCCGACCTAAGCCGTAATGATTTCTATACTTTCCCTAAAATAAAGAATAAATTGCGTGGTCAGAGATTTTCATCACTTGAAGAAGTTGTGGACGCCTACAAAACGGCCATTTTGGAGACCCCAACTTCCAAATGGAATGGTTGCTTCAATGATTGGTTCCATCGTATGGAAAAATGTGTCAAATTTCGCGGAGAATACTTCGAAAAGCAATAAATACATTTTTAAATAGTAATGTTGTTTCACTTCCTTGATTCCCGAAATTTTCAGTGCCGCCCTCGTAGTTTCCTTTTTTTCGATACTTTATGTGGTGCCAGTATGGATTGAGATTCGTTGTCATTTTCAGGATCGATCTGAATAAAGCATTGGAATAAAGTAAACCCTTGTTATCACACCTAAATATATAAATGTTATTATGTAGATTACTAGAATTCTAAGTTTAATACATATATATATATATATATATATATATATATATATATATATATATATATATATATATATATATATATATATATATATATATATATATATATATATACGCAGACGGCGCGACGGCGCGGGGCGGCAGCTAGCTCTATTCTCTCTATCTCCACTAGAACGAACCTCCTGAACTGATTGCCTCCACCCATCGTGTGCTTTGTGTACCTACGCGGCGAGGGCAGCCACAAACATCAACGGGCAGACGCGGTCTTTATTCCTTCGTGGACAAAAAGCCCGCCCCGCCCCGTCGTTGCAAAACAACAGAGTCCGCCCGTCAGCCAGCGCATGGCGCACGTACTAGCAATACAATAATTTACTATACAAACCATAAATTAGTAATATTTGAACAAAGATACAGTACTGAACTACTGACCATGTCATTCTCATTGGACGTCATTTTCCTATATACCTTTACCTACTGGTCACCAGACACGTCTAGTTTAACTTTGTGCAAACTGCATACTGAACTGACTGATTAAATTAAGTATTTTACAAAAGGTAACGTTATCAAAGAACATATATTTACCGTTATAAATCCTATTTACCGTTATAACATTTACCGGTATAAATTCCAATTTTTACCGTTATTATTAATACCGGGTAAATTTTCATACCGTTATCTATGCCCTTGAAGCAGTAACGTTATGAAAAAATACCGGTATTTGAAGCCCTGGTTTCATATTCAATGGCAGTCCTATTATGAAAAGCTTAATGTATCATGCTAATTGCCTGCAAAATAAGAAAAAAAAGAATGTCATTACAGATTACAAATGTCACTTTTCAAAATTCAGTGTCAAATGTCAAAAAAGCAAAATTATTTTTGTATTGACAATTGACATCAGTGAAACTTGGTTTCTCAGTATATATACTGTATTATCTATGCTTGGTTTCTTTTTGTGTAAAGTAGGAAATTATCTACTTTATTTCGATTTCCTTTTCAAAATGAACAAAATTTTCTATTAAACGTTGTAGTCCACACAGTGAGGATCCCACAAAAGACATCAGAAACTACTCGTGTAGTTCGTAAAAAAAATAAAGAAATAAACAATGGATACGGATGAAATTGGATCGATCAACAATGACGATTATATCGAAACTATTGAAAACGAAGAGGATGTGGATTATTCTGAAGATAGGGAGTTAGTGGGAGACTCTTGCTCGACAAAGGTTCTCAATTCTACCGAGGCACCAAGGGATAGGTATCGAATGGTTTACTTCTTATTCTACTTGTTTGGAATAACATCTCTCGTGCCTTGGAATTTTATGATAACTGCGAATGATGTGAGTATTATTTTATTTACAAAAAATTAAATATAAGTTGTTTCTTCATCAATATTTTGTTGACTTGCTTTACTTGAAAAATTTTATATCAGCTGTTTACAAAATATTATGATTAAGTACTTACTAAATTTCTTAATTTATTATGCTGACCAGCTGGTGTGAATAATTCTCTGCATGACGTCATTCACTATACCTAATATGTTAGAAGTTCACATAAAATATTACTGTGAGTGTAATGATCTCTAAAATTTTTTTAAAAGGATATAAATTTATGTACCTAATGTAATACCTATACTAAAAGAATTTAAGTGATAACAGCAGTGCCAGTGCCAAAACTTTCTATAAAACTATTCCTATAAAGAACCAAATTTTGTATTTGCAAATAAATCCCAGAAAATGGTAATCCAATCAATCAGAAGCAATAATGGATAAATCATACTTGAAATATTGTTTATATATTATTATGCTGAAGATTGTGTTGTTTGTAACTTTTTACAACAAACATTAGGTTTCTATACTAATATAAAAAAAGTTATTGTAATAAAACTTTGAACTAGTGACTTAACTTTATAAGTGTAGTATTCTTGTTCGACAACAATTTTGTTGTAGTGTTTTTAATTGCGTGCTTAACCCTAATGTGATGAGGAAAGATAATTAGATTATAATCAATAATGATGTTTGTTTAAAATATTATATGTGTTGTTTGTAAATACATAAATGCAATAATAAATGTATACTCCATTTCATTATTTTTTACCTTAACATGCATGTTAACAAATCTTAGTGTAGGCTTTTCATTATCACATATTTAATAACTAAATTAGAATATGGGTTATATTTAAAGTGTTCAGAATAGCCTTCCCTTCAAATTGAAAAGTAGTTTTATTTGTTACAATCAGTCTAACCTCATTATTTATCTTTAGATTATCATAAATAATTGTTTTTTTTTTTATCAAAATAATCTATTCTGTTATCACACTGTACTAAAATTATATTTTTCTGTTCCCAGTACTGGATGTATAAATTTCGCGACACAACACCACACAATCTCACAATTTTCGTGAGAAAAACTCAGTTCCAGACGGAATTCACATCTTACCTCAATGTGGCTACAGCTATACCCAACTTAATATTCCTTGTGCTTAACTCTCTTTATGGGCACTGGTGAGTGGAATTCTATAAATATTACTACACAATTAACTATGTGATATTTATACGAATGTTTTAGGTAATTTATTGTAATACCTATTATATTTGATGTCTTGACAGCTTAGTTCAAAATGTACCCCTTTTTAGGGTTCCGTAGCCAAATGGCAAAAAACGGAACCCTTATAGATTCGTCATGTCTGTCTGTCTGTCTGTCCGTATGTCACAGCCACTTTTCTCCAAAACTATAAGAGCTATACTATTGAAATTTGGTAAGTAGATGTAGTCTGTGAACCAAATTAAGATCTTGATACAATAATGGAAAAATTATTAAAAATTTTAGGGGTCCCCATAGGTACAACTAAATCAAAAAAAATTTTTTTTCATCTAACCTATGCGTGTGGGGTATCTATGGATAGGTTTTCAAAAATCATATTGAGTTTTCTAATATCATTTATTTTCTAACCTGAATAGTTTGCGAAAGAGACTCTTCCAAAGTGGTAAAATGTGTGTCCCCCCCCCCTCTCTAACTTCTAAAGTAGGGGCATGATAAGTCTAAAAAAAATATATGATGTACTTTACTATTAAAACTACCAACGAAAATTGGTTTGAACGAAATCTAGCAAGTAGTTTTTTTATTTATACATCATAAATGGTAAACTTAATTTAACTTTCATTAAATCAACTGAAATATAAAAATAAATCAAAAACCTTTTAATTTCATAAAAATAAACCTTATTGCTGCTGCGGAACCCTTCATGGGCGAGTCCAACTCGCGCTTGTCCGGTTTTTTTTTGTCTTGTTGGCTGATAAATATTGATTGGCCATTTGTATTTAAATTCTGTAAGCCTACTACGAAACCGTTTTGAGACTCAAACAATCGAATGAGAATGTTGGTCTTGCTCTAACAACGGCATTTCTCGTTTGTTAGAGCAGGACGCGGCATTCTCGTACGATTCTTTGACTCTCAAAACGGTTTCGTGGTACAGCCCCTGTATACATGTGGCTTCCAATTTTAAACAATCAAGATACAAAATTACCTTCTATCTATGCCTTTCCCATACAGCCTTAACTGGCTACTTTGTAATTTGTTCCCTTCTTCATAGTGTTATTTATTTCAGGGTGTCCGTAAAATGTAGACTTCAAGGATCACTTATTGTTGTGACGCTAGCGTTCCTGGTAACAACTGCCTTCGTGCAGGTTGACACCGATGAGTGGCAGAACACCTTCTTCATCATAACCATGGTCACTGTTGTGATTATGACTGGTGAGTAAAGCTTAAAATGATTTAGATTTTTGTAGCATAATATTCGGAAGCTCCTTTATATCTAATTATATCTAAAGGTCGAAGGTGACTGACTGACTGACATCAAGGCACAGCCCAAACCATTGGACGGATCGGGCTGTTTGGCATGCAGGTAGATGTTATGACGTAGGCATCCGCTAAGAAAAGATTTTGATCAATTCTACCCCCAAGGGGATAAAACGGGATGAAAATTTGTATGAAACTCAATTTTAAACTGATCAGGATGAGACTTTGATACCTAATTAATTATAATACTTCTTAATGCAAGCGAAGCCGCGGGGAAAAGCTAGTTTGTATACATATTAGAAATGTCCATTTTAAATGCAATAAAGCTTAGGCCTATGAGGATAATAAATTCTCAAAAATAAACTCCTTCAAACTCTTCATTATATTGAAGGTTAATAATATAATTAAATGTCTGAGTATGGCGGTTAGATTCTAAAAAGTAAAATGGGAAGTTAAATTTAATTGTTTATATTTATTTAGTTGAAAACATTATTTAACAATATATTTTTGTTTATTTTTGCTATGTTGTAACATGATAACAAGATAAATAGATGCTGGTAATCATTTGTGTATTAATATGCGATTAGAATACTTAAGAAATATAAATATAAATACTATAGAAATACGGTTGTAGTTTATAATATGTATATAATTTAGTTTTAGTGATATAGATTAGTTTTGTGTACTGATAAGTTAATAATATGTTAAGAGCGCGCCAATAAACTTTTTAGTTTGGCGGGAAACTAGTTTAAGCCACTTTTGTATTATGTTTTTGAATAAACGATTTAAAAAAAATTGAATACAGTCTGTGATACAGTGTAGGACTTTCCAAGCTTCCCGCTGCTCACACCTCTATTCCTCGGAGCTCGCGCGCTATGCATGTTAATAATTAGATGACGACTTTACTCGTCGACGAAGCGACATTTGACTTCTTATTATTTAAGTGTTAAATTACGCATAGTCATGGCATATGGTGTTGTAAACAAGAACTTCTTGTTTAATGAGTATAAACAAATGTAAGTAGGTAAAGTTAAGGCAGAATATTGTTAATATCCTTGCTTAAAAAAATTACGGTTATAATAATAACAATCTGTCAGAAGTGGGATTCGAACCCACGCCCACAGAAGTGGACTGCGACCTGAACGCAGCGCCTTAGACCGCTCGGCCATCCTGACTGTACAATCGGGAGCGAAATTGTACGCCGCTTACCTTGATAAGTTAAAAAAAAAAGTATAAAATGTAATCAAAAAAAAATCAAAGTACAAAAATTACGATTTTGACCTCTGAGGACCTAGACAAGTGGCAAGCGATTATCGTAAACACCAACAAAATGTATGAGATTTGACATTAGTATTCGCTAGCGAAGCGATGACTTAGGTATATCAAATCGCATACATTTTGTTAGCGTTTACGATAATCGCTTGCCACATGTCTAGTAGGGCAGAAGCTCTAATTGTGGAAGATGTTAATCGTATATGTATTAAGTAATTTAAATCTCTCTCGTTTTCGTAATTTTATGATCTTTTGAGAAACATTGAACAGTACAAGGACTAAAAAAATATTTATCTGAAATCATAATTCTTCATCTTCATCTGATACATTACAAAAGTGGGTTTAGAGTACGTCTGTATACACAGGGCCGATCTTTTTGGGTGGGTTGCACCAGAGGCGTGGTTAAAGTTAAAGTTAAAGTTATGGTTATAGTTAAGGTAAATTTAACTTTAACTTTAACCTTAACTTTGACCGGAGAAATTGACAGATGACAGCTGGTCCAACAAGGTTATAAATGAACGTGGGCGGGGGCGCTGCTGGTAAAGGAGAACTGTCAAAAATTGCGTTTTTGTATGATGACAGCGTTAGTTCCTTTTTTCGCCACATGCATTTAAAACCTTGTCGAGCTCTATGGTTATGGTTAAATATGGCGTCTTGATGGCGTCCATTTTTTAGTTTAACCAAAGATTTGACATTTGGCATTGTAGTTAAAGTTAAAGTTACAGTTAAAGTTAAAGTAAGCTGGTGCAACCCACCCTTAATCAATATGGTGATTTTTGAACTGGTAAATCTTTGCAACTTTGGTATTTCATATAGACCTCTAAACTGAGCTCATAATGTTTATTAACATCATGATAACAGCTGCAAGATTCTAACTATTCCGTATTTACATATATTACATAAACTACTAGCTTGACCTAAATGAACTAGTGATAAACTCGGTCTAACCTAGACTTTTAGATAAATGTTTCAAGCGCACAAAATTAAACCTTAGTCGTTCGTAACGAAGTTTAAATTACATTAATTCATACAGAATTTTCGCTAATAAATTAGATTCCAATAGGCAATAGTACTTGCACGCTACTTTGTCTGCCCTAAACTGCTCTCTAATTACGAATATAATATCTCTAATTACGAAGATTTAACCAACCGCGACGAAATAATGTAGAGTAGGGAATAGAGGTGTAATGTATTGAACAGCCATTTTCAAAGTGTGTTGGAGCCCTGGGGCTCTGCAGAGCCTTTGTATGGGCTCCTCGAGAGATTGATACTTATTGGTTTTAGAAATGTCACCAAACACCTACAGCATAGATTCATTTTACGTAAAAATGCCATTCAATGTTTTTTGGTGGAGAATCTGTGATGAATATCCACTTCTTGCTATAACGGCTTTAAGTATTTCTTCTATTTTGGGGTTCCACCAAATTTTTTACCTTCAAAAGGGTTCTGCAAACGAAAAAAATCATAACAGCTGATGTAGAGAATTAATTTAAAAACGGCGATGGAATTTTCTCTTTCAAGTAACTTTCGACAGAGCATGGACGTCGTACAAACAGATTGATATTCTATATCTGTTATTAATTTACCTACGTTATTTGTTTGGCTCGGACGAGTAATAGGTCGCAGTGGACCACAGACATAAATCAAGATAGATACCGCATGTGTATGTACTTCGCGTGCCATATCGCCTTCCCAAACGACGAGCAATGCTCGTCTTTCGAAAGTCTTTTCTTCAGTCTGCTATCGGAATCGGACGTCAATCGGAATTTTAAAAATGCCTTAATGCCTAAAAGTGCCGTATTGAGCTGTAGAAATTCAAATAGAAACGTTGGCCTTGATAATTGACACGTTTCTTATCATCGGTACGTCACAGTAGGTAGTAAAAAAGTGGCACGCTCGTTTTCATACAAATGGAGCGACTTGCGGTATCTGTCTTGATCTATGTCTGTGCAGTGGACAGATAAGCGATGACTAATTAACTACTTGCCCACGTGCGGGTTGATATTATCATCATCAGGCCGTGTCTGTCTTTGTGAAACAGAGTCAAACTTTTGGAGCAACCTTACTTTATTACCATCGCCATAAGGATACAGCTGTACACTGTATAATACGCGCTAGTAATTTCCAGGACTCTACTTGGCTGCATTTTACAACAGAATATGTAGTAGGCGATAGTGGAAGAACATGATAATAAACTAATTAATTAATTGTTCCATACTTAAAACTGTTTTTTATCAACCATATCCCACCAAAAACATTTCTTGTAAAATGTTGCCGAGACGACCACATAAGGTTTACCCTGTGAAAAAGACATGAGATCTCATGTAGAGCCATGCTTCTGAATCTACACGGCCTAGTTACTGTCTACAGTCCCACGTAAACTCTTATGTCCTAATTCAAAAAAATTGGTGAAAGTCTCATATTAACCTCCACCCCCCATTTCAGGGGCGAAAGTTATAAGTTTATGATTTTTTTTGTTGGTTGTATACCTACTAAACTTAGATTACATACCAAATTTCAGCTTTCTAGCACTTCAGGAAGTAGCCAAACATTTTGATGATCATCAGTGTGTCAGTGTATGAGTGTGTCAGTGACTATTTCGGTGTATTTTAGATATCAATAAAATCTAAAGTATTAGAGCTATTCAATTGAGACTTTGTATGTTTAATTAGTCTACTATTGACACCATATCCTGAGAATATCAACTATCTGGTACATCGGAAACCAACTCTATGAGGGTTCAAAAAAACGACGAAACACCTCGAGAAAAGGTAGGTAGTGCCCTTGCGCTTCGCTTGGCTCGTCTCGGCGGGTGCACTACCGTGCACCCAGAAAAACTTAGCTGCGAATTGTGACTGTATGGTATCATACACCTAATTAAAATTGGTTAAATATGACTCAGATTACGTACTAGATAACTAATTAGTATTTACTGTGACTCAAGTACGCAGAAAGCCAAGTCAGCCTAGATCTATATTCTATAGTCTATACCTACCAAGTTCTAAAAAGATAGCGAATCAAGACCTTTACATCTCTTGTTGATAGTTTATGCAGTGATCTTCAAACAAAGAAACCATTATTTAAATACTGTAAAGCCTAGGTCAGGTTCTTTTAAATGTACGGTTGCCCAAGCGCATAAATTGTCTCAACATAGGTAGTCATTGTCCAGAGGAACGAACTGGGACGTTTTGTGTGGATTTCCTCATGATGTTCTCCTTGTGGACCTAAGATTTGAAAATGTCTCACACTCAACAAGCTGGAATCACGAATAATCAATCTAAGCACTAGGCTCTACAATATTCTACAATACAAGAGCCTACAATATTCTAAAACAATGTATTTTGTTACAGCGGCGAGTGCGATATTCATCGGCGGTATAGTGGGCATAGCGAGCAAGTTCTCCGAGGAGTACATGACAGCGGTGATCAGTGGACAGTCCCTGGGCGGCATCATAGCGGCCATCGCCCAAGTCATTTCCCTCGCCTTCAAAATATCCCCCCTACATAGCGCGCTCATATACTTCTGTATAGCCGACTTCGTAGTCATAGCATCCCTTCTATCCTATATGCTCCTATATCGGATAGATTTCTTCACTCACCACGTCTTCCGAGGATCTGGTTTGGCGGTTAACAGACATAGGGATGCCTCGATCAAGACAATACTCCGCAAGATCTGGGTGTACGCGTTCAGCATATTCGCGGTGTTTGGGATATCTATGGCTGTGTACCCGGCGGTGACAGTGCTGGTCGAGTCGCATCCCTCCACCGCGGGCACGGATTGGAATAGTGAGTATATTTCTTTAAAAAGGTCTTAAATCAGGCAGGAGAGTTCTAGGATGTGTTTTCACCGGAGCTGCGGTGCGAGGAATGCGTTATTAAGAACCAATGGAATCATTGCGTTGAGGTCAGGCAATTGAGCGATTCAATTGGTTCCCAAAAATGTTCCTCGCAAGTCGTAACGCAGGCCGCAGGCCGCAGCTTAGCTATGCACTGGTAGAAACGCAGTTTAAGGATTTAGATAATATGGAAATAATATTATGAAAATTCGTATATAAATAATATTATGTATATTCGTAATACAAATCCAAAACACTTTTACAATTAGCTGACTGCTAATTGTAAAAGTGTTTTGGATTTGTATTGACATTCTGTCTGTCGTGGTTGTGTGGTCGGTGGTCACAAATGACGTAGGTTGCGCCTGCGACGTAATTTTTTGTACCATACTTTGTCCTTTAGCTAAACAGCAAAACAGTAAAAAAATAATTCCTTAAGGGCGAAGCCAAACGAGCGTAATTTGTGAGTTGTGAGTCGCAGAATTTCGGTTCGGCAGAATTCTGCTGCATTCGGTTTCATACAAAAGTCCTGTTTGATTCACACGAGCGTAATTTTGTGAGTCATGATTTGTATGAAAAGATATTTACGCGGCAGAAATTCTGCGACTCACAAGTCACAATTCACAAATTACGCTCGTTTGGCTTCACCCTAATAGATAATTACACTGGTAAATGGGTTAAAAACTTTATACTTAGTGCTCTAACTGTATAAGACTGTCGTTTTTGCGTCTGTTTATCTGCCTTTCTGTCAGTGTGTCCTCTTCAGGCTTAAAATTTTTGATGGATATGAGTTCCGGAAAAGAACTTAGTATTCAAAAGTATGATAGAATATACAATCATACATGTAACTAAACACTACTTATACAAAATTATACAGCTATTACTAAACTGCAATATTTTAATTTCAGATATATTCTTCGTGCCCGTAGTAAACTACTTGATATTCAACTGCGGCGACTACGCAGGCAGGCTCATTTCTGGATTCTTGCTCAGGGTAAACGGAATTGTTATTTGAAATACATTCTCCTTAAATACCAAGATACACCTAAAAGTTCTGGACTACCAAGATATTTGGTAAAACTTACTAACATATTTTTGTTACCTACATGTGAAGATTATGACCACTGAGGTCCCAGTAAATATAATATTTTGTCCGATAGTTTTCTGAAATGTTTTGTCTCTGTCATCTATATATAAAGTAAGTTAAAATAAAATCCTTATTAGCTATACAACTTATCAGAGAATTGCAAGCCTTTAGTATGTCGATTCCAGGTACTTACTGATGTATGATATATAATTAACATATTATATCATAATCATACGCCAAACTTGTAGAACGGGTATATAATAAACATGACTAACAAAGATACATTTAAATAATACCTGAGTGCATTAACATTAATTGAGACACACGTATTTATCTCGAATAAGAACTTTTTAAAAGATATTTTTGCGAATATTAAAATAGTCGAATTCTATTATATTTTTGATAAATAATATTACTAATGTAAGCTGTTATTCTTATAAATCAGTCGGAAACAACAACCACTTATTAGAATACATTCAATATTAAAGAAAAGGTCCATAATTTATTATCTCTTATTATTTTTTGCGTGTTGTACGCAAAATGCGTACAGATTTGCGTACAAGTTTCCCATCTCTTGTGACTACGCTTATCTATTCCCCTATTCCCCGGAATTACTTGATCACTGACCAATCTTCATAGTATAGTCTTACCAATCATCATCTAGTATAATTCAACAATTTACATTTCCAGCCAAAGAACCAATATATAATAGCGGCAGCGAGCATACTCCGAGTCATCGGGGTGCCTATGCTAATGGTGTGTAACGCGCAGCCACGATCCCACCTGCCCGTGATCTTCCCGTACGATTACGAGTATATCGCAATCATGGTGGTATTCGCTATCACCAATGGATATCTGTGCAATATAGTCATGATTAATTCTACACAGTAAGTACTAATCTTGCTTTCCTCGTATATACAGGGGGTCACGAAACATAGTGATAGTTCTTTGGGGTGTGTATTAGTCTCGTGTATAGAGTTCACTGTAAAGCTGCACTGAAAGAATTACATTTGACTTCTATGTTTCTATAGACCGTGGAAGTGTGACGTCACAAAAATGGCGGATCTTGACGTTTGGGTAAAAACAAACCGTTTTCGCTAGGGAGTATTATTGTTTTTAGTGTTTTGGAAGGCTTTTAGCATCATTTATCAATTTATTGAGTATATATACGAACTAGTAGATAGTGTTCTGTGTTTAATAATGGCTGTGATTGTGAGCTAGTAGGAAATCTAAAAAAAACCTGCAGGTTTCTCTTCTGGAGACATGGTTACAACTGGGAGCAAAACAATATAGCATTATATATCTTGAAAACTAATGCAAACACTCGATAATTTATTCAAAATGTAAATTTTCATACATTTTTTGTATTTGTTTTTACCCAAATGTCAAAATCCGCCATTTTGTGACGTCATAGCTTCCACGGTCTATTTAAAATGCTACAACGTCTTAAATTTTCCAATACAATAATTTCAAAAAGTTACACCTTTCAGCGCTTCTACTATTACGGTATATCCTTTACAAGGGACACACACCTATAGAGTTTTACCACTTTTTTTTGTTAGTCTGTAGAAGACGCTAAGCGACGCGATATCCTGTCGCGAATTACGTAGTTCATACATTGATCTGACGCTACTTGTCTCTTTCGTTTGCGCACAATAATTTTGCTAGTGCGCTCTACCTCTAACCTGTGAGAACGAGATAGCAATATAATTCTGTGATTGAGTGAAAGAGACAGGCAAAGGAATTCATACGTTCTTCGAGACCGGAATATTTATTACTTTAAAGAATTCTCAAGTCTACTATCACTGAACGAACATGAAACAAAAATAATGTTAATTTTAATTATGTGTTATCAAACAACTAGACCGTGAAAACGGAAATACTAATGTGTGCTTATGGATTAGGCATTGTTGAATGTGTAACACTGTTGTGGGAATAAGCTTGGAGGCCGCAAAGGAAAATCTTCCGACCGAGCGAGGTGTTATACTCGGTCAGGCCGGAGCCCACGTGATACATTTCAGCTGTCGCGTCGTATATATACCGACGCGCTTAGAAAACTTCGATAGCGCGATGCAGGAATGTTAGGCTAATTTTGGGTACCGCCGTCCGCCACACTTTTGAAATATTACACTCATTAGTGAATCATTCACACATCCATAAAGTTTGTACTTATGGCTGTAGACAAAAAATGTAAGTAGCCCATAGCCAAAATAGCCTTAAAATGAAAATCTTCTCCCCTCACTTATCTTGATAAATGAAGACGTGAGTGAAAGAACCAGATAACTAACATTTTATAACATAAGGACAATTACTCGTTTTTATCCTTATAACTTAAACAAACCTTGTAACTTACCTACTTCATCATCTGGCTCATATATCTGGCTATATACATTGACAAGAATGATTCTAAATCATTGTGTAAGTAGAAAGTGTGTGGTTCTCATTCTCGTCCGATTATTTAAGTCTCAAAACAGTTTCATGGTACAAGGCCTGGTTACAGTCTGGGCGGTCTGGCTGCCGGTAGTGTTTGCGTTCATTAGTGTGCAACCTTTTTGTCCAGGTTATAATCCTGGATTTTAAAATCATTCTAGTATACATACTGTATACTAAAATGATTTTAAACAATTATAAGTGATTTTAAATGATTTTAAAATCATTTTAGTGAGCAAGGAGTGCTTAACACAAACGTAATAATTATGACAATAATAATAATAATAATAATTGTTAAAGCCTGGCCTTTAACATGACAAAAGCCAGAAACGAGAGATTGCCATTTCTTTTTATTAGGCGCTCCTTATATTAATAGCATCGCCTGGATAAATGAAATGCGCACTAATGAACGCAACGACTACCGGCAGCCAGACCGCCCGGACTCTAACCAGAAGACCAAGAATGACGACATATCACAAAATCAGCCGACCTGAAATACTTTCTCGAAAACGTTGCTACCTCCTACACTTGTAGCACAAGAAAAGTGACTCATACTTCTTCACCAACTTAACAACTTTACCAAAATTCAAACTGCCTGACAAACAGCCAACAATACCTGTATTCAGTCATCTGAACTGTGAGTTTAAGAAGCACCCAACATTGTGACTGATCGTAGTAAGTTTCTAAATGGGTACGCTCCCTTAAATATATAATATTATTTATTTCAGGATAGTGGAGGTCCACGAAAAGGAGAAGGCATCATCAGTAATCGCAACGATGCTGAGCGTCGGCCTCACAGTCGGCGCCGCCGTCGGCATGCTTCTAGTCAGGTTGCTTTAAGTATACTATAACTTATAGTCTATTCGCGGTAAGAAGAGAGGCGATAGGGATGACCATTTAGAGCGTGTATCTCCTTTAAATGGAAGAATTAAAGACATGAGTGGATGAACCACGTAACTAACATTTTACAACATAAGGACAATTGAGATTTTTGGAACGAAGTTCCTTATGGCGCGTTCGGCGTTGCGAAAGGAGGCTAGTTTTTGAGAATAAACAGCGACATCTACCGGACTTTTAAATAAATTTTATTACAATTCCTCAAAAGTGTCGTTCATAGTATTCCTGGGCGTCAATAGATGGCGTTTATTTTTTATTTTTTTATTTTTTTGAGTGTATACAGGTTTTTTGTATTACCAGAGAAGTTGATTCCTAGGCAGATGGTGGACTTAAGTAATTTGGTCGCGTTACGTCAAACCCACCCGACCGACCACAGCTAACATTGAATTGACATAAGCCGACCAAATGACGTAGGTCTGTCAACTGCCTAGGAATCAATTACCTCGATGGTACATAAGAAACAACTTCGTTCCATCTCCGGGTGTCCCTTGACACCTCTCAAGTTTTTGCCTTATAATTTAAACAAACTTTGTAACTTACCTACATCATCATCTAGCTAATATTATATAACTCATTTTCCCGGCTCTAAATCATCCTTTAATGCAAAAAACGGCAGTTTTCAAATAGTTACGTAGTACGTACCTACGTGGTTCATTCACTCATGTCTTGAATAATTATAGTAACAATGAGTTTCTATCGTAGAGAGGACCATAGAGCGTGTATTTAAATTCCTAAGTTACCTTCAAATTGGAAGAATTATTTCACTATAATTTATACATATACAAGGAATTGTATATCATAATAATAAACCAGATCCGTTTTACACGGCCCATGTCTTTAATAGTAAGCCTTCCAACAGAACAGTTGGATTTTACTTAATTATTGGTGACGCCAGTGTAATTTACATTTCACTGGTGACAATAATATTTCTGATGACACTCTTCTTAACACGAATACAATTATTGTTATAAATCTGTTCACAATCTAATTTTATTGGCCAAACTTATATGGCCGAAATACTTACAATATAAATTTTCGTCTCGTTTACTTTACAAAGTTATGACTTGGAACAAAAAAAATGTTTAACTACTTCGCTAACCTAAAGTGAAATATTTTTCTGTAACTTTTAATTCAATATAACGGACAAAATCTCTATTGCTCAATGTTTTACTTAATAACAAATAAATAAAGCGTTAATTTCGTAGGTACTTACTTACGCAATTTTGCGTACACATAAATAAAACACGTTTATTAATGTGTACGTAAAACTGCGTGCTATACGCATAGTGTGCGTGCGTATACGTAAAAAGTTCGATTGTGAATAGAAAAATGTTAATGTTATTGATGTAAAATGGAAAACTAGATACACGATCTCAATATTATATCGTTTAAAATATATTTTATATGGTTAATATTAAATATTTTTATGTCGTGTATTACGTATAACCATCGTAACCTATTTTTATTGAATGTAAATGTTCTTCAAATAATTCTGACTTACTTCTGGTTGATAATTATTGTAATAAATATTATAATAAATATTATGTTTATATGTTTTACCAATTTTTAATGCTTTGACATTGTAACAAAATACAGATATTAAATTGCATACAGAATATTGAAATTTTTATCGCGTCTGGTTTTATGATCTTATAATGTACAAATTTAGTATTTTATAGTTATTTTAAGTATAATATTTTAATTTGTATAAGTTAGGTTTAATTGCGAAGTTACCATTATTTACCTAAGATTTTAGAATATGTTATGATCTCTTAATTAATGTAATGATTTAATCAAATCATTTTACTGTAATAGACAAAATACCTTACGGTGCAAATTATGGGATATCTTATAATACGGTATATTTATATCGAAACAATCAAACTATTTTAGTTTGATTGTTTCGATATAAATATACCTAATATATACCTATAGTTAAGAATAATATGCATTCCACTATTTCTATTGAAGCAGCGTAGACTTAATTTTATAAGTTTTCCTGCCGCACTGAGAGATACATTTTAATAACTTAACTGTAATTATTATTATTGTTACGTGCTAGGGTTCGAAGGATTTGGAGAAAAAGACCTGCTGACTCTTAAAAAGACTTTATTCACTAACACTATTCACTAAGTCCAAACACTAAGCACTAAGTCCAAACACTAAGCACTGAGTCCAAACACTAAGCACTATTGATCACTTGTTTTCGCTCCGAAGTCGCCTCGAGGATCGCTCAGATAAAACTGAATTGCCGGGCCGTCTACCTGCGGCTATTTATATGGCGAGACGAATTCCAGAAAGTTCCGATTCATGTAAACAAGTAAACAAGTAAACAAGTGTGGGAACTTTCTAGCAAATACGCGTAAGTAAACATACACCTAACGCCATCTAGTAATAAGTAGAGGATTTATGTTTTCTGTGTTTCCCTGATCAGTTTCGCCGGTTTGACGCTAGATGGCACTACGTGTCCGTATCCGTAAGACCACTCCCCTCTTAGAGGTGCTCGTCCCGAGCATCGTTATTACTGCCATGGTAACGCGCCAGACGGTCTATGTGTACCACTTTGAATGTCCCTCTTGGTTGCTTTTGAATCCTGTAAGTCACATCATTCAATCGGGTAACCACTTTGTATGGGCCGTCCCACTTGGTCTGCAACTTTGGAGATTTTCCTTTTCGGCGAGTTGGGTTATGCAGCCACACCAGTGACCCTTCTTCGAAGCCGCTCGTGTTCGATTTCCGGTCGTATCTGGTCTTCATGTTTTCACTTGACTGTAACCCATTTTCCCGAACCATGGCGTGTATATAGCGCATCTTTTCCCTTAAATCGCAGACATAGTCTTGTACGGTCTTTGGTTCCCCCGGTGACCCTCCTGTCAAGAGGTCTACTGGTACTCGTAGTTCTCTACCGTAATTGACATACGCCGGGGTAGCTTTTATGCTCTCATGCTCGGCGGTACGGTACGAGAGAAGGAAGAGTGGTATATACTTGTCCCAATCTTTTTGTCTGTCATCTACCAATTTCGCCAAATGTCTCTCAAGGGTCTGGTTAAATCTCTCAACCATTCCATCAGACTGTGGATGGTACGCGGTGGTCCTCGTCTTATGCATTCCCAAAATTCTGCACACTTCCTGGAAGACCTGCGATTCGAAATTCCTGCCTTGATCAGAATGGATTTCCAGAGGTACACCAAAGCGAGATATCACTTCTTCGACTAACTTAGAAGCGACTGTTGTAGCTTCTTGGTTTGGTATGGCGAACACTTCGGGCCATTTGGTGAAGTAGTCCATGACGACCATAAAATACTTGTTTCCCGATTCCGTTACGGGAAATGGCCCAGCTACGTCAACTGCAATTCGTTCCCACGGTGCGCCAACGTTATACAGCCGCAGGTTCCCACGGCTCCTGGTCTGTGGTCCCTTCACTGCAGCGCAAGTAGTGCATTTGCGGCACCAATCCTGTACATCATCTCGACAATGCAACCAGTAGAATCGTTCTCGCACTTTTGTTAACGTTCTCTTTACACCTAAATGACCTCCTGATACGCCATCGTGTATTTCACGGAGAACATCCGGTACTCTCTTTCTCGGGACAACTATCTGAAGGTGGAACTCTCTGCCGTTAGTCTTCTCCCATTTCCGGTAGAGTATTCCATTCTGAAGAATCAGACTGTCCCATTGCGCCCAGTACGCCTTAGTAACAGCGCCAGTGGGTGCAACCTCACTCCAGATTGGTTTCACGTCACCCCGTTTCTTCCATGTGATGATGTGCCGAAGGTCGTCATCTCTTTCTTGAGCCTCCCTCATAGCATCATTCTCCCATGGACCCAAAGGACTTGTTTTCGTTAACTTTAATGTTACTTCATTAGATTCCTGCTTAACACAGTGTTTGCAGTCTTCTGAACACGGCCTTCGTGAAAGTGCGTCGGCATTCCCATGCGCCTTTCCGCTGCGGTGTTCCGTCTTGAAGTCATACTCCTGGAGCTGTTCAATCCATCGCGCTACTTGACCTTCTGGGTTCTTGAATTGCAGTAGCCACTGTAAGGCTGCGTGATCAGTTCGCAGTAAAAACTGTCTGCCGATGAGATATTTACTGAAATGTTGTAGCGTCTTTACAACAGCCAAGAGTTCTCTTCTTGTTACACAGTAGTTTCTCTCTGGCTTAGATAAAGATTTGCTGAAATATGCAATTACAACTTCTCTTTCGCCCTGTTTTTGAGATAACACCCCTCCAATGGCCGTGTTGCTTGCGTCAGTGTCGACTATAAACTGGCCTTCAGGTTGTGGATACCCCAGGATTGGTGTTTCACACAGATGTTTCTTCAATTTCTGAAAAGAATCTTCAGAAGTCTCGTCCCAAATAAACTGTCGTTTATCTTCTGTCAGCCGATGTAATGGCTTGGCCATCTCTGAGAATCCCTTAACAAAACGCCTGTAGTAGGAGCATAGGCCGAGAAATGCCCGCACTTCGGTTTTGTTTTTAGGGGTTGGCCAATTTTGAACTGCTTCCAGTTTCTCCGGGTCCGTCTGGATTCCATCACTGGAGATAACATGACCGAGATAATTGACCTTACTCCTGAATAAACGACACTTTTTCGGATTCAACTTTAACTTGGCCCCCTCTATTTTGGCGAAAACTCGTTCTAAGTTTCGCAAATGGTCCTCGTCTTCGCGGCCCACAATGATGACGTCGTCCAAGTAGACTAAGCAAGCCTCTCCAACTAAGCCTGCCAGTACACACTCCATGAGTCGCTCAAATGTGGCAGGTGCGTTGCACAATCCAAAGGGCATGACGTTAAACTGCCATAAACCTTTACCGGTGGAGAAAGCTGTCTTCTCTTTATCTTTTGGATGAATTTCCACCTGCCAGTATCCAGATTTCAGGTCCAGGGTCGAGAACCATCTCATGCCACTCAAGGTATCCAGCGTGTCGTCGATTCGAGGTAACGGGTAACTGTCCTTCTTGGTGACATCATTGAGACGTCTGTAGTCCACACAAAATCTTGTGCTACCATCTTTCTTCTTCACTAACACAACAGGTGAGCACCACGGACTTGCAGACGGTTCAATAATCTTATGCCTTCTCATGTCCTCCAAAAGGCCTTCAACTTCTTTTTCCTTTGCAATGGGTATCCGTCTTGCTCGTTGACGAATTGGGTTCTCGCTTCCGGTATCTATCCTGTGTTGAACCATCGACGTTCTTCCAAGGTCGCCTTCCTGACTGGAGAAGATATTCGCGTGGCGTTGCAAAAACTTCTTAGCTTTCATGCCCTGCGTATAAGTCAGATTACTCTTGCAGTCATCGAGTAGCTCAGTCACTATTCCATAGTTGCTGCTGTTTGCTGAGTCTGGGCCTGTGATCGAACTACACTTTCTCATCCAGACAACTTCCTCGCACTTTCCAATGACGTCACCTTTGTTCAAGCAGATCTCGCGATCACCAAGATTCAAAACCCTGACCACAGCGTTACTGCTTCCACTAACAAGGGTTCTCGCCGTCATCAGTTTTTGCGCTGATGTCTTGGTAGGTGTGTCTTCGATCAACACGCATCTGTTTGATTTCTTCTTTCCAGCTGGCGGTAGTTTCACCAGCACTCTAGCTTCTGCTCGTCCAGGTATAATGACTTCCTTTACACATGCGACTTTCCCGCAGGCGCCTCCAAGGATGAAAATTTCTTCTTCGCCACACTTGAAAACTCCGTCAGCGACATTAATTTTGCAGTGGTGTTTCTTCATGAAATCCAAACCCAAGATGCAATCATCCATAATCTCAGCCACGATAACGTCATGAGGGTATGAGTAACCCCCTACATTAATCGTAACTGATATTTCTCCCAGGACGGGTATTGGTTGACCGGAGGCAGTAAGAAGCCGACAGTTAATTCTCCTCTTATGTCTCCTTGCGGCTTTCACTAGATTTGGGTTCACTATCGTTCTAGAGGCTCCTGTGTCTAGAGTCATTTTGCAATCCGTCCTGTTAATAGTCCCCTGAATCACAAGACTATTCCCGCTGCATGCTTGGGAGATAACAGTTATCGGGGCTTCCTCCGCGTCAGCCAGTACTCGCCCCTTAGTCCTGGCTTTTATTCGTTTCCCTGATCCCGGGCAGGGGACGAAGCTCCTTGCTTCTTCAGCTCCGCTACTTGTTCCTCGAGCCTTTTCATCCTTGCCATCTGGGTCTCCTTCTGCGGGCAGTTGAGCTGAAGATGGCCCCTCTCACCGCACTTGTAGCACATGGCTCCAAAACTTCTCTTCGTGGGAGCCTTGACCTCCTTAACTTCTTCAGAGACCTCGTGGATCTTATGGGTCTGTCGTATGTCACGGCGAACAGCCTCGACCTCCAAAGCATGCGCCAATGCTTCCTTTAGCGAGGTGTGGTGACGTAGCCTCACTGTAGCTCTGACTTCTAGGTCCCTGATTCCGTCGACAAATGCTTGCACAATATTCGTGTCGATCATCTTGGAATCGGCTCTTGGGTGTGCCTTCTTGACCAGTTTTTCAATTTCCAACGCCCATTGTTGTAGTCCCTCTCCTGAGCGTTGGACTCTGTCACGAAGTTGAGCACGGAACACGTGCTCCAGGTGTCGCTCCCCGTATCTGGATTCAAGGGCCTCCATCAGGTCTTGGAACCCATTTCCTGTATGTGCTTCTAGGACCGACAAAGCTTGCCCTCTGAGCGCAACAGTGAGAGCGGTCAGGCATTGTTCGTCAGTCCATCCGTTGGCAGAAGCAACCGTCTGGAATTGCTGACGATAAGCGTTCCAAGAAGTAGTACCGTCGTATGGTGGCACTTTAACTCTTGGTCCTTGTACCACTACTCCGGTAGTTCCACTAGACGTCGCGAGTCCTGTGGTTTCCAGGCGCACTTTCCACTTCTGTAGTTCTGTGAGGCCGGTTTTCACATTTTCCATATCCACTCCTAGCCCGGTAACGCGTTCTTCCATTATGTCGACATCTTTTCGAAGCTTAGTCACCGTGTCACTAACATCCTTTATTGCCAATAGCGCTTTTTCTTGGAGGTCCTTTTGTTGCTCTTGAGACTCCTGTAAGGCGCCGAGCTTGCGGTCTTGTGACTCTTGCAAAGCGCCGAGCTTGCGGTCTTGTGACTCTTGCAAAGCGCCAAGCTTGCGGTCTTGTGACTCCATCATTGCCCTTTGCGAATCTTGCAAAGCCTGACTTTCAGCTCTTTGAGACTTCTGCAAAGCCTGAATTAACCCAATTATGCTTTCCAATTGAGGAGCCATTTGAGGGGCCGTAGAAACTACGGGCGTGGCAGGATGGATGGAGCTAGTCGACGGGGCCCAGTGGGCGGGGCCTGTGGGCGTGGCCTGGTGGGCGGAGCCAGTGGGCGTGGCCATGTCCAGAGTGGGCGGGGCCTGAGGGGCGTGGTCAGTGGGCGGGTCCCGGTGGGCGGAGCCAGTGGGCGTGGCTTCACCCGAAGTGGGTGGAGCCTGATGGGTGTGGTCAGTGGGCGGAGCCTGGTGGGCGGGGCCAGAGGGTGGGGCCTGCCCCGCCGTGGGCGGAGCTTGGTCCCCAGTGGGTGTGGTCTCCGCAGCCCGTCGCGCTCTTGTCCTGATACTTCCCTCGAAGTCTTCTCTCGGAGTCGATGGCACTGCGCCCTTGTCCTCACACTCCCCTTGAATTCCTCTCTCGGAGTCAATGGCAGCAGCAGCTCGCTGTGCCCTTGTCCTGACACTCCCCTTGAAGTCCTCTCTCGGAGTCAATGGCATCTCCAAATCTCACTTCCGACACCAGTTGTTACGTGCTAGGGTTCGAAGGATTTGGAGAAAAAGACCTGCTGACTCTTAAAAAGACTTTATTCACTAACACTATTCACTAAGTCCAAACACTAAGCACTAAGTCCAAACACTAAGCACTGAGTCCAAACACTAAGCACTATTGATCACTTGTTTTCGCTCCGAAGTCGCCTCGAGGATCGCTCAGATAAAACTGAATTGCCGGGCCGTCTACCTGCGGCTATTTATATGGCGAGACGAATTCCAGAAAGTTCCGATTCATGTAAACAAGTAAACAAGTAAACAAGTGTGGGAACTTTCTAGCAAATACGCGTAAGTAAACATACACCTAACGCCATCTAGTAATAAGTAGGGGATTTATGTTTTCTGTGTTTCCCTGATCAGTTTCGCCGGTTTGACGCTAGATGGCACTACGTGTCCGTATCCGTAAGATTATTAAATGAAGATTTTGACATTGGCCCCATACATTATCTGTCAAACTCTTCATTTAATTACAGTTAAGTAATTCATATTCGTCTCCGAGTGCGGCAGTTAGTTTGTATTGACAACTTGCCTTTTATTTGATAATTTAATTTTGTATTTTTTTTACCTTAGAATTTAGATTTTACATTGATTTTTTTTTTCATACGCCATGTATTCTTATTTTACAAATCGACCATTGAATCATCCAAATGATTTGTTGTTTATTTTTAAATGTCTCTGTGTGTAATGTCGTAGTTATAATATCGACGTTATTTTTTAGCCTGTGACATAGACGTAACATAATTTTATGACGTAACATATTTATCATGACAACCTTGTTGATCAAAATAACGTTATAGATTAGAAAAGAATAACGGCCTTATTAATAAAAGAAGAATAAGATAGGACTAATCCGTTGCTGACTGCTGTCTCTGTCTTTTACGTTGGAAAAGCCATTTGACAGACAATGATACACAATTTAGTTAGTCCTGATTCTTGTCTTATTCTTTGTTAAATAAGGTAAATAAGGTAAGGAAGTGACAGTGTATCAGCTATTATTTAATTTTTTTAATTATTGTGATATAACAAGATAGTATTATTTAACCTTTTACGTTTTGTTATATGCCTGGCGCTGAATTATACTAAATGTGGATATTACTTCCACAATTAATTCTAACAACTATGTTCCCCTTAAAATAACTTTAAATGTTCTTTATTAACTAACTTGTTCTTAATACGAGCCTTTGTTACAATCGCTTAGTAAGTATCAAAAATCTTGAACTTTTTTTGTCGTCTAGCATGAAGTAGCGACGAAACGTCCAGATAAGCTTTTCGTTGCTTATTGGGTGATTGTGAAGCTGGGTACATATTCAAACTGTATTCATCAGTTTTGCCAGCGAAGTTAGATATTATGATCGTTAAGGGACCTATCAGACAGAGAGCGGTCACGCGGTCAAGCGTTCAAGCGGTCAGTTCTTTGTGTTGTATTACGTTACATAGATAATACACACACGGGGGCGTTTTGACCCCGTCAGAATTGCTCCTGTGTGACTGACCGCTCGAACGTAGAATGCGAACGCAGAACGCTTGAACGCGTGACCGCTCACTGTCCGATAGGTCCCTCAGTGATATGGCGATTGCAATGCATTATGTAAAATTCCATCATTTTTCTATTGCTCGTTTGTTTTGAATGTTTTCGCGATTAAGTTCGCTGTGAAAACTATCGAATGTAAGTTATCTAAGTACCTTGCCCCTTTATGTCCAATATGTTAAGGCGTTAATCGATCGCACCAATTTGTGAACAAAATGCTTTCATAAGACAATCCTACTGAAAGTCTTTATGTAAGTGTAACACTCGTTAGTCGATAATGATGTATATACTACATAGTATATAGTATATTTAGTCGTAGACCAAACTTTATATTATCATGAAATATATTGATCATTATTCATTGTTATGTTTTGTTTTATTGTTTATAAATTATACTCTATAGATGCGGAAGTATGATTCAAATCAAATATTAGGTATACAATGGCTGTAATGCTACTATATCCATTCTACTATACTACATGATATAATATCCTAAAGCTGCTATAAATCCTTAAGGCAGGTACTAATATTACTTTTAGTTCCAAGATGTTTGAACAACTTTTGATGCTGTAGAGTTTTAAGTTTTCTGTGTTTCGTTCCGTTCGGTGACCGGGCTATAGCTAAATAAAACACATAATAATCAGTCCGTCCCTTTAATAAATAATGTCATGTAAAAATAAAATCACAATTCAAAATTCACGACGCTTTAAGCTTTAACCTAACACATGCAAGTACAGTCAGCGACAAATTACGTATTTACAACAATTTGTTATTTACACACAGATGAGGGCTTTGTAGCTGACTGTACATTGTACAGGCACCATATTCTAAAAGTCCAAAATCGACATACACCAATTCAAAAATTACATAAGATATAGATAAGATTAAATAATAATAATAAATCAAATAATTGTTCAATCAGTAATAAACATAAGAGAAATAAATGAATACAAACTTACAATTTAACATCTTTTTACAAAGTCATTTTCGATGATTTTCTTATTAAAATTGTGATACGGAGCAATATTACATGTCTCTTTTAAATGGTAAATTCTAAATGTATTAACTTGTAAAAGAGTTTGAAAAAGTAACCTTACTTAGTACAGTTAATTTTATAAGCCACTTGACATGCTTTTACATTACAATAATATTATCTATTTCTAGAAATCTTTTCAGTTAAAACAGATCGATTTTTTATCCTAGGAAGAGTAATTTTTAAGTCAAGCCCCTTGAAATTAGTAATAAAGTCTTTACAAATACCTTAAGCTTTAACATACTATTAATAATGTTAGCATGATTCTATACAATAGCACCTATAATTTCTCCCCTTACTAATAAAAAAGTTACACGATGGACACGGTAAGTAATGTTTTGTCCTTCTCTATCAAGGGCCTATTTCCGTTGTAACAGAAAAGGATACAAAATTGTACAGGTTAATATCCACGGTTTAAATATTTTTATTAGTAAGTATGTATTTATTTTTTAAACTAAGTAGATTTATATTTTTGTAGATATCATATTCATTTAAGACCATGAAACCTTTAAATAATTATGTTTTACTACCAATTTATTAAGCATGTAGCCGTTGTAAGTTCTTGTGATTTTGGTAACTGAATTTTGTGATATTGAATATTCGTACATAACAGTTTTACATAATGTGACATATAAATTTGCAAAGCATACCTACTATTGCAAAAGCCTTCACCTCAAGTCAGTGAGAAAAAAGTTTGAATCAAAATTTCGAAATGTGTTAAACTGTTTGCTAAAATTGCCTTTAAAGTTTGTACTAAAATAACTACAATTTCTTTATCTGTCGACCACAGGTCTCGGTATGAAAATATCGAAATAACACAGCGTTTTAATTTATGATCTAAATTAATTTATGATCTAAATTTAACTCAGCTGGGCAAAGATAATGTCACCAATAGAAAAATGTACACTCATTTAGTCGAGCTTTCAGTTTTTTGTACAATTTAAAGCAAAATATAGTTTTAATATTTTCATACAGCTTAGCCATTATAATAATCGGCCAAGTGCGAGTTGGACTCGCGCACGTATGGGTTCCGTACCATAAAAGAGCAAAATTAGGCCAAAAATTTTTTTTTATGAAATAAAGGGGGCAAACGAGCAAACGGGTCACCTGATGGAAAGCAACTTCCGTCGCCCATGGACACTCGCAGCATCAGAAGAGCTGCAAGTGCGTTGCCGGCCTTTTAAGAGGGAATAGGGTAATAGGGGAGGGTAGGGATGGGAAGAGAAGGAAATAGGGGAGGGTAGGGAAGGGAATAGGGTAGGGGATTGGGCCTCCGGTAAACTCAAACGTTGTGTTTTTTGTATGGGAGAGCCCTTTTATTTTATTTTAATATTATTATTAATTATTAAATAACATATATAATTAAGGATATTGTGAAAATTTCATGTCCCTACATGTTGCCATTATTGATAGCGAGCAAAAAAAAGTCAAAAAAATCACGTTTGTTGTATGGGAGCCCCTCTTAAATATTAATTTTATTTTGTTGTTAGTATTTGTTGTTGTAGCGACAATAGAAATACACAATCTGTGAAAATTTTAGAATTCTAGCTATAGCGGTTCTTGAGGGTTCCGTAGGATTCCGTACCCAAAGGGTAAAAACGGGACCCTATTACTAAGACTTCGTTGTCTGTCCGTCTGTCTGTCTGTCTGTCTCCAGGCTGTAACTCAAGAACGGTAATAGCTAGAGTTGAAATTTTCACAGATTATGTATATCTTTTGCCGCTATAACAACAAATACAACAAACATAATTCAATTGATAATAATATTAAAATAAAAAATTAAGGGGGGCTCCCATACAAAAAACACAATTTTGGCCATAATTTTGCTCTAACGTACGGAACCCTTCATGCGCGAGTCCGACTCGCACTTGGCCGATAATTTTGTCTGTCTGTCTGTCTGTAGGTTTGTTTCAGCATCACACGAAAACTACTGATCCGATTTGAATGCGGTATTCGCAGATATATCTGTCTTCTTGCAACTTAACATCTGGTGTATTTTTTCCCCCCACCCCTATAAGGGGAGAAAAGAGGCGGTCAGATTTTGTATCAAACTTTTTTCTTTAACACGAAAACTACTGTTCCGATTTGAATGCGGTTTTCTCAGATATATTTGTCTTCTTCCAACTTAATGGGAAAGTGTGTTTGTTTGTTGGTTTGTCCTTCCTTCACGCCCAAACGAAGCAACCAATTGACTTGATTTTTGGCATAGACTTAGTTGAAAGGATGGAGAGTAACATATGCTACTTTTAGTCTTAGGAAAACATCATGGTCCCAAAGGAGGCTGACGCGATTTTCGAATTTCACGCGAGCGAAGCCGCGGGCAAAAGCTAGTAGTAAATTATTGCAACTCGAGACTGACGGCGACCATTGTTTGTGCGACGGGATAGCGATGGACGTTGCCATGGTGCCATACTTACTTAGTCACTTCAATAAAATTATATGGGCGAAATATACTTTATATGGCAGATCAACGTTTGCCGGGACAACTAGTACTTTAATATAAATAACAAAACTCTCACTCGCTCGTCATAAGTTCAGTGGTTTGAGCAGCTCCTATCACCTGGTGCGGTCGTCACTGGCGGTGTTCTTCACAAAACGGAACATGCCGTTAGATATCGCGACCACTGGCGAGAACAGACGCAACGGGTACTCGCTGAAAGGTTAAAAAATCAGGATATTAACCGATCGCACATTTGTCAGCACCGTACGCGCCGAACGCACCGCATAGTACACGAAATGCGGCGCGTACGGTGCGGACAAATGTGCGAGGTTTCACAATATTTCATAAAATTGGCCAAGTGCGAGTTGGACTCGTGCACGATAGGTTCTGTAAGAACTAAACGAAAACGAACGAAGCTAGTCAAGTCTTAAGAGCAAAAATAGGCAAAAAATTTGTATTTTTCTATGAATAAATAAATTAACCCCCTTAAATATTTATTTTATTTTAATTTACTATCAATTATGAAAGTACTAATACTATTAAGTATTTGGACGACGACGACACTGGACTCTATAAACGATTTTTTCCGCTTTGAAACTTCATATTTCACAAATGGATCCCTAAATCGAAAAGTGATCTATGAATACTCGAAATATTAAAAAAAAAAACATATCTAACGACACCCCACACGAAAAAAATCATCCCCGCTTGATGTGTGGGAAGGTACCATAAAAAAATATTTTTTTTAGATTTTATATAAGTACCATTTTGTCGTCATCATTAATATTTACATTCATACCGAATTACAGCTTTGTAGGCCCTATAGTCTCTGAGAAAAACCGCGGACGGATAGACGGACGGACAGACCGAAACTATAAGGGTTCCTTGTTGACTACGGAACCCTAAAAAAGTTATTTTTTTAAATATGTATTTAAAATTATATTTCTTTGTTTCTTATTCAAATAAAACTAAAAGTTAAACTTACCCGCCAGTGACAGGTGTCGCTTCGTTCCCACTCAATATAAACACAGGGAAGAATATTGAGAACACACAACCACTGAAATAAAAGAAATATGAATTGTTAATATATTGCTCACTCAAAAGTTGGTAAACAAGAAACCTTCCTGCATGCTAAGGCCAACAACAAGTTGCTTACTCATCACGCATCTGCGTTTTCTAGGAAATAATGGGCTTTATTTGTACAATGGATTATAACAATGAATTACAACTGGCTTCCAAAAAGGATGTTATAAAAACAATATTGCTTAGTTACAGGCTATATATACAATGTGTCCCGACACCGGTGTCCGATCCTTTAATTTTTTTGACGACCTCTTTGGCTCAGTTGGTGGGCTGTTGGTAGCTCAAGCCGGGGGTCGCGGGTTCGAATCCCGCCGACGGAACAAAAAGTTTTCAAAGTTCCTGGGTCATGGATGTGTATTAAATATGTGTATAATATAATAAAAATCTTAAATATATGTATAGTATAAAAGTATTAAATATATTTCCGTTGTCTGGTACCTGTAACACAAGTCCATCAGGTACTTACCACGGCTAAACTTGTGGGCTACGCTTACACAGACAATATGTTATGCATTTCGTGGAATTAATCAAAGAAAAACCAAAGTTTCAGAAAAAAAATGTTTTTTTTAATTAATGGCTTTTTGTGAAAAATCTAGCACATTAAACTGATTCTTTTTTGTTTTAAAAATATAGAGGAGGTTTTTATCTTAAATAAATTCCTTTACTTCTATGCTCTAAGTCAGATAGTTTAGAAGTTATAACGATTTTCTTATGAAATTTTAGTCAGATTAGTATGAGAGCCAGATATATATTTTTTCAAAGTTAGAGAAAAAATAAATTTGAGACCCTATATTTTGTCAATAAAATATGCCATAAATCATAACATTGAGGGGTCAGAAACCGGTGTTGGGACACTTTGTATTTTTAGTAAAATGATAATATTGTGTATATTTTTTATAAAAATAATACCACAATATAATATAATAAAACAAAATAGTATTTTCATCCAGTATTAATCATTGCTTAGGCAACTTGATAATATTATCAAATCTGATATGAGCTCATGAATCATGATCAATGTTCAACAATTATCTTAACATCCTTAAACAACCTATAAATGTCATTTCTATACTTAGGATTTGCTATCTATTGATAATAATATAATAATTATGTAACACTTAGATTAAAAAACCGGCCAAGTGCGTGTCGGGCCACGCGCAATATAGGGTTCCGTAGTACCGCTAGTTTTTTAAAATTTTTGGATGATCAATGAATGTACATTTATAACGTGTTTTACACTACTAACAACATCATTTGAACGAAAAGTTCCTTTATACTTCGCCGAATACATTTTTTTTAGTTGATCGACTATTACTCAATAACTTATGAAGTCTTCTTAGCCGTGATAGTTTTCCTTTTAAATTCAGCATATTTCCTACTACCGTGAATTTTTTCACATTTCTAGAAGCCCCCTTTTAGTTGGTAGAAGTGGGGGACACTGGCCTCTAACGATTTTTTCCACTTTAAAACTTAATATTTCACAAACGGATCCCTAAATCGGAAAATGATCTATGAATACTCATAATATTTTAAAAAAAACCTATCCAACGACACCCACAAACAAACCCACCCAAAAAAATTCATCCCCGCTTGATGTGTAGGGAAGTACCATAAAAAAATATATATATGATTTCATGTACCATTTTGTCGGCATTATTAATATGTGCATTCATGCCAAATTACAGCTCTGTAGGTCCTATAGTCTCTGAGCAAAACCGCGGACAGACAGACAGACAGACGGACAGACAGACGGACGGACAGACCGAAACTATAAGGGTTCCTTGTTGACTACGGAACCCTAAAAACAAGTGGACTTTAATACAGGACAAAGTTCATTTTTCTTAGACAACTTGTAAAATACATGTGAAAAATGACTTTCTAATTTTTAAGCAAATTCAAAATAGTAATTTATAACCACAGTAGTATTTGATACGAGGTGTCTGTGGAAAACAGATTTGATATTGCATTGTCAACAAGAGTTATTTGTATAAAACAATAAGTACCATCTTATCCGTCTTTCCCATATAATATTAAAATCAGATGAATAAGAACACTGACCTTATGATATATGACTGAGGTATCTGAGTCAGTACCGCTAGCGGAAGACCGAATCCTAAGAAGTAGGGCCAGTTGGTCTCAATAAAGGTCAGCCTCTTGTGGAGCTCCCAGCCCATGTTGAACCACTTGTACTCAAATGAGTACAGTGAGTATAGAAGACACATATGTACCAAACATAGTATCTCTCCTATGTATGTTATTGGCAACATACTGACTAGCATACTCTGAAAATAAAAGTATTCATTAAGAAATAAAACATTCAATTTCGTAATTTAAAACAGAAAATGGTAACCTTGTAATTAGTTTCTATGAAGGATATAAAATATGGAATAAAATATTAGTTTTTTTTAACCGACTTCAAAAAAGGAGGTTATCAATTCGACGCGTATGTATGTAATATTTCCAGAACTGCCCAATTTTCGAATATGTTAGTCTATATCAGCGTCTGAACAAATGTGCCAAATTTCAAAAGTGTATGTATGTATGTTTTTATGTTTGTGTTCGCATATCTCTGGAACTATCATTCCGATTTCAGTAATTCTTTTTTTTGTTGTACTAGGTATTGTTCAACTTAGGGAATTGTGCAAGTTTCATCAAAATCGGTTCAGTAGTTTTGGAGATGGGGAGTTTTAATTTTCAATTACGTACACTTTTGAAGTCGGTTTTATCTTTTTAAAATATTGGTTTTTACAATAATAAATTATGCAAACTTAGAGGTTTAATATTCAACATACATATTAAGTGAGTAAAATATTCTTACCTGTACTAGAAATAAGGCTTGCACCAGTAAGCTAAAAAGAGAGTCAGCTATTATTTTGCTGACACTTGACATAAACTGTGGACGTCCTCGTCTATGTCTGTATGCTGAGTCAGCTATATCCTTAAAGGAAAAATATATAAAGATACAGACAACTAAAGTTGTTGACTTAGGCCCGTATTTTTGGTCAGTTATACTTAAGATGCGACCCGGTCTCAAGACGCGGTTCGGCTCTGTGATTGGTCCAAATTTTGACAGCTAACCAATCACAGAGCCTGAACCTTGTCTTGAGACCGAGATGCATCTTGAGTACTGATCAAAAATACGGGCCTTAATGATGTAAAAGATAGAATATATATTTATTAAATACTAGACGTTCCGCGCGGCTTCGCCCGAATAAATTAGACAAATCAGTCTACAAAAAATAGCCTATGATCCTTCACGTGGTCTACTTCTTATCTGACCCAAATAACAGAAAAATTGCTCTAGTAGTTCGTAAGATAAGCCCTTTCAAATAATTTCCCCCGCTTTTTCTACATTTTCTTCTATTTCTTCGCTCCTATTAGTCTTAGCGTGATAAAGTATAGCCTATAGCCTTCCTCGATAAATGGGCTATCTAACACTGAAAGAATTTTTCAAATCGGAACAGTAGTTCCTGAGATTAGCGCGTTCAAATAAGCCCTTTCAAATAATTTCCCCCCGTTTTTTCCACATTTTCCTCTATTTCTTCGCTCCTATTAGTCTTAGCGTGATAAAATATAGCCTATAGCCTTCCTCGATAAATGGACTATCTAACACTGAAAGAATTTTTCAAATCGGACCAGTAGTTCCTGAGATTAGCGCGTTCAAACAAACAAACAAACTAACAAACTCTTCCACTTTATAATATTAGTATAGATTAATAACCACCAAGAATAAGTGTTGTATTTAAAATACTTTTACATGAAGGGATCATCTCATACAGTCAGTTATCATGTGACTTAAGTAACTTTTAAAAAACCGGCCAAGTGCGTGTCGTGTCACGCGCAATATAGGGTTCCGTAGTACCACTAGTTTTTGTTAATATTTGTATGGTCAATGAATGCACATTTATAACTACTATTAATATCATCTCAGTAATAACGTTCGAAGGATTTTGAACGAAAAGTTCCTTTGTACTTCTACGAATACATTTTTTTTAGTTGATCGACTATTACTCAATAACTTATGAAGTCTTCTTAGTCGTGATAGTTTTCCTTTTAAATTCAGCATATTTCCTACTCCCGTGAATTTTTTCACATTTCCAGAAGCAACCGTTTAGCTGGTAGAAGGGGGGGACACTGGGCACTTTCAAACTTCTTATTTCACAAATGGATCCCTAAATCGGAAAATGATCTTTGAATACTCGTAATATTTTTTAAAAAACCGGCCAAGTGCGTGTCGGGCCACGCGCAATATAGGGTTCCGTAGTACCGCTAGTTTTTTAAATTTTTTGTATGGTCAATGAATGTACATTTATAACGTGTTTTATACTAGTTTACAACATCATCTCAGTTACTTTCAAAGGAATTTGAACGAAAAGTTCCTTTATACTTCGCCGAATACATTTTTTTAGTTTATCGACTGTCTATTACTCAATAACTTATGAAGTCTTCTTAGCCATGATAGTTTTCCTTTTAAATTCAGCATATTTCCTACTCCCGTGAATTTTTTCACATTTCTAGAAGCAACCGTTTAGCTGGTAGAAGGGGGGGGGGGACACTGGACTCTAACGATTTTTTCTACTTTAAAACTTAATATTTCACAAACGGATCCCTAAATCGGAAAATGAACTATGAATACTCATAATATTTTTAAAAAACCTATGCAACGACACCACACAAAATGGGGTGGACGCGAAAAAAAATCATCCCCGCTTGATGTGTAGGGAAGGTACCATAAAAAAAATATTTTTTTAAGATTTCATGTACCATTTTGTCGGCATCATTAATATGTGCATTCATGCCGAATTACAGCTTTGTAAGTCCTATTATAGTCTCTGAGCAAAACCGCGGACAGACAGACGGACAGACAGATGCACAGACAGACGGACAGACGGACGGACAGACTGAAACTATAAGGGTTCCGTAGTCAATCCAACGACACCCCACACGGTGGGGTGGACGCGAAAAAAAATCACCCCGCATTGATGTGTAGGGGAGGTACCGTAAAAAAAATTTTTTTTTCAAAGATTTTATATACCATTTTGTCGGCATCATTAAGATGTGCATTCATGCCGAATTACAGCTTTGTAGGTCTTATAGTCTCTGAGCAATACGCGGACAGACGGACGGACAGACAGACGGACGGACAGACCGAAACTATAAGGGTTCCTTGTCGACTAATGGAACCCTAAAAATGTACAGTCAAAATCTGTTATAACGACATCGAAGGATGTACTCATATTTAGTCGTAAAAACCGATAGTTGTAACAACCAGTGACAGGTATTAATAGGAAAAATAATACATAATATGTATATTCATGTAGGAAATTAAATCACATTTTGTTTACTTCAATACAAACGAAAGAACAATATAATTTTTCCATCATTTTTGTATGCATAAAATCTGTAATTTTAGTTTGTTTGGAACACTTCTGTCGTGCCTACACATTTTGTAATTCATGTTGGATTTTAATCAGCGTATCGTTACAATTTCCCTGCATGTGGAACTGTTTATTAAAAAGATCAATCTTTCGTAATACACTAACAGAATTGAGATCGTCAATCAAAGTTGGCACTGTAAATTGTTCTTCCGAGTCTTCCTGTTTGTTTTCATTTTCCTCTTGAACTTCACGTACAGCGGGCCTTGAGGCATGCATGTGCTTTGTTTCTAAGAATTACAAAAGACCCTAAACTTTGTTTACTTTTACAATAGCCATTGACCATTTTACTGTGTCGGATGTGGATATTGTTACCTATTCGAAATTGTTTACAATACAGCTGAGCCAGTCGTTCTACAGATATAATTCTCCGAAAACATTAACCAAATGTGGTCGCTTAATGTGGTATGTCGTAGTTAACAATGTCGTAAAAACCAATGTTTTTGATAAGGCGGTCATATAGCATTCAGCCAGGACCTTTGATTTTGGTCAATTTAACCAGTATGTTGCTCTAAACGATGTCACCATAAACGGTTTTGACTGTATTAATATATTATTTATAGACTGATTGGTGAATATTGCATGTTCACCAATCAGTCTAGAAATAATCTCATTTTCAAAGATGTCTCTTGTATAAGGTAGGAAATAGTACCACTATCATGCAGTTTAATATTAACTTGTATTTGTGTTTTTACTTACTTGGAACCATAAACTATTAACTAGCTTGCTGAGCAGAAAAAGGGGCAACACCCATATCATGCGGAAAGTCATGGAGAGGAAAGGCTGTATCCATCCCCAGACATTGTGGGCCACACCAGGATCATGGCCAAACACTACAATCACTAAGTACTTCACCGACGGAAGAAGCGCATACTCAAACACAAGTATGCTGAGTAAAAATATAAATCCATTGAGTATGCATGACTGCAATACCCTTGTAAGTACTTTTGATTCTCTGAAAACAAATAAAGTAACCTCAGAATGTAACTTACAGCAGAATCGGCAATTAAAAATAATTCTGATCAACTTACTACTTAGCTTGCTTTGGAACTTGTAAGTAATTACATTATTAGCTTGAATATTTAATTCATTAAATATTTTAATTGAAAATGGATAATATAACAGGTGTATTTAATTGGCACAGTGTCTAGGCTGATAGCCAAATAGTTAAATGCAATATATTTTAGTGACACATTGAACATGAAAATTTCCACAATCTTGATGTTTACTTGTGAGTCTGATGTAATTTGTGAATAAATAAATAACAAATCCAACAAACATTTATGACGTCGCAGAGGTCAAGGCTTAAAAAATACTACTGTAATGAGTAATCTGAATATATGAAATTACTATAACATTTTATATGGTAATATTTTATTAACCATTTGTTAAAAGATGTACATATTCATACCTTATTAACGACTAGATGACGCCCGCAACTTCGTTGCGCCAAAATTCGATTATCGCGCGGGAACCGTACATTTTTTCGGGATAAAAAGTATCCTATGTCCTTTCCCGGGACTCAAAGTATCCCCATACCAAATTTCAGCAAAATCGGTTCAGCGGTTTAGGCGTGAAGAGGTAACAGACAGACAGACAGACACACTCGCATTTATAATATTAGTATGGATTGGGCAAAATGTATTAATTTATTTTTTAATGATGAGCAGTTATGATTTAAAAGTTGGTAACTTGGTACTTGGTACGACTTACTGTTTTACTTTAGTTGGCTTCTGTTTATGTTTTTCGAATTCTAATTGCGGTGAACGGCTGAGAGCGCGTTCGTTAATTTCTTTATCTAAATATAGAAGCACAGTTACGCCACGTAGACTATCTATAAACCCCTTTATGAGCGATACAGAAAAATTCTGAAACAAAGACAAATTCGGATAACACAACAACAAAAAAAGTGTAAGCAACTTAACATAATATTGTGTAATGGTATACGCACCGTAACGCTATCCATGTTAACTATTTCGACTAACAATAATTAAAATGCTGATTCATTATTAAAATTTTAACACGAACAATATTGATTCCGATTTTACATCATTGTTTTGAATTTTAAAGTTTTGACGTAATAAAAATTGCAGCTAGACAGAGAACCACAGATTAAGGATATGAGAACGATGACCGATTTGATAGAACGACTCGATGTGACCACATCGAAAAAAACAATAGTACGTAGGGAACTAGGGAAGCCAGGGCTTCATAATGTTATCGATTATAGGTCTATTCGAAATATATCCTTGATCATTGGATAAATTTTTATATTTGCATGTTTAACACACAGAATCAGCCGCTATAAGAAAAAAAAAATTATCAAAATGTTTTATTCTAATTACCCCGGTATTGCTATAGTCAATTTATTTTCTCACTTTTTGCCATCAGATTCTGGTAGACCTATACCAGAAAAAATAACGTTAACGTTACGTACCTTCATTTTCATAGTGGTAACTGGTAGCCAGATATCGTTATTTTTTATCGATATCTAGATTGATATCTAGCATTGACATATTAAGAAACTAATATGGACACGAAATGACCACGAACGAAACGAGCCTGCCTTCAAAATTTGTAAAACAAAAATGGTGGATTTTACTAGAGTTGTCACTGAATAATCAAAAATGTCGATATCGATACTTTTCCAAATATGAGTAAAGACAACATACATAAATTATAAAAATCTGGTGACCTCTGCTCATTTTTATAAAAGTAAAGACTCGCATAAAATAGTAGATGGTTTATTAGGGTTCCGTCAAACCCAAAGGGTAAAAACGGGACCCTATGGGAGCGAACTCACGGCGCGGTTTTTTCCGACGAAAAACGAGCTGTTGCGGTATACTTACAGAAGAATACAGAAAAAAACCGAAAAGGAAGGGCGTTTTCTACTACGGTCGTCTACTATGGGTACTGCGATTGCCCGCTAAACTATTGCAGAGCGCGCGGGCGCAAACCGCCGAGGCTGCGGGTGACCGCCGCCCGCCGGGGCTGCGGGCCCGCAACCGCGGCGGGCGCGGGGAAAAACCCGCGCTGTGAGTTCGTCCCTATTACTGAGACTTCGATGTCTGTCCGTCTGTCCGTCTATGTCTCCAGACTAGACTGTAACGTAACTCAAAAACCCCTATAGCTAGACTTCTGAAATTTTCACACAGTGTGTATTTCTGTTGCCACTATAACAACAAATACTAAAAACAAAATAAAATAAATATTTAAGGGGTCTCCCATACAACAAACGTGATTTTTTTGGCCTTTTTTACTCGTAATCAATAATGGTAGCAGGTAGGCACTAGGCACTTGAAATACTCACAATATTCTTAATTATATTGGAAGTAAATAAAATAAATAAATAAATAAAATCTTTATTCCGATTTTTTTAACATTACACAACCACAAAAGAAAAAAATATATATAAAGAAAAAACACTTTAAACTTTAATAATTAACAATAAAATAAAAAATTTCAATCGCGGATTCTTGGAAATGTTATTGTATTCTATTGTTTTCGCAATCACCGGTGATCGTATGGGGCTTGATGAGTTAAGAAGGGCTCCCATATAAAAACTCAATTTTTTGTTAACTTTCGCTTAATAACGGTACGGAGTGAGTTTTTACTGTTTTTTAGTAAAATTACATTTAAAAAGTGAGTACGGTAATGTTATTGTAATCTTACAACAAAGTGTTCTGGAAACATGATAGTTTTAGGAAAGGTCGTGGTAGGCCCTCTGCAAGCGTCATAAACTGTCACCGGCTGCCGTCGGATGCCGCCGACGCGTCGCCCGCGCGTGATGTGACCCCGCGCGCGCGCCTCCCCCCGCGTTACCCCCTCTCATTCCCCCGCGCCGCGAGTGACCGTTCTGCAACGATTTTAAATAGGATAAAATATGCCATTGAAAAAAAAAATAACACCCAATTTTTTTGGTTAAATGGACTCTCCTAGTAATACCTAAGCCCTGGAAAAATTTTTGGGTGAAAAAATTTCACCCTGTATATTTTATAGTATTAAGTACATTAGTTAATGACACTAAACCAACTATTTTTTTAGGTTTTTGGAATGCTTCTAAAGAAGAGTTCAATATACCAAATGTCACAGGAATTATACATTTTGGTTTTGACAACATCTTACCTGCACTTCTGCAAGATAACGGATATTTAATGGCTAATATTTTACCAATAATGAACATAAAAAACCCAAATAACACAATTTGGGAAAAAATAATAAAAACCACACCAACAATAAAAAGTAGAAGTGTCAAAGTAACATGCCCGCCAAAACTCTTTTAGTTGTCAGTTTTCAGTTTGACAAGTAATATATTATGTCAGCGTGTTCCTAAACTGTTACCAGTATACTGGCCTAATCACTTAGACCAATGATCGCTTAGCTTTTGATTTATGTCACACTTGACAGTACACTGAGATTTTTTAGAAACACAACCCATATGTAGTCAGTAGTGCCAACCTGCAGATAATTTCAGATCGGTGGGGAACCAATAGAAAATCTAGAAGTGTCTATCGTCGCGCCGTCTGGTGGAGATCAAAAAAAAGAAAACAACCCATTTAAGGTAGCACAGTAAGGGTAATGAGGCAACACTAATTTGCATTAGTGCCAACATGACGGCAAAGGAACTATTTGATGAAACGCACTATAGTACCAACAGAATTCCCACTCGCGAAACCCGTTTAAAGAAATAACGACTCATGCAGCATGCTACGATACTATAAAGTTCAAATTCCGACCGCGCAGTGCTAGGTGCCTACAATTATATTTACCTACATGTGCGCTCTCTTTCTATCGCGTAAGAGGTACCTTTTTTAACAAAATCAAGATTGTCACCTTTTAGAAAATAAAATAATCTTCTTTTAATTACTATAGCTACTAATAGCAATCTTTTTTATAGTAATAATCAAATTTTAGTAACCCAACCTATATTTTATAAAAGTTTTATATTCGATTATAGTGCAGGAGCTGGTCTGGAATTTTTTACAACTTAAACATAGTAACTTGTGTTTATTTCTGTGTAGTATGTGGTTTGTTTGTAACAAATTGGTTTATTTGCTATGTTTTTGTATTATTTTTTTTATCTTTTTTTTTGTATTTTAAAGTTTTAAATTACCTTATTAAAATATTTCTTTGACCTTTTCTCAATTGTTCATATTTATCAGATTAATAACGATTCTGTCACAGCGGTTAAATCAGTACGTAGATATGTGCGACGAAAAAATCTTGCGCGTGCGTCACCGCTCGCTTGTGAGTCCCTAATGATCTGCCCCTTTAAAGGGGTACTTACATTTCGATACCTACACGCGCGAGTGGGACAGGCCTGACTCTAGTATAAATTGTGTCAAAAGCGAAGCGTAGGGTTGCCTGTATTTAAAGAAAAGTCATTTAATCCACACTCTTCTTTGCCAAGCTGTACACAAGAATATTCTTTTCCCGCCATTTATACTTGACACTGGCCATGGTTATATAGCCGAAGTGCCATAAGAAAAAAAAAAACACAATTGACATCTCCAGATTGTCAGTTGTCACCTCTGTCTCAGGAAATCAGCGAAGCAATTATAAAACGCGACATTTTATTGCTTTGTTTACGTGTTTATTCCAAGTTTATTATTTTATAAAACTAATGTGTATTATTTAATTATAATCAAGTGCTTTACTCGATAATAATGGAGAACAAGTTTCTGATAAATAACTTGGGGTAAGCGTATTCCACAATCTAGAACGCACAAAAAAGTTCTTAACTCCCTGACCTCCTTAGTTATCCATTACATTGCAAGGTTTTTAACTTTGTGTAGTCTTGTTTTACAACATCACTTATCGTCTACCTCAGTTTGCTCACTGTACTTAACTATTCAAAGCACTCCTATTGAGTGTGTATCTTTATTTTGTACTTAATTGACATTTTAAAGAGATCGTCCGTATTATTTCTTACTATGACTACATGAATAATGTTTTTTTTTTTTCATCTTAAAAACCCACCATTTATGTTCTTAACCTATCCACTTCAAGAAAATGCTTGCATAATCAAAGTATGAAAGTAGGTGACTGCTATATTCCAAACCAGTTTCTACATGGATATAAAAACATAAATTACATAATAATGCACATAGAACACCCTCTTTGGGTCTAAAAAAAGGTAAATAAATGCAGAAGTTTCTAGAAAGCTTATATTTTAGGAAGATACTTTTACTCAACTTTTTATCTAATTACTGTAGGAGAATATTGACCCTCTGTTACAATACAATTTAATCTTTCTGTAAACAACCATAGTTTACTATGATTGTACAGAATGGAGTATGTAATAAGTCTACATTAAAATAAAACACCTGGTGTCAGTGTTATAAATCTGCATTAAAACAAAATATACCCCATGTTTTAATATTGTTTTTTTTTCCTTATTTTTTCCAACACATTCTGCATTTATTCCTTCTTATTAAAAACACATTTCAAATGTATGTACTTATTGCCTAAAGTCTATACATATAATATATAAACATGTCTGTAAGATCTTTTTATGCTTCACCAGAATTACCCTTAATTCTATAAGCTTGCCTGATTGAAACTGATAAAAAGATACTGTTAAAACAAATCCTCTCTATTCTGCACTGCTGCTAAGATAAAAGAAATAACCTTAGTATTGATGTTTCACAAAACCCCAACATAATATTTTATAAGTTATAAATTCAGAATGTAAGGCTGGTTTTATCGCTAAGCGTTTCGGCAGCGCCGTTGGAGCGCGCGCTCGACAGAATGTTCAATGAAATACTACATTATGCTAAATTATGTATTAAATTCAGTCAATAATATATTTTAATATAAAGTATTGATGACTTTTTTGTTCACTGTAATTTTTGAAGTTGTGGCAGTACCCACAATTCCCCTAACATTCCTGCATCGCGCTATCGAAGTTTTCTAAGTGCGTCGGTATATATACGACAGCTGAAATGTATCACGCGGGCTCCGGCCTGACTGAGCATACCACCTCGCTCGGTCAGAAGATCTTCCTTTAGCGTCCCCACGCACATTCCCACAAAGTCATCAGAAAATTTTGTTAAAGATACACACATGTCTGTGAGATATAAAAATACCTCTATTATCATAGCTCATCAAAACGCTCATTATGGGCATATTACACAATACAAGGGCAAATTATATCAAATTAAAAGATCCATTATCATATTATGTTATAAACAATGTAGATAAGCTGAATTAATTTTAGTATTGTCCTTAGAATAAAGATTTACTGATATGTTGGACCTAATGCTCTGTTACTCAAAATGTAGAAAATTTCAAATAATATTCATAGCCGATGGAAAAGATCCGACTTAAATGTGCCATATAAATCACATCTAATGTAGATATCAAACTAAACATTATACTGTGTATTGTATCACTACTAAGATAATCTACATTGTAGACTATCTAAGAGAGATTAGAGCCAGATTTCTTTTTCAGATTAGCTACCTTTTTAGTGGAAAAATACCAAATTCCTATTGGATATGACGTTCATTTCGCATTAAGTTAATGGCAACGAGTTGGCAATGTTATAAAAACTTGTGCTAATTATTTTTTTAAATGTTGTTATTGTGATTTGTGATTGCGATACGAGCGTCAGTGGCGCAGGCGCAAAGTTCAAATGAGCACGACGTCACAACATGGCCAACTGGCAAATAGTAATTAATAAGGATAGGTATTAGATATCGATATTTTATCGATGCGCTATCGAAAAACTAAAGGTACAGTTAACACATGCTTATTTCAAGCACGCAGCATGCTTAAACCGAGCAAATGCTGATTACGAGCATGTGTGTCAAATGTCAATGCATTGCTCAAAATAAGCATGCTTATTTCGAGCATGCTCAAAAATCGGCGAAATCACGTTCGATGTTATCTGTACTAAAGCTACAGTTACACACGCTCAAAAACAGCATGCTTATTAGCATGCTTACAACAAGCATGCTATTTGAACTCGATACACTTGCTATTAAGCATGCTTTTTATAAGAGAAAACCTGTCCACACATACTTAAATCACGCCCCCGCCACCCGCGCCGCAGGTAGCATGCTCGAAAATCGCAAGCCGGTCGATTTTTGAGCATGCTCGAAATAAGCATGCTTATTTTAAGCTATGACACACATTATTCATATTGACACACATGCTCGTAATCAGCATTTGCTCGGTTTAAGCATGCGGCGTGCTTGAAATAAGCATGTGTAACTGTACCTTAAATCCTGTGCTAAAAGCACTCAATGCTCGTGCGAGCCTGCTCAATGTCGTTCGAGGTCCGCAGGTTATCGCTGAGGTTTTAAGTTTTAACTTGTCCTTTGCTCGACGTCACGAATCGATGTTCCACTCGGTTCGAGTTATCGAGTGTACTCGTAAATCGCCCGCGGGCCGCGATTCGGCACCAGTCTGTGCGCGGTAGTGTGGCGGGTAGCACGCGTTACGCCACATCTTCCTTATCACGTAGATAATAAGTTTCATTGTGCGAAATGACAGTGGATTTGGAGTGCGCCGGGCCCATGGAGACTAATTCCCTGCTTCCCGACAGGAAGGGCAGTCACACGGGGGTGACCATCGTGCCGGCGCAGACCAAGAGGCTGACACATCTGCCCAAGCGGCCGCCAGTGGACCTGGCGTTCACGGACCTCACGTACAAAGTCCGGGAAGGACGCAAGAGCAGTAAGTTTTTTTTAATTTTCCAAGGTATTATGCCAAGACGTGATGCATGAGTGGTTAGGATATTTGATAAGGTACCTTCATTTTGTTTTATCTGAATCGTTACCTAAAACTAGCGCATCCTTAATGTGTTTGTGGCTGAATTTAAATGACTTATTTGTTTTACAAAGTTGGAAAACATTATGTTTGTTAATTACAATGGAATGTCCATATCATGAGAAAATCTTCCAAATATAAAACATAGTAACAATAAAACAATTCTTTTGTTCAGTCACAATTCATATAAATAGCGTATAAAATAATTTAAAAATACTTAAGTACTTATTTAAAACATTGTTTATCAATTTGTTATATACATTTATTGTTGAAACACTCAAATCTACAGTCAAAACTGTATACTTAGGGCCTGTTTCACCACTTTCTGATAAAGTGGCGAATAGGCTATTCACAACTTTTTTGACAGATTCTCCATACTCTATCTGTCAAAGTAAGTGGTGGATAGCCTATTTGGCACTTATCAGGAAGTGGTGAAACAGGCCCTTACTATCTTTGTTTATCATCTAAATATAAGTACCTCATTATTTCTTGATTTGTTGCTAAGTACGAACAAGTTGCGAAAAGGTATTCGCATAGTTTTACAGATAACAGAACTCATGTTTCCATACAAATTTTCATTTAATTGATTATACTGGTTTCGTATTTACGTCAGAGGAAGTAAAACATATCTATACTTCTATACTAATATTATAAAGCGGAAGAGTTAGTTAGTTTGTTTGTTTGAACGCGCTAATCTCAGGAACTACTGGTCCGATTTGATAAATTCTTTCAGTGTTAGATAGTCCATTTATCAAGGAAGGCTATAGGCTATATTTTATCACGCTAAGACTAATAGGAGCGAAGAAATAGAGGAAAATATGTAAAAAACGGGGGGAAATTATTTGAAAGGGCTTATTTAAACGCGCTAATCTCAGTAACTACTGGTTCGATTTGAAAAATTCTTTCAGTATTAGATGGCCCATTTATCGAGGAAGGCTATAGGCTATATTTTATGATTTATCACGCTAAGACTAATAGAAGCGAAGAAATAGAGGAAAATGTGGAAAAAACGGGGGAAATTATTTGAAAGGGCTTATCTCACGAACTACTAGAGCAATTTTTCTGTTATTTGGGTCAGATAAGAAGTAGACCACGTGAAGGATCATAGGCTATTTTTTGTAGACTGATTTGTCTGTGAAATATCTAATTTACGCGGGCGAAGCCGCGCGGAACGTCTAGTAATGATATTTTTCATCATTTTCAAAACTTAACATATTCTAGTAACAGTTACATAATAAAATAATGGTGAGGCTACTGTATCAGTTGTTGACTTTTTGCATACTCAATAACAATATTTAATTATCTAATCTAGTTATCGATATTTCAAAAGATATTACCCAAATCAATACAGCCATGACCGAAAAAAAGAACATTTAAACCGAGGGTATTAAACAGGCCTATAGACAGTATGCTCTAGAATCTAGAAGCACCAGAATAAGCATTGACGGATTAAGACTACTTGATGCCCTAAGCAATCCATGCCCTTAGGGGGGCCCCCTCTCCGTATGTCAACTAAAATCGGTCTTTAAATCTTTACCGCCTAGAAAAATTTAGTTTTTTTTTAGAAAATTTTTTGGTGTGGTTTTTGGTGACGTATTGAGAGTGATGCCCTAAGGACGGATTTTTTTTGTGCTTCCTCAGACGTGATGCTCTAGGCAATTGCTTAATTTGATTAAGGGTTAATCCGTCACTGAGAATAAGGTAGTATTCAGTACTTAGTGTCCAAATTTCTACAAACCTATATCACCACAGAAAGGTTTCTTTCTACGGAAGGATAAACAATGACAGAGAGGAACTTTGTCATTTTGTCCCTAAGATCTGTCAGTATTTCTAATATTTCGCTTTTCTACAAGCTTCTAGCTAATATAAGCGAAACAGAAAATGGTATCGTTAAGTACCTTCTCAATGTCATAGAATTATAACCTTATTGACATCGTTGCTCAATGTCGGAATTTCTCCATACATTATTTTCCTTTCATTCTTTGTACCATCAGAGAAATTGTTCCATCAGATGGTGGAGCTACATTATTTGGTCGTATTATGTCAAGTCAATGTTTTAAATCGTGATTCATCGGCTGGACATGAGTCTTGAGTCTTGACATATTAATCCGATTAAATTATCCTCAAGACTGATAATCTTTTGTGTAGCTGTATGTTCTATAAATCTATACATTCATGTCTTAAATTTGGACAAAATCTGTACTGATAATATACCTCTAGTATAGTTGCTGGTAATCATGAACCTCGAGAGTTCATTTCCGTTATCTTTTTTATGACAGATGTTTTTCTTTGTTTAAAATTGAATTTCTGGCTTTGATTTTTCGAGACAAAGGACATCAGTGACAGCTGAAGGTTCGAAGACATTTTCTTTGTTTTCAAATCAAAACAACTGAGTGGCGTTTAAACTCAATTTTAATAACCTTTTGCTAATGAATTATGATTAACTAGATGACGCCCGCCCGCAACTCCGTTGCGCCAAAATTTGGTTCAGCGGTTTGAGCGTGAAGAGGTAACAGACGACAGACAGACAGACACACTTTCGCATTTATAATATTAGTATGGAAGTATGGATTATATTAGATTGTTTAGTCTATTGCGCTCCATGCGATTGAAACTCGTCTCCAAAACGAATGTATAACTTTTCCAAGCGGCTCATCGGATGACAATATGGCTTTTCTATACTAATATTATAAAGCGGAAGAGTTTGTTAGTTTGTTTGTTTGAACGTGCTAATCTCAGGAACTACTGGTTCGATTTGAAAAAATCTTTCAGTGTTAGATAATCCATTTATCGACGAAGGCTATAGGCTATATTTTATCACGCTAAGACTAATAGGAGCGAAGAAATAGAGGAAAACGTGGAAAAAACGGGGGGAAATTATTTGAAAGGGCTTATTTGAACGCGCTAATCTCAGGAACTACTGGTCCGATTTGAAAAATTCTTTCAGTGTTAGATAGCCCATTTATCGAGGAAGGCTATAGGCTATACTTTATCACGCTAAGACTAATAGGAGCGAAGAAATAGAAGAAAATGTAGAAAAAGCGGGGGAAATTATTTGAAAGGGTTTATCTTACGAACTACTAGAGCAATTTTTCTGTTATTTGGGTCAGATAAGAAGTAGACCACGTGAAGGATCATAGGCTATTTTTAACCGACTTCCAAAAAGGAGGAGGTTATATGTTCGGCTGTGGTTTTTTTTTTTTTTTTTTTTTTTTTTTGTATGTACAACGATTACTCCGCCGTTTGTGAACCGATTTTCAAAATTTTTGTTTTGTTCTATTAGGTTTCCCTCCAATTTGGTCCCATTTTCACAAAAGTGGTGATCTGATGATGGGATCCATGAGTAATCGAGGGAACTCCTCAAAATTTATATGGAAACATATGATGATTTTGGTTTTATGAGAAGTATCCTAAGCATATGCTAACCAAAACGCAAGATTTTGCACCAAGGTGTACTATGGTTCCGAAGATACTAAGAGAACTCCGGATTCCTTATAGATACAAGTTTGGGGGTTTAGGCGCTGTTTTAAGAACTGAAAGCATATGCTACTATGGAAATTACATTCATCATCATCATCATCATCATCATTACCGCGTCAGGGTCACCAGTGTCACATGGTTGTATATTGATACAATATGCCCGCCCCCACAACACCATAATTATATCATCACGTTATGTCCTCATAATAATTGGTACTTTTCATAGCGATTTTAATAAAAATATAATGTTGTTTCAAAATAAATGATTCAAGTTCTAAGCGACTTATGTACCGCAAAATTGAACATAACAAAGTCAACCTTAACTCCAGAGCGTGAGGCACACATTTGACATTACTTTTGAGATTCGAAAGAAAAAAGAGAAGTAAGTTGCTTTGATAGGTACTACACTAGTTTAACTATTAACCCATCAAGCCCAAGCGGCACCCGGCTGCCGCATAACAATTAAAAATCTATTGTGTCTGCGATTCCCACGATCGAGATAAAAAATTGAACCATAAGTATGAAAATATTTACATAGGAAAACAATCTACATCGTAATAGGAATAAGAAACACAATCGCATTGAGTGTGACTCTTAACAAATTGTAATAAGATAGGTACGTAGAATATACGCGATGGTTTACTAGGTAACTAAAAGGAGTGAAATTATTATTTTTAACAAAAAATTAAAACCGATTTCCAAGGTAAAAACAATTATAAAATCCTTATAATATGAACTAAAAAGTATTAAATAACGTTTCCTATCTAATAGTGTCTTTTTCCGAATTCGGCTAAACCTCAACTATTTCTGTACTCAATCTTCATAATTTTGAAGTCGGTGCCAGTTCCAAAAGTTTCAAATACCTATTCTGTCAGAGAACTGAAGATTCAGCTATATCTGGTACCGACTTCAAAATGATGAAGATTGAGTACAGAAATAGTTGAGGTTTAGCCGAATTCGGAAAAAGGCACTATTAGATAGGAAACGTTATTTAATACTTTTTAGTTCATATTATAAGGATTTTATTATTGTTTTTACCTTGGAAGTCGGTTTTATTTTTTTGTTAAAAATAATTCGTAGACTGATTTGTCTGTGAAATATCTAATTTACGCGGGCGAAGCCGCGCGGAACGTCTAGTTGTTAATAAACCGAGAACCGAGAACGGGATCTAGAACAACCAATTCACTAATACTCAATTTAACCATGAAAATTTCAGGACCATTAACTTATTAAAAGATTATTTATTCCACATCCATTCGGAAGGACTCTGGCGAGAAATAAGAAACCAGGTTGCTAGCCCGTAGTGCTGTGTGATACTGTATACTAAACAATCTAATCATGCGATGGCCAAGTCGATCTATTTATTTAAAAACGTAAAAGATTTTTAATCTTGATATAATAATAACTTACGTAAAAACTTAAGACAGAAGTTCCCTTAAGTAGAGACTGAATAAATTAACCGACTTGGTATTACAGACATGGATCTCACAACTTTTTACGGTATAGAAAAACTGAGTTGCGAGACTTGGTTTTTTACAGGATGTTTTTACAAGAATACAGTTATGGCGTAAAGAAACAAGATCAAAGTTCAGTTTGTAAATAAACACCCCGCCTGAGTGAATGTTTACCGGTAACGTGAAATTTCCATCAGATAGTTCCTGAAGGCCGATATGGAATGATTTAAGAGCTTGGTTAACTTTCAACGATTCACTTTTGCGTTTTTTTTCACGTTTCAAAATTCAGTACAAAATTTCAAAATACCGCATAGTATATTTACCATTGTTGAGCAAAAAAAAAAAAAAAAATTAAAGCTATTTTATTTTATTATTCTCAGTAAAATAAAATAAGTAATTTTATGTTAAAATGTTTACAACGGCAACATTCGCTTTTATTAATTGCAATATCAAAATAATAATATGTACCTAATGAGTTTTGAGTTTTTTTTCAAAATAATTAGCAAGTTGCACGTCGCGTATTTCTACTGGTAGACTACTGCAATTCTTTTTACTACCATGAGGGTTTTTATTGTTCGTGACAAGGATTTGACACGAAAAGTGGTAGATATAGGAAAATGTCGGGAAATTCTTATGTACAGTTGTTGAAAACCCGGGCAGGTCTTCAACTGTATCTAGCGGTAAATAAACTATTGAAAACCGTCATTTACATATAATATTTATTGAAATAAAAATATTATTTCGTAATCACATCTTAAAGTACTTATTGTATTAACGTAATTATTTGTAATATTATTCACAAAATAAAAAATACACGTGTATCATGAGAATTGAGATCCATTATTATTATTCACTATTACATTGTTTATTTGTCTAACGTTTACTTAAGTTCTCATTAGTACAATACTTAAGTAATTGATAATAATGAAATAAGTGTACCTAATTAAATATTGTTTGTGTAGTATAAAAATATATAATAAAATATTTATTTTATGTAAGAATATTTTTAAAAGCTTTTGCCTTTCGACAAGGTCTTAAAGAAACTGTACAGTTTAAGTTTTTACAAAGTGGTCACATCGCAATGAGACGGGCTATGAGTAGGGCATCGAAACCCGGACCCAATTTTCAAAACCCGGGTTTCGGGTTTTTTGTTTGATGAAAACCGGGTACCCGGGTTTTTCGGGTTTTTTCGGGTTTTTTATAAATTCAAAAATTAACAATGCGAAAATACTTTACACATGATTTTCTGCGATTGCCATCACCTATCCAGTAAAATACTATTTAAATACCATTGTCTGGGGTCGCAGCAGTGCCCAACCAATTCTCGAGTAAGCTGGCACGGCCGTATCATACTTTTATCGATGCAACTATTTTACCTCTCCTATATTTTGGATCTTATCAAAGCTAGGGATTAAGATTTTCGGGCCAAGATTAAGTATAACAACAAGCTTCACCTCCAAATTACATATAATATTATTTAATGTATTTGTATTTTATGAAATATATAAAAATGTATCCAGAATTTTTGAAGACATTAAATGGAAGAATAACCTTAAATATAAAACGTATGCCAACAAATCTTTATTTAATCTTTTACATTTTTATTGCTGATTGTCAAATTATTAATAATCATTTAGTCCTAATTGATGTTGGCATACTTTATACCTGTAATTAAATTATGGTGCCTAGTTTTTACCTAAAATTGCCTTTTGTCTGCCTTGCTACGGTATGAAGCCGAATGTTCTTTGCAATTTAAGGTAACTTTTCGCTGTCATCGAACTTACTAAAAAAATTTTACATTACTGAAAAATCTTACATTACACTACACCTCAAAGCTTTTTGTAGTTATTAGTTCTAGTCACAATAGACAGATTTCATGTCAGATAACCATGTAATTGATCAGAACAGACCACGTGGCAAATACGGAAGGTTGCTTTTAATGAGTTTTGAAGATTAACCATGGTGGCATGGTGTTACACACAAGAATTTGTCTCTGGCGCTGATGCTGATAAAAACTCGGCTTATATTTCATCTGGGTTCACTAAAATCACGTGTTTTAATAATTCCGCAGTGAGTATGACATCCATGGACGGCCAAGGAAAGCCATCATTCGTCCTATTATGTGTTACCAACATCAGTCTCTCAAGCAATGAAAAGCAATCTGCCGCATTTGCCAGACTGCAATACTGGAATACAAAATGGTTTCACATCATACTGGATGGAAACTCCTCTGCATTGTTTTGTCAGTTTCTAGGGGCTCTCTTGGAACCTTTTTACTGATTGCATTGTCTTAATATTGTCGTTATTTTTTATATTGTGAATATAACAAATAATGATAAAAAGCATAACGACAAATAAAAATCTCTTTTAAGGTTTTTAGTAAGTTAGAAGACTGAAAATAGTGACTTTAAATTGCAAAAAAGACTGGGCGTCATACACTGGGCAGCAGGGCACAAAAAATATTTTTTAGTAAAAATACTGTATGCCAAACATCGATCAGTATAAATTATTACTATTTATTTGACAATCAGCAATAAAAATATCTCATTCAAATGAAAATTTCAGTTTATAAAACGAAATAAAGATTTGTTGACTTATCATTGATTTTTTATGACTGTAGAATTCCGAATTTTATCGTTTCTAAAACAATCATAGATATATGATTGTTTTAGAAACGATAAAATTCGGAAAAGTGTTTTAATAATATGTTTTATTAAATACCAAAAAATAAGCTATCATTCTTCCATACACACTGCCTTCAAAAATTCCTGACAGGTTTTTAGATATTCCAAAAAATACAAATATCCCTAAGACTTTGTTGATGGGTGTATTTTATCAGCAACGGTCCATACAAGTTCCAACGTTTTGTCACTAACTAGTGACTTGCCCGTCATCAAAAGTCTACGGTATTTTCAGCAGACTTAGAACCCTTTGAAGCTGTCCACATCTTATTTTGTAAGCCTTTGATCACATAATAAAGAAAACTGTGGTCAATCACTGAATGTTGATTGAAAACTATAAAATAAGTTTAACAAGACTTGCTTTTATGAAATTTGAAAACTTTTTGCGATGGATAGATTGTTTGAAGAGACTTGGCTTTTTTACATTGAATAGTTTTGGTAGGATTTTCAAAATATTATTATTAATAATATTTTTGTGACAATTAGTCTTTAATGCTCTTGAAACGAAACTTTTAGGTACTTTAAAATATTATATTTTGTTTAATTATGACCAATAGAAATAATTAAACCTATACTTATATTATAAAAATAAAGAATTTGTATGTTAGTTTGTTATAAATACCTTAATTCAGGTCTTGCCTTTAATAATTATCAAAAAAACGAAAAACCGGAAAAGCTCGAAAAACCCGGGTTCCATTTTTGAAACCCGGGTTTTTTCGTGATCCCCAAAACCCGGGTTTTCCCGGGTTTTCGGGTTTCGGGAAAACCCGGTCTCGATGCTCTAGCTATGAGGGAAAACTCTTAACTTTTTCTCTGATTCTCGATCAGTTTTCTCCCAAAGTTATTCTGTTTAACCTTCTTCTATATTTCAAAAGGACTTTCAATTGCTGTTATATTTGCTGCTGTTATTATATTGTTTCAAAGACAAAGATCCAGATTTCGCCATGTGTGGATGGGCAATATCGTCATAAGCGCAAAGTCTAAATCGCCTGATGTCATACACAAAGAGCTGCATGATACTAATGAATAATTTATTAATTCAAATTGGAACGTAACCTAAATATCAAATTCATTATCGTGGTAAATTGGTGATAAGAACTGATATTTTCAATGGACACGTCTATTACAACAATGATACCTTCGTTAGAAAGATACATTTTTAGAATCTAGAACATTAGCTGTTCTGGGTAAATGCTCTCCAGTCCTTTCACAATGTCTGTGAAATTTCTCCAGAGTCCAGATGATTTGGAGATTGTTCCATGTACATTTCTGAAGTACAGTCTCCCAAAAATCCATACAGATAATATTTTAAAGAGGGAAATAGGATTGATTACTATGATTGTACTAATAAACCACTGGTCTAATTTTGATAGAATATGCACGAATATCGAGACTACGGAGGACAAGATCTACTGCTGAGTGCACAATAAAATTTGATTGAAAAGGGTTGATGTAGCCTCAAATTTTATGAATCGATTCACTGTTAAAACTGCAATATAAAGCAAACCAGCTAAATTACTATGCAATGCAAAGAGGTTTTTGTTCGTCATAATGATTTAGTGGTTACGCTTGTGAAGATCGCTGTAAGAGCAAAAACCTTGATAACGAAATAATTATTTCAACCGCATGTATTACCAGATATTATGATACAGTATCATGATCATCAGGACCAACAGCTGCTGAGCTAGTTTTTTCAACGTGAGGGATTGTCTTTTACTGTTTGTGCATTAGTAATGTCCTTGGGAACACTTTACATACGTTGTCATTAAGATTGGGCCGATCGAAACAGTATTTTCTTAAGGCGAGGTAGTCCCTTAAATTAGGTCGATGTCTGTTAGTACGAATATCGACGTAAAGGACATTAAAATAACATTAATTGATATGAATGTTATTTTAATGTCCTTTACGTCGAATGATGTCTGATGCGCGCCTTGTACAGTGGCGGTTACGACGCTCGCCGCGTCCTTGATAGAGCGAAATAGGAGAAAAAAAACCTTTTGTTTTTAGTATTACACAAATTAAATATATCAAATGGTTTAGGTTATGTTATGACAAATGTACTACATTTTTTGTTTTTCTAGAAAGTGTGTAATTTAGCCATACAACAGCGTTAATAATAGTCATCTTTGAGTTTTTTTTCTATCGAGCAGAATTTTTCAAATTTGTGTACTGATATATCTATTCGTATGGTAAAAAATATAAATATAGTAAAAATTCGTATAAAAAAAATAATGACATTTCCTTTACAAAAAACATTATTAAAAAAAACCATTTTACGTAGTTGCAACAACCACTGCACCTTAATGCAGCACAAACCACCTGGACAATAGACGCTCAATTTTGAGAATACTGGCCTTACTTATCGCAAGAATTTTATTGTACTTGTGAAAAGTGACTTGGCTTTCTTGCTGAAGATAATAGTGAATATAGCTTCTGTGGACTAGATTAAAGAACAGGATAAATGGTTTATAACTTAGGCCACAGGTCCGGTATATCTTTGGAACGAATGAAATTCAATAGAGTCTTTGTTTATGCCATCTGACATCTGCAAGTAGCGTTTACGTTGGCGTCAACGCTGGTGTATAATTATGGATCAATTAAAACATAATTGTTATAGATTTGCACGTTCATGTGAGTTCAGCCATTTGTAATTGTCACGTGCACAGTTATTTTACAGCAGAGTTTTAATGGCAGTGATCCTTATGTCAAGGCAAAACTTATGTCACAAGTTACATGGACTTAGGGCCTGTTTCACCACTTACCGTATAAGTGCCGGATATTAGAGCAGGGGTCACCAATTAGTTTCGCTCGGTCCATTTTAAGAAATGAAATGACCTTCGCGGTCCACACAATTAATATAAAACAAATTTATTAAACAAAGGTAATTACGGAAATTTATTTACATATCAATGAGAAAAGTGACAATTTTTGTTGCTTGTTTGGCATGAAATTTGTGCAAGCTCTTGACATCCTGGAGATGTTCATGAGTAAGTCAAGACCGAAATTTAATTTTAACGAAGTTCATCTTCGAAGATGCTTGGTCCGCACACATTGGGTCGGCGGTCCGGATGCGGACCGCGGTACGCCATTTGTTGACCCCTGACATAGAGTATACTCTATCTGTCAGATAAGTTGTGGATAGCCTATCCGGCACTTATCAGTAAGTGGTGAAACAGCCCCTTAGGGCCTGTTTCACCACTTCCTGATAAGTGCCGGATAGGCTATCCACCAATTAACTTGACAGATGAAGTATGGAGAATCTGTCAAAAAAGTTGTGGATAGCCTATCCGGCACTTTATTAGAAGGTGGTGAAACAGGCCCTTAGTCTCTATATTCTGAGAGGCCACAATGTTACGATGCGTTTTATTTTTTTGCGATTGCGTCGCGTCATCGCAACTGTATAACGAAATGCGTTGCGATGATGCGAGTGACAGAAAATCTCTTTCGTGCCGAAATATTACCTCAACAAGGGCTGAGGCCAACAATATTGATCATTTAGAGCGCTTCACCTTCATTAATGGGAGGCCATTATTTTTGTCTCCGTCAAAACCGGAAAATCGATGCACCGGACCCACAAGAGACGAGCAAAATATTTACCGCACTGTTCAGTATTGCACATTGGATCTAAGTAACGATGGCAAATATGTTTATTTTCTGGTCATAGAAAAGCTTGCGCAGTGAATCATAATAATATGAGTCAGCTGTGTGAAATCTACGACTCTTTTATCAGCAACCATATTATTATGTTGCGTAAATCATATTGTTTGTCGTAATGCTCTAAAATTTATATTGTGTCCATTATCTAGTCATAGAGAGCAGCTGTCTGTTACCTGTGAATGGTAGAGGAGAATGGTAGAGAATGGTAGAGAGGTTTGGTATAAATGGGCCGGCTTGATCGTGCAAAATTATTGAGATTATTACCTGTCCTCCTGTATCTTCTGAGGCTACATTCCATGCATTATATTGATGACAGGTCCCTTGTTCTGTTATCCCATGCTAAGCATACGGATACGAACTATACTATAGAAGAAATCTATGAGAATAGACAAATGAAAGTTAACAAACAAATCTACCATTTTGTCCCTAATATTATGTATCAGTATAATTATTCTTTTCAATTTTCACTGTGCTCTGCTAAGCACCTTTATTGGCTGATATTGTCTAGTAGTTTCGTTAAGTCTTGTGTTTTAGTAGAGTACTAGATGTCCCGCGCGGTTTCGCCCGCGCAAATAAGGAATTTTACGAAAACCGTACATTTTTCCGCAACAAAATAGCTTATGTCCCTTCACGTGGTCTACTCTGTATCTGTGCCAAATAACATAAAAATTACTTCAGTAGTTCGTGAGATAAACCCTTTCTGATAAATTTCCCTGTTTTAACCACATTTTCCTGTTTCCTCGGACCTATTAGTTTCAGCGTGATCATATTATATTATAGCCTATAACCTTCATTGATAAATGAGCTATCTAACCCTGAAATATTTTTTTTAATCGGATCAATAGTTCCTGAGATTAGCGCGTTCAATCAAACAAACAAACTCTTCAGGTTTATAATATTAGTATAGACTAGATGTTCCGCGCGGCTTCGCCCGCGTAATTTAGGAATTTCACGGAAACCGTACATTTTTCCGCAAAAAATTGCCTATGCCCCTTCACGCGTGGTCTGTTCTTCATGTGTGCCAAATAACATAAAAATTGCTTCAGTAGTTCTTAAGATAATAAGCAATTTCAAATAATTTCTCCCGTTTTCTCCACATTTTCCTCTATTTCTTCGCTCCTATTAGTCTTAGCGTGATAAAATATAGCCTATAGCCTTCCTCGATAAATGGGCTATCTAACACTGAAAGAATTTTTCAAATCGGACCAGTAGTTCCTGAGATTAGCGCGTTCAGACTTCAGACAAACAAACAAAAAACAAACTCTTCCGCTTTATAATATTAGTATAGATAACTACACATGTCGGAAGCCTATACAAGCTTAATCTGACACGCTCGAGCTTGTCGCGAAATCCCCTCTGCCCCTCCCTAACTATTAATTAGAATTGCAAAGCGAGTTTTAAGTTATGCGACAACGCGCAAGGGTTTTCCGAAGATTCCTTGGGCTTACGTAGATTTCTTTCTTCTCAGAAAGGATATCTTGGATTTCCTATTTTTATTCATACGGCAAAAGCTTTTTTACATTATTTTTATTTTTATAAACCTAGTTTATTCTAATGTTCTACATCATTAGCACGTCATATTGAAAACCGGTTAAGATTTAAGTATTCTTTAAATGAAAATAAAAGCATTTATAATGGAAAATCCAGTTTAGTTTAGTGAATTGATCGTCAATCAATGTAATCTGGCTTTTTTGTAAACACGCTTTTATTATTTCGGGCTGTACCATGTATGTAACGGAATCTTTGAGCACGATTTTTACCTATCTCCAGTAGGTAGTCTAATTAATTCGAAACTTTGCGTACGTTGTAATTAAGCGTGAATGACAAAGCAATAATGTTAAAATTTTTAAATAAAAAAGCGTGATTTTTAGTTTTTTAACCTATTGTTATTTGTGTTGAGAATTGTTGCACATTTTTGAGTGCGGCTGTAAGAGTGTTAAAAAGTATCTAGAGTTCTTTTGTTGTAACACATCAGATGGTCAGCCGTCACCCGTAATTTTTTTTACGTGCATATTTATATTGAGAACATTAATTGTGTTGAGATCAATATCTGACTGGTTAATGTCTTTTCCCCAGATGAGAAGACGATCCTCAAGTCAGTGTCGGGGCGGCTGCGGTCGGGGGAGCTGACCGCCATCATGGGACCGTCCGGCGCCGGCAAGTCCACCCTCCTCAACATACTCACAGGATACAAGTAAGTTGATGCTAGATTATGTGTTTTTGTGTTGTCGGACAGATGAACTGGAATTGCTACGCTTTTCAAGACTCTTTGCAGGTTTTCATCTTAGCAGCTTAATATATTATCTTAAAAATATATATGAATCTGAATTTCTACAAAGAAGAAAGTAAAGTAACAAGGTGACGCGGTATTAGGTATACCTGCGGGCTAAAACCATTTCTACATACTTAATAATTTAGGTAATTTTTTTAAGTGCTTCAGTTATAGAAAAACTGCACTGTGCTTTTAGTGCGACTCTCTTTAGATTCTCTCATGATTGTTTTTCTTTACGTTCATTAAGAGGAAACGCTAACACTGTTTTTACATACAAACGTATTCCCCAATTTACTCCCTGGGGCCTGGACAATACGTCTAGACAAATATTTTTTTTATACAATATTGGGATCTGTTAAAGCTACGCCTGTACAGCTTGGCAAAGAAGAGTCTGACGCGGTGACGGCTGGAACTAAGAGTTTTTATTTATGACAACACTACATTACTTGTCAACTCTAGTATATATTGTGTCAAAAGTGAAGCGTAGGGTTGCCTGTATTTAAAGAAAAGCGCCCTCATTTAATCCACACTCTTCTTTGCCAAGCTGTACGTTCGATTTTTTTCTAGATTTACTAATAAATAAAAAAATATGACCCTTCAAAAATCGCAAAAAATGAATGCCCCGTACCCCGCCAATCCGCCGACCATAAACAAATTTGAAAGATCTTTAAGAGGCATAGACACACTCTTCCTGAAGATATTTATAAAAATAATAATTAGATGGATTTGAAGGAGGAATCAGAGGACTACGTTACCTCGATTTACTGTATCTGTCTCTATCGCAATACACGTGCCGGCGCAGGGTGAAGCGTGATGGCAATAGTTTCTTTGTTTAAATTCTACTGCACCCGCGTTCCCTCTTAATTGCTGCGTAAAACTCTAACTCTAACTTTCGAGTAAACAAACACGACAAAGACCTTATCAATAGATCAAAAACCAAGAATCTCACAAAGCGAGGAACATGTCACGCGTGTTTTGAAATAATGTACTATTTGGACCTTTATTATAAAAATGCATGCCTTGAAACAACCGCTTATATGTTATGGTATTAACTATGATGGGTGATAGTTTTCTCAATAATCATGTTCAGAACCAACAAGCATGTTACAATAATTAAGATGCAATGTTTGTATGAAATTCTGTGACTATCTTATTTGAAGTAAAAAAGTAAATGACAAAAAATGTTATTGTGGGATATCCACAATAGATAGATATATACCATCGCGAAGTTTTCTGTAGACCTTTTCATTGTGTACACTACTTAGTACATTATTTTGATAGATCTCGTAGGGTTCAGCCTGCGTTTGCAATGTAAGCGGAAAAAAAATGTAATTACTAGACGTTCCGCGCGGCTTCGCCCGCGTAAATTAGATGTTTCACAGACAAATTAGTCCACAAAAAATATCCTTCATGTGGTCTATTTCTTATCTGTGCCAAATAACAGAAAAATTGCTCCAGTAGTTCGTCAGATAATTTCCCCCGTTTTTTCCACATTTTCCTTTATTTCTTCGCTTCTATTAGTCGTAACGTGATAAAATAAATCCTATAGCCTTCCTCGATAAATGGCCTATCTAACACTGAAAGAATTTTTCAAATTGGACCGGCAGTTCCTGATATAAGCGCGTTCAAATAAGCCCTTTCAAATAATTTCTCCCCGGTTTTTCCACATTTTCCTCTATTTCTTCGCTCCTATTAGTCTTAGCGTGATAAAATATAGCCTATAGCCTTCCTCGATAAATGGGGCTATTTAACACCGAAAGAATTTTTCAAATCGGACCAGTAGTTCCTGAGATTAGCGCGTTCAAACAAACAAACAATTAACAAACAATGAAACAAACTCTTCCGCTTTATAATATTAGTATAGATTTACGACATAACATTAGAAACCTCAAAAATAACAGCATTTCTCCACTGTTTCATTAATGTTATCATACTTATAAACCTTCCTCTTCAATCACTCTATTAAAAAAAAAAACCGGCCAAGTGCGTGTCGGGCCACGCGCGCAGTATAGGGTTCCGTAGTATCGCTTTTTTGATTATTTTTGTTACTTTTATGGTTTAGTTTTTGATAATTTTTGTATGGTCAATGAATGTACATTTATAACGTATTTAACACTACTAACAACATCATCTCAGTAACGTTCAAAGGAATTTGAACGAAAAGTTCCTTTATACTTAGCCGAATACATTTTTTTTAGTTGATCGACTATAACTCAATAACCTATGAAGTCTTCTTAGCCGTGATAGTTTTCTTTTTAAATTCAGCATATTTCCTACTCCTGTGATTTTTTTCACATTTACAGAAGCAACCGTTTAGCTGGTAGAAGGGGGGGACACTGGACTCTTAACGAATTTTTCCACTTTAAAACTTCAAATTTCACAAATGGATCCCTAAATCGAAAAATGGTCTATGAATACTCATAATAATTTAAAAAAACCTATCCAACGACACCCCACACGGTGGGGTGGACGCGAAAAACAAACACCTCCGCTTGATGTGTAGGGGAAGTACCATAAAAAAATATTTTAATAAGATTTTATATACCATTTTGTCGGCATAATTAATATGTGCATTCATGCCGAATTACAGCTCTGTAGGTCCTATAGTATCTGAGCAAAACCGCGGACAGACAGACAGACAGACGGACAGACAGACGGACGGACAGACCGAAACTATAAGGGTTCCTTGTTGAATACGAAAAGACTAAAAACCGCATCAAAATCCGTTGCGTAGTTTTAAAGATAAAAGGGAACAACCCTGACATAGGGACAGAGAAAGCGACTTTGTTTTTACTATGTAGTGAAGTGATGGGTACCTTGAGGGGTATCTTTTACTGTGGTCTGTCATAATATATTTTCTTCCATGTACGAAGATGAGTGCAAAATGAACCAGTCCGCCCGCGTCCGTGCCCAAATGATAGATCGTGATTCGTGAATGGACCTTTATTAGATAACCCGCCGCTTCCTGGTGCGGATGAAAATACCCAACTAATGAAACTTTTTGTTAACCCTTAAATACTCGACATGATTCGTGAATGTGTATTGTCTGGTCTTGTTGATTTTTTTGGTGCAGTGTTCATTATCCAATTATTTATTATCAAAGTGCATAATATGTTGTTTCGAGGCAAAATACGTACTTAAAATATATTATTGTCTCTTATTAATGTTAAGGAGTGTTGAGGTTAAAAGTACAATAAATATCAAAATTGACAATTGTCGCTTAAAATTGGTTCAGGAACAGGTTGTTAGTCTAAACTCTAAAGTCTAACCCGTCAGCTGCAAAGTGAGGAAGTTTTAAAATGCAACAGCCATGCTATAGCCAAAACCGCGTAAGCGCAATTCACAAGCATATTCCCATTTTTCAAATTTTTGATTTGTGAGCCTGAATACAATAGGATAACGCCCTCAAAAGCTAAAATATATAATGAAGAAACTAATTTCAATTGTTTGTGGTCTATTGTATGATTTATCATCTTGTCTACTTATAGTTTTTGTACGAAACAAGTTATAATAAGCGTATTTATGCTTGGCCTTTGACTTTGAGCATTTTAACTATAACTGCTTAGATTGTCGAGATATTCATAATACCTATAAATCTTTTGTTGTGTCCTTTATTTGGCCAAGAAGAGCGTTGAAATTTCTTTATTGGGCCAAACCCAGGGATATAACCAATTCGGTGACATTTTAAGACCCGTTCGTTCTTAGTATTTCCTTATAAGCACAAAATAAAATACTTACATGGGTTTTGAGTATACTTGCGTACTCGGTACTGGTATGTATCTGATTGAAAAATTACGACTAAATTGGTAGCCTCTTTGGTTTTTGGAGGTTTCACTTTGCACGTCATATTAACACACTTTCTCCCAAGATACAAGAAAATGTTAGCGGTTAGTGGTTAATGGTTGTATACAGTCTTATTGTATTGTTATCCTGTATTAAAGGCAACTAAGAATATACGTATAACATTTTAAGTAGTTATTTTTAGATTTAACGTGACGAGTTTGTATGGTTGCATATAAATTAATTTAATCGCTCTTTAGTAATATACATTTAAATATGTTGTATATTACTACTACTTTGCCCATGCTATAAGACATAAGTACATGGACAAATTACGTACGCGCTAGTACATGACAAACTACTCACAACAGCTATTCTAAGTACCTCTTTATTAGACATCTAATGAATAATAATATTATAATACGTGGGAGAGCCATGCTTCGGCACGAATGGGCCGGCTCGACCGGAGAAATACCACGTTCTCACAGAAAACCGGCGTGAAACAGCGCTTGCGCTGTGTTTCGCCGAGTGAGTGAGTTTACCGGAGGCCCAATCCCCTAACCTGTTTCCTCCCTATCCCTCCCCTATTCCCTTCTCTTCCCATCCCTACCCTCCCTTATAACCCTATTCCCTCTTAAAGGCCGGCAACGCACCTGCAGCTCTTCTGATGCTGCGAGTGTCCATGGGCGACGGAAGTTGCTTTCCATCAGGTGACCCGTTTGCTCGTTTGCCCCCTTATTTCATAAAAAAAAAAATCACTTACAAATTGACGAATAATTGCGCTACCCTCGACGTGAGAAGGTCATAACTCAAAAAATTTGCTTTATTTCAATATGTATGTTTTGTCCATAACAAGAATATTTGCATATTTTTGCCAACGATCATTATCAGTCATCAGCTATCACCATTCACCACTCATCAGAATGTGAAAGTGTTTGTCTGTGTGACTGTTTGTTCTTCACGCTTAATCCTTAAACCACTAAAGCGATTTAGATTAAAATTTGAATCGAGGCATGAGAACTCCTGAGAATTTCGACGCAACGAATAAGGCAACATCTAGTATATTTACATATTGTTATTTCTATTTTGGATTTCAAACATGTATATTAATTTACTTTCTACATACTACCTACATTCATTTTAATTATCGTCTGAACTCAGCGTATCGATTAAAATAGATTAAAAGATTACCAAGGCGGTCGATAAAGCATAAGTGCTCGTAGATAGAAGCCGGATCACATTCTCAAGCTAATTGGGACACATCATAAAATGCACATAGGCGACACATTTTAGCAAATCCCTTTAAAATACAGGGTGTAACAAAACTAAATGATAATACTTTAGGGTATGTACGTGTTCCTCGTAGAGAGTTCACTGTGAAAGTAGCAGCGCTGAAAGACCAATTTTTTTTTACTTTTGTATGGGGAAACTGTATAGTGTTCTACATGAGTCATGACGCCCGCAGCTCCGTTGCGCCAAATTTTTTTTATCGCGCGTGAACCGTACATTTTTCGGGGATAAAAATTATCCTTTGTCCTTTCCCGGGACTCTCCGTAGCAAATTTCAACAAAATCGATTCCGCGGTTTGGGCGTGAAGAGGCAACAGACAGACAGACACACTTTTGCATTTATAATATTAGTATGGATATGGATGTATCGATCGAAACAAAACATTAGGTACAATGTAAAATGGGTCATTAATCATTTGGCAAGTCTTTTCTTTCGAAGCAGTTCCGAATTATTTTGGTCATTAACATTATATTACAAGGCAATTTAAAGTTCATATAATTTTGTACTTTATTACTTGATAGGAGTTTTCCTACTTCCGACTGCTTAATTTTAAGCATAAATTTCTCTGACATTTCCTCATGCACCTGACAAAAGGGCTAAAAATAAAAACTAAAGTTCAGGGTTGTAACTAACAACCTTGATTTTTATAAAAATAAAGTTTAAAAACTAAAACCCCACTACTAAAACACGCTCTATAAAACCGACTTCCAAGGTAAAAACAATAATAACATCCTTATAATATGAACTAAAAAGTATTAAATAATTTTTCCTATCTAATAGTGCCTTTTTCCGAATTCGGCTAAACCTCAGCTATTTCTGTACTCAATCTTCATCATTTTGAAGTCGGTACCAGATATAGCTGAATCTTCAGTTCTCTGACAGAATAGGTATTTGAAACTTTTGGAACTGCCACCGACTTCAAAATTATGAAGATTGAGTACAGAAATAGTTGAGGTTTAGCCGAATTCGGAAAAAGGCACTATTAGATAGGAAACGTTATTTAATACTTTTTAGTTCATATTATAAGGATGTTATTATTGTTTTTACCTTGGAAGTCGGTTTTAATTTTTTGTTAAAAATAATAATTTCACTCTTTTTAGTTACCTCGATTGTTTTTCTTATTCCTATTACGATGTAGATTGTTTTCCTATGTAAGTATTTTCATACTAAGGGTTCAATTTATTACCTCGATCGTGGGAATCGCAGACACAATAGATTTTTAATTGTTATGCGGCAGCCGGGTGCCGCTTGGGGATTGATGGGTTAATAGTTAAACTAGTGAAGTACTTATCGAAGCAACTTACTTCTCTTTTTTCTTTCGAATCTCAAAAGTAATGTCAAATGTGTGCCTTACGCTCTGGAGTTAAGGTTGACATTGTTATGTTCAATTTTGTGGTACATAAGTCGCTTAGGACTTGAATCATTTATTTTGAAACAACATTATATTTTTATTAAAATCACTATGAAAAGTACCAATTATTATAAGGACATAACGTGATGATATAATTATGGTGTTGTGGGGGCATATTGTATCCATATACAACCATGTGACACTGGTGACCCTGACGTGGTAATGATGATGATGATGATGATAATGATGATGAATGTAATTTGCATAGTAGCATATGCTTTCAGTTCTTAAAACAGCGCCTAAACCCCCAAACTTGTATCAATAAGGAATCCGGAGTTCTCTTAGTATCTTCGGAACCATAGTATACCTTGGTGCAAAATCTTGTGTTTTGGTAGCATATGCTTGGATACTTCTCATAAAACCAAAATCACCATATGGTTCCATATAAATTTTGAGGAGTTCCCTCGATTACTCATGGATCCCATCATCAGATCACCACTTTTGTGAAAATGGGACTAAATTGGAGGGAAACCTAATAGAACAAAACAAAAATTTTGAAAATCGGTTCACAAACGGCGGAGTAATCGTTGAACATACAAAAATAAAAAAATAAATAAATAAATAATATCCACAGCCGAACATATAACCTCCTCCTTTTTGGAAGTCGGTTAAAAAAGTACGAAACAAGAAAACAGTTTATAGTGATATGGAAATGTTTAAAGCATAGCCGTGGTCGTATGGATGCCCCTTTAATTTTATTATTATCTATAATTATAGATAATAATAAAATGCCCCTTTAATTTTATTATTACCTATAATTATAGATAATAATAAAATTAAAGGGGCATACATACGACCACGGCTATGCTTTAAACATTTCCATATCACTATAGATAATAATAAAATTAAAGGGGCATATATACGACCACAGCTATGCTTTAAACATTTCCATATCACTACAAACTGTTTTCTGGTTTCGTACTTTTTAGAGCGTGTTTTAGTAGTCGGGTTTTAGTTTTTTAAACTTTATTTTTATAAAAATCAAGTAACATTTATCAAGTATAAAACAAAATCAAGTAATTAATGAATCTGTTTTGCTATAGTAGGTGGCATTAGGCATACGACCACGGATATCCTTTAAACATTTCCATATCACTATAAGTAAACTGTTTTCTTGTTTCGTACTTTTTAGAGCGTGTTTTAGTAGTCGGGTTTTAGTTTTTTAATCTTTATTTTTATTTCAATTATTTTGGGGCTATGATTCGCTCAATTTCTTAACCTTTCCAACTCCTCAAATGATCGAGGATTTTTTACAATTTATGTGGTTCTAGTGAGCAAATGAATAGTTATTTATTGTTTCATGTTGCATTGAAGTGATTTATGAATTCTTGCAATTATCAGGTGATGGCTAGCAATCCCGTGAGAAATAGGCAATAGCTAATAATGTTTACATATTTGAAATGTGATAATAAAGCTCTTTCATTTGATACCCCACACGACACCGTCAGGAAAAATTTTTTTGTTCTTTACTTTAAGTCCCCTAGATGGCGCTATAGTCAATTTAAAGTGATGTCATGTAGCCTATAACCAGCGGACATTCAAGAGGCTTCTAACGACACCTCATTTGTCCAAATAAGATAAGTAGTTTTAAAGTTACGAGGGAACAGATGAACATCCATTCCTACGTACATAAATACATACAGGTCAAAATCATAATTCCCTCCTTTTTGCTTCGCCGTAGTCGGGTAAAAATATGAAGTATTTTTGGATACTTATTTGTCTTTCTTGTCTCTCAACACTTAAAATTATATTGAACATAAATAATTTGATGTTGAAAGTAAATTTTAACCGACTTCAAAAAAGGAGGTTATCAATTCGACGCGATACATAAATAATGTAATATTTCCAGAACTGCCCAGTTTTTGTATATGTTAGTATATTTCAGTGTCTGAACAAATGTGCCAAATTTCAAAAGTGTATGTATGTATGTATGTATGTATGTATGTATGTATGTATGTAAGTATGTATATATGTATGTATGTATGTATGTTTTTATGTTTGTGTTCGCATATCTCCGGAACTACAAGTACGATTTAAGTAATTCTTTTTCTGTTGTACTAGGTATTGTTCAACTTAGGGAACACTACAAGTTTCATCAAAATCGGTTCAGTAGTTTTTGAGATAAGGCAATTTTAATTCTCAATTACGTACAATTTTGAAGTCGGTTTTATCTTTTTAAAATACTATTATTTCTACTATCGACAACTTATGAGTCAGCCTGGCTGATAATAAATTGAATCACGTTAAAATTCCGCAGATAAAATAAAAGAGAGCGGTCGGTTTCTACAAGCATAAATATGAATATCTCTTAAAATCGAGGGGCATACTCATTTTAAATAAACGTAGGTATGTGCAACATATAGAAGTAGAACTCCTTCTAAGTATACTTGTTATTACAAATGTGACGGAAACGGCCAGCGATTTGGAAATTTTACGTTAATACGGACATTTCCTAGCCAGAGTCCACAACCTGCCACTGAAAAACATATCGTAGTTGTACACAAAAACCTTGGCTTCGACAAAGCTGAAAGGACCCCAAAATGGCAAAAATCTTTTTTGCCCCATTTTGGGTTTTTTAAAAAAATATTTTTTAAAATAAAGGTTACTCTCCTTCGGTCTCGTTCGAATCTCGTTTGTACGATAAGGACTTATCCTTGTGGTCCTATTAATAGAACAGACATCAAAATATTAAATCATTATAACAGCCTTGCTCATAAGGAAAAATATATGCAAAAGGATACAATGAGAAGTAAAATGAAAACTAGGAAGTCCACGTTAACTATATTATGTCGTATTTTTCGCCTAGATTATAGTGAAAGGAGAATTTTCAGTGAGTTCGGGTAATGAAGTCGGCTAAAAAGGAATTTAATGAGGGTTTTCAATATTTAATTTGCCACTAGATGGAGCTGTGTAGCCGTAGGGTATTTCGTGTCAAATACACATATTATGACACCTATATCGTGACACATCACAACTATATAGTGTCATATGACAGCGGGTTGACACGATATACCCTAAGGCTACATAGCGGCACCTGGTGGCAAACGGAATATCAGAAACTCTCATTCTTTTTTCACGGCATAGTGATCAGTTGGTTAAGTAGTACTTTATCTGATATCAATAAAAAAATAAAAGTACATAAATTAGACTAAAGTAATTGAATCAATATGACTCCATTTCATCAACAAAATATACTATGAACGTAATATCATTAATGGATTTAGGAAATTGAGGGCGCGGCGCTTAGTTCGATTCATTTTTTGGAGTTCCGTACCCAAAGGGTAAAAACGGGACCCTATTATTGAGACTTCGTTGTCTGTCCGTCTGTCTTGTCTCCAGGCTGTATCTCAAGAACCGCTATAGCTAGACTTCTGAAATTTTCACAGATCGTGTATATCTGTTGCCGCTATAACAACAAATACTAAAAACAAAATAAAATTAATATTTAAGGGAGGCTCCCATACAACAAACATGATATTTTTGGCCTTTTTTGCTCTATATCAATAATGGCAACAGGTAGGCACATGATATTTTCACAAAGGCCTCTATTATATGTCTTCTTCAATAATTAATAATAATATTAAAATAAAATGAGAATTAAAGGGGGGCTCCCATACAAAAAACACAATTTTTGCACTATTTTTGCTCTATAACGGTACGGAACCCTTCGTGCGCGAGTCCGACTCGCACTTGGCCGATAATTATTAAAGTACTCTACTTCTATTGTATTGCAATATGAATTAAAACAATTATTCCATTTAACTCACGTCTTGTTAGCTCCACAAAAAATTCAAGGTAGTAGAACATAAATGTATGGAATTTAAGACATAAATATTGCTTAGCGACAACATTGTCGCCTAACGGTACTTAGGGTATGCTTCGGATTTAACCCAGTATGACTATAACTGGCCAGTGCCCATAAGTGATGACGTCTAGAATCGACGCCATACTTTTGATACGTTCCAAAATAAACGCCAGTGTATTGACGTTAAGGCTTGGTTAGGATGTCATTATAATACGTCACACTTGTCTCACCAGTGGCACCCCAGTACCATATGGCGTTGGGTACATGACATCTTCAGAACTGGCCAGTATACTGAGTTTGATTTCGGAACCTAGACTTTATGTCGAATCCTATACAGTATACATTCTGTTTTCAAACTTCGTTGTCATAATGAGCAATGACAACCCAGTTCATATATTTATTTCTCAATTAGGTATGTTCGGTCTTTTTGCGAGTTGGTATTTTTTGTAGTTTTATGTAAATGGTCGAATACGTACCGAACAGGCATATCTGGTTTGCGGAGGCTTCCGCTGTAAAGGTCGCGACGTCAGAAAACTGTTTCCTTGTGTTGAAACTACAAGTCTACCCCGACTTGTTGCAAAACAATACTCTTTTTATGATAATGAATTAATGACCCTAGACTTACAGAAAGAATACATTTTTTTCAAAGTTTTTTTCTTTGATAGTTAATAAGGACCTTAAGTAGATATATTGCTATGACCAAGCTGCTTATTGTAAAATTTGTAAAGTGTAAAGTTTGTAAAGCTAAGGCCCAATTTCACCAACCTCTGTTTATTAAATCCTAACGAGGCATTACTTAACAGACCTTAGAAAATAAAACAGACTGTCAAAATACTTATGTCCCACAGTAAAAATTTAACAGCGGATTAGTAAATGCAATGTTAAGGGTGGGTTGCACCAACTTACTTTAACTATAACTGGAACTTTAAGTATAACTTTAACTATAACTACAGTGCAAAATGTCAAATCTAGGCCATCCCCCGAGCAAACGACCTTGACCATACATTTGCCGCGTGCCGAGATATCGCCAAAATCCTATTTTTTAAAAGCTTTTTAAAAGCTTTTATTTAACTTGATCTATGTATGTAAGTATGTTACGGTGGAATTTTGGAACTCAATTTTGAAGTAGATATATTTAACCGATTGAGCTGAAATTTTGCATACGCGTTTAGTTTAGATGACAATGCACGATATGGTACGTGACATCACTCTAAATCCAATATGGCCGACCATCTAAGATGGCGAAATAATTATTTTCTATGCAGTCCTACAATATGGATATTAAATGAAAGGGCTTTTTGAGAGTAACTCGAAAATGAATGTAATTTCATTCTACATCCAACATGGCGGCTCATCCAAGATAGGGGAATAGTTATTTTTAATGCACTTCTGAAATATGGATATCAAATGAAAGGTCTCATTGAAAGTAATTCGAAAACGAATGTAATGTCATTCTACATCCAATATGGCGGCTCATCCAAGATACGGAAATAGTTCTTTTTAATGCACTTCTGCAATATGGGTATCAAATGAAAGGGCTTATTGAGAGTAACTCGGAAACGAATGTAATGTCATTCTATATCCAATATGGCAGCTTAGCCAAGATAGGAGAATAGTTTTTTTAAAGCACTTCTGCAATATGGGTATCAAATAAAAGGGCTCATTGAGAGTAAATTGAAAAGTAATAGTCAAGTCGTGTCGTGACGTGTCATGTCGTGTCGTGTCCTGCCGTGACGTGACGTGACGTGACGTGTCGTGTCGTGTCGTGTCGTGTCGTGACGTTACGTGACGTGACGTGAAGTGACGTGACGTGAAGTGACGTGACGTGAAGTGACGTGACGTGAAGTGACGTGACGTTACGTGACGTGGCATGACGTTACGTGACGTTACGTGTCGTGACGTGTCGTGTCGTGACTTTACGTGACGTCACGTGACGTGACGTGACTACAAGTCAAATCTAGCCGGGTTTCAGAAAATGCCCGGTTGAATCCGGTTACTTTTGTTAAATGAAATTTAACTTTTTAGTCATGCAGAAATTAACGGAATATAACAACTCGCTAAATAAAGATTTTTCAATGGTCAAAGTCGAGTACGATTTCTTAAGGACTTAAGTTAATCAGATTTTAACAAATTCTTGAAACAAAACAAATGAATATCAAACAGACTAAGAAATCTAGCCAGAGATAGAAAAAACAAAAAATAAATTATAAACAAAAACCTTTTTAAAAAAAAAAGCTTTTATTTATATAGTCTAAAAAGGAAACAATAAATTATTTCTCCTTAAAAATTTTAACTATTAAGTTATAATCCTCAATATATTATACAATTTGCATGATAATAAAAGCTTGTCGCGCGTTGTATTTGTAAATAAACTAGTAAGTACCAATTTAACTGAGTAAATTGATATTATATTTTTATTTTAATAAATTTATCAAGTACTGATAGATTGTTAAGTCTCGCGAGTCTCGACAAGCTTTTATTATCATGAAAATTGTATAATATATTGAGGATTATAACTTAATAGTTAAAAATTTTAAGGAGAAATTTATTTACTCTTAGTTCAAAATTGACCTAAAAAAAATTCAAACGTCCAGTATGTAGTTAATGAAATTGTCGATCTTTTGGAGTGTGTTTCAAATAACCGTAATTTGTAAATACTAGGGAGATACTGAATGTATGCTTGAATTTAAATAAATTGGTATTACTTTTGAAGCTGATATCATGAGTATAAAAAACAAAAATAGGAAATTAATAACTATGAAAGGAACGTTCATGTACTGAAGATTATTGCTGTATTTTTATTATAATTTTGTAGCTTTCAAATTATGAGTTAATAAGGCTCTAAAAACGGTAAATTACGGCATCTCCGTAGGGGGAGCGTCTTGGACGCCATATTTAACGATAACCATAACCGCTCATACTTATATCGTAATTTTTTCGTGAAAATTTACTATGGCTCACAGTGTTGTTATAACAAATATTTTTCCTGACGATTTTTACGGATAATTTATATTTTTATACTCTCAATCCCATTAAGACCGGGCTCCCAAAATTATCTAAACACGCTAGCCCCGCCTACACACAACGCTATCCTCCAATCGTGATAAAATAATTCCATGAATCGTGCTCCCGGGCAATGTACTTTAGGCTGCAGCTAATAGTGAACAATATCGCGTAACACCGATTCCCGCATTATAGCACGAAAGTAAAGGTCGTAAGTCCCAAAACTGTTTTTTTATGATTATTAAAAAACTAAATACAATACGAATATTTCCTATAGCTATTATTTTATAAAGTGTGTGATTGTAGTAGTGCAAGTTATTTAATGATAGTAACTCAATAAGTGTAACGGATATTTGTTGAAATGCCCAAAAAGATTCATAATTTCGAAAAATAAAACTATCGAGTCAAAATAAGTGAATCGTGTTTTCCGTTAGCTAAATATCAGATAAATATACAATGATTAAATAAATCTCAATTTCATTTGAGTCAATCGTCTTCCGGGATCGTAATAATTATTAGAAAACACAGCAAAATTGCACAGCCCGCTTTTAACTTTAATAAAAAAATAAACGCAACAGACATCTGTCAAATTCTGTGGTCGAAGTTAAGGTTAAAGTTAAGTTAGCCTTAACTATAACCATAACTTTGACCATATCTGTAACTATAACCACGCCTCCGGTGCAACCCACTCTAAGTGAACAACGAGTGAACAACTTTCAATTCATTCGTTCTTATTATAAGGCGAGGAAATTGCAATGTACAAGTTAATACGACATGTTTGCTGCAATGTGACATTTTCTTCCTTATTCGTATAATAAGTCATCTGGTAGATAATGCGACCAAATTAAAATATCACTGATCGCATACATTTGTTACACTACAATAGTTCTTTTTAATTTACCAGGTTAATAATTATTATTATCTGTCAAAGCTGCAAACATGAATCATGATACAAACTTTTATTTAGGTACTTATTTCGGTTTGGTACTTTTGATACAAGTCAGTGTATTTGCAATGTCAAGGAAAATCCGAGGGTGAATTTTTAATCATCACATGAAAAATAATAAATAATATTATTTAAGGATGTGGCGGAAACACTAAAAAGTCAAAACAGATTCTTTTATTTATATTGCATATTGTCTTTGACAGTTGTTGTTTTGACTAATATAACGGCCTGTTAAATATTTAACGAACCTCTAGCGCAGGAATTTTAACACCGTGTTAGGTGATTTGACATGACATTAGCGCATGGTGGAACGCTCGATAGCTCAAACAGGCCGTTAACTGATGTAACAAGCCATTATTTATTTAACATTGCTTGATGAAACCGGGTCTAAGCTTCATAGATCTTGGGCATACAACTACTCATTGAATGAAACGGTCCAGATCAACCGAATAAATTTATAATAAATTTATCAATTATTATCACTCATTCAAAATATTCTATACAATAACACTTCACATTAGTTTACACCACAGAAATAAGATCTAGATCTGTGGTTTACACTTTACAGCGCGGCGGTAGCGGCTGGTAATGAGCATTGAGCAGTGGATTCTCAAGGGTAATAACCGCTTTCAATTAGGCGATACATTTGCTCGTTTGCCTCTATAAGTGCAGTTTCACATGCTACGTCATTGATTGAGCAACTGCTCTACCGACAGTGAAGTAATAATGACCATCGACCGGCCACCGCTTACTAATTCCTTTGTAATACACGCGCCTCATTATAATAATATTCTCGGATACCACAATAAATATAAAGAAAAATCACGTTACACACAGGTAGAGAAAAAGTCGTGTTCTCTGCCTTTCTAATTTTCGTACGCTCTCCCATTTATCAGCAGTCAGCACTATGGAGACTGTAGAAGACTGTAGGTTGTTAGGGTTCCGTAGTGAACAAGGAACCCTTATAGTTTCGGTTTGTCCGTCCGTCTGTCTGTCTGTCTGTCTGTCTGTCTGTCTGTCTGTCCGTCTGTCTGTCCGTCTGTCTGTCCGTCTGTCTGTCCGTCTGTCTGTCCGCGGTTTTGCTTAGGGACTATAGGACCTAAAAAGCTGTAAATCGGCATGAATATACATATTAATGATGCCAACAAAATGGTACATAAAATCTAAAAAAAAAAAATTTTTATGGTACCTCCCCCATGTTTTTTTTTCGCGTCCACCCCACCGTGTGAGGTATCGTTGGATAGGTTTTTAAAAAATATTACGAGTATTCTGAGATCATTTTTCGATTTAGGGATCCATTTGTGAAATATGAAGTTTTAAAATTGAAAAAATCGTTAAAGAGTCCAGGGTCCCCCCCCCCTTTTACCAGCGAAACGGTTGCTTCTGGAAATGTGAAAAAAATCACGGAAGTAGGAAATATGATGAATTTAAAAGGAAAACTATCACGGCTAAGAACACTTCATAAATTATAAATTACTGAGTAATAGTCGATCAACTAAAAAAAAATTAGGTATTCGTCGAAGTATAAAGGAACTTTTCGTTCAAATTCCTTTGAAAGTAACTGAGATGATGTTGTTAGTAGTGTAAAACACGTTATAAATGTATATTCATTGACTACAAAAATTATCAAAAACTAGCGGTACTTCGGAAACCTATATTGCGCCCGACACGCACTTGGCCGGTTTTTTCTACAGTAGAATAAACAAATCTGTTATTTTGTCTCTTATTTGACAGTGTTTGTAGCCATGCTAAGCCTACAGTAAGCTGAACCCACCAAAGCGTATATTTTGTGATGAAACTTCGGTATTTTTCCGCGAAAGTAATTTGCCAGATATGATCGAATTGATTGGTTTACAAAAAAACTATTTTTGGTAAATTGGTATATATCCGCATTCATATCAATAATTAGTACGAAAGTATTTTGATATCATGGTCGGGTGGTGGTTTTTGACATGGAATTGCGGCCATTATATTCAAATTAAACCTTTAATGGTACACAATGACATTGCCTTTTGCGCGTAATAAGCCACAATAATGACACACTGAGCTGTTTCGGATAGGGCAAGGATGTAATTAAATGATTGACAGTTTTATTGTTATTAAAATGACGTTAATTGTCAAAGTGACATTTGCGATGTGTCATTGAATGCGCGGGAAACTACTGTTTTTTGTTGTTTCTTGTAAATCTTTAGTTTGGTACTGTTTTTAGCCGACTTCAAAAAAAGGAGGTTATCAATTCGACGCGTATGTATGTAATATTTCCAGAACTGCCCAATTTTTGTATATATTAATTAGTCTATATCAGCGTCTGAACAAATGTGCCAAATTTTAAAAGTGTATGTATGTATGTATGTATGTATGTATGTTTTTATGTTTGTGTTCGCATATCTCTGGAACTACCATTCCGATTTCAGTAATTCTTTTTTTGTTGTAAGTACTAGGTATTGTTCAACTTAGGGAATAGTGCAAGTTTCATCAAAATCGGTTCAGTAGTTTTGGAGATAGGGAGTTTTAATTCTCAATTACTTACAATTTTGAAGTCGGTTTTATCTTTTCAAAATACAGTTATTAAGTTTTAAAAATCTTATTTGGTACTTAGTACTTTCATGGAATCTTTGATTTACTTATAAATATCATACGTTTTAATATACTTTATAGCTTATTAGAACCATTGAAATAACTATAAAAATGTGACTTCACTTTACTATAAATAGCAGTTTAGAAATTATTATACGTGGAAGAGCCATGCTTCGGCACGAATTGGCCGGCTCGACCGGAGAAATACCACGTTCTCACAGAAAACCTTGGCTTGAAACAGCGCTTGCGCTGTGTTTCGGCGAGTGAGTGAGTTTACCGGAGGCCCAATCCCCTACCCTATTCCCTTCCTTTCCCTCCCCTATTCCCTTCTCTTCCCATTCCTACCCTCCCCTATTACCCTATTCCCTCTTAAAAGGCCGGCAACGCACCTGCAGCTCTTCTGATGCTGCGAGTGTCCATGGGCGACGGAAGTTGCTTTCCATCAGGTGACCCGTTTGCTCGTTTGCCCCCTTATTTCATAAAAAATAAATAAATTAGAAACACATAAACCTGATCAAGACGGAACATTTACTGACTAATAAACTATATTATATTATCTGTAATTAAAAACAATTCACTATGAGAACATACCTGTAATAACAGTACATAATACATTGTAATAATAGCAGTAATAGTAATAGTTGTACTACTTAATTGCTTTTAATTATATTATTATTGTTGTTTTACACGAAACTTTACGTTACACGAAGCTTCGATTTTCTAACCCCTCTCCCCCAAGTCACGCTTTTTTTTTTTGACGACCTCTGTGGCTCAGTTGGTGGGCTGTTGGTAGCTCAAGCCGGGGGTCGCGGGTTCGAATCCCGCCGACGGAACAAAAAGTTTTCAATGTTCCCGGGTCATGGATGTGTATTAAATAATATGTGTATCATATAATAAAAATCTTAAATATATGTATAGTATAAAAGTATTAGATATATTTCCGTTGTCTGGTACCCGTAACACAAGTCCTTCAGGTACTTAGCACGGGGCCAGGCTGACGTGGTGCGAAGCGTCCATAGATATTATTGTTATTTTTTTCATACCTTTAACATATTTTTATTTAGTTTATTGACCATAATTTACAAACATTTTAAAAAATCACGGTCCCACAAAATAGGCGAGGCTTGTTCTATGGAGGAGTATTGTTAGATTTGGGATGACCCCGTTTGGGATGACGATGATCCCATTTAAGCTGTTACGTAATATGTGGATGAACCCAACACTGTGCTAAGAAAGTAACACTACCCGTTTGTTGCCAGGACATCGGGCATGGAAGGCAGCATAACCGTCAACGGCATGGAGCGCAACCTGTCCAGCTTTCGCAAACTGTCGTGTTACATCATGCAGGACAACCAGCTGCACGGCAACCTCACTGTCGAGGAGGCGATGGTTGTCGCAACCTCGCTCAAGCTGTCCACGGCAACCACTACCGCTGATAAGGAGGAAGTGGTGAGTTTTAATGTCTACTACATGTAACTGGAACATGCTATTGGCTGGGGCTAGGGTAATGACTAAAGTGAGATTGAAAGAATATTGCTGCTTTGTTAGGACGTTGCTAACAGAGATCGAAGACAAAAAGTCAGAAATCGATACTGGATTCAAGAATTTATAGCCTAGATGGCCTTATAGAGAGAAAAGGTAAAAATAATTAAAATAAAATAAATAAAAGCCAACACCGCGAACTAAACCAACATAAACAAGCAAGTATATCCTTTCAGTAGTAGTCCTTTCAATAACAAACGTAATTTCCGATTACATAACGACTGCAATATTACTCGGTATTACTTTGTTATTAGTGATATGCATTTTTACGGTCTAGTTATGTTAGTATCTTTTCTATATTTGTATTTATTACTACGTCCTTGCGATCATTAAGGATGACTTTTTATTCCATTTTGAGACTTTTCACAATGAATACATTTCTAAAAAGCAAAATTTTCCACGGCAGCGACTTTCCTACCCAAAAAAAACTTGTTGTTTCAATTTTCATACAAAAGTGCCTATGCGCTGGAACGCTTTTGTATAAAACCGCCGTTGTTTTATTAGCAGAAAAGTTTCTGCCATAGATAAAGTTGATTATATTCAGAAGTGTTATCGAAACAGAATATAAAATCGCTCTCGAGTTGGTCCTAAACAACGTATTTCTTTCTCAGATCGAAGAAATCCTGGAAACACTCGGTCTGACAGAGCACCGCACGACAATGACTTCAAATCTCTCCGGTGGCCAGAAGAAGCGTCTGTCGATAGCCTTGGAGCTGGTCAATAACCCGCCTATCATGTTCTTCGACGAGCCCACCTCTGGCCTCGACAGTTCCTCCTGCTTCTCCTGCATCAAGCTGCTGCAGTCCCTGGCCAGGGGTGGCAGAACCATCATCTGTACCATCCACCAGCCCTCCGCGAGATTGTTCGAGATGTTTGACCACTTGTACACATTGGCTGACGGACAATGCGTGTATCAAGGCAGTACTGGACGATTGGGTAAGTGTAGGCTTTAGAATCAAACTATGACTGTGGTTTTTGCCCAGATTTTTCCTTGTTCGATTCAGTCCTACAAAACAGCAAAATGGTATTCTGATTTACGTGGGACAAACGTCAAACGAATGCAGCGACTATTGGAACTTACCAAAATAAAAATTTTTAGAGCGTTTGACATTTCATGAGAATACCATTTAGCTGTTTGCTGGGAAACGGGCTGGATCAAACAAGAAATGAAGGTGCATTAATGTTATAGGTCTATTAAACTTTATACTATTTCCTTGTCACGCTGCTAACCGCATTGGACTTGAAGGAAATTCCGATGATTGTTGTTGAGGTTGAAAAGTCCAAAAGGGTTAAATGCCACTTCCAAGTTCCAACTATATTGTGTTCCACGTCATGACATTCATTTCCCAGGACTGCGCAAGGTTGCTTATTAATATCACCCTTACCTTAAATAGGTCTTTGATCTTTGCCTTATAGAGATTCGGGGCTGTAACACAATATGGCTTTAAATGCCACACGAAATTGTTCAGTTTGTGGCTTCGAAAATCCCAAATTGGCATATGCCAGGGCTGAATAACAATCAAGCCCTTTGGCTAAAAAAAGCCAGCTACATTCAAGCGTGATAAAATTTTAAATGTCAAATCATTTTTCCTTCTTCCATTTATCACGTTTCTGCGCCACCGTTGTATCACCAATTTTCCTGGTTAAGCCTTCTTTATATGGGAATGTTTTCTGCATCCCCGGTGGATCGGGGATATCGGCCGGGGTATGTAGAACTCCCTAAGCGTAAGGTCTACCCACTAAAACCCCATGGTGCTCCCCGCTTAAGGGAATAGGGTTGCCGGTTGCCACCTTTATTTTTTTGCAAATAAAGTACATCGGCTTCTTTAGGTGAGAAAAAAAAACTGTACGCAGTATAAAAATAAAGTACAATTTATAAAATTATCTGTATAAATAAAAATTGATTCTGTACTTTGTTAGTTTCTTTAAAACTCGAGAACGGCTGAACTGCTTTGGCTTATTTTGGTCTTGAAATATTCGTGGTAGCCCAGGGAGGGTTTATATTGGGAGATAGGTGATACGAGGTTCATCGGGTCATCTAGTTGGAAATACAGTATTTTTGCGTTCTTATTTATTATTATTTTCGTAAAGTATAAAGTACGTAAATTTATAATAAAGTACGGCTGGCAACCCTAGGCGGGAATGATAAAATTTGCTGCAACTCTGCCAGCGTCCACTTCGCGCAGACCTATCATTTCCTTGAAACACCTAGTTTTTGGAACCTCCAGAGACCGTACTCCATACAGGGCCTGATTAACCCTTAGGCTAATTAGGCTGCAGCCTAGGGCGCGAGGATCGGGGGGGCGCTGAAATCTACATATTTCAACTAGACCGAGACAAAACATTAAAATTAAATGCGCTTGAGAGTCCCTGATTCTATCGTATCGGCGCGTCCTCATAATAATTAGTCTAGGGCGGTCAGAACTCTTGATCATTCGCTGACTCCATAGCTACATGTTCAAACCTTAATTTCCAGTGGAGTGGCTGGGCAGCCTGAAGCTGCAATGCCCGTCGTACCACAACCCCGCCTCCTTTATCATCGAGGTATCCTGCGGCGAATACGGAGACAACACCGGCAAACTGGTCCGCGCTATTGAGAACGGCAGAAATGATATTAGGTAAGAGATTAATTGAACTAGTATGGCAATAAAGAGTTTTGAAAGTGACAGATGATCATAGAAATTGTGTCAGTGTCATGTTTGCACTAAAATATGTCAGTCCCTTTTTTGCATTCTTATTGTGGTCATGCAAAGAATATTGTTGCACACATCAACGATAAAACTCTAAGAGTTCTGTCAAAAAAAACATAATAGCTAAAGTAAAATGCGCTTTAAAATTACAAGTTACTTGAAACAGCTTAAGCTGGCTGGCTTAGTAAGATTCCTTTTTACTTATAGATATTCTATATTGCTATTTAAATAATAATTACTTCTGCAGTATTAAAAAAAGCATTGACTACGATTTGCATCGTTGTGAATATCGAATCTTTATTATTATTCTCAAATCGCATCAACCCATCACCATTATCTCTTCTTTTATTATGGCTGAGTGCTGACTCAGTAAGTTGCCAATGTCAGAGAGGTCTATTATATTTTTTGTTTTATTTTTGTTTTATTGAATACTATATATTTTAAATTTAAATGTTTTTTGTTTAAGGTTATCACTAAAGTGCTACTTTATTTTTTATTATTTGGTTTTCTGGAAGAAACCGCTGAAAGTGGTAGGGCCGCCTATTTGCTATATTCCTTACCTTGTATTGTTTTTGTTAATTGCTATATTGTTTATATGCAAATAGTTTATAAATAAATAAACCTTCCTCTCCTAGAAACGGCATGCCTCTCCCCAACCAGCCGGAGTACAATAACAAGAGCGACATGGCGGCGTCCCTAGCGGTGTACGACAAGAACGACGCCGCCAACGTGCGAGACAAGGACGGAGAGAGCGCGCCGAACGGGACGAACGGCATCCAGAATGGACTGCTCCAGTACGCCGCTAATGAGATCTCTAAGGGGAAAGGTGAGTTTCTACTTCTTTTAAGAACACTTAGAAATTTATTTGCTACGTTCTATGGTAGCTTTCATTGAGTTACCATAGATTAAGTGCAGAGTTTACTTCTGGGCGTTATAATACTTAGACAGTCATGTGAATTTGTGGAATACCTACACTATCATGTCCGACACATATTGTAGGGATGCACCGCATAATTTAAAACTTAACGTGGTAGTCTAAGAGTTAAACTAAAGTGTGATACAAGAACGGATTATCATAGTTGCTATGAAGGGTATGTTGAAAGAGATGTTAGGTGAATGTTACCTTGACTTCTCTTAATGACGCCCTGACCTCTTGGAGCCTTTCCTCTTTTCCTCGGAGAAAATTAACGCTTTATTTAAAAACTTTTAAAACTTGCCTTCTTATTTTTACCCGAATACGGCGAAGCAAAAAGGAGGGTTATTTACTTCCTTTATTTCACGATATATCTACTTAGTAAAACACACGGACACTGTGCTAATCCCAAGCAAAATTCTTGTCAAGCCAGCCTACTTTGCGACAAAACTATGTGACTATAAATTTAAATTCATGAATGCTGTTACAGAAATAAATAATTTTATCACCGGACCATAAAGATCCATTCGGACTTTGTTCAGATGTATAAATAATAATAATATATAATTAGTTATATTATCTCTACGAACATTAAAGATTCTAATAAAAATTTAATGGTTGTTTGATACAAAAAGTGATTCGGGTACAGCTTCTAAGGTGGATTTGTCTGTAGTTTATGTATTCAATAGCGTACTGTTTCACTAAAGCGTTTGCGACGATCAAAAGCCCTATTGAAAAGATAAACTACAAAATAATTTGTTCTTATGTATAAATTCGAAAAAAAAATATATTATGGACCTTATCTTATATTAATTCTACGCGACATGACGTATTTTGATGAAATAGCCATTTGAAATAGAATTTTAGTTACTGCATGGTGAATAGTCAATATTATGTGTTATGCGTCTAAGTGTGAACTATGTAACTGACTAAAATCATTATAATTTGTTTTGTATTTAAATACATATTTTAAATGTGTTTTTCCTTAAGTTAAAAGTGGAAAAATTAATATATATTTAACAAAGCATTGCAAATTAAAACAATATTCTAGTAATATTAATTTGATGTTTAAAATATTCTAAGATGTATATCAGGACTTGTCAGCTTAAATAACGACAGGTAGGTTAAGTGTTTTCCTTTTACACTCATTATACATACCAAGGTTACGTGTTGTCTTGTAGCTAAAAGTATTATACTGATGTTCGAGTTACACACAACGGCTGTTTGTTGGGGTTTTCCTTGATTTTCTATTAATGTCCCTTATACAAGGTGTAACAAAACTAAGTGACAATACTTTAGGGTTTGTATGTGTCCCTTATAATATAGAGTTCAATGTAAAAGTAGCAACGCTGAAGGACCAATTTTATTTTTTGATTTGTATCATGTATGGGCAAGCGCCCGAGCGTCATGAATTTTCCCATACAAAAGTTACCTCTCAGCGCTGATACTTTCACAGCAAACTCGATATTCGGAGCGTGCGAAGTAGGTGGAGGGGGTAAAGAAAGCGATCGATCGCTTGCCGCGGCAAAAATTTGCAACAAAAGGGGATCCAAGGGATCAGTCAGTAGTCAAACAAACTTGTCAATCTTGTTTTGAAAATTTTAGAAATTGGTCTTAATTGTTTTTGTATCGTAGACTGCAGAAATAACAGCAGAAATAGGTAGTCAGTAGATATAAATTTAATGTTTTTCCTAAATCCACTTGGAAATTAGATCAGATATAAATGAATAGCTACTGTAAAGATGAAAAAGTAAGTGATTCGATATAACCTAAAATTGCATTATCAATCAAATAAATTTTATTTGAGTTGCATTTTATAGGATAGTAATTGAGTACCTAACTATTGTTTTAGTGTTGATGGATCACCATGGTCTCCAAAACTCGACGACAAAACTTGCAGTGATAGTTTCATAGAATATTTCATTTAAATCCAAAGTATTAGGTGGAAGAAACAGTGACTCACAAATGACGAAAACCAGATACTACATCTGGTTTAACTGATCTTTTCGAAGCTGGAGATAAAGTTTTGAATGAAAAAGGTTTTTCAATTATGCAAGTTTTAGATGAAAGAGGTAAAAAAGTTAAGTTACTCTTAAGAAGAAACCGAAAGAACTTATGATATTGCTCGAATAAGAATCCATATTGAAAGTGTATTAATGCAAAGACATGAAGAATGTTTGCAGTGTTTTAGTAAATTTATATACTCCAATCTTCTTCAAGAGTATTAATGTTGTAAAAAATAAATAAAAACAAGATTTTTAAAAACATTCCTTTTATTTTTTTTCAAGTAAAAAGCACGTATTTTTGTTACTGCTTCATTTAAATATTAAAGCAGCAATATGTTTGCACTTGCCATTCTGGTTATAAACGCAGCAGTATTTTACTCCAGCAACAACCCAAGCATTATTATCTATCTGTGGGAATGAATAAAAATGTTTAGACTTGCTTTATCTAAAATTTTAGTCACGTTTTTTGGTTGGTTCAGTACTTACGTTTGAACTTGTTTTATATGGTGCTAAAGTCACCGATGTTTGGCGAATTATATTGCCTCAATTCTCAGCTCTTCTACATCCCTTACATGTCCTAAGCTAAGACCAATTTATTTCCTTTTAGCAAAGATTGGGCCTAGAAACCTGTTGAGTGTTTTACACTCTCAAAACCATTTTTTTATGATTATATTCATTTTTCCGCAAGTAGTTTTTAACTAAATGTAACCCAAATACCATTAATTATTGTTCTTAATATATTTTATTTGTTATAATCTTTACAAAATAAACTCTTGTTGTTTATTTTTTGACACACGCCTCTAAAACTACGTTTGAAATATGTCGCTACTGTCGTGCACGTTCCGAATACGGTACCCATACATACCCTAAAGTATTATGACTTAGTTTTGTTACACTCTTTATAGAGCATAAAAGTTCTATAAGGTGTAAAACAAGTTTAAATAGTGTGGAATATAACTCATCTATAGATGTTTCCCGCATTTTCGTTTCGCTGACATTCGTTCATTATAACGTGGAAACCGTTAGCTTTTCAGGGATAAAAACTGTGCTTTGTTTTTCTTCGGGACGTGAAGTCCTAGCATTTTTATTGAAATCAGTACAGCTAAAAGAGGCTTAACAAATTGACAGACAGAGAGACAGACACAATTTTACTCATTACCATAATATCATTCCATCTACGGCAGTTCTAAAGGGGTCAATAATTTAACTTTAGTTATAGTAGGTTCAATTTAAAGTGATATTCCCATGAGAATAATTCTATTAATTAAACGTATATCAATGTTCCTGGCGCGGGCGGAATCAGGAAGTTATCTAGCGGTAGCGGCGAACTTTGAACTCCGTTATCGCAATATACACAATACACATAGGCCCGTATAAATAGTCAGTACTCAAGATGCATCTCGGTCTCAAGACACGGTTCAGGCTCTGTGATTGGTTGGCTGTCAAAATTTGGACCGCCGAGCCGAACCGCGTCTTGAGACCGGGTCGCATCTTAAGTACTGACTTTATGCAGGCCATAGGCCTATACGATGCATAGGCGCATCTAAGTACTGACTTTTTATACGGGCCAGAGCTCCAATACCTTTCCGACACAAGTTTTAGCAACAAACAAAAAACCGATAAAGTTTTATCGCTAAATTACGCGTTTACTACCTATATTTATTTTGTTGGAGATTTTTTGTTGTTATAAAAACGACGACATTTGCTTAATTTTTTTGTCGCTACTTTTGTTTACCTCGTCCAAAACTCGAATAATGGCCTCGCCGGTTTCGAAAACATGTAGTTTTATCAAGGAATGAAGTTTTACAAAATCGAATACCATTGAGCATTACAAATTATAATAATACAAAATGAAACTTTAACATTAATTTACAGATAAAACCCAAAAATAAACAATTATACTCGCGCTGAAAACCGCCAATGATGACTGCTTGGCTGCAATAGTACCTACCTATAGTAACGGCGCAGCCCTTTAGCATATTTTATTTTCAAACAATAACGTAATATACCACTTGGTACACACGGCATAGGATAAACGCGGCCAAAAATGACGATTTCATACGAAATGACAAGTCGAATGCCTTTAATCTGACAGACCGTGGTGCCGTCCCCCACGAGCCGTGTCCCATTATTCATTATAGCGGTAAATATTTTTGTTCGCAATCAAATCAAAACGCTACGCCGCTAACTGTGATTTGATAGACTGATACTGTTGCAGTCGCGCTGCCATTGGTCCCTATAATAACGCTCTATTAAGGGGGCGACCAACTCAAAATTGTCGATTTTATAATTCATTTTTATACTTGAAAATAAGCCCGGAATTGTTTCATACGTGGGAGAGCCATGCTTCGGCACGAATGGGCCGGCTCGACCGGAGAAATACCACGTTCTCACAGAAAACCGGCGTGAAACAGCGCTTGCGCTGTGTTTCGCCGAGTGAGTGAGTTTACCGGAGGCCCAATCCCCTACTCTATTCCCTTCCTTTCCCTCCCCTATTCCCTTCTCTTCCCATCCCTACTCTCCCCTATTACCCTATTCCCTCTTAAAAGGCCGGCAACGCACCTGCAGCTCTTCTGATGCTGCGAGTGTCCATGGGCGACGGAAGTTGCTTTCCATCAGGTGACCCGTTTGCTCGTTTGCCCCCTTATTTCATAAAAAAAAATCTTAACATAGATACTACATTATATTTACAAGAATTTGATCTGAGCAAAAACACGACATCTCAAAATTTTCTCGATAGAACAAAATCACAAAGATGCATCTAATTTTCGTATATTGCCATGCCGACCGTGCATTAAACTTAAGTTAATATTTTAACACATTGTATAAAATTCTATCATTAAGACACTGACCTGGCGGATTTTTAAAATGTTGTATATTTATCGAGTTATTAATAAAAACTAACTTGGCGATTATTCCGCGTCGTCCTTTTTCACCTGGCATATGAAAGACGGGCGTGAGTGTGAAGAGAGAAGGACGATGTTTGATTTTTAGGGTTCCGTACCCAAAGGGTAAAAACGGGGGACCCTATTACTGAGACTTCGATGTCTGTCCGTCTGCCCGTCTGTCCGTCTGTCTCCAGGCTGTAACTCAGGAACCGCTATAGCTAGACTTCTGAAATTTTCACAGATTATGTATTTCTGGTGCCGCTAGTACAACAAATACGAAAAACAAAATAAAATAAATATTTAAGGTGGCTCCCATACAAAAAAAACAATTTTTTGCCAACTCTCGCTCAATAACAGTACGGAACCCTTCGTGCGCGAGTCCGACTCGCACTTCGCCGATTTTTTGGGTTAGTCGCCCTCTTAAATACCACCAATATTCTATAAATAGTCTTTTACCTAATTAACTGAACTGTATAATTCCAGGTGATCTAGTAGTCCAGATGGATACGGAGAAGCAGGACAACGCGTCGGTGGCGCTGCTGGGCGAGGGCAGCTCCCCGCGCCGCTACGCCACGTCCGAGCTCACGCAGTTCTGGGTCGTGTTGAAGAGGACGCTGCTGTTCAGTCGCAGGGACTGGGTACGATATTATATCGATATTATTATCCTCACTAATAAATCTTTACACCACGCGCTGTGTTTAAAAATCGGCCAAGCGCGAGTCTCGCCCACGAATGGTTCCGTTATAGGGCGAAAGTAGACAAAAAAATAATGTTTGTTGTATGGAAGCCCCCCTCAAATATTAATTTTATTTTGGTTTTAGTATTTGTTGTTATAGCGCCAACAGAAATAAACAATCTGACAGAAGTTCTTGAGATACAGCCTGGAGACAGACAGACAGACGGACAGACATCGAAGTCTCAGTAATAGGGTCCCGTTTTTACCCTTTGGGTATGGAACCCTAAAAGTGGGATCCGATACTGATAAATCTTTTTTACATTTTACCTTGATGGATGACGGATGTGTCCAACGCGTCTATGTTCAGAAAAAGGTCCAAATGGACGATTAACTCCAAGAAAGCGATGCATTTCGATATTCCATGTCTACCTACTAACGAGTCAACTAGAATCGGTCTTTAAACTTTTACCACCTAAAAAACATTAGTTTCTTCCTAGAAACTTTTTTGGGTGTGGTTTTTGGTGACGTGAGAGTGAGGCGTGATGCCCTAAGGACGGATGTTTTTTTGTCCTTCTTCTGGTGCCCCCTCAGACGTGATGCCCTAGGCAATTGCTTAATTTGATTAAGGGTTAATCCGTCACTGTCTTTGACGTTCAAAACAACATTAACGTAAGCCCCAAGTAAATATTTTTAATTATTGAGGGGCTTGGCTGTAAAAATAAAGACTATATAGGTGAATATTTTTTCTTTTTCTAGACGTGGAAGAATAGCTACTTTCTGAAAAAAGTCTTTCTATGAAGCACTTTCCAATGAAAATCAGCTGTTTCCTGCAAAAGTGCTAAGACGTTGAGGCGCTTTAGAGTTTATGGACCAAGAGCCTGCGATGGCCAGACCTTCCTCCGTTTCGTAAAGCTGAAAGTTTTCCTGTTTGTGGCCTTTACAGAGGTAAGAACGACCAGCAACTATGGAGATTCAGTCGCGGTTACTTTAGGGGGTATCCAGTTCTGAAGGTCTACCTGACCTTCCAGTAATAGTAAAGCTCAATTTCATAGCTTATATTCTTTGTGGTAAGTGGAGGAATCTCGTCTTCCAGTTCCGGACATTTTTGACAGTTGCTTCCCACTGCTAGACACCCTCAAAGTCTAATACTTTAAGAAAGTTTAAGGGTGTCTGGCAGCTGTCAAAAATGTCTGGCACTGGAAGACGAGATTCCTCCACTTACCGCGAAGAATATAAGCTATGAAATTGAGCTTTACTCTTACTGGAAGGTCAGGTAGACCTTTAGAACTGGATACCCCCTAAAGTAACCGCGACTGAAACTCCATAGTTGCTGGTCGTTCTTACCTCTGTAAAGGCCACAAACAGGTAAACTTTCAGCTTTACGAAACGGAGGAAGCTCTGGCCATCGCAGGCTCTCACTCTATTAGTATAAAACAGCAGATTTTCTTTTACTTACCTATACTTATACTTATTTCACTGCTGAAGTATATTATAATATCCTATCGAGGCCGCCATTTTGCAAAATGTACGAAATCAATAACCCACATAATAGGAGTCTTTTCGTTAGAGTAACTTATACCTACATTTACTAGACATGACATAAGGGTACAAAGTTTGAAAAGTAATTTATATAATTATTATGATTCTAAAGTTAATTTATGTAAAAGGTCAGGTGGCAAGATTATAGTAAGAACGTGATAGACACGACTGGCTGTATAATACGTATATAGTTCGATTAGATATAGCCTGTATACATAAATTATATGCACATAAAAAGCAAAATTGAACAGATTAATGCTAAACTTGGAACAGTTATGTTTTGGCAAAAATCTTCCTCTTAACCGAATGTGTTAATCGGTCTAGAAGAAAATCGTCCTGGAACAAACATAAAGTTATGTTTTATGCTTGACGAATTTCTGCTCTATCAAAGTTGTGGGAAAAATCTAGTAAAGACAGTGCAACTTTAAGATCGAAGATAAAACTGGACGGGCCAATCGCCACAATAACGTACAATAGTTGCCAAAAACTTGTCATCGTTATCGTGATCTACCAATAACCCGTCTGACTACTGATCCTTTCATGCACGGCCTATAGACCTTATATTTTCACCCAATTGCACTAGCAGGAAGGCTGCTTGGCACGCTCCGCAGCCTTAATGGCTTGCCGGATTTTAAATTGAGTTGAGTCGTAACATCGTGAGATTTTTGTGTGACACTGGCTCCATCCAAACGCAGTCGGGCTTTATAGTTCTATTACCGTTTTCACCTGTTACTTGTATAATAATTAATACTAATTCCACTTTCCAGACTCTGATGTACCTGCGTCTGTTCGCGCACATCCTAGTCGGGTTTCTCATCGGCGCTCTGTACTACAACATCGGCAACGACGGCAGCAAGGTGCTGTCCAACCTCGGCTTCCTGTTCTTCAACATGCTTTTCCTCATGTATACTTCTATGACCATCACTATATTGAGTTGTGAGTATTCATCTTTTATAATACCTCGTCAAACTTAAATAACACTATCTACTATAAGACCTAGGAAAGAACTTAATAATACGTAGGCTAGTTTTCATCACAGCAAAGTCTACGGTGTCCGCTGGAATATAGTAGCAGGACGAATAGGCCATATTATATTCATGCCATATTATTATTGCTAAGTATCTCTTGAATTGCGATAGAAAGGTAGTTTAAATTATCTCAAATTTAAACTAGCTAACCATGGGCGTAGCCAGGATTCTATATAGAAAGGGGGGGGGGGGAGGGGGGGGGGGGGTTGTTTTATTAGTGATTTTTAACTATCATGAGTATCTCACAATAATATTGGAGGTGAGGTAAAAATTAAAAACTAAATATGAGCGAGGGAACTGAGGTCTGAGATCGAATGCCTCCCCTCTCACCCCGCAACTCTCTCCGCTCCACGTAAGGTATGAAACTCGTGACTCGTGAGCAAGCGACCGATCGCTCTTGTAGGGAGGGGCAGCGGCCCCCCCTGCCCGTACCTCGCTACGTCCTTGTAGCTAACTAATAGTCTTGTCTCGTGTCTTGCTATGTTATAGCATTTGTTCTTACTTCTTATCAATGTTGTTAAAAAAATATTTTTGTTGTTACAAATAAAGCACTTTTTGGATATCAATATATTTTGTTATAATTTAAGATCCCGATTGTTTAAATTAATATGTATTAACAAAATCAACTCACAGCTACTCTTTAGCTAAAGAGTAGAGATATTTTGTAAGTTGTATATTCTTTTAATCTATCTATCTATACTAGGTAAGTGTCGTAAGTTAATTGTTACCGGTGTGGTAAGGTGGGCGGGCCGCGACTCTCAGCTGTAATTGACTTAATTACACACTAACACTTGACTCGCCCAAGGCTTCAGTCGCACTTCTAGAGTATCATCATCATGATCACCGAGCGCTGAGTGTTAACTACCGATTACTTACCGCTGTAAGTTAGGAAATAGAGGTTATCTAGCTATAGTTTGGTCACGTTAAGAAGTCAATCATGTGTACAAACGTCAAAAATGTTTAGGGTTTGTACAGTGAGATTTTGTGTTATACGCTTGGTTAACTGCTTTATTGACACGGATATACTAGAATAATATGACTTTGAAAAGTATGTATTTGAATATTGAAAATACTGTTTTGCTGCTTTATTATATCGTTATTTTTTTGCACAATAAAAACTTATACACCAAAAAGTGCTAACTAAGTTTATCGTTGTGTTTCATATTTTAATAAGTAACTAAATTATATCCTAACAAATGTAGGCCTAAATTCTCCATCTCTCTAACCAATAGTAATTGAACATTGTTTATTTCAGTCCCTCTCGAGATGCCCGTCCTGGTTAAAGAACACTTTAACAGATGGTACTCGCTGCGGTCATACTACCTCGCCATCACAGTTTCCGATATACCGTTCCAAGTAAGTGTTTTCTAAATTATAATACACGGTGAATTTTTATTCCGTTTCGAGACTTTGCTCTATGAACGCACATATTATAAGCATTTCTTGGTAGCAACTTTCTTACTTGAAGAAGAACTGCTGTTCTAATTTAAAACAAAAGCGTCTTAGCATTAATTCTGCAATGAGTCTAGAAACGAATTTTCAAATTAAAATTTTAATTACTTTATTTTCATGAATGTAGTTACAAAATGTCTTAAAACTAAACATTGTTTCTGTATATTCTGTACGAGCTAAATATTCAAACCGAAAAGCAAACAAATCAAAATGACAGCTTACTTTAACAAAATACAAGAAGTTTTTTTTGTTGTTTAATGTTTAATATCTTTGCCGAGTAATAGACAACTTATTGAATCTCGCGCCCAGATAAAGGTGTTAACATATAAGCCGGCCCCTAGACGAGCAATTTTTATTGTCAATATCACGCTTAAATTTTGTTGAACAGTTTATTTGACAGTTACATTGAAGGCGCGCGATGTTCAATATCAACCCTCGACGGTCGATAACGCAATACGTGACAGTAAAATTGCTCGTCTAGGGGCCGGCTGACTATACTTGTCTCTCTCCCGCAGGCGATATTCTGCGTGATGTACGTGGTGATAGTGTACCTGCTGACGTCGCAGCCGCTGGAGTGGTTCCGCTTCTCCATGTTCCTGTCGTCGTGCCTGCTCATCTCCTTCGTCGCGCAGAGCGTGGGACTCGTCGTCGGCGCCGCTATGAACGTCCAGGTATTGTTGTCTCCCTCTAGCGCAAAGGTTCCCAAACTTATTTTGTCTACTGCCCATTTTGAGAACAAATTATGTTCTAGCGCCCCCATTGTTTCAATTCAAATTGCATCCAGATGAAACAAATCACCCCCCAAGCCTCTACACAACGCCCCCATTTTTTTTCTGGGTCCCACACCGCCCCCCTTTAGACCTTCAGCGCCCACAAGGGGGCGTTATCGCCCACTTTGGGAAAGGCTGCTCTAGCGGGTGAAATGTCTAATGTGTGAGCGAGATGAATGACGCAAAACGCACATCGTTTCTTATTATGATGTTACACCTATGAGAGAAAGTCCAAGATACAATTAGGATTTAATTTGACGACATCGTCAATATATTTACATTAAATAAACAGGAAACCCTAATATTAGACATAGATACAAACAAAAGAGAAAATAATAATATTAATAATAAAAGGATAAGAAATTGGGTATCCAAAATCATTGGTTAAATTTTTATCTCAATTTTGTGTTTTCTTTGATACTGCATTCGCTTTTAATGTTTACGCTGTATTTAATTATGTAGTTGACAATATTAAATACCAATTTGCACCTCATCGTCTAGCAATAAGGTCAACTTTACACTGATTTTCCTAAAATGTTGTTTATTTCCAGAACGGCGTGTTCCTGGCGCCTGTGATGTCAGTCCCCTTCCTGCTGTTCAGCGGTTTCTTCGTGTCGTTCAACGCGATCCCGGTGTACCTGCGGTGGATCACGTACGTGTCCTACATCCGGTACGGGTTTGAGGGCACAGCGCTCGCCACATACAGCTTCAATAGGACCAAGCTGCAGTGTCATCAGGTGAGAAAGATCATATTTTCTTTATTAGCTATTTACAGTGTACTTATTATTTCTTTAAGAGCCTGAAGTAAATTGAACAACTCGTTTCTCTCTGTTACTTGTATGTCTCTTTACAATGTGATTTGTTTTTTATCGTGCATCTGTAGACGCCTATGGAAACAAAATTACATGTTATTCGCATGTTTAGCTCAAAATAACCGTAAGCTTCCTCGTGGTTTATTCCTTAAGTTCGAATGTATTCAATTTAATTATAATGGGCGGGTTACACAGGCACGCAAAAGAAGCGAGAGTTAAGATAAAGCATTGAGTATTTGATTAGGAAATTGTACGTGCTCCGCAACCACGTTATAGCGAATAATAAGCATCAAACATTTTCTAACGTGGTTATATGAGTTATATCTCTCGTAATGTGTGGTCAGTGAACGACAGTCTTTAAAGCCCAATAATCCTGTGGAAGGCCACCCGACCCCCCAGGATACTTACGGGAGGATTATCATTATTATTTACATTTACACAATAACTCTTAATTTCTATTCCCAGACGTACTGCCACTTCAAGAACCCCCTCACCACGCTGGAGGAGCTGGACATGCTGGACGCGGACTTCACGCTCGACATCGCCGCCCTCTGCCTCATATTCCTCATCCTCCGTATCGCCGCCTTCCTCTTCCTCCGCTGGAAGCTCAAGTCCACGCGATAAGGAGGGTCCGGGCCCCGTCTGACACTTGCCGGTCTGACAGCTGTCAACTCCTCCTTCTTTTGCAATTCGGAACTCAGGTTTTTGCCACCTTTGGCGTGTTTTGCACAAAGTTTTTTAAAGCGGCAAATTTTATTTTTCTCGGTTCAAATTACAACCGCTAATGATTGTATAAGTGTCAGTGGTGAAGTTTTGCCTGTTTAGGTGTAATTTAATGTATGCAGTAAGTTAAGGTCGCTTAGTGTATTTAGTGGTTAAAGTAAAAAATATATTGTGATGTTATTATAGATTCGTCCGCGGAACTCATTCCAAATAAATGTGATTAAACTTTTTTATTAAGGGTGAAGTAGCGTAATTTGTGAGTTGTAAGTCACAGAATTTCGGCTGGCAGAAATTCTGCTGCATTCAGTTTCATAGAAAATTCCTACCTCATTCACACGAGCGTAATTTTGTGAGTCATGAATCATGATTAGTATGAAAAAATATTTACGCGACCGAAATTCTGCGACTCACGACTCACAAACATGCTCGTTTGGCTTCACCCTAAACATGACAAATATTCGTAATCGCTTTGTAATTATATGTGCCTTTATGAGATATACTCAACGTTCAGTAATACATGTTCAGAATTCCATTAACCGTCCGTATTGTCACAAAAATATCAAATAGTCCGAGAGCCTTGGATTGTTTTTTCATTCCAAATACAAAAGTTAACCATTATGAATTAATGTGATAAAAATTTTGCCACTTAAAATATCGTGGCAAAAAGTTTTTAACGTTTCCTGTTATAACTTTAGGAACGGGTTTCGGTACTTATGAAGAATAATTAGATTATGAAATTTTTATATACGTATTTAGTTATGTAAAAATGTAATTTTAAATAATATTAATATTTAAGAATACCAAAAATGTGTCTGAATTTGTAAAGAGTTTATTCAATCATCAATGACAATATTAGAATATAGCTTTATTACGTGATTATGAAAATATTTTAATGAATTTATGATTATTTAAATTGAAAAACAAAAAAATATGACAAATGTTTATCGTGTTATGATCGCTGTTTTGTGGATTTCGTTATTTAAATATTTTTACTGGGTTTACGAAATATTTTTTAAACGGATATTTCAAAATACAGTGGTAATTTTATAAAAGTAAAATAACGACGAGCTATAATAACGATATAAACAGGATTTGCTCATAGAACGGTCTTGCCTACTCGGTTTGCCTTACGTCTATTTAATATCGAGACCGTCAAGTATACAATGCTTACGGTACAAAACATTAGGTAGCGAATTAGATAGTATATAGAGCGTGTCTGGTTTGGGTTAAATATAGCTTATGTATCTGTATTAAATAAAGAATTTAATGTTATTAACTGATAGTTATTTTTATAAAATTTGTAATAAAAATATTTTTCTGTACAAAATTGTTTTACTCGACTCCTCGTCTATAAAAATACTTCTTTATCATAGTGGTTTTGCGAATAACGTATATTGTATTTTAGGTTGAAATCACTACTAAATCATTAGGGCCAACGCTAAAACGCTACAGCGGGTGCACGCTCGCGTGTGTATAAACGAAAAATAGTATGGGCAGCGCAGGCGCGTGCGACGAAGCGCGGACGCGGGCCCCATACTATTTTTCATTTATACACACGCGAGCGTGCGCCCGCGTGAGTTTTAGCGTTGGCCCTTATAATTGCTTGTCTAAGTAAACATAATATAGCTGTAATAGGTATTTTATGTAATCGTTTTTCTGTAGTGTGCACCTGACAAACCTAAAAAGGTTGTTAACAACTGGATATAAGTAGCCAAGGTGCCATTTATGTCCTTGCTCAAATTGTAATATATTTCCTCTTAAAAACTGGCAGCAAAAACCTTCGTACATACGTTGTATTAAATATTGTAGAAATCACTAAGGTGCTTGTGCAAAAAATATGATAAAACGTTATTTATCTGCAACGCTAATAATATGTTAAACAGGATATTTTTAGATGATTATTTTGACCTTTATCCAAGCCCAGTTTATAAATATTGAATACACGCTTTTGTTAAAATGTTCCTACTTAGGATCTCAATCTTATTAAATGTTCATTTTCTTTTTACTGAAATAGTTCTGTCCAGTCTCCACGTCTGGCAACCCCCCACAGCAGCTTTGTCGACACCCCACGCAGCCCACAGATTGTATAACACTATACTGTACTCGACGAAACGTGGCGGTAGCGGTCATTAACTCCCTGTCAAAAACTTGTCATTTTCTATACAAAGCCGCGATTGACAACATCTGACACTTCATTGTCAATCGCGGTTTATATAGAAAATGACAAGTTTTTGACAGGGAGTCACTGACCGCTACTGCCATGTTTCGCCGAGTACAGTATAGTCGATATTTCTAAACCCTATTATTATTTTTAACAAAAAATTGAAACCGACTTCCAAATGGAAACAATAACATTACTTATTTTTCAATGAACTAAAAAGTATTAAATAATTCTTACTCTTTAATAGTGCCTTTTTCAGAATTCTCCTAAACCTCAACTATTTCTGTATACAATCTTCATTATTTTGAAGCTATGAATCGAGAGTTCTATGACAAAATATTTTTAATTTTTGGGACTGGTACCGACTCCAAAATTATGAAGATAATAATACAGAAATAGTTGAGGTTTATGAGAAGTCTGAAAAAGGCACTATTAAAGAGTAACAATTATTTAATAATTTTAGGGTTCCATACCCAAAGGGTAAAAACGGGACCCTATTACTGAGACTTCCTTGTCTGTCCGTCTGTCTGTCTGTCTGTCTGTCTCCAGGCTGTATCTCAAGAGCTATTGAAGCTAGACTTCTGAAAATTTCACAGATTGTGTATATCTGTTGCCGCTATAACAACAAATACTAAAAACAAAATAAAATTAATATTTGAGGGGGGCTCCCATACAGCAAACGTGATTTTTTTGCCCTTTTTTGCTCGATATAAAAATGGCAACAGATAGGTACTTGAAATTTTCACAAAATTCTCAATTATATTAAGCGTACTTTAATAATTATTAATAAAATTAAAATAAAATTTAAATTTAAGGCGGGCTCCCATACAAAAAACATGCCTATTTTTGCGCTATAACGGTACGGAACCCTTCGTGCGCGAGTTCGACTCGTACTTGTCCGATTTTTAATTTATTGAAGAATAAGTAATGTTATTGTTACCATTTGGAAGTCGGTTTAATAATAATAATAATTTCACTCTAAAAAATAATAATTTCACTCTTTTTAGATACCTGTAAGGCTGTCTGGAAAGAATAATGTGTTCTGCTTAGTGACTTTGGACCCAGGATACACCTTCACGATATTATGAGAACTCATTATCTAAGGTCACTACCACTTCAGAATTGCTTACAGAACTCCAAGCATATACCACTGTATACGTTTGCAGTTCATGAAGCAATGATAAAATGTTCAAAAAGATTATCTTTAAATAATCTAGAGTTCTAAATTCTGTGACTTTCGTTCTATTATAACACTTTCGCATAGGAACTCGTTATCGTTGGTTAGATCTACATAATATAACTATATGCTTTTAACTACTCAAAACAACTTAAATATAATTACTATATTTATCCCAATACATTTCAAGGAGCTTCCTACATACCTCATAGATTCCATGATCAGATTGCTACCTTGGTAACAGCAACACCACACAACACACAAGTTTGAATCATATACTTTGAAGTTTGAAACAACATTATAATTTTAAAAATCACTCGATAAACTCAAATCTCGATCTAAAAGACTTTGAAAAGTACCTACCAATAATATGCAAATGTGATGATGCATGGTGTGATGGTAGCGATGATGATGATGATAATGAATATAATTTGCATAGTAGCATATGCTTTCAGTTCTTAAGTTATTGCCGAAACCCCCAAACCAAAGAAAACTCCGGATCCGGAGTTTTCTTAGCACCTTCGGAACCATGGCTTACCTTGGTGCAAAATATTACTTTTTGGTAGCATAATATTATGCTTAGGATACTTTTCATAAAACCAAAATCACCATATGTTTCCATATACATTTTGAAGAGTTCCCACGATTACTCATGGTTCCCATCATCAGGTCACCACTTTTGTGAACATGGTACCAAATTGGGGTAAAATAAAATTAATAGGGATCGTGTTACATTTCTTATTGTGGAAATCAAAAGCACAGATTATTTTCTTTCCGTATCTTAGAACAACAGTTGGCAAAATATTTTCACTATTCATATGAACATACTACCTAATCCTTGACTAATTTTACCTTAATCTTTTTCCATTTAGTTTTTTATACCCATCCTTTTTTTATGTGATAAGAATCTGTAAGAACCGTTTTTTTATGGATTTCGCTTAAATTAACTTTATCTTTATTTGTTGCTACATCCATATCCACAAGTACTAATATAATAAATACGCAAGTGTGCTTGTCCGTAGTTCTTAGAACAGATTTTACCATTCAGTATTGAGTTCCTCGAGTCTGGGTCCCAGACTAGCGAAAAAAGTATACAGGGTGTAACAAAACAAAGTGATAATACTTGAGAGTGCGTACGTGTTCCTTATAAAAGTTGACTGTGAAAGTAGCAGCGCGATGAGTTACTTTGTTTCCATGAGAAACGCCCCGACGAAAAGTTATCATTTCAGCGCTGCTATTTTCAAAGAATGGGAGGATAAGGAACACATACAAGTGATACACACCCTAAAATATTATCATTTAGGGTGCCTTGACATTAGGTCATTAGGCAGCGCGACTTCTATACTAAAAAGAACATCTCTTTAATTTGTTTTAGAATTCGCGCTGCTGCCGCGGCCGCCCTACCGGCGCGGGCGACTTGATGTGTAGGCAGCCTTTGTTTTGTTACATCGTGTGGCATGTAGTAGTATATTGTTATATTTTTTTTATTCTAAGAATTTATATTATAAACGTGTTGAATGAGTATTCATTCAACACGTTTATAATATAAATTCTTAGAAGGTGTATATTGAAATATCCTTTTTATTCAACAAGGTTTAATGTGCAATAAAATGAGGTGTTTTTGTTAAATTTATAATTTATATCAGTTGTATGACTTGTATTGTCAGTTGTTTAAAGTAAATTATTTTATCTGCTCGAATAGTGTAGATTTTAGTACTTAGGTACTTTTAATGCCGGGTAGGTTTTTAATGCTGACTTTTGAGTACGATTAGGTATATTAGATACTTCGTTTACAATTTGATAACCGACTACAAATAAATTATAGCGGGTTTACATTTTTCCATTCCAATCCAGCGCTGGATTGTATCTCTGGATTGGAATACCAGCCATTACGCAAGATAGGTATTTTAATTATACCTTATCAAAAAACTTTTTGAAAAAAGCTTTTATTTAGACATTTTTTTTATATAGATCTAAAATAAGAAAATAAATTTCTCCTTAAACATCTTGGCTATAAAATTATAACCACATTAGGTATACCTATTATACAATTTGAATGATTGATTTTGATCAGTGAATGAAAAAACCGTGTCTATATTTAGCAAGTTGTTATATTTCGTTTATTTCTGCATGTCTTTGAAAAGTTGGATTTCACGTGACCGGATTCAACCGTGCTGTTTCTAAAATCCGGCTGGATTTGACTTGACATAACATGACACGACACGACACGACACGACACGACACGACACGACACGTCACGTCACGACACGACACGACACGTCACGTCACGTCACGACACGACACGACACGACACGACACGACACGACACGACACGACACGACACGACACGACACGACACGACACGACACGACACGACTTGACTTGACTCTATTACTTTTCAATTTACCTAGGTACTCTTAATGAGCCCTTTCATTTGATACCCATTTATTGCAGAAGTGCATTAAAAATAACTACCTATTCCCTTATCATGGATGAGCCGCCATGGATGTAGATTGTAGAATGACATTACATTCGTTTTCGAGTTATTCTCAATGAACCCTTTCATTTGATACCCATATTGCAGAAGTGCATTAAAAGTAACTATTCCTCTATCTTGGATGAGCCGCCATATTGGATGTAGAATGATATTACATTCGTTTTCGAGTTACTCTCATTTCATTTAATATCCATATTGTAGGACTGCATAGAAAATAACTATTCCGCCATCTTGGATGGTCGGCCATATTGGATCTAGAGTGATGTCACATACTGTATCGTGCATTGTCATCGAAACCAAACGTGTTACATACAAAATTTCGGCTCAATCGGTTAAATATATCTACTTCAAAATTGAGTTCAAAAATTCTACCCGAACTTACTGTATATTACATACATAGAAAGTTAAATAAAAGCTTTAAATAATAAAAAAGTTTTAAAGTTAGTACAGCTTGGCAAAGAAGAGTCTGACGCGGTGACAGCTGGAACTAAGAGTTTTTATTTAAGACAACACTACATTACTTGTCAACTCTAGTATATATTGTGTCAAAAGCGAAGCGTAGGGTTGCCTGTATTTAAAGAAAAGCGCCCTCATTTAATCCACACTCTTCTTTGCCAAGCTGTACCTCTATCTATCCTTCGATTAATTTCTACGAATATCTCAGCTCAAAGCTCAAAACATAGGTACGAAATCTGATTTTAATAAAAATAAAATTTAAATTCGGTCAACTTAGAATTTAGAATTAAGCTTCCCAGTAGAGAAGCCCGAACTGCTATTAGGCAGAGAAAACTTAAATACTAAAATAAAGACACTCATTTTTAAGGCACAGGAAGTCGGACAAGTAACGAGCATAATATGTCACCTCAGTGAACATCATTACGGCTAATGGTGCCATGATTGATGAAGACACCAGCCTCATACACCATAAGTGAAACGTCACTCAGCCGACGTCTAATGTAGGCCAGGAGCCAGTATGGATTTATGGTTGTCTGGAAGAAACCGCTCAAAGCGGTAAGGCCGCCAATTTGCGCTCTTCCAATAATTTGTTTTTTTTTCTTACCTTGTATTTTTAGGGCTCCGTAGTCAACAAGGAACCCTTATAGTTTCGGTCTGTCCGTCCGTCTGTCTGTCTGTCCGTCTGTCTGTCTGTCCGTCTGTCTGTCCGTCTGGCTGTCCGTCTGTCTGTCCGCGGTTTTGCTCAGATACTATAGGACCTACAGAGCTGTAATTCGGTAATTCGGCATGAATGCACATATTAATGATGCCGACAAAATGGTAAGTATATAAAATCTTATAAAAATATTTTTTTTTTATTATATTTATATTATACCTAAACACCAACAAAAATACCTAAACTAAACACAAACACCCTAAACATCAAGCGGAGGTGTATTTTTTTTTCGCGTCCACCCCACCGTGTGCGGTGTGGGGTGCCGTTGAATAGGTTTTTTAAAAATATTACGAGTATTCACTATTCATAGATCATTTTTCGATTTAGGGATCCATTTGTGAAATATGAAGTTTTAAAGTGGAAAAATCGTTAGAGTCCAGTGTCCCCCCCCCCCTTCTACCAGCTAATCGGTTGCTTTTGGAAATGTGAAAAAATTCACAGGCCTAGGAAATGTGCAGAATTTAAAAGGAAAACTATCACGGCTAAAAAGACTTCATAGGTTATTGAGTTATAGTCGATCAACTAAAAAAACCTTAATACTTCGCCGAATACCTTATTCGGCGAAGTATTAAGGAACTTTTCGTTCAAATTCCTTTGAACATAACTGAGATGATGTTGTTAGTAGTGTAAACACGTCATAAATGTACATTCATTGATCATACAAAAATTATCAAAATCTAGCAGTACTACGGAACCCTATATTGCGCGTGGCCCGATACGCTCTTGGCCGGTTTATTTATGTGTGCAAATAAAGAGTTTATTATTATACGATATTTTCACTAGACTGATTTTAGCCGAATCTAGTACAAGATTCCTCGATTTTTGTACTCGATTCTATCACGTCACTAAACGGTTTAATTGCTTTCTTACTCGTCTCTATACTCTATCGCAAATCGCAATATTATAATAATTAATAATAAAAATAATCATATTGCTATTAAGAGACTATACAGAGAGTAGCAATTATCTTTACCTAGAGTTAGGAATTAGGATGGCTCAAAAACCTGTAAATTTTAATAATATGAATGAGATAACACGTTTGAAAACACTAATCTCATCTAGTCTAATTTGAAATCTAAAAACATAAGCTTTCTAATGAAAGCTTTCCCATAAATTAGCATAATATTTAAGTATTTCTATATCTAATACTAGCTTTTGCACCCGCGGCTTCTCTCGCGTTAAGAAGTTTTATTATTATTTAAGTTAAATATACTTAGTCCAAAAAAATTCAAGATTTTTAAATAAAAAAATGGTTGTTGTGCCTCACTCGACATAGATAGGTATAGTGTGTCGCGGACTTTTTTGTAGATAATTTATAAGATCTACAATTAATTAGGACATTTTATGGTTCTATCTTTTATGGTTTAGGCAGCGTACGCAAAATAAGTAACTTTTCTGGTTGATTTTTTACACCTTGTGTCAGAAAAACCCAAATATCTTACAGAACCCTAGTTTTTCCAAAATAAAATTTTGCTTATGTTACTCGTGGAAGTCGTGGATAATATAATATAGCTTTCGAATGGTGAAAGAATTTTTAAAATTGGTCCAGTAGTTTTTGAGCCTATTCATTACAATTAAACAAACAAACAAAGTTTTCCTCTTTATAATATTAGTGTAGACATATGTATAAAATTCTCGTGTCACAGTATTTGTTGTACTTTAACTCTTTGGATTGCACATCTATAGTTATATTATATAGTGTGGATTGTCAATTTTAAAGGAAGAGGGATCAAACCAAATGATCAAAATATGATCAACAGTTCGTTTTGTGCCTCAATTTGCCGTTTGAACTTTACTTCTAGTCTTATCTACCGAATTTATTACTACACCACATAAGTTCAAATGCGCTCTCTAGGTTAACCTGATTGCGGGGCGAAACTAGTTCATTGATAAGATAATGACCTCAATACTGCAGCATAAAGCGTGTACAACGCAACGCGTCTCCTCACCCATTAGGAACGGAAGCAGGCAAGGCTAATACGACATTTACACTCAGCCCTGTTGGACAGGGAAGTGGGGAGGGAAGTGGGCAGCGTGAATATGTAAATAGGTGACTCGCGCTGCCACTGCTCATGCCGCTGCCATTGCCCATTGCCCGGCGCTCCCTCGAGTGTCGGTTTTTCGGGCGGAAGTCAAAGGACGGGCAGCGCGAACGCGTTTACATTCAGCTCTCTCGCTCACTTGCCGCCAGCGTTTTGAACGAGAAGCACGTGCGACAAAATCCACAAAAATGTCACCGCCTACGATACCGCCTCCAACTGAGTGGAGTAACGAGAAAATCATAAAGTTTTTGGAACTTTATGAAACTGAACGGATAATATGGGATCCGTGTGATAAAAATCAAAGTCCATTATTTTAAGTTTCCGCATGGAGCAGTCAAAAAAAAAATTAAGTAATTAAAAATTGAAACAATGTTTATTTCTTAAAACGATTTATACAAGCTACAAGACGTTGCTTTGTAGAAATCTTTTTTAGAAATGAAGCATAGTTAATTTTTAATTAAATTTTTTGTGACTGGTCCATGCGCCAACTTCAAATAATGGACTTAACATGTAGAATTTGTAGTAATAGGTATTTACGGTGTTCTATTTCTATGAATTTTCCTCATCCACAATTTCCTTTTACTACGACGACGGCGTCTGTGATTCGATCCGTTTTGATTTCTTTTTAAAATATGCATATAGTTATATATACTCAGCAGACATAATGCTGTCGCCGCAACAGTTTCGATATCCGCCATCGTTGCGAGTCGTTACGTAAAAGAGTATGAGGGCTGAGTGTGACCACCCACTCGACTCTCGCATCTAGTTCTGCGGCATTATAATGCCGCAGAAGTATTTGAGGCAATATTTCCGACAGCGGCAGGAGCAGTGGCAAGGGCTGAGTTTAAACGTCCCATTAGGACGAGAAAATTGCAGGTGACCAAGTACTATAGTTTTATCTACACTAACAGCCACATCTTTAAGCCACGAGCATTCCATGACCATAAATATCTAGACGTCCAATAAAACAACTTGGCCTACAGTAGTTTACAAAAAGCTTGTCATAACCTTTGTAAAATTCCATTCTTCGAAACATTGTTCGCGTCTGTTGTCCCGCGGCTCTTGCACTATAAGAATTATAATTTTTATAGTGCAATAAATATGGACAATCAATCCATAATTGCGATGATTTTCCATTAATCTAGTCGGGACATCATTCCGACGACATCTCTCCACAATGAAGCTCCTGGTGCTATTTAATTTACTCCAAATCCAGAACATTTTAGATGAACCGTTGGAAAAAGGTGACGTCAGTACCTGCGTTACTAAAATCGTCAAAAAATTCTACTCCTACAGCGCCTTAGTTACGTTCGTCGACGTAAAATTCGGAAAGGAAGATAATATATTAAAGGAACTATCGCTCTTATATCATGTCAATATACTGACGAGGGACACAGACAATCTTGAAAACTCGGCGAGTGACGTTCTAATCGTAGCGGCTGGGGGCTTCTTGGAGTTCATCAACAGGTTTGAAAATCTAGAACGGGAACCGGACTGGAATCCTAAGCGAAGACACCTCATCATCATAGACAACCTGGAGGAAAGAGATTTAATTCCCATATTTTACACTCTCCTGAAACTTTGTATTTACAATGCGATCATTATTGACAACGTGCAGGATCCAATCATATACACCTATAATCCTTTTGAAAACTACGCCTGCGGGAAAAGATTCGATAGAATTATTCAATTGGGCACTTGCTCGGGTCCCCTACACGACATATATTTTTACAAATTCATCACCGGCCTCAGGAACTGTACGCTCCGAGCGACCAGCGCGCACTGGCCTCCGTACAGCATAGATCCGAAACTGAAGAGTTCGCCGGGCGTCGAGGAGTACATCATGGACATATTCAGCAGGAGGGAGCAGTTCTACATCGTCCACAACAACTACAGCAACGACGCCGAAAACTTCTCCACGATATCGAAGAACTTGTCCGCCGTGGGGCCGCTAACGATGATTCAGGAGAAAAAGGAGGATATGATGTACGGAGGCATGCTCCTGACGAACTCGAGGGCCTCAGCATTCGACTTCATCTGGGTCCACCTGCCGTACGTCGACGATATCAGGATTCTGGTAAAAGCGGCCACGGAGGTGGACGCCTGGCGGAACTGCTACTTAGAGTTCTCTCTAGCGGTGTGGTTGTTATTCGTGACCGCGTTCCTCATATACTACGCGGTGATGCTTCTATTGATGAAATCCGGTGACCGAGGAATTCTTTTCCTTAAAATGTTCGACTACTTCTTTCAACACGGGAGCAGGCTACCGAACGACTTCAACATCAAATTCTTTTTTATTTTCTGGATTTGGTTCGCGTATCTGATGAGCTCGATTTACCAATCCAGCCTGGTCGGGCTCATCACCAACCCCAGCGAGAACTATCAAATAGCAAACGTGGATGACATCACCAGGTTTAATCTGAAGCTGTGCATCTGCCCAATGATGTCGAAGTATTTCGTTTCCGTCGATGAAGATCTGTACGTGGAGGAGCACGGAATTTTCGACAAGTGCGATAATCTTCTGAAAAGTATCAAGACCGTGAGTAAATCGGGGAACCTCTACACGTACACCCTGTACGCCGTGTACTCCTACTACAAGTATCATTTTTACGACGAATACGGAAAGTCCGAGATATATGCCTTTAAAAATCCGACGAATAAGGTGATATACGCCATCTACCTGTACAAAGGTTTTCCCATGTCGGAGCGGCTGCAGAATATGTCTCTCCGTCTCCGAGAAAGTGGATTGACCACTCATTACTTTACGAGGTTGCTGGACGATCAGAGGAAGGAGTTCGTTTTCGAGAAACCGGTGAGGACCTCGATGGTGGTCGTGCCGTGGTATATACTCATCATCGGCACCACCATATCCACTGTAGTGTTCATCATTGAACTCAACAGAAAACCACATCACCTAACCCGTCACGACGGTCAACCATAATGGAGCTATATTATGGTGTGTGTAAGATATAAGAAAGTCTATAATAGTTTAATTGAATGTTAAATGTTTCTAACATTGTGATTTGGTTAATCTAGCGTGCAATAAAATTCTACTTAGAATAAGTACGCATAGTGTGTATGCTTCTATTGTTTCATAATATTAAAAAATCAGTACACAGCACGTACGAGGTACAATATGAATATTTAAAGAATATTTTTTGTGAGAAATATTTTTTTTTATTTATAAAAGGAAAGCACAAATTTCTGTGCTAAGTTTCATAAAAAAATTGAACCCGTGACTGAACGCTTTGTTGTACAAAAACTTCAGTGGGCAATTGCTACTCGCTTTTGTCCAGTTTCTAAATTTTCATACCCGTTCACAATTAATATAGGTACTCCGACCTCTGTACTCTGAAACGCAAGCGCGGAAAATACCAGAAGTACTTTAAAAGAAAAGCTAAGTTTGCAACTTGCATCCATACGTAAAATTATGTTTTTAACTCATAACTTGCTGCAAGTTATATTTCTTCGTTGTAATTATAGTCTCTTACCGCCCTATTCTCGGTAAAACGAGGGCCGTCCATCTTTATTCCACTCCATAATAATTTGTAATTACACTCAATTACTTTTCCCTTTGTTCTTACCTATTAAGCAATTAAATTAAGTATGTAAAAGTTGAATTTTTTGTAAAGAATTTTAAATACATCCTCATACCGTGTAGCATGTCGCCTGGACTTGCCTGTTTTATTATGCACATAATAAATTGCTTTCATAGTGGCACAGTAAAATAAAAAAGTAAAGAGTTTGGGTCGTCCATACAATATTACGTGAGGTAATTGTCAAGCCGAATCTCGCCAAATCTCACTTGGGAGCGAGGTTCTAGTTGGGTTCTAGCATATTACTATCCCACCAAAAACATACCTGTTAAAATGGGGCCAAGTTCCTATCGGCTAATTTTTGGCCTAAAAAACAAAAGAATTGAAATCCAAACCAACGCCAAGTTTAAATTTAGAATTATTATGGATCAGGCTGTTGATGAAGATGATTACAATCGATGAAGTGCATCTAAACTTGGCATTGGATTGGATTTCAACTCTTTTTTTTTTAGGCCAAAAATTAGCCGATAGGATCTTGGCCCCATTTTAACAGGTATGTTTTTGGTGGGATTTCAATACTTTTTTTCAAGAAATCATACTTATTTTTTTCTTTTTGTGCCACGCCTGATATAAACAATACTTGCAATAGATGGCGCTAGTGGTATTTGTTAACTATCAATAGAAGCCTAATTTTTAAGTAAAGTATTTATTTAATAAGCTATACAGTGTGCATTATACATGACAATATTTTATACTCCCCCTCTTCTTCTCCCGCCCTCCTCATCGTATTATCGTATCGTATCGTATCACTGGTACATAAGAATTTTTATCTAAAGTTCGTAGATGAGCCGACTCACGCTTGACTGATTTCTTAAATTTCTTAATTTTTTGTTAATCTACATATTATAACACACGACCTGTGTGTAAATTTCATAACGCTAGGACAATTGGAAGTAGCTTAGAGGTTTTGATTACCGGTCAGTGAGTGAGTGAGTGAGTGAGTGCCAGAATTAGCTATTTTTACAGGGACGTATTTCAGGATCTACCGAAGCTATACCTATGAAATTGGGATACTGCTTAAGTACTAGTATATAATTACGTAGGTTTAATTTTATGTTTGCACTCGCAATAGGCACTGAGCTACAGGGGGGTCAAAAGTGCGTCGAAACGGTCCGTGTAGATAGTGCACGGCAAGCGCGCGGCCTGCTGGAACTTGGCCTGCGCACTTCCGAGCGCTTTGATGATGTAATTTTTTTCTTGCAACTGACTGACAAGAGGAGAGAATGGAGGCAGAATACAAAGGATTCTGTGATGTGTTAACCTGATTAACTTACAATAATATTATAGGTCTACCAGAATCTGATGGCAATTTTTGACAGCAGATTTTCATAAAATATCCTTGATCATTGGATAATTTTTTATATTTGCATGTTTAACACACAGAATCAGCCGCTATAAGAAAAAAAAAAGGATCAAAATGTTTTATTCCAATTACCCCGGTATTGCTAGAGTCAATTTATTTTCTCACTTTTTGCCATCAGATTCTGGTAGACCTATATAAGTACTTAATAGCTTTTTTCTTACATAGTTTTGTAATTAACTCTCAAATGCAAGCATATAAATAGAATTTATTTTAGAATGCAATTAATCAAAAAATAAAGATTAAAGTCAATTTAAATTAGTCAAGTTCTATGTCGTCAGACGCATCACGCAATCAATCAACGACGTTGAACTCGGGGTCAGAATTACCATAATATGGCATATTGTATTGAAAAACTATACAATAAGTGGCATTGTATTGACTCCCGCGAAGGTCAAGACGTTTGTGCGACCAAATTGCGAATTTCCGGTGCTGGCTACTTTGGTACACTTTGGTAATAGTACGTTTATGACCGAGAAAATATTATACCTTTTACCAAATAACAGGATCAATGGCAAATATAATGGCTGTAACAAAACTAAGTGATAATACTTTAGGGTGTGTATGAGTCCCCTGTATAGAGTTCACTGTGAAAGTAACAGCGCTGAAAGAGCATTTTTTTGTGACTTTGCCCATGCAAAAGATAAAAATAAATTTCATCTTTCAGCGCTGCTACTTTTACAGTGGACTCTTTACAGGGGACTCATACACACCCTAAAGGTATTATTACTATTAGTTTTTTTTACATTTGCGTCATATTGAAGCAGGAACCTTTTTTTTTGTTTTGTTTTTTTTTTTAGGATAAGGAAACACTATGGGTGCCCCGGGTTAGGGATGTGCCCGGGTTGGGGAAGCTGAAGCATCCCGGGGGTATGTGGGACTCCCGACTTCGGGTTTACCCACTAAAACCACCTGCGGTTTGCCTTCAGCCGTATACGGAGGGATATCCTGGATCTGTCTAACACACGACTCCCTCCACGACCGGCCGGTCTACCTCAAAAGGGATCGGACTTCCACCGGACACCAAACGCTTTGGCAAACTGAAGCGTTCCCCTCGGCGCCGGGACTAGCTAAGCCGGGCAGGTTCACATCCTGACCCGGAGCCCCGTGGGACGGAAGTTATTGGAGGTTCGCATAGCGACGCCTCCGCACTTCCGTCCTACGCCGGCAGAGCGGAACGGAGGATGAATCATCCTCCGTTCCGTTAGTTAGTTTATCACGCTAAGACTAATAAAATCGAAGAAATAGAGAAAAATGTTGAAAAAACGGGGGGAAATTATTTGAAAGGGCTTATTTGAACGCGCTAATCTCATGAACTACTGGTCCGATTTGAAAATTTATTTCAGTGTTAGATAGCCCAGTTATCGAGAAAGGCTATAGGCTATATTTTATCACGCTAAGACTAATAGGAGCGAAGAAATAGAGGAAAATGTGGAAAAAACGGGGGAAATTATTTGAAAGGGCTTATTTGAACGCGCTAATCTCAGGAACTACTGGTCCGATTTGAAAATTCTTTCAGTATTAGATAGCCCAGTTATCGAAAAAGGCTATAGGCTATATTTTATCACGCCAAGACTAATAGGAGCAAAGAAGTAGAGGAAAATGTGGAAAAAACGGGGGAAATTATTTGAACGCGCTAATCTCAGGAACTGCTGGTCCGATTTGAAAAATTATTTACATGTTAGATAGCCCAGTTATCGAGAAAAGCTATAAGCTATATTTTATCACGCTAAGACTAATAGGAGCGAAGAAATAGAGGAAAATGTGGAAAAAACGGGGGAAATTATTTAAAGGGCTTAACTCACGAACTACTAGAGCATTTTTTCTGTTATTTGGATCAGATAAGAAGTAGACCACGTGAAGGATCATAGGCTTTTTTGTGGACTAATTTTTCTGTGAAATATCTAATTTACGAGGGCGAAGCCGCGCGGAACGTCTAGTTGTGGATATATTGGCTGCTCAAAAATTATATGATACGGAAGAAAAAAGTAAAAACTATAACATTACGAAACTTCAAGTCAATAGTTATTAGTTATCAAAATAATGTGAGTATCGATGTTTTTCATGGAAAATTTACTAACTGTTTAATAGATAAAATATTTGATATATTTAATAATTAGATAATAATGTTTTTATCGGCTGTATTCGAAGTTCCTTATAATATATTCTGTAAGAAGTACACTATTTTGTGGAAGCACTATATTTTGTAAACACGGTAAAAAGTACACTTATAGGAAGCAAATTACGTAGGTACTGCTCGGGTTCATAGTTTTTCCGTTTTCGACAGCAGTTTAACTATTTATGTCTAAAATTTTAAACTTTAATTCATAGGTCTGGAACATTCTGTCATGAAAATATGAATAATCAAAATTTGTAAAAAATTCATTACTTAGGTAGAACCTATTTAGGAAAAAAAACCGACCAAGTGCGGGTCGGGCCACGCGCAACATAGGGTTCCGTAGTACCGCTAGTTTCTGGTTTTTAGGGTTCCGTAGGAAACAAGGAACTCCTATAGTTTCGGTCTGTCCGTCCGTCTGTCTGTCCGTCTGTCTGTCCGTCTGTCTGTCCGCGGTTTTGCTCAGAGACTATAGGACCTACAAAGCTGTTAATCGGCATGAATGTACATATTATTAATGATGCCAACAAAATGGTATACAAAAACTTAAAAAAAATATATTTATTTATGGTACCTCCCCTACCTATGAAGCGGGGATGATTTTTTGTTTCGCGTCCACCCCACCGTGTGGGGTGTCGTTGGATAATTTTTTAAAAAAATATTACGAGTTTTATTGGATCGTTTTTCGATTTAGGGATCCATTTGTGAAATATGAAGTTTTAAAGTGGAAAAAATAGTTAGTGTACCCCCTTCTACCAGCTAAACGGTTGCTTCTGGAAATGTGAAAAAATTCATGGGAGTAGGAAATATGCTGAATTTAAAAGGAAAACGATCACAGCTAAGAAAACTTCATAAGTTATTGAGTAATAGTCGATCAAGTAAAAAAATGTATTCGGCGAAGTATAAATGAACTTTTCGTTCAAATTCCTTTGAAAGTAACTGAGATGATGTTGTTAGTAGTGTAAAACGCGTTATAAATGTACATTCATTGACCATACAAATTTTTTCAAAAACTAGCGGTACTACGGAACCCTATATTGCGCGTGGCCCGACACGCACTTTGCCGGTTTTTTTTTTGGTTTCGTCAATGAATGTACATTTATAACGTGTTTTATACTACTAACAACATCATCTCAGTTACGTTTAAAGGAATTTGAACGAAAAGTTCCTTTATACTTCTCCGAATACTTTTAAAAAACCTATCCAACGACACCCCACAGCCACACACACGGTGGGATGGAAGCGAAAAAAAATTCATTCCTGCTTGATGTGTAGGGGAGGTACCATAAAAACAATTTTTTTAAAGGTCTTATATGTAAACCATTTTATCGGCATCATTAATATGTGCAAAGTGCATTCATGCCGAATTACAGCTTTGTAGCTCCTATAATCTCTGAGCAAAACCGCGGACAGACAGACGGACGCGCTGGACGGACAGACAGACGGACGGACAGACCGAAACTATAAGGGTTCCTTGTTGACTACGGAACCCTAAAAATAACCTTAAATTTTAAATAATAAAAGAATTGGAGATGTGCCGACTAGTCGGTAAAGCCGACTATCCGGCCACTTTCGTAGTCGGCGACTAGTCGGCGAATAGTCGGCAAAAAGCGCCGACTATCCGGCTTTTTACTTTTTTAATTTAATTGGAATTACATTAAATAAAAACCTTGATTATTTATAATGTGTTCATCATAGAATTAGAACGTGTTCATGTCACACTCAGTCTTACACATTTTAAAATTAAATGAAGTGTTTCTGAAATTACTTGCTAGTAAAGAAATATTTTTTTAACAACAAATCAAATATGTATTCAAGATTGCATGTACTATCAGAGAAGTTGATTCATAGGCAGGTGGCGGGCCTACGCAATTTGGTTGCGTTATGTCAAACCAAAATGTCAAACCAAATTACAGTGTAAACTCTATATAACGTCACTGAAGGGACTCTGCATTTTATGACGTTATAGAGTTGTCGTTAAAGGGAGAGAAGTAAAATCAAAGCTTTTTCGTCAATATACAGTGATTTTCTTTTACTAACCTTTTTTTTTTAGTTTGGAAGTTTATGAGCAACTGAAAATATGATAATGTATAGATACTTTATCATGGTCAAAAACAGTCTACCTAAACGTGCAAGCAATTCCAATTTGTAAACAAAAGAATAAAGCGACCAAAAACGTACACAGCTGCTCAGTTTTTACTAATATAAGTAACTTAAAAGGTACTTTTTATTACTCAATTGTTGTGATTTTGTCGCTATTGAGAGTGGGTGTGATGCTATGTAGAGTGAATCATTGTATGGTAGACAAGCTAAACCAACGAAAGTCAAACGATTTGGACGCTTTAGAGAGTTTGTCGTTAAATCGAGTGACGTTACATGGAGTTAACACTGTAATTGACATTAGTCGACCAAATGACTTAGGTCCGTCAACTGCCTATGAATCAATTTCTTCGACGGTATATGAAATATTTCCTGAAAACCTTAAACTGTATCTTAAAAACAAAAAATAAAATAAAATAACATACGCGAAGTAAACATAACACGATCCGACAAGTTCGCAGACGGCGTGTGACTTACCCGCGAATCAGCAGTAAAAAAAGCGTTACGGAAACTTCCATGCCGAAACCATGATCGGCTTGGCCGACTAGTCGGCCGATTAGTCGGCTTCTTTGCAGACGACTAATCGGCTAGTCGGCTAGTCGGTCAAAGATATGATCGGAACATCTCTAAAAAGAATGTATATTAATAATAATATAATACATATTAAGAGCGAGCTGTGCAATTTTGCTGTGTTTTCTAATAAGTATTACGATCCCGGAAGACGATTGATTCAAATAAAATTGAGATTTATTTAATCATTGTATATTTATCTGATATTTAGCTAACGGAAAACACGATTCACTTATTTTGACTCGATAGTTTTATTTTTCGAAATTATGAATCTTTTTGGGCATTTCAACAAATATCTGTTACACTTATTGAGTGACTATCATTAAATAACCTGCACTACAACTACAATCACACACTTTATAAAATAATAGCTAAAGGAAATATTAGTATTGTATTTAGTTTTTAAGTAATCATCAAAAAACAGTTTTGGGACTTACGACCTTTAATTTCATGCTATAATGCGGGAACTGTTGTTACGCGATATTGTTCACTATTAGCTGCAGCCTAAAGTACATTGCCCGGGAGCACGATTCATCGAATTATTGTAATCCTTCATCATCATCACTCCCCGCCCCTCCACACCGCGCCAGCCAGCATCGCCTCATCGGGTACCTCGTCCACTAGCCGCAATGCCTGGGCGAATCCGCATCGGCATCATCGGGCTTTCTCACTACACCGACCGGTCAGCAAGCAGAGCACATCTCTCCTGGTCAGCACGTAGCATCGGCCCCGCACGGCAGCTATCCGACTCACTGGATCCCGTGTAGCAGCTTCACAGTTCCGACTCACTGGGACTCACTGCACCAGTTCCGACTCACCGGAACTCTCTGGCACTGGCGACTCAAGCGACGAGACTTCAAGGTTCGACCTCCGGTCTTCGGGGGGGAGTGATGTGGCGGTACCCACAATTCGCCTAACATTCCTGCATCGCGCTATCGAAGTTTTCTGAGCGCGTCGGTATATATACGACAGCTGAAATGTATCACGTGGGCTCCGACCTGACCGAGCATACCACCTCGCTCGGTCGGAAGATCTTCCTTTGTGGCCACCACACATATACCCCACAGTATCACGATTGGAGGATAGCGTTGTGTGTAGGCGGGGCTAGGGTTTTCACAGCGCGCTCTTAATATTTATGGACGCTTCACACCACGTCAGTCTGGCCCCGTGCTAAGTACCTGAAGGACATGTGTTACAGGTACCAGACAACGGAAATATATTTAATACTTTTATACTATACATATTATATTTAAGATGTTTTAAACATAAGATCACATTTGGAGTTTGACTCGACGCGGCGCCTGGTTCATTAGTCGTGACCTCCGGTTGCACAATGCATTCTATGAGTTGACCTCACACTAGCATTGGCCCTTGATGGCCATGAACGTGCCAGTAAAAACTAGCTAATTGATCAACAATTATTCTCTAATGGAAAACTACGGTAAATGTTGAAATATTTGTACTTTCAGGGCCTGCCTGCGATAACTTAAGAGTTAAAAAAAATTAAATATAGTTACACCCCTTACCTTACCTTACTCGGTTTTACGCGAATATGGAGATACGCGGTTTTTAGGGTTCCGTAGTCAACAAGGAACCCTTATAGTTTCGGTCTGTCCGTCCGTCTGTCTGTCCGTCTGTCCGCGGTTTTACTCGGAGAGTATAGGACCTACAAAGCTGTATTTTCATAATTCAAGGCGAAACAGTGTCGGATCCTAAACAAATCCATAGCATAATAAAATAAAAACCGGCCAAGTGCGTGTCGGGCCACGCGCAATATAGGGTTCCGTTAAAATAGTACCGCTAGTTTTTGATAATTTTTGTATAGTTAATGAATGCACATTTATAACGTATTTTACACTACTAACAACATCATCTCAGTTACGTTCAAACTTCAAAGGAATTTGAATGAAAATTTCCTTTATACTTCGCCGAATACAATTCTTTTAGTTGATCGACTATTACTCAATCCTACTAATCATAGACTAAGGAAAATATATTTTCTCTATGTACTAATATTATAAAGGCGAAAGTTTGGATGTATGTATGTATGTATGGATGTATGGATGTTTGTTACTATTTCACGCAATAACTACTGAACGTATTTTAATGAAACTTTACAATAATATAGCTTATACATCAGAATAACTCATAGACTACAATTTTAACCAACTTTCAAAATGGAGGAGGTGTTATGTTCGTTTTTTATGTTCAACGATTACTCCGCCGTTTGTAAACCGACTTTCAAAATTTTTCTTTTGGTGTATAGGTTATCATCCCAATCTGGTACCATATTCATAAAAGTGGTGACCTGTTGAAGGGATCCAAAAGAAATCGAGAGAACTCCTCAAAATTTATATGGAAACATGTGGTGACTTCGGTTTTGTGAGCAGTATTCTAAGCATATGCTACCAACAAGCAAGATTTTGCACCAAGGTATACCATGGTTCCGAAGGTGCTGAGAGAACTCCTGACTCTTTATAGATATAAGTTTGGGAGTTCCGACGTTGTTTTAAGAACGAAAAGCATATGCTACTATGCAAATTACATTCATCATCATCATCATCACTACCATAAACCATTATAGAGCCTTGTATCATCCCGTTTTGACCCTATTATTGGTACTTACTTTTCATAGTCTTTTATTATATATCACTTAAACCGCGGGTAACACCGCGAGGCACAGTTAGTAATTTATAAAGTCTTCTTAGCCGTGATAGTTTTCCTTTTAAATCCAGCATATTTCCTACTGTCGTGATTTTTTTCACATTTCCAGAAGCAACCGTTTAGCTGGTAGAAGGGGGGGACACTGGACTAACGATTTTTTCCACTTTATGGGTCAATTTATAATAGCGCAGAGTCGAAGCGAAGCGAAGCGAATTCCCAAAAACTAATCATAGAAAATTCAACCTTAACTCAAGAGCGTAACGCATACATTACTTCTGCGAGGCCAATCAGCGTTGGTCGGGCGCATTCACGCGAATTCGCGCGGATGCGGGCGCCTTTTTAAATTCTCAGCAGTAATAAAGTGCGTTAACGCTTTGAAATTAAGGTTGAATTTGTCATGTTCAGTTTTAATAATTCGCTTCGATGCGCTTCGACTCTGCGCTAGTATAAATTGACCATTTAATATTGTAGTTCCTATGGTCTCAGCAAAACCGCGGACAGACAGACGGACAGACAGACAGACGGACAGACAGACAGACGGACAGACAGACAGACGGACGGACAGACCGAAACTATAAGGGTTCCTTGTTGACTAATGACTACGGAACCCTAAAAACCTATCCAACGACACCCCACATGATAGAGTGAACGCGAAAAAAATCATCTCCGCTGGATGTGTAAGGGAGGTACCATAAAAATATATATTTTTAAGATTTTATATACCATTTTATCGGCATCATTAATATGTGCATTCATGCCGAATTACAGCTTTGTAGGTCCTATAGTCTCTGAGCAAAACCGAGGACAGACAGACGGATAGACAGACAGACGGACAGACGGACTACGGACCCTAAAAAGTGGTGCAATTCGTCAAACAATTAAATTTTGAGGTCGATGACGATGGTATTTAATCTAGAATTTCTAGATTTACACAATCAAGAGCTAACAATTGACGATCTTATAGAAATGCGTAAGCATGAGCAATTGAACAAACTGTTCAGGCAACATTGTTAGAATATCTGAAGGCTTCGACACCAAAATAACTTCGGTTTAGGTTACTTTATTCATAACAATGTACCTAAATAGTTTTTATTTTACAACATTTTTCATTTAACATTTTTCTTCTGAATTATTGTTTTCTGTAGAGTCTGGTCCCGCTAAAAACATATTTTACATGTATTTGTATGTAAAGTTAAACCCCGACTTACGCGAATTCGACTTACGTGCAATCGCTCGGACTCACCTATCGCGTAAGTCGGAAGTAGGTAGTGTAATAAAATTTTTTTTGGTCTTAATTATCGGTCAGAGATTACAATGTTCAGTAAAATTTCAAAAATATTGTTGATTTGTTCACGACATTATGCTTTGGTTTTAAAATATTGGGGGGAGAATATAGTAGATACCGATTCATATTTTAAATATTTTAAGGGGTGTCGTATAATTCAAAAACCGGCCAAGTGCGAGTTGGACTCGCCCATGAAGGGTTCCGCAGCAGCAATAAGGTTTATTTTTATGAAATTAAAAGGTTTTTGATTTATTTTTATATTCCAGTTGATTTAATGAAAGTTAAATTAAGTTTACCATTTATGACGTATAAAAAAACAACTACTTGCTAGATTTCGTTCAAACCAATTTTCGTTGGTAGTTTTTATAGTAAAGTACATCATATTTTTTTTAGACTTATCATGCCCCTACTTTAGAAGTTAGGGGGGGGGGGGGGGGACACATTTTACCTTTTTGGAAGAGTCTGTCTCACAAACTATTCAGGTTAGAAAAAAATGATATTAGAAACCTCAATATGATTTTTGAAGACCTATCCATAGAATACGCATAGGTGAGATGAAAAAAAAATTATTTTATTTAAATGTAAAAGTATAAAAAAACAACTACTTGCTAGATTTCATTCAAACCAATTTTCGTTGGTAGTTTTTATAGTAAAATACATCATATATTTTTTTTAGACTTATCATGCCCCTACTTTAGAAGTTAGAGGGGGGGGGGGGGGGGGACACCTTTTACCACTTTGGAAGAGTCTCTCTCGCAAACTATTCAGGTTAGAAAAAAATGATATTAGAAACCTCAATATGATTTTTGGAGATCCATAGATACCCCACACGCATAGGTTAGATGAAAAAAAAGTTTTTTGATTCAGTTGTACCTATGGGGACCCCTAAAATTTTTAATAATTTTTCCATTATTGTATCAAAATCTTAATGCGGTTCACAGACTACATCTACTTACCAAATTTCAATAGTATAGCTCTTATAGTTTCGGAGAAAAGTGGCTGTGATATACGGACGGACGGACAGACAGACAGACAGACAGACAGACATGACGAATCTATATGGGTTCCGTTTTTTGCCATTTGGCTACGGAACCCTAAAAATGAGCCCAGCTGCATAAATGACAAGATTCAATTTAGATTACCATCCCTATAAAAAAAATCTGCAACTGACTAACATCAAGCTAAGAGCTCTAGAAGAGAAATTATAATTAATAGTTGAAATTGCCCCACGGAGGGGGAATTACAACTATTTTTTCCTTTTTTGATAAAAACACATTTAAGCCTATCTATTAAAAATTTTTAATATGAGTTTGTAAAAATAATACACAGGTAACTCTGGAGTGTCATACATTACATTTTTAATAATAAAACTATATCATCTAATATGTTTATACCTTCAAAGTTGTGGTTTAGGTTTTACCAGTCGAGATTGCCCCGCTCTATCTTACCCCCTTTCCCCCCTTGGATCGAACGTCATCAATGGACGGCCCCTAACATTTTAGGTGTTAAAATGTTAGGGGCCGTCCGTTATTTTTATTTGATTATTTGCTAAATATTAAACTCTTTATCTTGATGATTATTTTAAAAGTTATTTGTCTGGTTCATAGTGATTATATTCTCTTTGGTCTGGTTATGGTTGTGTAAGCATTCAGTTTTCAGGTAATTTTTTGTGTTTATCATAATATATCAGACATCTAAAAACGAAGGAGTCATTATTCTTCTTGGTGATTAATATTTAAATGAGTTATTACTTCAAACGATTTTGGTAAATCACCTCACGTGTGTGGAATATGATGGCAAAAAATTATGAACGTGAACATACAATACATTCAGACGTCTTGAGGTAGTCAATATACTGGGTTTTAAGGGTTCCGTAGACAAATGGCAAAAAACGGAACCCTTATAGATTCTTCATGTCTGTCTGTCTGTCTGTCTGTCCGTCCGTATGTCACAGCCACTTTTCTCGAAACTATAAGAGCTTATACTATTGAAACTTGGTAAATGGTAAGTAGATGTAGTCTGTGAACCGCATTAAGATTTTGATATACAAAAATGGAAAAAATATTAAAAATTTAAGGGGTTTAGGTACAACTGAAACAAAATTTTTATCTATTACCTATGCGTGTGGGGTACCTATGGATAGGTCTTCAAACATCAATGAGGTTTCTTATATCATTTTTTTCTAACCTGAATAGTTTGCAAGAGAGACTCTTCCAAAATGGGTGTATCCCCCCCTCTAACTTCTAAAGTAGGGGCATAATAAGTCTAACAAGTGCGTGTCGGGCCACGCGCAATATAGGGTTCCTTAGTGACGCTAGTCCTACTAATATTATAAAGGCGAAAGTTTGGATGTATGTATGTATGGATGTATGGATGTTTGTTACTCTTTCACGCAAAAACTACTGAACGGATTTAAATGAAACTTTACAATAACATTGGTTATACATCAGAATAACACATAGGCTACAATTTTAACCGACTTTCAAAATGGAGTACCTAGGTGTTATGTTCGTTTTTTTATGTTCAAAGATTACTCCGCCCGCGCCGTTTGTGAACCGATTTTCAAAATTTTTCTTTTGGTGTATAGGTTATCATCCCAATTTGGTACCATATTAATGGCGACCTGAGGAAGGGATCCATAAGAAATCGAGGGAACCCCTCAAAATTTATATGGAAACATGTGGTGACTTCGGTTTTGTGAGCAGTATTCTAAGCATATGCTACCAAGTACCAACAAGTAATATTTTGCACCAAGGTATACCATGGTTCGGAAGGTGCTGAGAGAACTCCTGACTCTTTGTAGATACAAGTTTGGGAGTTTCGACGTTGTTTTAAGAACGGAAAGCATATGCTACTATGCAAATTAAATTCATCATCATCACCATCACTACCATAAACCATTATAGAACCATGTATCGTCCCGTTTTGACCCTATTATTGGTACTTTTCATAGTCTTTTATTATATATCACTTAAACCGCGGGTAACACCGCGGGGCACAGCTAGTTTTTGATATTTCTTTAATGGTCAATGAATGTACATTTATTTAAACGTGTTTTACACTACTAATAATATCATCTCAGTTACGTTTAAAGGAATTTGAACGAAAAGTTCCTTTAGAGCGAGCGCACACTTACAATTTCAAGTTGGCCAACTAAATCGTATAGCATCCTATTGGCTATGGCGGCTTATGAGAACTCGCACATTGCATCCAACTAAATTGTACAACTAAACAATTGGACACCAATCGGATCAGCGGCGATTCCTTTCCGATTACCTACAATCAACACGTTCGTTCCCACTACGATTTTCATGATGTCTTCTCGGATGCCGCCTACATTGTACGGCGGACTCGCCAGGTGAGTCGCCGGCACTGCAATATAAATTGAATCGACTTACCACGTGAGTTCACTGGCACTACGTAAGGGTAAATTCAATTTTTTGTTATTTCTGTGGTCGTTACAGTGTAACCATAGACTAAGGAAAGGTGTTTAACGCAATTAAAAAGTGTAAGGTGTTGTTGTAGGACTATTCAGCTTGTAAAAATGGCATAAAACTCTTTGGATAAAATAAAAGGTAAGTTTTTTTCGTGATTTAAGCAGTGGTTGTCAGTCTTTTAAAATTTGGTTATTGTTAAGGATATATTTTGAATTTCTAATACTTGTGAATAGTCAATTTTACCCTGAAATATTTTAATACGGGCTTTAGATTAAAATGTATTATTTTTATTGTGGTTACGACGAATTTAATTGATAATAATTAAAAAAGAAACCTTTTTTAAAAAGTTTAAAATCTGCCGAATTAAAATTAAATGATAATTGTAGCGCGTGTTAGTTAGTAATTGTTATTGCTTGTATGTGTGCGTAATACTATTAGTAACGACTAACGACGCCCGCCGAACCGGGCCGATCTTGTTGCATCGGAGCTCGAGGTAAAAGGGGCACCACGGGGTGGCGGGGTTCTGGAATTATTATTATCCTATTCCCGACGAAGACAAATCCGAAAATACAAAAATCATAAAAATCAGTTCAGCCGTTCTTCAGTTATAATTAGTGTAACTAACGCGACTTTCTTTTATATATAAATAAAAAAAAATATAGATATAGATTCTAATGAAACTAGTTTGTTGAATATTAGTTCCATATCACAATTCACAAGTATGTAGGTAGTCCATGCTATTATGTTGACGTCGTTTTCTAACATGTACATATTTACAGTTTGAGGATCTATGTCCGGGAACTCACCTGGTGAGTTCAAGGTATTGCAGAATCGTTTTTTTCCTTTAAAAAATAATCGGGATCTCCACGCCCGGCCCACCGCATAAATCTTTAGTTTAGCATATATTTAGTCTAAACTATAATTTTAAGCAGAAAATACGGATACATTTTGGAAATATTAGTGAAAAACACTGAACTCACCAGGTGAGTCGTCGGCACTGGAATCAAATCGTGAACTCTCCAGGTGAATCGGTGGCACTGAACGTGTTAAAAAGTTGTCCAATTAAATTGTGAAACTACGCAATTTAGTTGTACGATAGTCGGCCAACTTGAAATTGTATGTCTGCGGTGACCCTTATACTTCTCCGAATACATTTTTTTATAGTTGGTCAACTATCACTCAGTAATTTATGAAGTCATCTTAGCCGTGATAGTTTTCCTTTTAAATTCAGCATATTTCCTACTCCCGTGAATTTTTTCACATTTCCAGAAGCAACCGTTTAGATGGTAGAAGGGGGGGACACTGGACTCTAACGATTTTTTCCACTTTAAAACTTCATATTATTTCGCAAATGGATCCCTAAATCGGAAAATGATCATTGAATACTCGTAATAAAAAAAAAAATAACAAATCGCTATTAAAAAGTTAAAATCCTGTTCCACCACTTTCTGATAAAGTGCCGAATAGGCTATTCACATCTTTTTTGACAGATTCTCCATACTTCATCTGTCAAGTTAAGTGGTGGATAGCCTATTCGGCACTTATCAGGAAGTGGTGAAACAGGCCCTTTATCTCCAAAAGTGATGGATAAATTATTATTTATTAAAAAAATAAGACTTCGATGTCTGTCCGTCCGTTTGTCTGTGTGTCTCCAGGCTGTAACTCAAGAACCGCTATAGCTAGACTTCTGAAATTTTCACAGATTGTGTATATCTGTTGCCGCTATAATAACAAATACTAAAAACAAAATAAATTAAATATTTAAGGTAAGCTCCCATACAACAAACGTGATTTTTTTGCTATTTTTTGTTCTATATCAATAACGGCAACACATAGGCACATGAAATATTCACGAAATACTCATTTGTATTTGTACTTTTATAATTAATAATAAAATTTAAATAAATAAAATAATTAAGGTGGGCTTCCATACAAAAAACACAATTTTCAGCCTATTTTTGCTCTATTGTGGATTTGAGGTACGGAACCCTTCGTGCGCGAGTCCAACTCGCACTTGGCCGGTTTTTAGTGTCTTAATTATTGTTCGTACAAAAACTATAATTATAATGTATACGAGTATTCGTAAGACTAAAGAGCTATTATAATAGTGGTTAATTAAAAAAATCTGAATAATTCAGCACATGAAAATAAAAAAAACTCTATATTTATGTTACGCTCAAAGACCGAAAACGCTTAATGAGCGGAAAAATAGCTCACAACGCGTTGTGGTCACAATTAAACAGCCATGACGCGAAATTCGCGTTGTGGCTCTAATGAAAACGGCCACGACGCGTTCTGGCAATCACAAAAAGACCAAAAAGCGAAATTCGTGTCGTGGCTGATATGCTTTTCGTTTTTCTTGATTGATTAATCATCCATTGGTATAGAAGATTATATTTGAATTACCACGCGTACTGCAAAATATTTTTTCGTTTCCTGTATCACTGCATAACGTGTTTATCATTATTATTTATTAGCTGTGCCCCGCGGTGTTACCCGCGGTTTAAGTGATATGTAATAAAAGACTATGAAAAGTACCAATAATAGGGTCAAAACGGGACGATACAATATGGTTCTATAATGGTTTATGGTAGTGATGATGATGATGATGAATGTAATTTGCATAGTAGCATATTATGCTTTCCGTTCTTAAAACAACGTCGAAACTCCCAAACTTGTATCTAAAAGAGTCAGGAGTTCTCTCAGCACCTTCCAAACCATGGTATACCTTGGTGCAAAATATTGCTTGTTGGTAGCTTATGCTTAGAATACTGCTCACGAAACCGAAGTTACCACATGTTTCCATATAAATTTTGAGGAGTTCCCTCGATTTCTTATGGATCAATTCATCAGGTCACCACTTTTATGAATATGGTAGCAAATTGGAATGATAGGCTATACACCAAAAGAAAAAAATTGAAAATCGGTTCCCAAACGGCGGAGTAATCGTTGAACATAAAAAAACGAACATAACACCTCCTCCATTTTGAAAGTCGGTTAAAATTGTAGCCTATGTGTTATTCTGATGTATAAGCTATATTATTGTATAATGTAAATCCGTTCAGTAGTTTTTGCGTGAAAGAGTAACAAACATCCATACATCCATACATACATACATACATACATCCAAACTTTCGCCTTTATAATATTAGTAGGAAGTAGGATAAAATATCCATAATTCCATACTATCCGTACTAATATTATTACTGTCTGTCTGTCTGTCTGGCGCAATGTAGTTGTGGGCATCAACTAGTAGTATTATATTTAAATTATATAAATTAAAATAAAGAAGTAGTTTATAGTTTTATATTAAAAGTTTGTATACCTATATCTGTATATTTTAGATTGTATTTTTAGTGCTAAGATTTTTATCCTATTATTCATACCATTTATTATTATGTTGTTCTCCAATAAATAAAACCCACACTAAATTAAAATAAAACCATATTTTTATTATTTATTGAGATCAGATTACTTTATATTAAAAAAATCGCACGAAGGGTTCCGTACCGTTATTGAGCGAAAGTTGGCAAAAAATTGTGTTTTTGTATGGGCGCCCCCCTTAAAAATTTATTTTATTTTAATTTTATTATTAATTATTAAATTACAAATATAATTAAGAATATTGTGAGTATTTCAAGTGCCTACCTGCTACCATAATTGATGACGAGCAAAGAAGGCAAAAAAAAAATCACGTTTGTTGTATGGGAGCCCCCCTTAAATATTTATTTTATTTTGTTTTTAGTATTTGTTGTTATAGCGGCAACAGAAATACACAATCTGTGAAAATCTCAGAAGTCTAGCTATTGCGGTTCTTGAGTTACAGCCTGGAGACAGACGGACAGACGGACAGACATCGAAGTCTCAGTAATAGGGTCCCGTTTTTACCCTTTGGGTACGGAATCCTAAAAACTAAATCTTTTTTCAATTTGACAACAGACTTCAACCATAAAAAATCGGCCAAGTGCGAGTCGGACTCGCGCACGAAGGGTTCCGTACCGTTATAGAGCAAAAATAGGCCAAAAATTGTGTTTTTTGTATGGAAGCCCCCCTTAAATTTTTATTATTAATTATTAAAGTACACATATAATTAAGGCCTTTGTGAAAATTTCAAGTGCCTACCTGTTGTCATCATTGATACCGAGCAAAAAATGTATAAAAAATCACGTTTGTTGTATGGGAGCCCCCCTTAAATATTTAATTTATTTTGTTTTTAGTATTTGCTGTTATAGCGGCAACAGAAATACATAATCTGTGAAAATTTCAACTCTCTAGCTATTACCGTTCTTGAGTTACAGCCTGGAGACAGACGGACAGACGGACAGACATCGAAGTCTCAGTAATAGGGTCCCGTTTTTACCCTTTGGGTACGGAACCCTAATAAAAGAGTACAATTCGTGTGTATAGGCTTGTCAATCAAAATCTCCTAGTGTGTGTTTTATTTGTTAAAAAAATGTATGATAAAAGCATAATTTCAAAATAATATTAGCTCAATGCACTCCTTCACCATATAAACTACTAGCTGACCCGGCAAACGTTGTTTTGCCATATAAATTATTTGTAGTTCTAATGTAGTTCTTTATTTGTAAAGAATATTATTACAAACAGACAGACAGACAGACAGGCAGGCAGGCAGAGAGAGAGAGAATTTTATACACCAGCGACCCTAGCATGGCCACAGTAGAAATGCGAAAGTATAGAAAAACTGTGGAGATAAACTGAAGGTACCGTTCCGATCTTTACCGCGGCTAGTCACGACCGACAAAAAATCAAATACAATGCCACTTTATGACATAGACTATAGTCCTAAAAATTCAAATAAAACCCTACTTTATGACAGACCCGTACCAAATCCAAACCCCCCAGTTTTGGAGCTAATCACCTTTGAAATTTTCAGAATTCTGAGGCTACATCATATATTTTTCCCGGCAATTTGCATAGTGTTTTATAACGCCTTTAACCTAACCTACAGCGTGTTTTGTGACGGGGTCCGGCTGCTGCCGCAGCACAGTCAGAGTTCTAACCTAAACTACTTTTGGACTTTCTGGATTGTGTTTGTTTTTGTTTTGGCGGGGGGCTGCGCCCCCCGAGCCCCCCTTTTTTCATAATACATTCTCTAAAGTTACAACACATACAACATATAAAAAATATTTTACTTGCTATTGGTATGAGTTTTGGTTAATCCTATAATCCTCTCAGTATGAACACATTTACTTGCTAATTCTCTCTTTAATAACTGTCAAGCCTGGCAACTGTGGTGCAAAAAGCTACGGAGTCCTTACAGTAATATTTCTATCAGCAAACATATCTTGAATTTGGTGACACTTGGTCATAAGATAGCCTATTCTCATTGTTTGACAGTCACTTATGGGTGTGGCCGCCAATTGATATTATTATTATACTAAAATGGTAGCAAATTATTATTTCTAGGCTACCGTAGCATTGACAAAATCAAACTTATCTCCGTAAATAATACACAATGTGGTTTGTATTATAGTCCCAAACATGGCCCTTTTGACTACTCACATGATGCATTGATAGTTTTATATGAAACAGTAATACTTACATTTGTGTCACAAAAACACTTCCTTTGAAAAAACTGTGTACACAGCCTGTCTGAGGTTTAAATGTGAACTGTCGAAAAATGGCGGATATTACGAGATTTTTCATAAAGTATGTAATAACTTAGCATTGCCACCTCCCTATTTTACCTTCCCTAACACTAACGATAATAATAAATGGGTATTATTGGTGATGTTTAAAATGTGGGGTATAATTGATTTTTCTAATGATTCATTTGATTTTAAAAAGTTTATAAAGAAAGTTATCTTAAAATACTATAAAAATTAGGTGAGGTAATAGCCATTTATATAAGTATTCATAATATATCCGATTTATCTTCAAATCTGTCATACTTACTGCTACAGCGACAGTTGGAGTGCACCTCTTCCACGGCGGATGGCATATTTTAAGCTATTTTCTTACCTTTTTTTATTTATTGTAAATATATTTTTAGACTATGATTTGAACCGAAATAATTCTAATGCATTCTTGAGTGCTTTATTTTCTGCGTTAGAATCAGTTTTCGAACATAAGATAAACACAAAAAATTTTAAAATACCGAGGGCGGAGAAAAAATATTACCAAATCAGCAAAAATTGGCGGCCTCACCCTTATACTCTTGTACTCCAGGAAGTTTGCTGAGAAGTTGGATTCTTTGGTTTTTGTACTGCTATTTCAGTTCCATCTAAAACTACTCTAATATTTTTATCAAACAGACGGTACAGAAGTTTTTCTTAAAAATGTTTCTTGTGGCTCAGCATCTGGAAATATATGTTAGAATTTGTAATTAGTTTGTTTGTAAGAGGCATGTCTAGGAAATAAATAGGTTTGACTTAGGCTAGACATCATAATTCCACAACTTATCTGTGTATTTACTTCTTCCAAAATAATCATCTTCTGTGAAATGAAGTGAACATAAGCGTGGGGTATTCTTTGTTTGAAATTCTTTGTTCACAAAGCATTTTCTCACTTTTTCATCACTTTGGGTTTTTGGGAAATATATGAACTAACCGATTTTTAAAACTCAAAGCACAACATTGAGGCATTTTTACGAAAATTGATAAAAAATAGTCTTGTTTACAAAAAATGTAGGGGATTTGACAGCTCTAATGTCAAATTGGAGTACAGTCGACGATGCGACGCCTATCGGGATAAAAAGGCAGTTATGGATGGCTTACACGTATTAAGTTGATAAGTAGTTAACTAAATTTTAACTTAATTTTAAGTTATTAATTGCATGTAAACACAAAATTTTGTAGCAAGTAGCAAGTTCAAATTTAGTTAAGTAAGTATAAAGTCATAAGTTAAAATTTAGTTGACTTCTTATCTACTTAATACGTGTAAACCAGCCATTATTTACCGGGTTACCATGGCAAAAACAGAGTAGACAGATTATGTCTATTGTGGCAAAAAGCTATGTCTGGCGTCTCTAACTCTCTACGTCGCCGCAAACGCTGCTAAACGCTGTAAAGCGCTGTAAACTATTCATGCTTTTTTTAAGACTTTTGAGGATAAATGTTAACAAACTATGAATTACATCTTTCATAAAATACATCAAATAATAATGATGCAAATTTTCGAGCAGATCAGACTAAGGAATCGAGTTGTCCCATACTAACTTCATCCCACCTTTTCACACCCTTAGGAGAGGAATTTCTGAAAATCCCTTCTTATCGCACGCCTACGTCATACGAAAAACACTCCCTCCAAATTTCAAGTATCTACGATCAGTGGTTTAGGCCGTAGCGTGATTCCATTTTCATGTCATTCAGGACAAAGCCTTTTACATAATGATATAGATAACTGTGCAAAATTTCAATCACCTACGTTTCCGCATTTTTCGTCAAAAGGGATCCAAAGTTTTTCGCTAGATCATAATAATATAGACCTGACACAAACAGTAATTAATTACATGATGATGCTTAAACTTTCTAGAATTTAGTTAAGTAAAGTAAATAATAAATTAACAAGTTCATCTCGTATATTAAAATAATATAAACAATGACGCATTAATTATCAATAATTGATAATTATTATATTTGACACACTCGTGCACATCTGAAGGGCCGTCTTTGTTGTAAAAGTGAGTGGGACCGGGCGGCCTCGCCATCGCTGGTCTACAGTATCAGCAGCTGCACCAACTCAGAAGTCTTTAACCTCAGACAATTATCGCATATTATTTGGTAATTTATACGAACAATAGAATTTACGCAGTGGATCTAAGAATTATATGAAAGTCGACTTAGCAATAGAGCCTGCGAGTAGTGATGAGCAAAATTGGTCTTGGTCTTGCAGTATTGGTTTTGGTCTTGCAGAAAATGTAAGACCAAGACTAGGACTACCCTGCGACTAGCAAGACAAAGACCATGACTGTCGGTCAAAAAGTATCGTTACAACTTTTTCCGTCTAGCCCCCTTTCGCAACGCGCGATAAGGAATTTCGTTCCAAAAAAAATTTTGAGGACCTATGGGGAGCCCTACAATTCACAGACTACACCTACTTACCAAGTTTCAATTGTATAGCTCTTATAGTTTCGGAGAAAAGTGGCTGTGACATACGGACGGACAGACAGACAGACAGACATGACGAATCTATAAGGGTTCCGTTTTTTGCCATTTGGCTACGGAACACTAAAAATACTCTAGAAGAAATCCGAGAAAAAGTTCTTATTTTTCAAAATTTTCATTTTTCTTAAGGACATTTGCGGCTCAAAGATCAGCCTATGCTGAGTTGGCTACTACTTACTAGTATATGATTACGTAGGTATAATTTTATCTTTGCACTCGCAATAGGCACTGAGCTACAGGGGGGTCAAAAGTGCGTCGAAACGGTTCGTGTAGATAGTGCACGGCAAGCGCGCGGCCTGCTGGAACTTGGCCTGCGCACTTCCGTGCGCTTTGATACGTGATAATCGAAAACCTATTCAAGAGTTTAAACAAGCGTAGGTCACTAACTATAACCTAAGTTATTTATCACTGAATAACTTAGGTTATAGTTAGTAACGAACGTTAAATAGAAAAAGGTGTTTTGATCATTTTCATGACAGCTAGCTGATGGAACATGACAGCACAATAGCATTGCATTGTGCAGAATAACCGAACCTACGAACTCACGTTTATTTGCAGCGGATTTCCCAGAAGTCAAAAAACTGTAAAAATTGTTGCTAGGATGGATGGAATTTGGAATTCTTGACTTTGATATAACTTATAAGTAATTGGATTGCTGGACGGCATTGAAACATTGATGCCTTTTTGACTGCGGAGTGCTGCAGCGCTGGAATCTGCACCTGCTAATTAGTATATCAATGCTCCTATATAAATTAACATTCAACGTGTTAATGTTTCAGCTTTATTTTGGTCTAGACTCTAGCTAGAGTCTAGAATCTAGACTTTAGAGAAAATTTTAAAATGAATATATTAAAAAACTTTGACGTCAGCATTTTAACGGGTTAGCAACGGCAACGCGTTAAGAATATCATTAATCAGAAATCCTGACTTCTACGTCAAACGTGAACTCAATGTCCTGTGTTGAACTTTTGTTCTTTGGAAAAACGTAAATAAAACAACCATTTATGGTGCGAATTTATACAGATTGTGCATGATAATTGATAAAGGCAGCTTGGTCATAGCATTCGTCAGTATGTACAAAATCCTCGCCTCTTTTAACACGCTTTTACCGACAAAAAAGAGGGGTGTTATAAGTTTGATGTGTCTGTCTGTCTATGTGTGTTCTGTCTATGGCATCGTAGCATCCAAACGGGTGGACCGATTTTGATCTAGTTTTTTTTGTTTGAAAGCTGACATGATCGAGAGTGTTCTTAGCTATAGTTCATCATCATCAGCCTGCTCAGTGCTGGAAAATCGCGGTTCATCTGGTTCGTGAACGGCCGTTTAACAACTTGCAGTCGTTTGATGGGCTTTATAGTGATTTGTGTCCAAAGGTAGGTGTGTATAGGTCTACCAGAATCTGATGGCAATTTTTGACAGCAGATTTTTAAAAAATATCCTTGATCATTGGATAAATTTTTATATTTGCATGTTTAACACACAGAATCAGCCGCTATAAGAAAAAAAAATGGATCAAAATGTTTTATTCCAATTACCCCCGTATTGCTAGAGTCATTTTATTTTCTCACTTTTTGCCATCAGATTCTGGTTGACCTATACCTAAGTTACAACAATTAAACCAGCAACAAAAAGGAAATGTAACTCGAAAGTTTCATGTTAAAAGTTATCCATATTCATACTAATTTATTTTATTATTTAATATTTACTTAATATTAAATGCGAAAGTATCTCTGTCCGTCTGCCTCGCTTACACGCCAAAACTAATGAACCGATTGTAATAAAATTTTGTACTTACACAGTCTAGAGCCTGAGAAAGGACATAGGCTACATTTTGATGAGGCAAAAATATATTAAGTATCTAATTTCCATGGAAATATTGATGAAAATTAATTCACATTGTATTTCTAATATGTAACAATTTACAATAGATGGCGTTTTTATTTATTTTAGCTTAGCACACATGTTAGTCTATTTCCATGGAAACATCGATGAAATGAACTTTCATTGTAGTTCCAACATGTGACAACAGATGGCGTTTTTTTTTATTTCTTCATAACAACGTAATTATACTAATAGTTTAGAAAACATAGTTTTTAATTTATATCAACACAAATATTATAATTTATGCAAAAATATCTCTTTTTGTACGTTTGTCTGTCTGTTTTGCTTTTACGCCAAAAATACTGAACCGATACCGCTGCATACCCAGTGTCAAAATCCTGTGCACGCCGCTTTAAGGCTGTCTGTAAAGACTTATGTGTTCTGCTTAGTGACTTTGGATCTATTGTTTTCACTTGGAAGTCGGTTTTAATTTTTTGTTAAAAATAATAACTTAGTGGAATAAATGGACTTGACCCCCTTCCCTCCTTTACCTTACGTACTTTGCGAACGCCCCCTAACCCCATAACCCTATCTAGGAGTTGGTAATAAGCCCTAGGCTTAACATTACGTCAGAGTTGGGATACCGGACCCAATTACATAATCTATAACACGTTGCGGTGCATCTAGTGATAACTGCCTAGCGCATAAACTTGCATAATACTAAATAGGGCGCCATTTAACATAAAAGGAATTAAAAATATAAATATATAATTCGAATCCAAAAGGGCACTGAAATAATAAATAATCGGCCAAGTGCGAGTCGGACTCGCGCACGAAGGGTTCCGTACCGTTATAGAGCGAAAATAAGGAAAAAAATATGTTTTTTGTATGGGAGCCCTACTTAATTATTTATTTTATTTTAATTTTAATTTTTTATATTAAAGTAAGTACACATATAATTGAGGATTTTGTGAAAATTGCATGTGACTATATGTTGCTATTATGGATTACGAGCCAAAAAGACCAAAAAATAACGTTTGTTGTATGGGAGCCCCCCCTTAAATATTAACTTTATTTTGTTTTTAGTATTTGTTGTTATAGTGGCACCAGAAATACATAATCTGTGAAAATTTCAGAAGTCTAGCTATAGCGGTTCTTGAGTTATAGCCTGGAGACGGACAGACAGACAAACGGACAGACAGACGGACAGACATCGAAGTCTCAGTAATAGGGTCCCGTTTTTACCCTTTGGGTACGGAACCTTAATAAAGCTGCTAAAATAATGTAACATCAATCATTTAATACAAATGCTAGTAATTCGTTTGCGAATGTTGTCTTTTGTCCGGTTTTTAGGTCATACAGGATATCCCTTAGATACGGTATGGTGAGAGCTGTAAACTGTATAACTATGGCAATATAGTCGTTCACGAGCGTTGCACCCGCGTTAGCTGCTAGTCGTAAGTCGAGGTTTGCGCGAAATCGACGCAGCGGGCGCAGCGCGGCGCTCAGGCTTTTCAAATACTTAGTGTTCCATTTTTGAATTTCTTTACTTTTTTAAATTTTTGAACATTTTGTGCCAGTGCATTTTAATTGTGTCACAATAACAGCAGGTAACTTTTTATTGTTATTTTTATTAGTTTTTGTTTTTTTAATGATTTATAGCATTTTATGTTTCTGGATTCGGCTTTCAGTAGGAACATTAAATTCTAATTTTAAAGATTATGTGACCAATGCAGGTTTGACCTATATCGCTAAAAATAAATTGTATTTCAACGGGGCGGGGCTTCCTAGAGGAAGCAACCTATGATATGCTAGTGCATCCTTAGTTTTATAAAATATATCTTACAACCAAATTCGCAAAAGTTTTTATTTACAAATTGCAACCGCAACTGTTAACCTAAACAAAGCAAACATAATATTAATTTACCTACCCAATCATCAAAACATATATTAGACAATAGATAATAATATTTTTACACAAGTAGTTTAGGATTAGATAAGTACGTGGATAAAAATGTATTATATCTATTAAAAATAAATGAATCGGCCAAGTGCGAGTCGGACTCGCGCAAGAAGGGTTCCGTACCGTTATAGAGCAAAAGTAGGCAAAAAATTGTGTTTTTTGTATAACCCCCCTTAAATATTTATTTTATTTTATTTTATTAATAAATATTAAAGCACAAAATATATAATTAAGGATTTTCTGAATATTTCAAGTGCCTACCTGTTGCCATTAAGGATTACGAGCAAAAAAATAACGTTTGTTGTATGCCAACCTTAAATATTAACTTTATTTTATTTTTAGTATTTGTTGTTATAGCGGCAACAGGAATACACAATCTGTGAACATTTCAGAAGTCGAGCTAATAGCTATAGCGGTACTTGAGATACAGCCGATACAGCCTGGAGGACGGACAGACAGAAGGACAGACATAGATTTCTTAGTAATAGGATCCCGTATTACCCTTTGGGTACGGAATCCTAAAAGAACAAAATTAAATTAGAAACTTTTTAGTATTTTATTAGATATTTATCTAAAAACCAGTTTCATACGTCTTGTAGTTGTTTAAATAGAAAGTAAAATATATTTATATTAGATATAGGTAATAGGATGTAGATTATAGAAAGGAACTTTTTCATTTTAGATTTTTTTTTTAAGTTTTAGTTTTTCAATAATAATTATCTTGTAGTAAAATAATACACAAAAATAATATGTATCTAGTTTATCACAAAAACACTAAACTCAAAAAATATCATGCAGATTACAAACAGTCCATATTATTATACAAATTTTGTGAGATGTTTTTGATGATTTTTTTCCCTCTTCTCGCTATGGTGCCTCCACTTTCCCCACCCCCCCTTACCTGAGTTTTCCTAAGACTCCCTTTCCCCACATGAGATACGGTAACATTTGTCTGAACCCTCTTGCCCCTGAATGCCTCACGTAATTTGTGGACTAAAAAAACCTAAATAAATTTAAATACCATTGTCACCTTTTTAACTCATAATAAAACTGTATTTTAAAAAGATAAAACCGACTTCAAAATTGTACGTAATTGAGAATTAAAACTCCCTATCTCCAAAACTACTGAACCGATTTTGATGAAACTTGCACTGTTCCCTAAGTTGAACAATGCCTAGTACAACAAAAAAAGAATTACTGAAATCGGAATGGTAACTTACAGAGATATGCGAACACAAACATAAAAACATACATACACACATACACTTTTGAAATTTGGCACATTTGTTTAGACACTGATATAGCAAATTGGGCAGTTTTTTGAAGTCGGTTAAAAATCGTAGCTAATAAACGCAATTTTTTGTTAACAATATTGTTGTTATTCACGATAAGGAATAACATTAATAAAGTAGGTTACGGTGACGGGTGTATCATGATATTGTTCTGGATCAAATTACTTAATACCAGCTGAGTAAACAGACCTATTAATACTTCAAATCAGCCGAAACCTATGTTGTCAAAATATAGAGCACGCTACGAATAATAAAAACTAAGGAATCGTAACTCCCATACTATAATTACCGTTTTAAATTTGGTTCCTTTCGATCTGTCATGTAACGTCAGCCTAATACCGCTCAAGGCCACCTAAATATTGCAAATGTATTGAAATGTGTACCTAAGAATTAAGATACACTTTTTTGACAAGTATTGTGGAGCATGTTTTTTGACGGAGTTATTGTTCCTTAGTTTTTATTATTCGTAGAGAGCACGATAAAAAATAGTGCGTCAAATGACGATGTAGGTCTATAATAATAATATTTTGAAAAGATAAAACCTATCTCAAAAATTACTGAACCGATTTTGACTAAACTTGCAATATTCCCTAAGTTGAACAATACCTAGTATGTACAATAAAAAAAAATCGGCCAAGTGCGAGTTGGACTCGCCCATGAAGGGTTCCGCAGCAACAATAAGGTTTATTTTATGAAATTAAAAAGTTTTTGATTTATTTTTATATTTCAGTTAAATTAAGGTTTACCATTTATGACGTACAAAAAAAACTACTTGCTACATCTCGTTCAAACCAATTTTCGTTGGTAGTTTTTATAGTAATGTACATCATATATTTTTTAGACTTATCATGCCCCTACTTTAGAAGTTAGAGGGGGGGGGGGGGGGGGGGGGAAGACCTATTTTACCACTTTGGAAGAGTCTCTCTCGCAAACTATTCAGGTTAGAAAAAAATTATATTAGAAACCTCAATACACTATGATTTTTGAAGACCTATATATTTTTTTGTTTCAGTTGTACCTATGGGGATACCTAAAATTTTTGATAATTTTTCCATTTTTGTATCAAAATCTTAATGCGGTGCACAGACTAAATCTACTTACCAAGTGTGAATAGTATAGCTAGGGATCCGTTTGTGAAATATTAAGTTTTAAAGTGGAAAAAATCGTTAGAGGCCAGTTTCCCCCCTTCTACCAACTAAACGGGGGCTTCTAGAAATGTGAAAAAATTCACGGGAGTAGGAAATATGCTGAATTTGCTTTGCTTTTAAATAATGATTCAGGTGCAGGTTGTGCCGTAGTTTTTATAGGGTCATCCATGATCAGAAATATCCAGTTTTAACCAGTCGCTTGGATTCCGGTACATTTACAATAGGCGTAGGAGCTTAAATATTTATTTCTGAAAAAAATCATAAGAATTAAATGTGTGGGAAATTTAATGATCTATCATTTACAATTTTGTTTCTACAATTATTTGCGCTTTTTTTTAATGAAATAAGGGGGCAAACGAGCAAACGGGTCACCTGATGGAAAGCAACTTCCGTCGTCCATGGACACTCGCAGCATCAGAAGAGCTGCAGGTGCGTTGCCGGCCTTTTAAAAGGGAATAGGGTAATAGGGTAGGGGAGTTTAGGGAAGTGAATAGGGGAGGGTAGGGAAGGAAATAGGTGAGGGTAAGGGAAAAGGGTAGGGGATTGGGCCTCCGGTAAACACACTGACTCGTTGAAACACAGCGCAAGCGGTGTTTCACGCCGGTTTTCTGTGAGCCCGTGATATTTCACCGGTCGAGCCGGCCCATTTGTGCCGAAGAATTTGGCTCTCCCACGCGCTTAATTCGGTAATAATTGAGAAACAGGTGAAATTGCACTTTGACTTGTTTTTTGCGGTTATTTCCGTAAATATATCGATTTTACAATGAAAATTATAGGAATTAAAGTTGAAAAAAATTAAATTCACGACAAATTTGGTCCTTATTATTTTTGTAAAAAAATTAAAAATAAAGGAGATAATATGGCTAAAAAAGATTTGACCTTCAAACCAATATGGTGGCTAACGCACCAGTCGGATTTGGTCGAGTTTTTGAATTTAAGCTATTTATGAGTTATGACCCCCCCTAAACATTGGTGCAAAAAAAATTTTGACTATAATTAATTTCAGTTCTCCATACATCGCTGAACTAACTCTACTGGACTAATACTGGACTGGACCATTTGCATCGCAAGCGCCATGGCCCATGTGTCATATTGTGATGATAGCGATGTAATTCATTGGTATCAACTATCAACACATGCATCACACGCACTATCAAATTCCATTAATATTGTTACGTGTTAGGGTTCGAAGGATTTGGAGAAAAAGACCTGCTGACTCTTAAAAAGACTTTACTAGCTCACACAATTCACTAAGTCCAAACACTAAGCACTAAGTCCAAACACTAAGCACTAAGTCCAAACACTAAGCACTATTGATCACTTGTTTTCGCTCCGAAGTCGCCTCGAGGATCGCTCAGATGAAACTGAATTGCCGGGCCGTCTACCTGCGGCTATTTATATGGCGAGACGAATTCTAGAAAGTTCTTCCCCGATTAACGTAAACAAGTAAACAACTGTGGGATGTTTCTAGAAAATACGCGTAAGTAAACATACACCTAACGCCATCTAGTATAAAGTAGGGGATTTATGTTTTCTGTGTTTCCCTGATCAGTTTCGCTGGTTTGACGCTAGATGGCACTACGTGTCCGTATCACTACTCCCCTCTTAGAGATGCTCGTCCCGAGCATCGTTGTTACTGCCATGGTAACGCGTCACGCTGTCCCCAAGACTCCAGCTCTGTTGTTCCGTCACAGCAACGCAAGTAGTACATTTGAGGCACCAATCCTGCACATCATCTCGCCAATGCAACCAGAAGAATCGTTCTCGTACTTTTCTTAGCGTCCTCTTGACACCTAGATGACTCCCTGATACGCCCTCATGTACCTCGCGGAGAACATCTGGTAATTTCGCCCTTGGGACGATTATCTGAAAGTAGAACTCTCTGCCGTTAGCCTTCTCCCATTTCCGGTAGAGTATTCCGTCCTGAAGTATCAGACTGTCCCATTGCTCCCAGTACGCCTTAGTGACAGCGCCAGTGGGTGCAACCTCACTCCAGATTGGTTTCACGTCACCCCTTTTCTTCCATGTGATGATGTGCCGAAGGTCGTCATCTCTTTCTTGAGCCTTCCTCATAGCATCATTGTCCAATACTCGCCATCTAGTCCTGGATTCTATTCGTTTCCCCTTATTCCGGGCAGGGGACGAAACTGCTTGCTTCCTCAGCTCCTCTATTTGCTCCTCGATCCTTTCCATCCTTGCCATCTGGGTCTTCTTCTGCGGGCAGTTGAGCTGGAGGTGGCCCCTCTCCCCGCACTTATAGCACATGGCTTCAAATCTTTTCCTTGCAGGAGCCTTAACTTCTTTGACTTTCTCAGAGACCTTGCGGATTTCATAGGTCTGCCGTATGTCACGCCGAACAGCCTCGACCTCTAAAGCATGCGCCAACGCTTCCTTTAACGAGGTGTGGTGACGTAGCCTCACTGCAGCTCTGACTTCCAGGTCCCTGATTCCGTCGACAAATCCTTGAACAATATTTGTGTCGACCATCTTGGTGTCGGCTCCTGGATATGCCTTCCTGACGAGCTTTTCAATTTCCAACGCCCATTGTTGAAGTCCTTCTTCTGAGCGTTGGACTCTGTCACGCAGTTGGGCACGGAACACGTGCTCCAGGTGTCGCTCCCCGTATCTGGATTCAAGTGCCTCCATCAGGTCTTGGAACCCATTTCCTGTATGTGCTTCCAGGACCGACAAAGCTTGCCCTCTAAGCGCAACAATGAGGGCGGTCAGGCATTGTTCCTCCGTCCATCCGTTGGCGGTAGCAACAGCCTGAAATTGCCGATGATATGCGTTCCATGAAGTAGTGCCGTCGTACGGCGGTGCCTTGACTCTTGGCCCTTGCGCCACTCCCGTGGCTCCACTAGATACCGCGACTCCCGTAGTTTCAAGGCGCACTACTCTCTTCTGCAGTTCAGTGAAGCCGGTTTTCAAATTTTCCACAACTAACTCTAACCCGGATACTCGTTCTTTCATAACATCGACATCTTTCCGAAGCTGAGTCACCGTGTCACTAACATCCTTTATAGCCCCAAGCGCTTTTTCTTGGAGGTCCTTTTGTTGCTCTTGAGACTCCTGTAAGGCGCCGAGCTTGCGGTCTTGTGACTCTTGCAAAGCGCCGAGCTTGCGGTCTTGTGACTCTTGCAAAGCGCCGAGCTTGCGGTCTTGTGACTCTTGCAAAGCGCCAAGCTTGCGGTCTTGTGCCTCCATCATTGCCCTTTGCGAATTTTGCAAAGCCTGACTTTCAGCTCTTTGAGACTTCTGCAAAGCCTGAATTAACCCAATTATGCTTTCCAATTGAGGAGCCATTTGAGGGGCCGTAGAAACTACGGGCGTGGCAGGATGGATGGAGCTAGTCGACGGAGCCCAGTGGGCGGGGCCTGTGGGCGTGGCCTGAGTGGGCGTGGCCTGGTGGGCGGAGCCAGTGGGCGTGGCCATGTCCAGAGTGGGCGGGGCCTGAGGGGCGTGGTCAGTGGGCGGGTCCCGGTGGGCGGAGCCAGTGGGCGTGGCTTCACCCGAAGTGGGTGGAGCCTGATGGGCGTGGTCAGTGGGCGGAGCCTGGTGGGCGGGGCCAGAGGGTGGGGCCTGCCCCGCCGTGGGCGGAGCTTGGTCCCCAGTGGGTGTGGGCTCCGCAGCCCGTCGCGCTCTTGTCCTGATACTTCCCTCGAAGTCTTCTCTCGGAGTCGATGGCACTGCGCCCTTGTCCTCACACTCCCCTTGAATTCCTCTCTCGGAGTCAATGGCAGCAGCTCGCTGTGCCCTTGTCCTGACACTCCCCTTGAAGTCCTCTCTCGGAGTCAATGGCATCTCCAAATCCCACTTCTGACACCAGTTGTTACGTGTTAGGGTTCGAAGGATTTGGAGAAAAAGACCTGCTGACTCTTAAAAAGACTTTACTAGCTCACACAATTCACTAAGTCCAAACACTAAGCACTAAGTCCAAACACTAAGCACTAAGTCCAAACACTAAGCACTATTGATCACTTGTTTTCGCTCCGAAGTCGCCTCGAGGATCGCTCAGATGAAACTGAATTGCCGGGCCGTCTACCTGCGGCTATTTATATGGCGAGACGAATTCTAGAAAGTTCTTCCCCGATTAACGTAAACAAGTAAACAACTGTGGGATGTTTCTAGAAAATACGCGTAAGTAAACATACACCTAACGCCATCTAGTATAAAGTAGGGGATTTATGTTTTCTGTGTTTCCCTGATCAGTTTCGCTGGTTTGACGCTAGATGGCACTACGTGTCCGTATCAATATTTTTGGAACGAAGTTCCTTATCGCGCGTTGCGAAAGGGGGCTAGACAGAAAAAATTAAGACGAAAAGTTGTAACGGCACTTTTTGTGTCGTTAGTTGTAAGCCATGCGCGTGCCAGGTAGCGCTCTCTGTCTCTCTCTCTCTCTTATAGAAAGCAAGTTATTTTCGTTTCGTCTTTCTATTTTGCATTGAACAGTGTGGTGTAGCGACGATGTTTTAAATTTTTAAATTTTTTTTTGAGTGTATACCGGTTTTTTGTACATAAGAAATAATAAACTGGAACTTCGTTCCATCCGGGTGTCCCTTGACACCTCTCAAGTTTTTTTACATTTAACTTCGCTACCGAAAATAGCGATATTATGACCAAGGACTCTGGTCCATTTCATAAACAGTACCTACCTAACCAGACCGTGTAAATTTAAATTGAGCGTTCAACGAAATGCAGTCTCGATGTCGAAATAGTTAGGACCTTTATTTCGGCCTTTAATCTCTGTCATTATGTTGAAACGCATCAAACTGCGTCAATTCGATACTCATTATCGTCGGATTCTTATCACAAGCCATGTTTTAAGTGAATTTGTTGCCGAGTCTTCACGCAACAGTTCAACTTAACTCTTACATGTTTATTTCGAAGAGATGAAGCTGTATTTGTAGAACACTGGCTTTTCTATGCCTGCCATAGCCATTTTTATTTACGAAAATATAGACAAATTGACTAGAAAATCTGTCAATGTTTTTATTCCTTGCGTTTTAGTAGAACAGGAGCGCTCATGCAGAGCCAGTGGCTGTACTTACACTTGCTGGTCAGTGCTTCCCCGTACCCCCGTGGACATTGGACACTCGTAACATCAAAGGTTGCTGGCGCTTTACCGGCACTTTTGAATTTACATTTTTGGCATACAAAATAATTTTGTAATACATTTGTATGACGTCTTCATTCCCCAGGCAGGTAATTAATAATTTTTACAGTTTATGGCCAGTTCGCTTGTGCAAACGTGTGGCCTCGTAATCTGTCTCCTGACGAAACACTAGTGAGTAGTGGTTGCTTTATATAACCTTAGTTCTTGTCTAGATTCTTGGAATGTGAAATATCTATAACAATACTACTACTAAAATAACATAAATTTAAGAATAAATCTATAGTAAAATAACTATAAAACGGAATGTCTTATTAATTAAAATTAATTAATACATTACAATACATTTTTAGCATTACTGATTCCTTTATAAATCATAAGTGACATAATTAGTCGTAAAGAACAGCGGACCCCAAAAATTTGTTTATCGCGCCGGAACCGTACATTTTTCCGGGATAAAAACTATTCTAGGTCCTTTCCCAGGACTCAAGGTATCTCCATGCCAAATTTCAGCAAAATCGGTTCAGTGGTTTAAGCGTGAAGAGGTAACAGACCGACAGACAGACAGACACACTTTCGCATTTATAATATTAGTATCGAAGTATGGATGTGTACATTATAATATGGAGTAGTAAATGTGTGTGCAGCATTAAAACCTTGAACTTTTTAAATAGAAAGAGCATTACTCTTAATGAATTAATGTTACGGCTAAATCGGTCGTGCGTTGGCAATTGTTGGCTAAATTCTATAAAATTGAGCAATGGATGCAGGAAATGTCGCCATTTTAAGCGGACACAGGACAGGAAACTGACAACAACAGTAAAACCGATTTGCTGGTAGTTATCTGCAATCCTTTTAAGCTCGAATATATATAGATAATACTGGTAGATTAAAGAGTAAATAAGGGGGGAAGCCAATGTATATTACATTTACATTATATCTTAAAATACAAAAATAAAAAATAAATAAGGAACTTCGTTCCAAAAATTCTTGTCCTCGATAAGACAAAATTATTAGGTACGTAATGGAATTTAATTAATTTTTGCAACCTGACTGACTGACTGACTGACATAGTGATCTATCAACGCACAACCCAAACCACTGGACGGATCGGGCTGAAATTTGGCATGCAGGTAGATGTTATAACGTAGGCATCCGCTAAGAAAGGATTTTGATCAATTCTACCCCCAAGGGGTTAAAATAGGGGATGAAAGTTTGTACGAAACTTTGTCAATTTTAAACCGATCGGGCTGAGACTTTTCATGCATAAAGCTACTATGACGTAAGTATCCCTTAAGAAATAATTTTGATAAATTCCACCCCTAAGGGGATAAAATAGGCGATGAAAGATTAGACTTCTTAAGAGCGGGCTGTCAAATTTTGCTGTTTTCTAATAAGTATTACGATCCCGGAAGACGATTGACTCAAATGAAATTGAGATTTATTTAATCATTGTATATTTATCTGACATTTGGCTAACCGAAAACACGATTCACTTATTTTGACTCGATAGTTTTATTTTTTGAAATTATGAATCTTTCTGGGCTTTTCAACAAATACCTGTTACACTTATTGAGTTACTATCATTAAATAACTTGCACTACTACAATCACACACTTTATAAAATAATAGCTAAAGGAAATATTAGTATTGTAATTAATTTTTAAATAATCATCAAAAACATTTTTTGGACTTACGACCTTTACTTTCGTGCTATAATGCGGGAACCGTTGTTACGCGATATTGTTCTGCAGCTGCAGCTGCATCGTAAAGCACATTGCCCGGGACCACGATTCATTGAATCATTGTATCACGATTGGAGGATAGCGGTGTGTGTAGGCGGGGCTAGCGTTTTGACAGTAGGCTCTTAACGCGAGCGAAGCCGCGAGCAAAAACTAGTGTTATATATGTATAGAAGCTGTTTAAAATTCCGATTTTGGACGCTATCATAGTAAAATTCATCTATACTGTACCTACTCGGCGAAACATGGCGGTAGCGGTCATTGACTCTCCCTGTCAAAAACTTGTCATTTTCCATACTAGGCCGAGATTGACAACATCTGACACTTCATTGTCAATCGCGGTGTATATAGAAAATGACAAGTTTTTGACAGGGAGTCAAGGAACGCTACCGCCATGATTCAGGTGGAGTACGCGTGTTTCAATCTTGCACAAGTGTGCAAGATTCGTTGAACGTTCATTCAGTCAGCGCACACGTCTCGACTTGATTGCACCGGAGCGGTTGTGCAAAAATGCCTCATTGTGCAGTGTCTAATTGTAAAAACTGAAGTACAAAAGTGAATCGGTCAAAAGGTGGTATTTATTTCCACGGGTAAGTTATTTGTTCTAACTAAAAGCAAAGTAAAAATTGACACGAGTGATTCCTTAGCAACGCACGCGCGTCACCGATCTATCTTGATTTGTTTCTGTGATTGGTACTTTTCATAGCGATTTTAATAAAAATATAATGTTGTTTCAAAATAAATGATTCATGTTTTAAGCGACTTATGTACCACAAAATTGAACATAACAAATTCAACCTTAACTTCAGAGCGTAAGGCACACATTTGACATTATTTCTGAGTTTCAAAAAAAAAGAGCAGTAAGTTGCTTCGATACTACAATAATATAAATTGAACCCTTAGTATGAAAATACTTACATAGGAAAATAATCTACATCGTAATAGGAATAAGAAACACAATCGCATTTATTAGTAAAAAAATATTTCGTACTTTCATGTATTTTTATTTATTAACACGATTTTGCTCCTTTTTACCATATATATACAGATCGAATTCCTATGCAAGTTTATATAATTTTAAACTGATAGATTAAAATTGTTAAATTACCTAGCACGTGTTCACTTCGATTTTTTTTAAATGTATTGTTTAAAATTATGTACCTGATATTTGTGAGTGTGACTCTTAACAAATTGTAATAAGATACGTAGAATATAATAATATATGCGATTGTTTACTAGGTAACTAAAAAGAGTGAAATTATTATTTTTAACAAAATATTAAAAGCGACTTCCAAGGTAAAAACAATAATAACATCCTTATAATACTAGGCCGAGATTGACAACATCTGACACTTCATTGTCAATCGCGGTTTATATAGAAAATGACAAGTTTTTGACAGGGAGTCAAGGAACGCTACCGCCATGATTCGCCGAGTGCAATATAGTACCTAATTGAATGACGGTACGTTTATCCATCCATTTTTGACATTTCGACTGTTATCGTAGATGCTATAGTGCTGAAATCCTACAATGGATGTCACAGCAGCGTGTTTACTATAATAAATTATTATTTTTTAACAAAAAATTAAAACTGACTCCCAAGTCCCAAGGTAAAAACAATAATAACATTCTTATAATATGAACTTAAAAAGTATTAAATAATTCTTCCTATCTAATAGTGCCTTTTTCCGAATTCGGTTAAACCTCAACTAGGTATTTCTGTACTCAATCATCATTTTGAAGTCGGTACCAGATATAGCTGAATCTTCAGTTCTCTGACAGAATATTTGAAACTTTTGGAACTGGCACCGACTTCAAAATTATGAAGATTGAGTAAGTATAGAAATACCTAGTTGAGGTTTAGCCGAATTCGGAAAAAGGCACTATTAGATAGGAAAAATTATATAATACTTTTTAGTTTATATTATAAGGATGTTATTATTGTTTTTACCTTGGAAGTCGCTTTTAATATTTTGTTAAAAATAATAATTTCACTCTTTTAGTTACCTAGTAAACCATCGCATATATTATTATATTCTACGTATCTTATTACAATTTGTTAAGAGTCACACTCACAAATATCAGGTACATAATTTTAAACAATACATTTTAAAAAAATCGAAGTGAACACGTGCTAGGTAATTTAACAATTTCAATCTATCAGATTAAAATTATATAAACTTGCATAGGAATTCGATCTGTATATATAAAAATACATGAAAGTACGAAGTATTTTTTTACTAATAAATGCGATTGTGTTTCTTATTCCTATTACGATGTAGATTATTTTTCTATGTTAGTATTTTCATACTAAGGGTTCAATTTATATTATTGTAGTATCGAAGCAACTTACTGCTCTTTTTTTTTCGAAACTCAGAAGTAATGTCAAATGTGTGCCTTATGCTCTGAAGTTAAGGTTGAATTTGTTACGTTCAATTTTGTGGTACATAAGTCGCTTAAAACTTGAATCATTTATTTTGAAACAACATTATATTTTTATTAAAATCGCTATGAAAAGTACCAATCACAGAAATAAATCAAGATAGATCGGTGACGCGCGTGCGTTGCTAAGGAATCGTGTCAATTTTTGCTTTGCTTTTAGTTAGAACAAATAACTTACCCGTGGAAAGAAATACCACCTTTTGACCGATTCACTTTTGTACTTCTGTTTTTACAATTAGACACTGCACAATGAGGCATTTTTGCATAACCGCTCCGGTGCAATCAAGTCGAGACGTGTGCGCTGACTGAATGAACGTTCAACGAATCTTGCACACTTGTGCAAGATTGAAACACGCGTACTCCACCCGCTTAGCCGTTTTATCTTGATGTATATCTGTGGTACCAATAATTAGAACATAACGTGATGATATTATAATTATTAATTATGGTGTTGTGGGAGCATATTGTATCCACATACAACCACATGACATTGGTGACCCTGACGTGGTAATGATGATGATGATGAATGTAATTTGCATAGTAGCATATGCTTTCAGTTCTTAAAACAGCGCCTAAACCCCCAAACTTGTATCTATAAGGAATCCAGAGTTCTCTTAGTACCTTCGGAATCATAGTAAGTATACCTGGCACGCGCAAGATTTTTTCGTCGCATATATCTACGTACTGATTTAACTGCTGAACAGAATCGTTATTAATCTGATAAATATGAACAATCGAAAAAAGGTCAAAGAAATATTTCAATAAGGTAATTTAAGACTTAAAAATACAAAAAAAAAAAGATAAAAAAATACAAAAACATAGCAAATAAACCAATTTGTTACAAACAAACCACATACTACACAAAAATAAACACAAGTTACTATGTTTAAGTTGTAAAAAATTCCAGACCAGCTCCTGCACTATAGTCGAATATAAAACTATTATGAAATATAGGTTGGGTTACTAAAATTTGATTATTATTTATAAAAAAGATTGCTATTAGTAGCTATAGTAATTAAAAGAAGATTATTTTATTTTCTAAAAGGTGACAATCTTGATTTCGTTAGAAAGGGTTTAACTTTCGAATGGTGAAAGAATTTTTAAAATTGGACCGATTGTTTTTGAGCCTATTCATTACAATTAAACAAACAAACAAACAAACAAAGTTTTCCTCTTTATAATATTAGTGTAGATGTAAATATGCGTATAATATAATATTAATCCTCATCCAAATAAATACGTTGTTGATTAAGAGTATTTAATTTTCTCTCGATTATAATAACACACATTCACGCGGACGAAGTTGCGGGCAACAGCTAGTCGAATATAAAACTATTATAAAATATAGGTTTGGTTACTAAAATTTGATTATTACTATAAAAAAGTTTGCTATTAGTAGCTATAGTAATTAAAAGAAGATTATTTTATTTTCTAAAAGGTGACAATCTTGATTTCGTTAGAAAGGGTACCTCTCACGCGATAGAAAGAGAGCGCACATGTAGGTAAATATAATTGTAGGCACCTAGCACTGCGCGGTCGGAATTTGAACTTTATAGTATCGTAGCATGAGTCGTTATTTCTTTAAACGGGTTTCGCGAGTGGGAATTCTGTTGGTACTACTAATATATATTCTGTGGTTTTGGTAGCATATGCTTAGGATACTTCTCATAAAACCAAAATAACCATATTTTTTCATATAAATTTTAAGGAGTTCCCTCGATTACTCATGGATCCCATCGTCAGATCATCACTTTTCTGAAAATGGGACTAAATTGGAGTGAAACCTAATATACCAAAAAAGTATATTTGAAAATCGGTTCACAAACGGCGGAGTAATCGTTGAACATACAAAAATAATTAAAAAAAAAATATAGGTATATCCACAGCCGAACATAATAACCTCCTCCTTTTTGGAAGTCGGTTAAAAAATCATCCATTGTTCATTTTTTCGTACAATATCTATTATGATTCATGTCGCAATAATCCAGGTTGTTTGCGAATTGCGATACTATGGGTATGCATAGATTTAAATCGTCGGGTATGTGTTCTGCTTTTAGTAAGTTCTAGATCTCAATGTCTAAAAAGGTTCCTAAATTCCCAGGTCTGTTTCTTAAGGTACCAAATAACACTATTAGCGATGATGTTTTACAATGTACACAGTAAAAAAGTCTTTGTAAAGAAATTTTCGATTGACGCAATAGACTGGTTCCGTGCGTTATTGTCATTAAAGATCACACCTCGACAAACATAATATACCTATTAATAGGTTTGGAGGTTTCTCGAAAAGTATCTATACTTAATTTGGCTTTTATAACAACAAATATTTGCTAATTTTTTTTAGGGTTCCGTACCCAAAGTTTAAAAACGGGACCCTATTACTAAGACTTCGATGTCTGTCCGTCTGTCTGTCCGTCTGTCTGTCTGTCTGTCTGTCTGTCTGTCAGTCTCCAGGCTGTAACTCAAGAACCGCTATAGCTAGACTTCTGAAACTAAAATCAGCCAAATCGGTTCAGCCATTCTCGAGTTTAAATAAGACTTACAAAAATTAAATTCATTTTAATTTTAGATAGATGTAGTTTCAATGAATTTGAGAAATTTCCTACTAACCTCATCCCATGACCAAACTTCTACCTTGGTAATCGTAGCACCAGGCTTAAATAATATACTTTAACTGTGTTACTTATAAACCGAGTATAAAAGTTATACTCAGAATAAACTTGGAATAAGCAAAATCGTGACTCATAAACAAGGTATAAGGTTGGTGTAACTCCCATCGCTGCATGCTCGAGAGTGATGAGGCTTGGCAGGCGGCGGTCTCTTTCTGTGAAACCGTCCTGTCACAGAGAGGATGATCCTTACTCCGTTCCGCTCCGCCGGCGTAGGACGGGAGTGCGCAGGCGTCGCTATGCGAACCTCCAATAACTTCTGTAGTTCTGTCCCACGGGGCTCCGGGTCAGGATGGGAACCTGCCCGGCTTAGCTAGCCCCGGCGCCGAGGGGAATGCTTCAGTTTGCCGAAGCGTTCCCTTACTTTGGTGGAAGTCCGGTCCCGTATGAGGTAGACCGGCCGGTCGTGGAGGGAGTCCTGTGTTAGACAGATCCAGGACATCCCTCCGTATACGGCTGAAGGTAAACCGCAGGTGGTTTTAGTGGGTAAGCCCGACGCCTCTCGGGAGTCCCACATACCCCCGGGGTGCTTCAGCTGGTGTAACTCCCATACAAACGCTATACCACCGTTATTATAGGTCTACCAGAATCTGATGGCAAAAAGTGAGAAAATAAAATGACTCTAGCAATACGGGGGTAATTGGAATAAAACATTTTGATCCGTTTTTTTTCTTATAGCGGCTGATTCTGTGTGTTAAACATGCAAATATAAAAATTTATCCAATGATCAAGGATATTTTTTAAAAATATGCTGTCAAAAATTGCCGTCAGATTCTGGTAGACCAGTATAGTACCTAATTGAATGACGGTGTGGGATAAATGCGTGGAGGCCGCAAAGGAAGATCTTCCGACCGAGCGAGGTGGTATGCTCGGTCAGGCCGGAGCCCACGTGATACATTTCAGCTGTCGTATATATACCGTCGCGCTCAGAAAACTTCGATAGCGCGATGCAGGAATGTTAGGCGAATTGTGGGTACCGCCACATCACTCCCCCCCGAAGACCGGAGGTCGAATCTTGAAGTCTTGTCGCTTGAGTCGCCAGTGCCAGAGAGTTCCAGTGAGACGGAACTGTTGCAGTGAGTCCCAGTGAGTCGGAACTGTAAGCTGCTGCACGGGATCCAGTGAGTCGGATAGCTGCCGTGCGGGGCTGATGCTACGTGCTGACCAGGAGAGATGTGCTCTGCTTGCTGACCGGTCGGTGTAGTGAGAAAGCCCGTTGATGCCGATGCCGAGTCGCCCAGGCTGCGGTACATTGCGGCTAGTGGACGAGGTACCCGATGACTGATGAGGCGATGCTGGCTGGAGCGGTGCGGAGGGGCGGGGAGTGATGATGATGAAGGAGGCGTGTTCTGGTCGAGGGTCACCAATGTGGGATATATGTGGCCGCCACAAAGGAAGATCTTCCGACCGAGCGAGGTGGTATGCTCGGTCAGGCCGGAGCCCACGTGATACATTTCAGCTGTCGTATATATATACCGACGCGCTCAGAAAACTTCGATAGCGCGATGCAGGAATGTTAGGCGAATTGTGGGTACCGCCACAACGGTACGTTTATCCATCCATTTTTGACATTTCGACTGTCATCGTAGATGCTATTGTGCTGAAATCCTACAATGGATGTCACAGCAGCGTGTTTACTATAATAAATTATTATTTTTAACAAAAAATTAAAACTGACATCCAAGGTAAAAAAACAATAATAATATCCTTATAATATGAACTAAAAAGTATTAAATAATTTTTCGTATCTATAGTAGTGCCTTTTTCCGAATTCGGCTAAACCTTAACTATTTCTGTATTCAATCTTCATAATCTTGAAGTCGGTGCCAGTTCCAAAAGTTTCAAATATTCTGTCAGAGAACTGAAGATTCCGCTATCTGGTACCGACTTCAAAATGATGAAGATTGAATACAGAAATAGTTTAGGTTTAGCCGAATTCGGAAAAAGGCACTACTAGATACGAAAAATTATTTAATACTTTTTAGTTCATAAATTATAAGGATGTTATTATTGTTTTTACCTTGGAAGTCGGTTTTAATTTTTTGTTAAAAATAATAATTAAAAAACCTATCCAACGACACCCCACACGGAGGGGTGGACGCGAGAAAAAAAAAATCCCCGCATTGATGTGTAGGGGAGGTACCGTAAAAAAAAAAAAGATTTTATATACCATTTTGTCGGCATCATTAAGATGTGCATTCATGCCGAATTATGGCTTTGTAGACCCTATAGTCTGAGCAAAACCGCGGACAGACAGATGGACGGACGGACGGACAGACAGACCGAAACTATAAGGGTTCCTCGTTAACTACGGAACCCTAAAAATAGTTTATTGAATTACGCACGTTACCTTTAACAGTGTCATGATAAAAATTACCATCTGTTCCGAATTTGATACCATTGTAATTATGTAGTTATGTTATCATGATAATATTATTTTGATGTCCGCATCATTAATTTTACTAGTTCAGAATAATCTGATAATAATTTTGTATAAAATATCTTAAATCTACAAAGTTAATGTTAGATATTTTTAACTCAAGGTCAAGTATAATTTATGTACATAACATCAAGTTTACAGGCCTCTTATTGAGAAGTTTATGAACAGTATTTGAAGCCGGTTCACTAAATTCAAATGTAAGTGTTATAGTTGAAGTTGAAGGTAAAAAAAGTTCTATTTTAGTTGAAGGTTTTTGGTCGTTATAAAAATTTGATTTTATTGAAATCATGATCATACAATTATGTCATAGTGACCTCCGCTTCGTTGCGCCAAAATTTGTTAATCTTGCGGGAGCCATCCATTTTTCAGGAATAAAATCGGTCTAGACGTTTCGGAGGACAAAGGCAATATCGTGATTAACTTAAAAATTCACTACAATTGCTAATTAGTATTTTAAAAAGATAAAACCGACTTCAAAATTGTAGTACAACAAATTTGTAGTTCCGGAGATATGCGAACACAAGCATAAAAACATACATACATACATACATACATGATACACTTTTGAAATTTGACACATTTGTTCAGACGCTGATATAATATATACTATGTATATATTACTTATTCTAATATACTAACATATAGGTACGAAAACTGGGCAGTTCTGGAAACATACATACGGGTCGAATTGATAACCTCCTTTTTTAAAGTCGGTTAAAAAATATCCTTTGTCCTTTCCCGGGACTCAAAGTATCTCCATACCAAATTTTATAAAAATTGGTTCAGCGGTTAAGGCGTGAAGAGGTATCAGATAGACAGACAGACATACGGACAGACAGACAGACGGGCAGACAGACAGACACACTTTCGCATTTATAATATCGGTATGGATTACATGAGTGTAACAATAAATATTAAATGTAATGAGTGTAAGTATCTTCATACCGAATTCCAGCAAAATCGGTTCAGCGGTTTGGGCGTGAAGAGGCAACAGACGGACAGCCTGACAGACACACTTTCGCATTTATAATATTAGTATCATATAATTATAATATCATATTATGATTAATTTGTCAATTGTCATGTTTTGACTGTAAAGGTACAGTTACACATGCTCAAAATTAGCATGCTTATTAGCATAAGTACTTAAAACAAGCATGCTGGTTGAACTTGATGCATATGCTTCTATTAAGCATGCTTATTCTATAAGAAAAACTGATCGATATTACCACAAACCTGCCTTAAGGGTTGGACCTCATCTGGCAGCACGGAATCGCCTTTTTCCGTCGCCCTTTCTTCTCTGTCGCTTAGAACTGCCATTTGCTAGACCGAGACAGAAAGCATAATGCGATAGCACGCGGCGGAATCCTCGAGGCGATCGGCATCACGGACAAAATGCAATGGTCGGCAGGGAGACCTAGGAACGCTGAAGCGCGCGATAGCATGCTAACGCATCCTTTACGCTGACACGTGCGATCGCCTTTTTTGTCAGCGGAATGTGACAGCGCGCGTTCGCATGCGGCAGCACACTGCAGCACGTGGTAGCACAGGCGGAACAAATGCGATTCCGTGCTGCCAGATGAGGTCCAACCCTAATAATTTTTTAAAGGTTCTAAAATCAAAAAAATCATGCGACGGTGTGTCCGCTGAACTTATTTTGCTGAAATTCGGTATGGAGGTACTTTGCGTCCCGCCGTGCTACCATACGCCAACGAGAAAATTTTGTCTACACGTTTTCTCGATGTTAACTGGTTTATCTCTTCATCTCTATTGACCCTAACATGACATACATTTTTTCTCGTACGTCTGTCGTCAAAATTAGAGATAAAATATGTGCTATGTTTGTCTATATACTAACGAACTATATACGAACGAGAAATTTATCTCTCGAGTCCCGACGTACGCATGTTAGCGAAAATGAGATATATATCGATATCGACAATATCACTACGCTCGAGAGTGAGATATCCACGAGATATCTTGTTGGCGTATGCTGGGGGGTCGGGAAGAACATTAGATACTTTTATCCTGGAAAAATGTACGCTATTCGCGCGATACGCGAATTTTGAGTTGCGGGCATTATCTAAATATATTAGTACTTACCTCATAACTCGTAAGAATAACTCATAATACTTAAAGCGAAGCCGACAAACAGACAGATCATTATTTGTACATTAAAAACATTGTTATGAAGTGATATATTCAAGTCTCACGATGATTATCATCTCCTGCACAACTCAAGTAAATATTGTCACGACTCACGACTCGCTATGCATATGCATATTAAAATAATCCATACTTAAATATTATAAATGCGAAAGTGTGTCTGTCTGTCTGTCTGTCTGTTACCTCTTCACGCGCAAACCGCTGAACCTATTTTGCTGAAATTTGGCATGGAGATACTTTGAGTCCCGGAAAAGGACATAGGATACTTTTTATCCCGGAAAAATGTACGGTCCCCGCGCGATAAACGTATTTGGCGCAACGGAGTTGCGGGCGTCATCTAGTAATATTATAAATGCGAAAGTGTGTCTTTCTGTCTGTCTGTTACCTCTTCACGCCCAAACCGCTGAACCGATTTTGCTGAAATTTGGCATGGAGATACTTTGAGTCCCGGAAAAGGACATAGGATACTTTTTATCCCGGAAAAATGTACGGTTCCCGCGCGATAAACGTATTTGGCGTAGGGCATCGAAACCCGGACCAAATTTTCAAAACCCGGGTTTCGGGTTTTTTGTTTGATGAAAACCGGGTACCCGGGTTTTTCGGGTTTTTTCGGGTTTTTTAACAATTCAAAAATTAACAATGCGAAAATACTTTACACATGATTTTCTGCGATTGCCATCACCTATCCAGTAAAATACTATTTAAATACCATTGTCTGGGGTCGCAGCAGTGCCCAAACAATTCTCGAGTAAGCTGGCACGGCCGTATCATACTTTTATCGATGTGACTATTTTACCTCTCCTATATTTTGGATCTTATCAAAGCTAGGGATTAAGATTTTCGGGCCAAGATTAAGTATTACAACAAGCTTCACCTCCAAATTACATATTATATTATTTAATGTATTTGTATTTTATGAAATATATAAAAATGTATCCAGAATTTTTGAAGACATTAAATGGAAGAATAACCTTAAATATAAAACGTATGCCAACAAATATTTATTTAATCTTTTACATTTTTATTGCTGATTGTCAAATTATTAATAATCATTTAGTCTTAATTGATGTTGGCATACTTTATACCTGTAATTAAATCTTTGTGCCTAGTTTTTACCTGAAATTGCCTTTTGTCTGCCTTGCTACGGTATGAAGCCGAATGTTCTTTGCAATTTAAGGTAACTTTTCGCTGTCATCTAACTTACATGAAAATCTTACATTACTGAAAAATCTCACATTACACTACACCTCAAAGCTTTTTGTAGTTATTAGTTCTAGTCACAATAGACAGAATTCATGTCAGATAACCATGTAATTGATCAGAACAGACCACGAGGCAAATGCGGAAGGTTGCTTTTAATGAGTTTGGAAGATTAACCATGGTGGCATGGTGTTACACACAAGAAATTGTCTCTGGCGATGGTGCTGATAAAAACTCGGCTTATATTTCATCTGGGTTCACTAAAATCACGTGTTTTAATAATTCCGCAGTGAGTATGACATCCACGGATGGCTAAGGAAAGCCATCATTCGTCCTATTATGTGTTACCAACATCAGTCTCTCAAGCAATGAAAAGCAATCTGCCGTATTTGCCAGACTGCAATACTGGAATACAAAATGGTTTCACATCATACTTGATGGAAACTCCTCTGCATGGTTTTGTTAGTTTCTAGGGGCTCTCTTGGAACCTTTTTACTGATTGCATTGTCTTAATATTGTCGTTATTTTTTATATTGTGAATATAACAAATAATGACAAAAAGCATAACGACAAATAAAAATCTCTTTTAAGGTTTTTAGTAAGTTAGACGACTGAAAATAATGACTTTGAATTGCAAAAAAGACTGGGCGTCATACCGCAGCAGGGCACAAAAAATATTTTTTAGTAAAAATACTGTATGCCAAACATCTATCAGTATAAATTATTACTATTTATTTGACAATCAGCAATAAAAATATCTCATTCAAATGAAAATTTCAGTTTATAAAACGAAATAAAGATTTGTTGACTTATCATTGATTTTTTATGACTGTAGAATTCCGAATTTTATCGTTTCTAAAAATTAAATACCAAAAAATAAGCTATCATTGTTCCATACACACTGCCTTCAAATATTCCTGACAGGTTTTTAGATATTCCAAAAATACAAATATCCCTATGACTTTGTTGATGGGTGTATTTTATCAGCAACGGTCCATACAAGTTCCAACGTTTTGTCACTAACTAGTGACTTGCCCATCATCAAAAGTCTACGGTACTTTCAGCAGACTTAGAACCCTTTGAAGCTTGGACAGCTTTTTTCACTTTATTTTGTAAGCCTTTGATCACATAATAAAGAAAACTGTGGTCAATCACTGAATGTTGATTGAAAACTATAAAATAAGTTTAACAAGACTTGCTTCTATGAAATTTGAAAACTTTTTGCGATGGTTAGATTGTTTGAAGATACTTGGTTTTTTTTACATTGAATAGTTTTGGTAGGATTTTCAAAATATTATTATTAATAAATATTTTTGTGACAATTAGTCTTTAATGCTCTTGAAACGAAACTTTTAGGTACTTTAAAATATGGGCGATTCCATTATCGCGGGTGCAACAGTTTGACTTACTTAAAGCTTCCTACAGGCAAAATGAAGCATATTTATTAATAAAATATCCCTTAAAGGGATACATTTTAACTAGTTTAACAATGATTTATAAATAAAAACCTTCATCAAATGTACGAAGGGCCACAAAACAGGTTTGAAGTGGTGTCGCGGGTGCAACCAATTTGACCGTCCATTAAGAAATGTGATGAGTTTATATGTGAAAACTGATTATTGCGAAACTTTTACAAAATAACTTGCCTATATTTAAAAATAGCATAAAACAAAGAAACTATGTAACTAGATAGAAGTAACTATAGTAATAAGTACTAGAAATTATTAAACCATTTCTACGATCGCGGGTGCAACATCAAAATTCTCAAATCTCTTAAAGGTGAATAAAATCGTAATTCTCTAACAAATTTTAAAATTTACGACATGGAATATATAATTATACTAGTAAGTTTGTAATAAAACTGCACAAAATTGTAGTTTTAAAAAAATTTAGTTGTTTATCGGCCTGACAAAATTAATCGTCTAAATCATTAATAACGATTGAATAGTGTAATTTATACAAAAGATTTCGACGTATTGCTGAATACCTATACTACAACTAAACATTAATTTGAAATATTATATGCTATTTTAATTTAAAAATATGGGTAAAAACATCGCGTCCCTAAGAGGATATTCTTTAAAAACGCTCTAAATTAGTCGAATTCCATTTTTTACCGAGAAAAGTTGTTTTGTTAGTAAATACACATATTCTTACGTATATTCCAATTAAAAAATGTAACTAATGCCACATTTTAAAAATTCTCGTTGAGGGCCCTTTATAGCGGAATAGCCCATATATTCTGTTTAATTATGACCAATAAAAATAATAAAACCTATACTTATGTTATAAAAATAAAGAATTTGTATGTTAGTTTGTTATAAATACCTTAAATCAGGTCTTGCCTTTAATAATTATCAAAAAAACGAAAAACCCGAAAAGCTCGAAAAACCCGGGTTCCATTTTCGAAACCCGGGTTTTTTCGTGATCCCCAAAACCCGGGATTTCCCGGTTTTTCGGGTTTCGGGAAAACCCGGTCTCGATGCCCTAATTTGGCGCAACGGAGTTGCGGGCGTCATTTAGTATTAGAGCGACCGCACACTTACAATTTCAAGTTGGCCAACTAAATCGTATAGTATCCTATTAGCTATGGCGGCTTATGAGAGCTCGCACATTGTATCCAACTAAATTGTACAACTAAATAATTGGACACCAATCGTATCAGAACCGCGATTCCTTTCCGATTACCTACAATTAACACGTTCGTTCCCACTACGATTTTCATGATGTCTTCTCGGATGCCGCCTACATTGTACGGCGGACTCGCCAGGTGAGTCGCCGGCACTGTAATATAAATTGAATCGACTCACCACGAGAGTTCACTGGCACTACGTAAGGGTAAATTCAATTGTTTGTTATTTCTGTGGTTGTTACAGTGTAACTAAGGTGTTTAACGCAATTAAAAAGTGTTAGGTGTTGTTGTAGGACTATTCAGCTTGTAAAAATAACAAAAAACTCTTTGGATAAAATAAAAGGTAAGTTTGTTTCGTAACTTAAGCAGTGGTTGTCAATCTTTTAAAATTTGGTTATTATTAAGGTTATATTTTGAATTTCTAATACTTGTGAATAGTCAATTTTACCCTGAAATATTTTAATACGGGCTTTAGATAAAAATGTATTATTTATATTGTGGATATGATGAATTTAATTGATAATAAATAAAAAAATAAACATTTTTGAAAAGTTTAAAATCTGCCGAATTAAAATTAAATGATAACTTATTAATATGCAACAATAATAACCTCTATACGTGAAACAACATTTTATTACGTTTGAAATTTGTTAAAAAGTGCCTGATCTTTTGTGTGTGACAACTGATAAAATACATGAAAAAACTAATACAAAATGTTCGTTTCCTTGGATCCTAATTTTTTTCATTTTTATTATCCTATTCCCGATGAAGACAAATCCGAAAACACAAAAATCATAAAAATCTGTTCAGCCGTTCTTCAGTTATAATTAGTGTAACTAACACGACTTTCTTTTATATATAATATAGATATAGATTCTAATGAAACTAGTTTGTTGTATATTAGTTCCATATCACAAGTATGTAGGTAGTCCATGCTATTATGTTGACGTCGTTTTCTGACATGTACATATTTAAAGTTTGAGGATCTATGTCCGGGAACTCACCTGGTGAGTTCAAGGCATTGCAGAATCGTTTTTTTCCTTTAAAAAATAAACGGGATCTCCACGCCCGGCACACCGCATAAATCTTTAGTTTAGCATATATTTAGTCTAAACTATAATTTTAAGCAGAAAATACGGATGCATTTTGGAAATGACAGTGAAAACCACTGAACTCATCAGGTGAGTCGTCGGCACTGGAATCAAATTTACGTGAACTCTCCAGGTGAATTGGTGGCACTGAACGTGTTAAAAAGCCGCCATAGCTAATAGGATACTATACGATTTAGTTGGCCAACTTGAAATTGTAAGTGTGCGGTCGCTCTTAAAATAACTTCGGACTATGCCACTATGGTTCTGTTTGTTAAAACGAAAATAAATACAACTGAGCATGTTGTCGCAAATGTACATGGTTTCCAAAAATTTTTTTAAATTATTTTTTTATAAATCTGTAGAAAAAAAAACAAATTTTCATCAATCGATTTTGTGTTTGTACTATTCATCTCCAAGTCCCATTTGTCTCACATTTTTTTAATGCTAAAAATGCTTTCGTTATTTTAAACCCCCGACCAAAAAGAGGGGTGTTATTTATCGACCATTTTCCGATTCTAATTAATAATAATATATTATTCGAACGAATAAAAAACTTTCTTAACCGTCTTCAAAAAAAGGAGGTTATCAATTCGACGCGTATGTATGTAATATTTCCAGAACTGCTTAGTTTTCGTATATGTTGGTCTATACCAGCGTCTGAACAAATGTACCAAATTTCAAAAGTGTTATGTATTCGCAATTCGCATATCTCTACAAGTCCGATTTAAGTAATTCTTTTTTGTTGTAGGTACTAGGTATTGTTCAACTTAGGGAATGCTGCAAGTTTCATCAAAATCGGTTCAGCAGTTTTTGAGACAGGGAATTTTAATTCTCAATTACGTACAATTTTGAAGTCGGTTTTATCTTTTTAAAATACTATTATAGACATGAGTATGACAGATCATTATCATATCTTGAACTTCAACCTGGGTTATTAAATACTGGTCTAAGTGCCATGGTATTATGTTGTCATATGTTATCATACAATGGCTATAATTACCAGGAAGTTAATGTGATAGCACTTATCTCATCAGTCATCACAAATAATGATCAAGATCAAGTCGATCTATATCAAACGATCTTCTATAGGAAATAGAGATGTTCCAATCATGACTTTGGCCGACTAGCCGACTAGCCGATTAGTATTTAGTCGGTTGCAAGGAAGCCGACTAATCGGCCGACTAGTCGGTCAAGCCGATCATGGTTTCGGATATTTCCGTAAGGCGAAACGCTTAGTTTACTGCTGATTCGCGGGTAATAGTCGCATACGCCGCCTGAGAACGTGTCAGATCGGGTTTTGCTAATGTCATGATACAGTTGATGGTTTTCAGGATATATTTTTACTGTACATCATAATATTGTGTAACATAATGAACTGAATTTGTTTATACAAAATCCGAGTATTCTATTTCTTACTTTTATCGCGGGCTTTGAGTGCGGCGACCGAATCTAGAATCGGAATTTCTAAATTCCGTAACGAAAATACGCCGTGCATCGTCTAACGTCGTTTCAGTTCGACAGACTTCGGCACGGTGTTTGTGTACGTGCGACTAGACGCATGCGAATTGTAATTGCATAAGTTGATAAAAATGCTATGCTATTATAGCTTTTCCGCGGCAGTTTCCGAGTGCCATACGTATTTTTATTATAAATGTTTAGAATTAAGAAGATATTACTATGTTGTTCTGTTTGGTATTTAAGATACAAATTTTATATAATAAATGTCATAGATATTTCTTTACAAGTAAGTAATATCAGAAACAATAATTCACTTAATTTCAAATTATCAAGGTTTTTCTTAAATGTAATATCAATATTAGTAAAATGATAAATAAAAAGCCGGATAGTCGACGCTTTTTGCCGACTATTCGCCGACTAGTCGCCGACTACGAAAGTGGCCGGATAGTCGGCTTTATCGACTAGTCGGCGACTATTCGGCACATCTCTAATAGGAAACGAGCTCAACAAAGGTGTTGCCAATCCGAAACTTGTAACTAATTATTTACTTGAAATGTGTTGCCAACTGTAATAGCTCCTGTATGTTCTCTTATTCTCTTATACAAAGAAAGTGCTGCCTACAGCTGCTGCTGGCGTCACAAATCCGAAACCTGTAGTATATTATTTCCTCGATAAGTGCTATTTGCACGTTCCCTATTTTTAACCGAATTTAAAAAAGGAGGAGGTAATACGTTCGGCTGTATATATTATTATTATTATTTTTAATATGTTCAACGATTACTCAGCTTTTTAAAATTCTTTTTTTGTTGTATATTAACTCGAATTTGATACCATGTTTACAAAAGTGGTGACCTGATGATGGGATCCATGAGTAATCGAGGAAACTCCTCAAAATTTATATGGAAACATATGGTGATTTTGGTTTTATGAGAAGTATATTAAGTATATGCTACCAAAAAGTAAGATTTTGCATCAAGGTATACCATGGTTCCGAAGGTGCTGAGAGAACTCCTGACTCCTTATAGATACAAGTTTTAGGGTTTGGCGTTGTTTTAAGAACGGAAAGCATGTGCTACTGTGCAAATTTTATTCATCATTATCATCATCACTACCATTACACCATGCATCATCAATTCATCACATTATGGCCCTATTATTATTAGTACTTTTCATAATCTTTTATATCGAGTCTTGAGTTTGACCAGCAATTTTGAGAAATATTTTTAACCCCCGACAAAAAAAAGGAGTGTTATAAGTTTGACGTGTCTGCTGTCTGTCTGTCTGTCTGTCTGTCTGTGGCATCGTAGCATCCAAACGGGTGGACCGATTTTGATCTAGTTTTTTTTTGTTTGAAAGCTGACATGATCGAGAGTGTTTTTAGCTATAGTTCATCATCATCAGCCTGCTCAGTGTTGGAAAATCGCGGTTCATCTGGTTCGTGAAGGGCCGATTAGCAACTTGCAGTCGTTAGTTGGGCTTTATATTTTGCTTTCTAGTTCGTGACATTTATACACATTAATGAAAAGTTGACCTGGTGCTGCAGCATCACCTGGTAATCAATAGGATACCCAACTCCTCACCAACTTAGAGCAATGGTTTCGTGTTTGGGCTCATTTTAACTGCGACAACTAGTAAGACGTAGATAAACAGTAAATATTTGCATGCTGCTGCTGCAGCATCACCTGGATTCTATAGGAGCCGAGCTCCATATAAACCCAAAGTGGAGGTTTCATGTTTGGACTCATATTGACGGCCTCATCCAAGAGGACATTCATAGATGGTATTCATTGGGATATGATCCTGATGATAGGAATTATTCTGCACTATAACCAACACAAGTTTAAAAAGCATGAAATAAAATAAAATTAAGAAATAAAAAAAACCCCGCCAAAGAACTTTAAAAAGTAATGAAATAATATTTACTGACTTTAAGTTTAAGTAATTCCTAAGTGTAAAGTAATATTTTAGTCCATAATTGTTGTCAGGGTGTGTCGGGGGACCGCCAACAGCGACTTGCATTTTGTATCGCCACGTCACTGACTGTCTCGGTTCGCTGTGAACTGACCCTTAAACTATAATGTTATGTGAAATCAAACATCTAGGTACATTAGCGGTCCCCCGACACACCCTGACAACAATTATGGACTAAAATATCACTTTACACTTAGGAATTATTTAAACTTAAAGTCAGTAAATATTATTTCATTACTTTTTAAAGTTCTTTGGCGGGTTTTTTTTTTAATTTCTTAATTTATGTTGTTTTAAAGTACATGATCCCAATTTGGTGCTACGGTTACCAATTTGATAATGGAATCCATGTGGTATGTAGGGAATTCCTCAAAACTTATTATGGAAACATATAGTGATTTTGATTTTATTAGAAGTATTTTAAGCATATGCTATCAAAAAGTAAGATTTTGCACCAGGTTGGTTCTAAAGATGCTGAGAGAACTCCTGACTTCTTATAGATACAAGTTTGGGGTATTCGGCGTAGTTTTAAGAATGGAAAGCATAATATGCTACTGTGCAAATTATTTTCATCATCATCATCATCAGTACCATTACACCATGGTGTACATAATGCATGCATTATGATCACAATATGGCCCACATATTATGTATATAATATCATCACAATATGGCCCTTTCAGTACTTTTCATAATATTTTAGATCGAGTCTTGAGTTTGTCTAGCGATTTTGAAATTATTTTGTTGTTTTAAAATAAGGTACAGTCGCCAAATTTCGTCCCCAAGCCTAATTCCGTCTCCTTCGATATCTCCTTATTTAAAAACTGCCATCTATCATTAGTGGCACGAATTAGAAGCTAGTTGCATCAGTCGGCCATTGTGAAGAAGTGAGGGCGTTACGCCGTTCGTATCAGGAATTGGAAAATCAAAAAAGTTTTTAAAGTCAGTTTTTCATGGAAATATTCTTGGATACCATAAAATATTGAGATGCCTGACTTATCGATACAATTTTTTTGTCAAATTAATTATTATTACTTCAGATGTTAATCGATTAAGTAAAATTTTGAGTCAAATGAAAATAAGCTTCCGAGAAAAAATGAAAATGGCTGCCATTTTAAAACCGTGAGAGAGAGAGAGAAAAAAGAGCCAATTCGTAGATAAATAATACTATATTTCATAAAATTAAAGGATCTGATACTGGTGACATTGCATACGAAGCGTACTTACGCATATTGTGAGAAATTATACAACTCTTACAAGTTTTCGAGTCGTTATATTTCAAAAACTGTGGCTGGTATGAAAAAGGTATTAATACATTTTTGTAGACAATTTTATGGCCTACAATTTTTATATGAAGTATTTTTTATGAAAAAACTTACCATTTCGCCGAAAATCGTGAAAAACTAATTTTTTGGACCTATGACCTTGAATAAAAAATTTAGCACACATGGGAATTATGGGGAACTTTGAAATTTTATTCGTAATCACATTCTAAACAATATTACCGATTTTCAGCTTGGTGCGAATTTATACAACCTTACAGGGGTATTTTTGTCTAACTTGACTGGGGTATTGTGTGTGTTCACAGGACAAAACTACAGTTGCGCGCTATAATTAAATTAAAACCACTAAGTTTTTTTTACTAAGCTATGCTGTCCCATTTCAGAGCAGTCTTTCTCTAAATATTTCACTTATCTCGTCCATGCATTACTTTTGAATAAAAAAAAAATGGAATAAATATATTTTTGGAAGGAAGTTCCTTATCGCGCGTTGCGAAAGGGGGCTAGACTGAAAAAGTTGTAACGACACGACACAAAAGTGTCGGCCGACACTTTTTTAGTACCTGCAAAGTAGGGGCAGGGGGCGTTGATAGTATTCCTGGGCGTCAACTAGATGGCGTTTTTTTATATAATTTCGTTCCATCCGGGTGTCCCTTGACACCTCTCAAGTTTTTTTTAAATGTCCCACGCAGCTATGAGTATTTTTAAATTCCAATGTATTTCAATTTAAATTTTAAAAACAAATGAAAGTTAATTGGAAAGAGGCAAGGTGTGTACGGTCAAATGACCATACTAAAACGTAGAGTTCGTTAAACCCATCTAACCTGTACACATTATGATCTAACTGTGTATCCTTAAATTATAAAATATGAATCCTTATTGTTTCTTCAAAACCGGTACATCTACCGGTGTCGTGGTATATGGAAAAAATCGGCCAAGTGCGAGTCGGACTCGCGCACTAAGAGTTCCGTACCGATACAGAGCAAAAATAGGCTAAAAATTGTGTTTTTTGTATGGGAGCCCCCCTGAAATTTTTATATTACTTTAATATTATAATTAAATATTAAAATACACATATAACAAAAGAATGTGTGAAAAATTCAAGTGCCTACCTCTTGCCATTATTGATATAGAGCGAAAAAGGCCGAAAAATACACGTTTGTTGTATGGGAGCCCCCCTTAAATATTAATTTTATTTTGTTTTCAGTATTTGTTGTTATAGCGGCAACATATATACACAATCTGTAAAAAATTCAGAATTCTAACTATAGCGGTTCTTGAGATACAGCCTGGAGACAGACAGACGGACAGACAACGAAGTCTCAGTAATAGGGTCCCGTTTTTACCCTTTGGGTACGGAACCCTAATTAGAGTTATGTGACGCAAAACGTAGACAAAATCACTCTCATTTTGCTCAATTTTCTTCTTCTATACATATTATAAAACAAAGTCGCTTTTTTTTCCTCATGTCCCTTTGTTCCCTAGTGTAGGTGCACACGATGCGCCTCATCGCAAACAGTGCGACTTGTCGTTCCGTCTAGTCGTTGCGTCTAGACGTCGAGCTGTCGCTTGCATCGACGACTAGTCGTTGCGTCTAGACGTCGAGCTGTCGCTTGCATCGACGACTAGTCGTTGTGACAGACGCCGTGCAGGAAGCCATCATTAGTAGTAGAGTATTCGAGAGAGACGACCGTGTTGTTCATCTTGTGAGTGAATATGGATGAGGTTCTAGTTGCACTTGCCTTGGTGCTTAGGCATAATTCCTGCCAAGCCTGATTTTTCTTCCCTCGGTCACTATACTCATTCGAACGTAAGTCCCAAACAGCAGCCGCGCTTCGACGTCCGAAATGAACACATCAACATCGAACGTATCCATTTTGAGATTATCAACAGACGTGCACCTTGGATAGCGCTCACAGCGAGACTGACGCGCGACTGTCGTCGTGTGTGCGCGTGTACGCGATTCCAGACGCAGCGACTAGACGCGAGCGCGCGCGGCTCCCCTAGCTTGTCGTTGCGACTCTGCGACTCTGACGTCAAGTGTGCGGAGCTTCGAACAAAATATATGAAAATTGTCGGCCGTAGCCTGTCGTTGCGTCTAGTCGTCGAGCTGTCGCAGACGCCTGTCGCATCGTGTGCGCCTACACTTAGTATGAGTTATATTACAATGAGTATAGTGATCGAGAGAAGAAAAATCAGGCTTGGCAGGAATTATGCCTAAGCACCAAGGCAAGTGCAACTAGAACCTCATCCATATTCACTCACAAGATGAACAACACGTCCGTCTCTCTCGAATACTCTACTACTAATGATGGCTTCCTGCACGGCGTCTGTCGCAACGACTAGTCGTCGATGCAAGCGACAGCTCGGCGTCTAGACGCAACGACTAGAAGCAACGACAAGTCGCACTGTTTGCGATGGCTCTTAGTGTAATCTTTAAAACTACGCAACGGATTTTGATGCGGTTTTCTTTAAGAGATAGAGTGATTCAAGAGGAAGGTTATCTATACTAATATTATAAAGCGGAAGAGTTTGTTAGTTTGTTTGTTTGTTTGTTTGTTTGTTTGAACACGCTAATCTCAGGAACTACTGGTCCGATTTGAAAAATTCTTTCAGTGTTAGATAGTCCATTTATCGAGGAAGGCTATAGGCTATATTTTATCACGCTGAGACTAATAGGAGCGAAGAAATAGAAGAAAATGTGGAATAAACGGGGGAAATTATTTGAAAGGGCTTATTTGAACGCACTAATCTCAGGAACCACTGGTCCGATTTGAAAAATTCTTTCAGTGTTAGATAGCCCATTTATCGATATTTTATCACGCTAAGACTAATAGGAGCGAAGAAATAGAAAAAAATGTGGAAAAAACGGGGGAAATTATTTGAAAGGGCTTATCTCACGAACTACTAGAGTAATTTTTCTGTTATTTGGGTCAGATAAGAAGTTGACCACGTGAAGGATCATAGGCTATATTTTGTAGACTGATTTGTCTGTGAAATATCTAATTTACGCAGGCGAAGCCGCGCGGAACGTCTAGTAAAGTATAATAACACTAGACGTTCCGCGCGGCTTCGCCCGCGTACGGCGTAAATTAGATATTTCACAGACAAAGGAGTAGTATGTTTTAAAATGTATGGAGTCTGGTCCAAATTTCCACCACTAACGAGACCTATATAGTAAAATTGTCTACTAAATACTGAATCAGTATAACCAGATCGCAATCGAAAATACCCTGTCAGTGAAAAGTTATGGCTAAATGAAAAGTCGTGTTTTTTACCATTTTGTATGAAAAATATTGTAGATGTAATAAAAATGTATTGAGTTTGGTGCAAATGTCCACAACCAATAAATAACATTTACGTAATGGTCTGCTAAATACGGAATCATTATGGACTAGACGTTCCGCGCGGCTTCGCCCGCGTAAATTAGATATTTCACAGACAAATTAGTCCACAAAAAAATAGCCTATGATCCTTCACGTGGTCTACTTCTTATCTGACCCAAATAACAGAAAAATTGCTCTAGTAGTTCGTGAGATAAGCCCTTTCAAATAATTTCCCCCGTTTTTCCACATTTTCTTCTATTTCTTCGCGCCTATTAGTCTTAGCATGATAAAATATAGCTTATAGCCTTCCTCGATAAATGGTCTATCTAACGCTGAAAGAATTTTTCAAATCGGACCAGTAGTTCCTGAGATCAGCGCGTTCAAATAAGAACTTTCAAATAATTTCCCCCCGTTTTTTCCACATTTTCCTCTATTTCTTCGCTCCTATTAGTCTTAGCGTGATAAAATATAGCCTATAGCCTTCCTCGATAAATGTACTATCTAACACTGAAAGAATTTTTTAAATCGGACCAGTAGTTCCTGAGATTAGCGCGTTCAAACAAACAAACAAACAAACAAACAAACTAACAAACTCTTCCGCTTTATAATATTAGTATAGATTCATTAAATAGTGGAAAAATACTGTTAGTGTTGGGGTTTCTAATCTGATGTCGTAAATAATTACATTTTTTTCCGCTTACGTTGCAAAAGCAGGCTGAACCCTACGAGATTTATCAAAATAATGTACTAAGTATTGTACACAATGATAAGGTCTACAGAAAACTTCGCGATGGTATATGTCTATGTCTTATGGATATCCCACAATTTTTTGTCATTTACTTTTAACGGCATATAATGGCCAATTTTCGAAGCGATTTTAACCAATACGGCATTAATCCTTATTCAATTAAATACTTTAAATACATTGTTGATTTAAAATAGATCTATATGGCTTTTTACAGCATATGATTTAAATTTATATTTTCGAAGATATTACATATTTAAAAATTGCGAGACGTAGCTTTTACGGCTAGTTTAAAATAAATAAAAAAATATCTTGCAAAAAAAAAAAAAATTAAGTAGGTATAGTGAGTGTGGCAAAACGCGCCAACCCGGCAAGTGCGCCATATAGCTATAGGTCTACCAGAATCTGATGGCAATTTTTGACAGCAGATTTTCAAAAAATATCGTTGATCATTGGATAAAATTTTATATTTGCATGTTTAACACACAGAATCAGCCGCTATAGGAAAAAAAAGATCAAAATGTTTTATTCCAATTACCCCGGTATTGCTAGAGTCAATTTATTTTCTCACTTTTTGCCATTAGATTCTGGTAGACCTATATAATTCCATACTGCTTCCACTATTACCTTACGAATCTAGTGACACGTTTATTAAAATCGGAAAGCACGAGTTCCTAATATCAGCTGAGTAATCGTAATTCGTAACACGTAGTCCTAATTTTCAAAATCTGTAAAAATATTAGAAAATTATAATCGAAGTAATTAAAAGTTTCATAGAAATCATTGTCGATAATGTGTACGATTACTATATAAAAATAGAAGTCTGCAAATTCACCGCACGTAATTTTTTTTATTACCCAGGATTGATCCTGCTTATCAGTTATCACTAATCTTAATAAAAAAACTTGTAAAACGAGTACTAGGCCTTCGAAAATATTATGTTCAATTAATTCATTCTATAAAAGTGATGTTATCTAGTGACATTCAGAACATTCAAATGTCATTTGAAAGGACAACCTGCCCTTCTCTTTCAAAATCTCCAAAAATATTTTATTTGCTGTGAATTTCAAAATACAATAAAATACAGATAGACCAGGGTCGATAATATTTAAAACAAAAAGAAAATAATAGTAGGATGAAACCCATTAGAAAAGGAGGAGAATATTATAAAAATGAAAGGAAAAATAATTTACGGGCGACCTGAGGTCGCCCGTAAATTATTTTATTATTATATTACTATTAGGAGGAAAATCTAAAAAATAGTTTCATCTAAAAAAATGTGATTGCTGCAGTTTGTTTCAATTAAAAAGTTCATTTATTTAATTCTAATTACATTTATGTCATAGAAAATCTCATTATATATAAATGTAAATCGTACTATTAAATGTAGATACTTTATTCTGATTACGTTATTCATTACAATATATTTTTTAAACACATTAATCTTATCATTCTTAAATACCTTATCTTCAATTCGAATCACTTGTCCATAAGTTTTTGTCTTTTTGATGGCATTTCTTCATCGTTAGATTCGACAAACCTCTCCGATTCTAGTAGATCTTAAAAATTTTCATGACTATCACCTTCTTCCTCTCCAATATTATTTCCAGACTGCGTTGGTTCTTCATCCACAATTTCTTCTGAATCATTAACTTCCTCGTAGGTTTCTTCTTCAATATTGAAGCAATTTTCAGAACCATGACAATTTGAACATTTTGTGCATAATATATTTGAAATGTATAAAATATATAAAATATATATAGAAAATCGACCAAAAGTTAGTTATTAAAATTATATTTATGATATAATTTATATAATATATATTTTATATAATATTTATAAATATTTTTTTGATTTTTAATATATTTTTTTTTCATGGGAGTAACTAAATTTGTTTGTGTAAAATTAAGGAGATAAATATTTTTTAATCTTGTACTAAAATATCATTCAATTTTAATCTTTTGGTTATGTTACGTTAAGCATACTATTTTTTAAAGAAAATATTACTATTTTTATGTTTGAGTTGACTGATACAGATAAAAATAGAGATATTATTTATCTTCCTATGCAGATTCGAAAAGTTTTATTTTTAAATAAACTTGTCACAATTCTCTCAAAGAAACTTAGTGTGCACGTGTATTTTTATAAACGACGTTGTATACTGTAGTATTTCGTATTCGAAATACAGTACAGTATATAAACATCGTGGCTAGGCTAACGGTTGTTATAGCTGCTACGAAATAGTAGGTATGTATGTAGTAAGACCCAGACCCGCCTAGCCCCTTACTTCTCTATGAAATACCTTTTGATGGGCTAAAATTTTTCGTGGGTCACTCAGGTATATATATAAACTAGGCCTTTACATCCGTTGTGGATGATTTATACAGTATTTTCAGAGCGAAGTAACTACTCCTCAAATACTGTAGTGCCTGGGACAGGATTTTTAAATGTCCGTATGGTTGCCCAAGCGCATACGGCATTCTCGCAACATAGTCGGCCTAGTCCAGAGGAAAGAACTAGTCAATTATACACGTCTGGGACCAACTATGTGCGGGATTCCTCACGATGTTTTCCTTCACCGTATGAGTGTCCGTATTATGTACTTAAGATCAGAAAATGTCTCATTGGTACACGCCTCCACCCGGGATCGAACCTGCACCCTCTACGAGTGCGAACCAAAGGTCTACCCATTGGGCCACGGACGCTCGGGTATATATAAGTTATCTTAAAATAGTTATAAATAGGCATCTACGCATATAATTTAAAAAAAATTCTACAACTTTCTCCAAATATTGTAGATGTCTTATTAAATATTAATTTTATTAACTTATTTGTTTGTTAATTATTATAGTAGTATATTTTGATTTGCAATTTTTTTTTATCAATGTAACATGTAACGTAGTTTTACTAGTAATTAAAGTGTAAATTTTAATAAATAGCTATAAATTGTACATAATAATTAAAAAATATAATTAAATTCGAGTTTTTTTCGATTTTTTGCATTTTCTGAGAAGATTTACTATAGTAATTTTTTTTTACACTATCGGAGAGAAGAGATTTCAACGAACAGAAAGCATACCAACTTTTTTAAAAAAGCTGATATTTTGACGGGTGAATTTTCGATTGAAAATGAGGGTGCTTTTTCGATATTAGTTCAAAATAAGGTGAAAAAATAAATATTTCTAATCAAATTAATTACAGCGTATTTGGAACATAAAAAGGTAAGTTTTCACCAAAATTCGTGAAAAAAAAATAATTGTAAAAGATAAAATTAAGAAACCAAAAACTTGGGTTTTTTAATTTTTCGCATAAATTTTGAGGTTATGTGAAAAATGTGAAAACAGTTTTAGATATTTTTATTACCTACAACTTTGCCAATTGACTTTTTTCCATAGGACTATTAGTTTTGCCGGAAATCGAGATAAACCATTTCTTACCCTTAAAAACTCACCCCCATCCACTTACCGACATCAGATTGCCCGTAAATTATTTTTCTTTTCATTTTAGGGTTCCGTATTTATAATATTCTCCTCCTTTTATAATGGGTTTTATCGTATTATTATTTTATTTCAATTTTTATTATTTTAAAGGCTTCTACCTTTTTTTTTTGAGGAGGGGAAATGCATTACGCATCCCCCACCCCCTCGGGGGAAGGGGCAGGGGTATGTCGGACTCCCTCCGGCTCAGTGCGCTGGAGGTTTACCGACTAAAACCCCCCCATGCCCTCATCAACGCTACACGCGAAAGAGCGGGATCGCAAAAAGGCTTCTACCCTGGTCTAATATTAAAAATTAAAAATTAAAATTTGGATCTTGTTTTATATAAAGTTTTGAAATTTTTAAAATGTATTTCATGATTTTAATTAAGTACCTATTTATCTCAATGTCAAAACTTGTAAAGTAAAGTCTATTAAGCGACTATAACATTATTAATTCAATAAAAAATTATTTTAGTTGAGAAAAAAAAAAGGAATCGGAACTTGTAAGTCACGCTTAATAGTTAGCACAGTTGCGTATCTTTCCGTGCGTCGTCAGAGCAAACAAAGTTGACTAATTAAATTAAAGTACCTATGCAATAAGGATATTCAAATATACCTATACAGGCTGTATTATTATTTTTTAACAAAAAATTGAACCCGACTTCCAAGGTAAAAACAATATTCTTAAAGTAATCTAAAAAGTATGAATTTATAATTGTTATACTTCATTAGTGCCTTTTTCAAAATTCGACTAAACCTCAACTACTTCTGCACCCAGTTTTCATTCTTTTGAAGTCGGTACCAGCTCAGAACTGAGATCCTTGACATAAGAACTTAGCCGGTACCGACTTCAAAAGAATGAAAATTATGTGCAGAAATAGTTGAGGTTTAGTCGAATTTTGAAAAAGGCACTAAAGAAGAATAACAATTATTTCATACTTTTTATATTATTTTAAGAATATTGTTTTTACCTTGGAATTCGGGTTAAATTTTTTGTTAAAAAATAATAATTTTACTTTATTTATTTTACTCTTTTTAGCTACAGTCATTTTGGGTAACTTTGAATTGCGGTTTAACTTTGAACAATACATTTTTGTATGTTTTTGTATTGTTCAAAGTTAAACCGCAATTCAAAGTTACCCAAAATGAGCTTATCTACAAGACCACAAAGCTTTATGCGTAGATAACCACTACGAACGTTAACTATTCACATTATACTACTGTAAGCGAAATTGTGGTAAATGCTTGCAGTTATCTAAGCCAGGGGTTCCCTAACTGTGCGCCGTGACGCCCTGGTGCGCCGTGGAAAGGCAAGAAGGGCGCCGTGGCCCGTGACTCGTGAGTCAATCCTCCATCACCCATCAAGCCCCATACGAGCACCGGTGCTCGCGACAACAATAGAATACAATAGCATTTCCAAGAATCCGCGATCGAAGGATTAATTAACCGAAACCACTAATATTATAAAATAAAATTATAATATGAATTAGACGAAGCAGGCAGATGATTAAATATTTGTTTATTATTATTTACTTAACCCGACTATAATCAGAATTTATTTATGTATCTTTTTGTAATAGCTAGGTAGAGTAGGGCGCCGTGACAAAATATTGAGACGTGTAGTGCGCCGCAGGCTGAAAAAGATTGGGAGCCTCTGATCTAAGCGACGCAATGCTGAAATTCCCATACTTTTATGTTTATGGGTTCAGGAGTTCTGTTCAGTGCCTTTGGATCCAGACACATCTTCGTATGAAATTTAACTTATTTGTAACATACTAGCTGTGCGCCGCGGTTTAAGTGATATATAATAAAAGACTATGAAAAGTACCAATAATAGGGTCAAAACGGGACGATACATGGTCCTATAATGGTTTATAGTAGTGATGATGATGATGATGAATGTAATTTGCATAGTAGCATAATTATGCTTTCCGTTCTTAAAACAACGTCGAAACTCCCAAACTTGTACCTATCTAGAAAGAGGAGTTCTCTCAGCACCTTCCGAATCATGGTATACCTTGGTGCAAAATATTACTTGTTGCTAGAATATGCTTAGAATACTGCTCACAAAACCGAAGTCACCACATGTTTCCATATAAATTTTGAGGAGTTCCCTTGATTTCCTATGGATCCCTTCATCAGGTCACCACTTTTATGAATATGGTACCAAATTGGGATGATAAACTATACACCAAAAGAAAAATTTTGAAAATCGGTTCACAAACGGCGGAGTAATCGTTGAACATAAAACAACGAACATAACACCTCCTCCATTTTGAAAGTCGGTTAAAATTGTAGCCTATGTGTTATTCTGATGTATAACCAATATTATTGTAAAGTTTCATTTAAATTCGTTCAGTAGTTTTTGCGTAAAAGAGTAACAAACATCCATACATCCATACATACACACATACATACATCCAAACTTTCGCCTTTATAATATTAGTAGGATTTTTGAGTTACTAGTAACAAAATCTTAACCACGATGTTACTTAGAATACTTCATTTATATCCAAAATGACTAAAATATATTTCCATTTAAATTTAAATACTTCAGATGAATCGAAATACACAATATCATCCAGATAAATTTCGGTATAAATAGCGAGGAATTCTCTCGATTACTAAAACTTATGGATCCCATCATCAAGACGTCATCTTTTTTATGGACATGGAACCAAATTCGGATTATAGCGAAAAAATCTTGAAAATCGGTCCACAAACGGCGAAGTGATCGTTGAACATACAAAAAAATTATATAAACAGACGAACATATAACCGCCTCCTTTTTGGAAGTCGGTTAAAAATACAAAGTGATAACTGATAATACTGTAGGTCAGCGTTGCCAGACGTCCTGATTTTGGCGGGACGTATCGTTTCTTAAATCAAAATTAAATGTCCCGCACGGGACACTCTCAGTCCCGATTTTCGGGGATAAATCTCGGGAATGAGGCTCGAACGTACGCGCAGCAGGCTGAAAAAGAAAGGTGCGTAATGAAGATCCCACCAAAATCATATCTATTAAAATGGGGCCAAGTTATTATCGGCTAATTTTTGGCCTAAAAAAAGAGTTGAAATCCAATCAAATGCCAAGTTTAGATGCACTTCATCGATCGTAATCATCTTCATCAGCAGCCTGATCCATAATACTTCTAATTTGAACTTGGCAGGTTAATTTAATTATATATAAATATTATGTAATTATACAATTAATCAAGTGTTACGTATAGCACGAAAACCTGCCAAGTTCAAATTTCGATAGATAGAGAGAAGCCAAATTTTTAAATAAACAGTATTTATTTAATAAGCAGTGTGCATTATACATGACAATATTTTATACCCGCCCCTCTCCTCCTACCCTCATCGTACTATCGTAGTATCACTGGTACAATATGATCTTTATCTTTATCTAAAGTTCGTAGATGAGCCGACTCACACTTAACTGATTTCTTAAATTTCTTATTTTTTTGTTAATTTACATATAACCACACAATATATATTAGTAGTACCAACAGAATTCCCACTCGCGAAGCCCGTTTAAAGAAATAACGACTCATGCTACGATACTATAAAGTTCAAATTCCGACCGCGCAGTGCTAGGTGCCTACAATTATATTTACCTACATGTGCGCTCTCTTTCTATCGCGTAAGAGGTACCCTTTCTGACGAAATCAAGATTGTCACCTTTTAGAAAATAAAATAATCTTCTTTTAATTATTATAGCTACTAATACCAATCTTTTTTATAGTAATAATCAAATTTTAGTAACCCAACCTATCTATACTTAATATTATAAAGCGGAAGAGTTTGTTAGTTAGTTTGTTTGTTTGTTTGTTTGAACGCGCTAATCTCAGGAACTACTAGTCCGATTTGAAAAATTATTTCAGTGTTAGATAGTCCATTTATCGAGGAAGGCTATAGGCTATATTTTATCACGCTAAGACCAATAGGAGCGAAGAAATAGAGGAAAATGTGGAAAAAACGGAGGGAAATTATTTGAAAGGGCTTATCTCACGAACTACTAGAATAATTATTGTCTGTTATTTGGGTCAGATAAGTAGACCACGTGAAGGATCATAGGCTATTTTTTGTAGACTGATTTGTCTGTGAAATATCTAATTTACGCGGGCGAAGCAGCGCGGAACGTCTAGTATTTTATAATAGTTTTATATTCGATTATAGTGCGGGAGCTGGTCAGGATTTTTTTACAACTTAAACATAGTAACTTGTGTTTATTTCTGTGTAGTAAGTGGTTCGTTTGTAACAAATTGGTTTATTTGCTATGTTTGTGTATTTTTTATCTTTTTTTTTGTATTTTAAAGTCTTAAATTACCTTATTGAAATATTTCTTAGACCTTTTTTCAATTGTTCATATTTATCAGATTAATAACGATTCTGTCACAGCGGTTAAATCAGTACGTAGATATTATGCGACGGAAAAATCTTGCGCGTGCGTCACCGCTCGCTTGTGAGTCCCTAGTGATCTGCCCCTTTAAAGGGGTACTTACATTTCGATACCTACACGCGCGAGTGGGACAGGCCTGATATAACACACGACCTGTGTGCCAAATTTCATAACGCTAGGACAATCGGAAGTGGCCTAGAGGTTTTGATTACCGGTCAGTGTGTAAGTGAGTGAGTGAGTGCCAAAATTTGCCTTTTTACAGGGACGTATTTCAGGATCTACCGAAGCTATATCTATGAAATTGGGTATACTGCTTAAGTACTAGTATATCATTACGTAGGTTTAATTTTATGTTTGCACTCGCAATAGGCACTGAGCTACAGGGGGGTCAAAAGTGCGTCGAAACGGTCCGTGTAGATAGTGCACGGCATGCGCGCGGCCTGCTGGAACTTGGCCTGCGCACTTCCGTGCGCTTTGATGAAGAGTGTGGGAGAGAGAGGGGTGGATTTTCTATGGCTACTTTTGATATCTTTTGTCACGTAAACGTAATAGAACAGGTTCCCTAGATTTTTTTTTTCACTATCAATCTAATTTTTCGTAAGTAGCTTCATTTTGATAATACGAACAACAATTTCCTCTGCGAAAAATCTCGAAAGTGGAGCTAACAGAAATAGAAAAGATTTAATATTTCGATTTGATGGTCCTAAAATATGGATTGGTCTATTTGTAGGACAATGTTACTCTTAAATTATATAACTATTAACCTATCAATATACAAAAAATCTGCTGGTTAGGGTTCCGTTTTAATGTTCCGTAGTCAACGAGGACTTGTTTATATGAAAAGTAATATATACATTTTTTTAAATATAGTTTTCTATTTCTTCATTTCCATTCCATTCATCACTGTAGTTTGAATTTTTTCTCTTCTTTTTTCAGATCGTCCAAGTTGGCTGGTATAATGTGTGCAGTGTAAGGTGTCACTAGGATGGAACTGTCACAAACGCAGCCGCTGGGGGAGGGGAAGCTGTCGTACCTTCCCCATCGCCCCCCCATCGACCTCGGCTTCCAGGACCTCACTTATACCGTCAAGAATGGGAAATGTAAGTTTTTTTTTATATGTAAAAGGTCTGCGCAAGTCGTGTCGTCATCCGTCTTTAGGACTCACGGGAGTAAATAAAGAGAGAAAAGAGTGAACGAATTGGTACGAGTAACGACTTACGAGTCGACGCGCGCCGAACATAGAACCTTCTTTTTCTGTAAGTCGGTTTAAAATGTCTCTCTTTAATAGTCTTTAAACAAGGAAAAGACGTCACAACATCTACGTCAATGTTAAAATGGCCCTAAAAAGGTGACTTTACTTTTTGCCTCGACGTGTCCTACTCCTGTCTAATAAGCGAGTGAGGGTGCTATTATTATGTAAAAACCGGCCAAGTGCTTGTCGGGCCACGCGCAATATAGGATTCCGCAGTACCGCTAGTTTTTTTAATTTTTTGTATGGTCAATGAATGTACATTTATAGCGTGTTTTACACTAATAACAACATCATCTCAGTTACTTTCAAAGGAATTTGAACGAAAAGTTCCTTTATACTTCGCCGAATACATTTTTTTAGTTGATCGACTATTACTCAATAACTTAATATGAAGTCTTCTTAGCCGTGATAGTTTTCCTTTTAAATTCAGCATATTTCCTACTCCCGTGAATTTTTTCACATTTCCAGAAGCAACCGTTTAACTGGTAGAAGGGGGGGACACTGGACTCTAACGATTTTTTCCACTTTAAAACTTAATATTTCACAAACGGATCCCTAAATCAGAAAATGAACTATGAATACTCATAATATTTTTAAAAAAACCTATCCAACGACACCCCCACACGATGGAGTGGACGCGAAAAAAAAATTCATCCCCGCTTTTTGCACTTTAACTGACTCACCCAGATAATCTGCAGAATACCTTGTTAATCTGCAGTCTAACTGGTTACGCACATTAACGGTAACATTTATACTATTTAAGATTGTTAGTAGTGTAAAACACGTTATAAACGTATTTTGCGATAAATTCAATGTGTTTTTCAAAAGGTCATTATTCAAATATTCAAAACATGTGCTAGCAAAGTTAAAAGCTGTAAAAATATAGTGTGTAGTGTAACTACTAATATATATTCTGTGGTAGTGTGCAGGTTTGAGATGCATTCAAGTTACCGCAATACCTCGCTTGAAGTTAACCAACAATTACGAAAGATCTGCACGTGAACTGTAGGGATGTTAATATCGATATATCTTTATCGATCAAGCGAAATCGATAACGTAAAAACGTAAAGTTTCTTTTCTCACCTCCGGGCGGAAAACGTCAACTTTCTTCCCGCTGCGCTTACCGATGTTGCCGTTTTCCGCCTCCGTCGATGAGAAAAATAGTATACGCACCATGGGCAGTAAATAAGAAAGCCTCAGATCACATGTTTGTTGACCATTTGACCACCATTACATGTGATCTGAGACATTTCTTATTTTCCTGCCCTAGGTGCGTAATGTACTATATAAACAATTTATTGAATGGACTCGACTGAATTCCATTATAATCTAGTAACAACGCGAGAAAATCGTTTCACAAACAGTATAAAGTACAAATTGTAATAGTTTTGTAGGAATATATTATTAAAATTCAAATGAAATCTATTATGTCACTGCCGATGTAAAGTAAGTACTTCACAAGCTATATTTGACTATTCAATGTAAACAATCGCGTTGTATTTGGTGCAGGAAAATTGGACGTTCGTAAAATTTTGATGTTTAAATATTTATGATTGAACTAATTAGAAAACATGACGCATTATATGCATACCGGATGAATACTAAATGAGAATGCATGAGCATTGAGCATGAGTCATGACTAAAACTTTGGAGTCTAATGTTATATATAACTGTATTTAAAAAATATAAAACCGACTTCAAAATTGTACGTAATTGAGAATTAAAAGTCCCTATCTCCAAAACTACTGAACCGATTTTGATGAAACTTGCACTATTCCCTAAGTTGACCAGTACCTAGTACAACAAAAAAAGAATTACTGAAATCGGAATGGTAGTTCCAGAGATATGCGAACACAAACATAAAAACATACGTACATACATAAATACATACATACTTACATACATACATGAGTACATACACTTTTGAAATTTGGCACATATTTTGTTCAGACGCTGATATAGACTAACATATTCGAAAATTGGGCAGTTCTGGAAATATTACATACATACGCGTCGAATTGATAACCTCCTTTTTTGAAGTCGGTTAATCATGAAACGACTACCTAATGTTCTATATTTTATAATAGGTTATAATATAATGACACTCATTATTTGATCTATTTAAATAATGAGTGTCATTATATATCTAAGTTATCGATTCGATGCGATTCCTTTAATTCTAGTTTTTACTTAAATCAGAAAAGCTATAATTGGTTATACCTGCACAATACCATTAGACCACGTCTTAACAATAAAACAACGTTCAATTGTATTTCATATTCATCGATACTATTTATGATTTAAATGACCAATTATACAATATCGATATGGAATGCAGATATATTTCCCATCCCTACTTCGTGCACGTGAGTACAGCCTCACGTGGCTACCAATCTCCAAGTTTCCGTTCACAGAGCTTTACTTTCCACGACCTTCCACTGGAAGGAAGTTTACTTAACAAGTAATTGTGGCCTTATTTAGGCCTTTTTCGACATATCGTCCGGCCAAACTACGTCTGATGGTCTACATCGATCGGAGTGGTGTCAAAATCGTGTGAAACGCGCTTTATGTGTTTTTGGCCCACGAAAAATATATTGCCTATAATCTAATAGATCTAAGCTAACCAAAAAGTTAACTGTTGTTACTTGAGCAATAAATAGAGGTCCTGACTTCTGATATCAAAGTAGGTAGGTACGTAAATCCGTACAATTATTCCCGGTTTTTTTTTTGTCAGGTGTTCATCAATTCAACATCATTGTTGATTGGTTAATTTTTTGCCGTTAGCCAATCAAAATCTCTAGATAAACTTTTGTAAAAACTTCAGAAACTGGAGTCTGGACATAAGTCAACGAAATAATGTTCAGGTTTATCTCATGGTTGATATGAATAATTGTAATAAATTAGATGAGCATTCCTTATAAATCATAGGTTTATCTTATAACCTTCTTGAATGAATTTGCACAAAATAACCCTTTGTATTTGTCTATTTGTTTTTCTATAAAAAATATAATTAATGTCTTGGAGTTTTGATTTCTAAAATAACTTTAATAGCACTTTTTTGTTCACGTTGCGTCAAAGAAAAAGAATGTGGTAAAAAGTCGCACGTTTCTGGACATGAGTAACAAATTATCTTTTGTTTAATTGCAATTAACAAATTGCACAAAATAATGCTAACGAAAAAAATAATAATATATACAATTATTTATTCTTTTGTAACGCCCGAATGTATATGAAGAAATAATTGTAGTATTGTTGTAAGTTTTCTTGAGGTCACCTAAAGTCACAGGTAATTGAAATTTTCGAAATTATTAGGTAGCGAAGCCTTGGGGCCATGATGAATAATCAAGCTAGTCACCATGATTACGAGGCTGTCTAAAGCATGCAGATTGCAAAATCTATGTCGATCATGGGCGATCATAGACGAAAATGCTACACGTTCGCCTTGCGCGCTTTAAATCCTGAGTTTTGAAATCTTGGGCTGTATGTATGTAACGGAATCTTTGAGAATGATTTTTGCCTATCTCCAGTAGTCTAATTAATCCGAAACTTTGCATTTTTTTAAAAAATAAATTAAAAAAGTGCCTTTTTTTAGTCTTTTTAAACTATTATTATGTTATAATATAACCATATTATAATGAGTTTGTTCTCAGTTTATATTGTAAATAACAATCACAAAGTAATCATGGACAATTAGCTTATAATCTATTGTTTTTCAATTAAATTGGCACCTAGCAGTACCTAATGAGTTAATAAGCTTAACCTGACGTTACTTAACATGCCATGAGTAATAATACCGATTATAAATTAATTTATTAAAAGACGTCCGTCTTCCGTGTTATGGTACAATAGTATTTTAACATTAAGTTATAACGAATACATATAATAATATTACAACGGGCGCTCTTAATTAAAATTGCATCCTCGAAGTATTTTTAAACAGTCATTAGAGCATTTATGGGTAAATTTTATGCTTTTATTGGTAAATTTATGGGTAAATTTTATGCTATTTTTATTTTTATTATTATTAAAATTCTACTAGGATATAATCTATTAGCATTTAGCAGCGAACAAAATCTCGTTATATTGAGTAAATATTTATAGACAGTGTTTGCCCCTCTAGATGTAGCGATTATTATGAACTTATATTATATCGTGTGTTAAGTAATTTTGACGTTTTCATTCAGGGACCTATCAGACAAAGAGCAGTCACGTAGTCAAGCGGTCAGTTTTGCGTTCTTTGTGTTATATTGACTGACCGCTCGAACGCAAAATGCGAAGAACGCTTGAACGCGAGACCGCTCTCTGTCTGATAGGTCCCTTAGGGTTTTTATTTTAAACGGGACACCATGGCGGCGCAGTTAGTCGCTGTTCGTCGCTACCAACTAAATATTTACAGCTCTAGATAGAGCGCAACCAAGTGAGCTCTAGCCTCTAACTCTATTAAATTAGAGACTATAGTTAGGTTATATTATTGCTAATTTGCAATGTTTTCACGCTAGAGGCAGCACCAGCATAGTAAACAAAAAGTTTTGTTTGACGTTTGACATCGTTTCTGTCAATATTCTGATATGAAGTGTGCAACACGACAGATCTAGGTTGGATTATTTACTGAATGTGTTGGTAGCGTACTCTGCTTTGACCTTTGCGTAATATGCCCTATTGGTAGGTAGCTCTCTACCTCTAGAGTCTAGACATGTCGGTGTTAGCGGCGCGGTTGCACCGCCATGCAGGTGTCGGTAAAATAGACCTAAACCTAATTAAAAACGTCAAAACTATGCACATAATATCAGAAGTTCATAATAATTACTACACATATACACAATAAAAATCAGCCAAGTGCGAGTTGGACTCGCGCACCAAGGGTTCCGTACCATTATAGAGCAAAAATAGGTAAAAAGTGTGTTTTTTGTATGGGAGCCCCCCTTAATTATTTATTTTATTTAAATATTATTATTAATTATTAAATTATAAATACAACTGCGTATTTTATAAACATTTCAAGTGGAATAGGGAGGCCTATTGCCATTATTGATATCGAGCAAAAAATAGCAAAAAAATACGTTTGTTGTATGGGAGCCCCCCTTAAATAGTAAATTTTTTTAGTTTTTAGTATTTTTTGTTATAGCGGCCACAGATATACACAATCTGTGAAAATTTCTGAAATCTAGCTATAGCCGTTCTTGAGATACAGCCTGGAGACAGACAGATGGACAGACAGACAGACGGACAGGCAGACATCGAAGTCTTAGTAATAGGGTCCCGTTTTTACGCTTTGGGTACGGAACCCTGTTGCGGTGGGTTGAACGTGCCCGTAAATATGCCTAAGCGGGGAGTGGAGCACCATGGGGTTTTAGTGGGTAGTGCCTCGGAGAGTCCCACATACACCGGCCGATGTCCCCAATCCGCCGGGGATGCGCAAAGCATTTCCTCATGTAAAAAAAAAAGGGTACGGAACCCTAAAAACTAAAATAGCTAGCTGTCAAATATTCACTATAATATGACTATCTGACTAGTTACTTTTAAATTAATATCGTAGCAATTATTTCATGGAGACTGGAATTAACTTAAATATTATGTATAAGGCTGCCTTCACATTATGTCGCGGCTGCGGCAGTACCCGCGACATAATGTGAAGGCAGTCTAAGTAGTTTTTTTGCTTGCTGTCAAGCTTAGGGCATCGAAACCCGGACCCAATTTTCAAAACCCGGGTTTCGGGTTTTTTGTTTGATGAAAACCGGGTACCCGGGTTTTTCGGGTTTTTTCGGGTTTTTTAACGATTCAAAAATTAACAATGCGAAAATACTTTACACATGATTTTCTGAGATTGCCATCACCTATCCAGTAAAATACTATTTAAATACCATTGTCTGGGGTCGCAGCAGTGCCCAACCAATTCTCGAGTAAGCTGGCACGGCCGTATCATACTTTTATCGATGCGACTATTTTACCTCTCCTATATTTTGGATCTTATCAAAGCTAGGGATTAAGATTTTCGGGCCAAGATTAAGTATTACAACAAGCTTCACCTCCAAATTACATATATTATTTGTATTTGTATTTTATGAAATATATAAAAATGTATCCAGAATTTTTGAAGACATTAAATGGAAGAATAACCTTAAATATAAAACGTATGCCAACAAATCTTTATTTAATCTTTTACATTTTTATTGCTGATTGTCAAATTATTAGTAATCATTTAGTCCTAATTGATGTTGGCATACTTTATACCTGTAATTAAATTTTTGTGCCTAGTTTTTACCTGAAATTGCCTTTTGTCTGCCTTGCTACGGTATGAAGCCGAATGTTCTTTGCAATTTAAGGTAACTTTTTGCTGTCATCTAACTTACTGGAAAATCTTACATTACTGAAAAATCTTACATTACACTACACCTCAAAGCTTTTTGTAGTTATTAGTTCTAGTCACAATAGACAGAATTCATGTCAGATAACCATGTAATTGATCAGAACAGACCACGTGGCAAATGCGGAAGGTTGCTTTTAATGAGTTTGGAAGATTAACCATGGTGGCATGGTGTTACACACAAGAAATTATCTCTGGCGCTGGTGCTGATAAAAACTCGGCTTATATTTCATCTGGGTTCACTAAAATCACGTGTTCTAATAATTCCGCAGTGAGTATGACATCCACGGACGGCTAAGGAAAGCCATCATTCGTCCTATTATGTGTTACCAACATCAGACTCTCAAGCAATGAAAAGCAATCTGCCGCATTTGCCAGACTGCAATTTCCAGTATTGCAGTCTGGCAAATGCGGCAGATTGCTTTCACATCATACTTGATGGAAACTCCTCTGTATGGTTTTGTCAGTTTCTAGGGGCTCTCTTGGAACCTTTTTACTGATTGCATTGTCTTAATATTGTCGTTATTTTTTATATTGTGAATATAACAAATAATGACAAAAAGCATAACGACAAATAAAATCTCTTTTAAGGTTTTTAGTAAGTTAGACGACTGAAAATAATGACTTTAAATTGCAAAAAAGACTGGGCGTCATACCGCAGCAGGGCACAAAAAATATTTTTTAGTAAAAATACTGTATGCCCAACATCGATCAGTATAAATTATTACTATTTATTTAACAATCAGCAATAAAAATATCTCATTCAAATGAAAATTTCAGTTTATAAAACGAAATAAAGATTTGTTGACTTATCATTGATTTTTTATGACTGTAGAATACGACGATAAAATTTGGAAAAGTGTTTTAATAATATGTTTTATTAAATACCAAAAAATAAGCTATCATTGTTCCATACACACTGCCTTCAAAAATTCCAGACAGGTTTGTAGATATTCGAAAATACAAATATCCCCAAGACTTTGCTGATAAAATACACCCAGTATTTTATCAGCAACGGTCCATACAAGTTCTAACGTTTTGTCACTAACTAGTGACTTGCCCATCATCAAAAGTCTACGGTACTTTCAGCAGACTTAGAACCCTTTGAAGCTGTCCACACCTTATTTTGTAAGCCTTTGATCACATAATAAAGAAAACTGTAGTCAATCACTGAATGTTGATTGAAAACTATAAAATAAGTTTAACAAGACTTGCTTCTATGAAATTTGAAAACTTTTTGCGATGGATAGATTGTTTGAAGAGACTTTGCTTTTTTTACATTAAATAGTTTTGGTAGGATTTTCAAAATGTTATTATTAATAAATATTTTTGTGACAATTAGTCTTTAATGCTCTTGAAACAAAACTTTTAGGTACTTTAAAATATTATATTTTGTTTAATTATGACCAATAGAAATAATTAAACCTATACTTATATTATAAAAATAAAGAATTTGTATGTTAGTTTGTTATAAATACCTTAAATCAGGTCTTGCCTTTAATAATTATCAAAAAAGCGAAAAACCCGAAAAGCTCGAAAAACCCGGGTTCCATTTTTGAAACCCGGGTTTTTTCGTGATCCCCAAAACCCGGGTTTTCCCGGGTTTTCGGGTTTCGGGAAAACCCGGTCTCGATGCCCTAGTCAAGCTGTGTGTCTACTGTTTAGTAGTAATATACTAATTTATCACATTTTTTTGTTTTAACAATGGGCCCATTAGTTAACAAAGCTAAATTGACACGTAAGGTCGAATTATGACGTCACATAAATGCTCATCTCATGCTCATTTATTTTAATTTTTTTGGTACCAAGGTTATCCCAAAATATAAATTTTAATTGAGTGCAAAATAAAACCTTCAAGAACGTAAAATCCAATGATGATTGGTTTTTAGAGTTCCGTACCCAAAAAAAAAAACGGGACCCTATTACTGAGACTTCGATGTCTGTCCGTCTGTCTGTCTGTCTGTCTCCAGGCATAACTCAATAACCGATATAGCTCGGCTTCTGAAACTTTCACAGATTGTTTATTTCTGTTGCCGCTATAACAACAAATACTAAAAATAAAATAAAATTAATATTTAAGGGGGGCTCCCATACAATAAACGTTATTTTTTGGCCTTTCTCGCTCGTAATCAATAATGGCAACAGCTCTTGAAATTTTTAAAAAGGCCTTAATTATATGTCTTCTTTAAAAATTGATAATAATATTCAAATAAAATAAAAATTTAAGGGGGGCTCATGGGAGCCCCTCTTAAAAAAATGTGTTGGCCAAAAATTGTGTTTTTGTATGGACAAAAACACAATTTTTGGCCTATTTTTCCTCTAGAACGTTACGGAACCCTTCGTGCGCGAGTCCGACTCGCACTTAACCGATTATTAATTTATATTTTATAGCAAATTTTGACACCTTACAGCAAGAATTTATGGATTATAATTTATAACAGTAGGTATACTTATATTTTCGTACATTTAACCCTAGAGTACTAATCATCGCCTGACAGGCCGCGTGCGGTCAGTTTTTTTTAATTATTTCAAAAACACGTTCGCCAGTGAAATTGTGCTTTCACGCCAACTCCGTATTCACCTTGCTGCAGACCTGAGACCAACCCGGGTTCGGCGCAGACTCTCCGTTTTCAAAATATAACCTACTCAATCGCCTGGGAGGCGATCATTTGTATTAATCGTTAATTTTTTTCGTTCGTAACATGTTTTGTTTTGCAATTTTTTACAGCTTGTAGCATATTATAATCTACCAAATGCTTATTTTATTTTTATATAATTTTAATGAATACCAAATCACCGATATTTACTAAATGGGAATTCGGACAGCGAAACTAAGGACCAACTGGAGTCGATCTGTATGACTATGACGATAGCCCGGCAGATCATTCTTCTGTTCCATTCTGGCTGAAAGAAGACCTACAAAATAAAGTAGTAGATCACTTTGAACCCTCGAATATTTCAGTACAACATGAAACCACAATGTAATTCGTCAGGTTCACCAGTTCAGATCGATCGATTGATCTCCAAATAGTAAGAATTTAAAGGCTAACTTCAAATTAGTGTGTAGATAAAAGTATCATGTTACCAAAAGTTGTATAGTGTGTTTTATAAAGTATGTATATTGAATAGTAATATTGATGTCAAAAAAGAAAAAAATTAAAAGTAGTTTTTATTCTACAAGACTTGTAAAATATCTACTGTTATAAGAAAAACTAACGGTAAGCTTAAGTTTTAAGTCTAATTTTAAGACTAATGCTATTTTTAAAGAAGAATTTGGGTTTAGTTTTTAAAAAGTAAGAGGTTGGCCTTTTAATTTATGCTGTATTTTAAAAATGTAGTAAATAGATAATACAATAAACAAGTTTTATTAGAAAAGTAGCCTCACAGGCGATCGTTAGTATTAAGCGGTTGAAATTTTATATTAGTACTCTAGGGTTAAAAAATTTAAACATCCTAAAACTTCGTTGTCCCGAAATTTGCTTATAGTGCGGGAGCCACGGATTTTTTCTTGGGATAAAAATTATACTGTCATTTCCCGGGTTTCAAAGTATCTCGATACCGAATAACATCTAAAGTGGTTAAGCTCTGTTCAAGCTTAATTATTTATCAGACACACTTTCGCATTATAACATTCGCGTCGGTAAAATAAGAGTTTAGTATCTTCAATGATTTATCTTTAAGATTAAAAAATGTTTTCCTAGGTGTTAACACTTAACACTTACGTCAATGCTAGTCATGTTATGTTTTGCCGCCTTTGCGATCCATAAAAGGTCAAAACATAAGGAAGCATGCGAACTTGTGAATTACTAGTTTTATGGTTTTACTAGCTATTGCCCACGGCTTCGCTCGCGTTAAGAATTATTATTATATTATACAATCTTTCATCTCCTATTTTATCCCCTTGGGGATAAAATTGATCAAAATCCTGTCTTAGCGGATGCCTACGTCATAACATCTACCTGCATGCCAAATTTAGGCCGATCCGTCCAGTGGTTTGGGCTGTGCGTTGATAGATCACTGTGTCAGTCAGTCACCTTTAAGTTCATATAATTATATATTTAAATAAAATAAATAAAAACAACTTTATTAAACATACAAGGGACAGAACACAGCCAGAGTTAATAACGGAATTACAAGTGAATTGACATGACGCACACAACATACATACAATATGTTACAACATTAAGACTGCCTTCACATTAAGTCGCGAGCAGTGGCCAGTGTGGCAGCCGCGCGACCTCTATACTAAAACTATGGATCTATGAAGCTATAGATCTCTAGAAATATTATATTTCTAGAGATCCATTGCTAATATTTAGATTAGTTATGGATTTCTAGAAAATATATAATATTTGCATAGTCATCACGACATACGCTTAAAAGTTTCTGAGAAGCATATTAAAGATTACTCAGTATTCACTTAGGTATGTACATAAAAGTTTAAAATAAATAACATTATGTAGGTGTAGCAGCCAATTGGTTAAGGTAGCCGTTGAATCAATCAGCTAGCCCTTTGACTGAACAACGCCATTCAATCACACGGCTATACGTCGTTTAGCCGACTTGTTGACTGCAACGTTCAACACTACAGCTAGACGACGTTTAGCTAACTGATTAAATGGCAAATTAACTAAAGTGACCACTAGATTTAGTTTGTAAATTGACAGAATTGGAAAACTTTTTGTAATTTCTTGGAAGATTATTCTATTGCAATAAGTACCTTGGTGATGCATTTCATAAACCCGTAATTTCTCCTCGAATATTTGTTTAAATTTTGATTCACTCGTATCACTCGTATGTGCTCCCATAATTTTCGTCTCTTTAATTAACACTTGTAACGTATATATTGTTACGGACACGCAGAGCCATCTAGCGTCAAACCAGCGAAACTTATCTAGGGGACACGCTACACGTAAATCCCCTACTCGAAACTAGATGGCGCTAGGTGGTACATGCTCCTAGAAAGCCTCGAGCCTCCTAGAAAGTTCCCACACTTGTTTACTTGTTTACATGAATCGGGCAAGGGAACTTTCTGGAATTCGTCTCGCCCATATAAATAGCCGCAGGTAGACGGCCCGAAATTTAGTTTCATCTGAGCGATCTTCGAGGCGTCTTCGGAGTGAAAACAAGTGATCAATAGTGAGTGAACCACTGTGAACCCACGACATGGCTACGACCTAGGACAGTGATAGTGCTCAGTGATTTGGATCTAGTGCTTAGTGTTTGGACTTAGTGATTTATGTGAGCTAGTGTTAGTGAATAAAGTCTTCAAGAGAGTCACCAGGTCTTTCTCTCCAAATCCATCGAACCCTAGCACGTAACAATATTTACTAATATCTTTCCGAAAAATATCTTTAAAACAACCACAAACACCGGCTAGTTGAGGCCATATTGTAAACAAAACGCACCTAGCGCCGCAGTGGTGAGCGCTGAACTAATTGAATTAGACGGCGGCTTTTGAATCAGCTGTAGTGTTGAACGTTTTGAGCAACTCAAATATTCAATTAAAAAGCTAGACGTGTGATTGAATGGTGTTGTTCAGTCAAAGGGCTAGTTAATTGATTGAACGGCTATTTTAAGGGGCCGGGTGCCATCGAAATTTTCATACATACGTAATACCAAAATCATTTCCAATACGAAAATATTTAACATGTTTGAGTTATTTTTCAGCTTAAAATAGTAATTACCTAGGTTCCTGAACAAAAATTTAGTACAAAATATTTACACACTAAAAAATATGAACGATTGAACACACTTCATAAATTTTTACGCCATTAACGACATACTTTCCGCACACTTGTTTTATATTAAAAACTCAACGAATCGTTACGTATTTTTCCTAGAACTACAGCTTATATTGTGTAGTTACAGAATGCCTTCAAAAGAATGGCAATATAATAAATTTTCATTCATCATCTTTGGTATTCGTGAACGCGGCGCGATTTCTCTATAATTTCCAACGGTATCATGCCGATTCGCTCGCACGACAGAAAGTAGAGACCATAAAGTTAATATACCTAGCGGAATAGAGAAACAAAGGCCTGAACAAGCGAGATGTCACTATCAGTAACACTGCGTGGTAAAATGAGACGTGTGATACATGACAGCAGAACTCTTTTTTTGACGTCCAGTCGGCACTTATCGGCACGTTGACAACTTAATCTCATAGAATTCATGTTCAATCATGCTTGTGTAAGTGTATACGTACACATATTTTACACACAGATGTAAACCAATTTCGGTTTCGTTTGACAGCTCGACATTGCTCTATTCCGCTAGGTATAGTAGAGACAGAGCGGCGGGCGGCGCGGCGGCGGCGGAGCGGGGTAACCGGTATACGTGACAACGTGCATTCAAGTACAATATTATTGTTGTTGTTTTGATGGTTTTTTGTAATAGTTGAAGAAAATTGCTTGAACAAAATGTAATATTGTGATTATCACACAGTAAGTATATGAGGTATATCATAATATTATTGGAACGAAGTTCCTTATCGCGCTGCGAAAGGGGGCTAGACAGAAAAAGTTGTAACGACACTTTTTTATTAGTACCTGCATGGTAGGAGCAGAGGGCGTTGATGTGGCGATGACAGAGGAATGAGGAAATGACAGAGAAATGAGGAAATTTAAAATTCTACCATTCCTCTATGGCGGGAAATTTGATTTTTTTTTAGCTTTTTTTATGAAATAAGGGGGCAAACGAGCAAACGGGTCACCTGATGGAAAGCAACTTCCGTCGCCCATGGACACTCGCAGCATCAGAAGAGCTGCAGGTGCGTTGCCGGTCTTTTAAGAGGGAATAGGGTAATAGGGTAGGGGAGGGTAGGGAAGGGAATAGGGGAGGGTAGGGAAGGAAATAGGGGAGGGTACGGAATGGAAAAGGGTAGGGGATTGGGCCTCCGGTAAACTCGGCGAATCACAGCGTAAGCGCTGTTACACGCCGGTTTTCTGTGAGCCCGTGGTATTTCTCCGGTCGAGCCGGCCCATTCGTGCCGAACATGGCTCTCCCACGTAAAAAAGCTGGGTGGGGTGGCAGTTTTTTTTTGTTTTTTTTTATAACTTTGTTCATACGGGTGTCCTTTGACACCTCTCAAGTTTTTTTTCCATACTAAGTATTTTGTAAATAATGTTCAGGAATAGCGATAGGGTATTTCTCTACTATTAAGAAGACTGACATATCTGGGTGCACGGTAGTGCAGCCGCCGAGACGAGCAAAGCGAAGCGCAAGGGCACTACCTACCTTTTCTCGAAGTCGTCGTTTTTTTGAACCCTCATAGAGTTGGTTTCCGATGTACCAGATAGTTCATATTCTCAGGATATGATGTCAATAATAGACTAATTAAACATCTTTGTATGTTAATTCTTCTTAATTTAATAGCTCTAATACTTTAGATTTTATTGATCTAAAATACGGCGATTTTGTCACTGACTCACTAACTCACTCATACACTGACATACTGATGATCCTCAAAATGTTTGGTTACTTCCTGAAGTGCTAGAATGCTGAAATTTGGGATGCAATCTAAGTTCAGTATACAACCAACCAAAAAATTCATAAGCTTATAACTTTCGCCCTCATCCCCTAAAATGGTGGGGTGGAGGTTAATATGAGACTTTCACTTAGGACATAAGAGTGTACACGGGACTGTAGACAGTAACTAAAAAACTTTTAAATAAGTACTTACAAGAACCAACTTACCCCAAGTGCGTGTCGGGCCACGCGCAATATAGGGTTCCGAATTCCGATGTACCGCTAGTTTTTGTTAATTTTTGTATGGTCAATAAATGTACATTTATAACGTTTTACGGACATTTTAACCTTGTCCCAGGCACTACAGTATTTGAGGAGTGGTTACTTCGCTCTAAAAACACTGTATAAATAATCCACAACGCATGCAAAGGCCTAGTTTTCTTCTTAGCCGAGATAATTTTCGTTTTAAATTCAGCATATTTCCTACTTCCGTGATTTTTTTTACATTTTCAGAAGCAACCGTTTAGCTGGTAGATGGGGGTGACACTGGACTCTAACGATTTTTCCACTTTAAAACTTCATATTTCACAAATGGATACCTAAATCGGAAAATGGTCTTTAAATACTCGTAATATTTTTAAAAAAAACCTATCAAAAGACAGCCCACACGGTGGGGTGAACGCGAACGTGTAAATAAAAATTTTGTAATAAATCTAATATAATAAAAGTGGAATAAGTGCAAGGAAAGTGTATAATTATTTAATTGAATAATATCATATAAATATAGTGATTACCAAAAATGTTTTAATACCCTTAGTTTGTTTAGCAAAAATAAATACATAACACCAACAAGATACAGTGTAAAATTACAATAGTACCATCGAGGAAATTGATTCCTAGGCAGTTGACGGACCTACGTCATGTGGTCGGCTTATGTCAATTCAATGTTAGCTGTGTTCAGTCGGATGAGTTTGACTTAACAGGACCAAATTACTTAGGTCCGCCATCTGCCTAGGAATCAACTTCTCTGATAGTACTAGCTATTTTAGTCACCACTGCACTTCAAATTATAATCGAACACCAAATCCTAGCGAGGAAATTAATGATTGTGCGCATTGTAATGCTCGGCTCTCCTCCCTCACTGATGTAATTAATGCTCGACTTTGTAACGTTACATTACAAGCGAATGCTTCCGGTGAGGAAGCACCTTTACATAATGTCAATTAATACTTTGACATTCATTTAGGTAAACGATTAATATTGATTAGCAAAAAAGCCTCGCAAGAGACTTTTTTGTAGATAATGATGAGTACTATAAATATTTCGAACATTATTTTTCTATATCATCAATACTTTTTGCAGTGTATGCGAAATAATACAATTTTATGGCAAGTTACTAACTTTAAGCTTAACTTTATGCTACATTTACTCAGTGATCAATTGATATTATTGGAACGAAGTTCCTTATCGCGCGTTGCGAAAGGGGGCTAAACGGAAAAAGTTATAACGACATGACACAAAAGTGTCGGTATATTACAACTAGAGCAAAAATGCTAAAGTTGTAAGCCGTGCGGAAGCGCGTGTTTCTCTCTCTGTCTCTCTCTCTCTCTTTTTTTTGTTTTTTTTTTTATAACTTCGTTCCATCCGGGTGTCCCTCGTTTTTTTATCTATACTAATATTATATTGTTTGTTTGAACGCGCTAATCTCAGGAACTACTGGTCCGATTTGAAAAATTCTTTCAGTGTTAGATAGTCCATTTATCGAGGAAGGCTATAGGCTATATTTTATCACGCTAAGACTAATAGGAGCGAAGAAATAGAGGAAAATGTGGAAAAAACGGGGGGAAATTATTTGAAAGGGCTTATTTGAACGCGCTAATCTCAGGAACTACTGGTCCGATTTGAAAAATTCTTTCAGTGTTAGATAGTCCATATTTTATCGAAGAAGGCTATAGGCTATATTTTATCACGCTAAGACTAATAGGAGCGAAGAAATAGAAGAAAATGTGGAAAAAACGGGGGAAATTATTTGAAAGGGCTTACCTCACGAACTACTAGAGCAATTTTTTTGTTATTTGGGTCAGATAAGAAGTAGACCACGTGAAGGATCATAGGCTATTTTTTGTAGACTGATTTGTCTGTGAAATATCTAATTTACGCGGGCGAAGCCGCGCGGAACGTCTAGTCTATACATATAATAAAATCGTAGAGGTAAAATTTTTGTACATTGAATAAAAACTTAAAAAAACAAGTCAGGGGCATTTTAGAAGAGTAATAGAACACATCTTAACTGTTTTTGAAATTTTTGTTTCTCTGTCTGTTTGTCTGTTTGTCGGTTTGTCTGTTTGTCTGTTTGTACAGGCTAATCTCTGAATCCGCTGGACCGATTTTAATAAAATTTGGCATGGTGATACCTTACATCCCTGGTCAACATCTTAGATAAAAAAAAATTAACCGACTTCCAAAAAAGGAGGACTTTTTGTTGACTTTGATGTTTGTGGTCCGATTGTCATAATTGTTTTTTTGTTGTATAGGGTCTGACTCGAATTTGGTACCATGTTCACAAAAGTGGTGACCTGATGATGGGATCCAAGAGTAATCGAAGGAACTCCTCAAAATTTATATGGAAACATATGGTGATTTTGGTTTTATGTAAAGTAATACTAAGCATATGCTACCAAAAAGTAAGATTTTGCACCAGGTATACCATGGTCCCAAAGATGCTGAGAGAACTCCTGACTCCTTATAGATACAAGTTTGGGGTTTCGACGTTGTTTTAAAAACGGAAAGCATATTATGTTACTGTGCAAATTATGTTCATCATAATTCAACAACAATATTTTATACTGTCTATATGTAATAAATAACGTATCATAGTAGGTCTGTAATGCATATTTAGGGTAGTGTATGGCTTTTAAGACATAAGACATAGTATGACTTTTTTAAAACCACCTAAGTACAGTAATTAATACTGTATCCCCTGTCTCCTGTCCTGTGCCCCCTATACTCTGTCCACGCCAAATCATTTACTAAGAAAGGATATTTTTTAAGGATATCTGTGGTTTGAATTCCGCCATCGGAAGCTACTTAATAGCCTTCGATGTTCCTGGGTCTTTGATGTGTATTAAATATGTAAATATGCGTATACTTTATATAATATTAATCCTCATCCAAATAAAGACGTTGTTGATTAAGAGTATTTAAATTTCTTAATCTAGATTATAATAACACACATTCACGCGGACGAAGTTGCGGGCAACAGCTAGTATATACATATATTTTTTTCATCAAATAGAAAACTTGAGAGGTGTCAAGAGACACCCGGATGGAATGAAAAAAAATGCCATATATTTACGCCCAGGAACACTAACAACGACCCTTATGTGGAATTGTAATAAAATTTACCTATTTAAACGTCCGGTAGATGTCGCTGTTTATTCTCAGAAACGCCATTTAGTTGACGCACAGGAATACTAAGTACCACTGCCATCTGCCCCTACTTCGCAGGTACTAAAAACGTGTCGAGGTCAAATGTCGTTCCGTCTAGCCTCCTTTCGCAACGCGTTACGCGCGATAAGGAACTTCGTACCAATAGTCAAATATCACGTCCTCGAGTATTGAACATGTCTCACCAGTCATGCTGTATAGAATTCACCGTGGAAGAAGTTTTTTTTTTTTTAATTTTTAGGAAGCAAAGGAAAAGTTGGGTGTGAAGTAAAGTATGATATCTCGTTTAACTATAATCTAAGCTATTGTCTATGTAAACTTTGTTTACCTACTCTACAATAGATTTTCATTAAGACAAAGAGTTGGCCACGTTTTGACCACCATGTCAAGGATATTTTTTGCCGCTAAAATGTAGTATTTCCGCAGAATTTTGAACAAGTATAATGTTTAGTGAAGCTAGTAAGTAAAGTAACGTGTTAACTAATGTCCTTTAATGTTAGTAAAACATTTGTATTTTTTCAATGTTAAGCAAAACATCAAAAATCTAGGTGCCAAGCATCTTGAGGCTGTTCTTTTTTTTTTTTATGAAATAAGGGGGCAAACGAGCAAACGGCTCACCTGATGGAAAGCAACTTCCGTCGCCCATGGACACCCGCAGCATCAGAAGAGCTGCAAGTGCGTTGCCGGCCTTTTAAGAGGGAATAGGGTAATAGGGGAGGGTAGGGACGGGAATAGTGTAGGGGATTGGGCCTTCGGTAAACTCACTCACTCGGCGAAACACAGCGCAAGCGCTGTTTCACGCCGGTTTTCTGTGAGAACGTGGTATTTCTCCGGTCGAGCCGGCCCATTTGTGCCGAAGCATGGCTCTCCCACGTATGAATGTTTTATATCAACGTTTTATAACTTCAGAGAGAGTAAAATATGGATGAGAGAAAATAAATTCGATTTATATTATACTGAACAATAGAGTATTGAAGATTGTGTAATGTGTATGAGTGAGTTTTATTTATAAATCTATTACATAGAGATACAATAAATCGTAAATTCGTGACTATGCACATAGTAATCATAAGGAATAAAATTATCATCCGGATCTATAAAATTATCCATGCTACATTTCAAAGTAATCAAGCTTTTAGTACTCAAGCTTTTGTTCGTCGTGCGAGTTGAAACTCGGACTCGTCTCAAAATAACGGTATTGAACTACTTTTTTCTTAGAATACAGAGAATGATAATAATTACTAGAGATTGGATTATTTTGCACTACCTATCAAAACGCCGAAATATGCATGCAAATATGGATGAAAAATGGGCAACATATATTGTGTACAATAAAAAGTTGTGCATCATTTTAATTTTATGAATATATACCTATTGAAATTATTTTTATAAATACCTATTTGATGGCCTTAATAAATGTACCAATTTCCTTTATTCCGTCAAACCAGGTTTTTTAATACGTATAAGCACTTTTAATTTTCTTAGTAGCTGCATTTGCATATTTGCATATGCCTTTGCATAGGCAAATATGCAAATACGTATAATGTGATGTCTATTGTGATAAGTCTACAATTGAGAACAAATTGTAGTGTGACGAGTGATGACTTTAATGTGATCATTAGCTTGGTAGTTGATATTAAATTGTTCTCAAATACTTTTAAGTGGTTCCAAAATACTTTGGAGTGTTTGTGTCGTAATTTTCTTAATGATTTCCTGTTTAGACAAAATATGTGTTAGTCACTTTTAAAGAGATCTACCGATTTCTTTATTTGAGTCTCGGGCCGAAGCGGATTGAAAAGGTCTTCGATCGGAAGATAGTACTTTGGCGTAACGAAGTACATATTATTATAATATGTATAATACATTATACAGTGTGTATCCTATTTTATGCCGCAAGCAACAATACTAGTACCACAGTATAAATATTATACAGTAGACTACCGTGTGAATCAGTAATATATCTAGTAATTTGAAGTGGCAATTCTAGCCTGAAGCCTCTATGTTATGACTGTTTAGTGTTTAATCTCATGAACACAACAAAGCTACTTTACTGTATAACAACTTAATATTTGTACTAATTACTATGTTAGTACTTGAGTACTGCCTACTAAGTTACAGTACGTATGCAATCTAGGTTATACAGTATAACTAACCTACTATAGCTTATTTATGCTGCCCGTAGCAAAAATGGCTATATAAACGCTGTGAGCACGCTTTTTACATAGCCATTGGCTATGAAAGTAGTCATGACATAGCGTCACTACTAAGTTACAGTACGCATGCAATCAAGATCCTAGATAGTGAATTGTGAGATGCAGAGCGTGTCTCCTCTCCTCCTACTTGTCGGTCGATGTCGAAACAACTACATTGTTGTGTGAAAACACTATAAAATAAACTATTAATTAGGTAATTAATAAATAATTGCTATTATATATATTTTGTTGCTAGAGTTTCAAAAATACCGACTTCGCCTTTCAAAATATTTCATCGAAATAATATTTTGAATTTGTTCACACTTAACCTTCGAAAAAAAAAACAATAATTTACATAATGCACGTAGATGCAAATGACTGAAACTTTTACGAAGGTTTTCAATTTACATACATAATGTCTGTCTGTGGTCTAGAGCTCTAACGTTTCAAAATACTCCTGAGCACAAAAACCTTCTCGTGTATGCCTAAGTTTTTTTTTTTTATGAAATAAGGGGGCAAACGAGCAAACGGGTCACCTGATGGAAAGCAACTTCCGTCGCCCATGGACACTCGCAGCATCAGAAGAGCTGCAGGTGCGTTGCCGGCCTTTTAAGAGGGAATAGGGGAGGGCAGGGATGGGAAGAGAAGGGAATAGGGGAGGGAAAGGAAGGGAATAGGGTAGGGGATTGGGCCGATTGGGCCTCCGGTAAACTCACTCACTCGGCGAAACACAGCGCAAGCGTTGTTTCACGCCGGTTTTCTGTGAGAACGTGGTATTTCTCCGGTCGAGCCGGCCCATTCGTGCCGAAGCATGGCTCTCCCACGTAAAGTTAAGGAAATTAATAAAATACTCTTTATTTGTACATTCGATGAATATAAAATATAATAATACAGTCAAAGACATAATTATGAAAAGAGCTGCACAATTCGGCGATTAAAAAGTTTGAGACACTACATTATAATATACGTAGTGTCAAGTAAATCAATTATCTTCCGCAGCTGATAGGCCTCAATTAAATATTTTTAGGTTAGGTTAACTTCCGCATTTGTTTCAAATAAGGAACTTGTGTATTATTGTCTAAAGTCAATATCATGCTTAACACTAACATGCTAGAGATTTTGTAGAGTTTATATAGTTTAAGCTTAACATAATAAGTAAAGTTCTGTTACTTCTTTACTCAAAACTTGCTAATCGAATTTTATAGGTAGGGCAGTTTAGGGTTCTGATGAAATATAAGCTACTTTTTATCCCAAAAACAAAAGAATTCATCCCCAAGGAAGTGATCCTGAAAAAGTGTAATCAGGGTGGATGTACGTTTGTATTTATCTTAATTAAGAAAATACACTTTGTAACCGAGACTTATTATCATATGCAATAAACACTTTTACGGCCGTTCCCAATATTCAATCTATCTCTGGTTTGACATACGACCGATCGCAGCTAATATTGAATTGACATAAAATATATGTCTCTAAAGTCTAATGTCTAATGAGAGCTATTCCTATCTCTAGTAAGGCAAAACCAGAGATAGATGGGAACCGTTAATATATAGGGTATACGCCTACAAATACCTAGATAAGCTTAATTCTCTAAAGCTAGTTAGCAAGATTAAAGGTTGTCAAAAGTCTACTTGTTCGTTAAGTTTATAATATAGAAATAACTTTTTATTCGAAACTTTTCGACACATGACAAGGATGTTTTGACATTAACAGTGTGTAATTTCATCGTTCGGTTAGGTAACAAAACACTAACCTTGTAGACAAGTATTAGACTTAGGACGCAACTTTGAACACTAGACTGAATTCTTCAACACCCATTTATCATAAATTATAAATTGAGCAAGTATGTTTGCCTGCTGTGTCTTCAAATAGATTTTGACGAAATTTCGTATGAAAATGTTTTGAGTCTCGGGAATACATATCTATAGTTATCAAATATCTTGTGTGTTCAATTTTAGCCAAAATTGTTTGAGCATATTTTGTAAATGTCGTTTTTAGACCATTGGATTTTTTTTTTCGCTTAGGTTTGGGCGTAACTTTAAACTTAATTTAAAATAGGTTTTAAATACACTTGAAACAAAATATTGTACATACTATTTTAACCCTACCGATCCCACAAAATATTGTAATATTTTGTAACCTTCTTTGCAAATATTACCTAAAGTAAGGAAAACGTAAGTTTCGAACATTTTAGAAAACCTTACGTTACGTGGAGCGTGCTACACATTTTAACAGTCCATAATAGGTGCATTAGCATATGTAGAACAGCGACTGAGGACGCCACGGGGTCACTACGAGGAATTGTCATGGCTCAAGTGAAAATCGTACCAAACAATATCAGCACAACCGTGTTCTTGAAATCCAATTCATGACAAGCTTAAGGCTTCGGCCAAACATACGCGTCAGTAACGCGGGACGCGGGACCGGAGTGGCAGCGTCTGCAACGCGAAACTGGTGTACACACCTGCGCGACTACGATGCGAAACCGTAAATTGTTCCCGTGGGGCTATCACGTAAAATAGCGATCAACAATCCACTAGCAATAATCGCGCGATCGATTGCTGGGTATAAAAAACAATGGTATCATGTAAGCGATCGATTGCAATCGTATTGTTTTGGCTGATACGTGATACGAAATTGCGATTTTGGAGCAATTATCGCGCAACAATTGCTATCGCATTGCTCTCGCAAGATACGTGATACGGCTGCCGCTCTCCCGACGCGAACGTCACGCGGGCCGCGTTGCAGACGCTCCCGCTTCGCAATCGCTCTGGTCTCGTAGGTTGGGGCGAAGCTTAATGCGCGATTCTGTCTTGTTTTACTGTCCAAAGTCATCAATCACGCAGAACTCTGGAAAATGTATGTAGGTACTTAGTTCTAAACGCGCGTTAGGTATCAAAACGCGCGTTGAATGCTTCGAATCTAAACATACCCTTATGTGTCCTATCATATTAGTAGTTAGTACCGTATACAAGATTTTATTATGCCTTTACTTTATAAGTCTAGATCTAAGAAGGGCTAGTTTCACCATGCGCGAATACCTTAGGACTGCATAGAAACCCTAAAAAGTATGATCTATGGAACTAAGGGCTGAAGCCCTTAGTTCCATAGATCATGCTTTTTAGGGTTTCATCGTTGTTATATTATACGCGGAAGTATTTAACAGCCTGAAGGTCCTCACTCCTAAGGCCCTAAAGAAAATAAGTCGGCCAAAAAACTGGGCCGAAGATATCGCTTAAGGTCAACACTAGTTACTACGACGTTAAACCTGACATTCAAGCGCGGCGGCCACATATAAGTAAATATAATTTAACATCGCAATCGCAAGGTTCTATGCAAATTCACGCAGCATAATCTTCGTTTCGTTTATAAATAAAATTCCGAATAATATTTTGCTTGAAAATAAAAAAGTAATTCGAGCCTGAGTAAAGTAGTTACGTCTCGTAGACGTAAACGTAAAACTGAACGTAAAAATCTAGCGTCAATTCAGACCGCAACGCGAAGCGTAGATGCATTTCTAAATTTGTATTGATTTGACAGACTTGCATGTCGTCTCACGCAATTGAAGTCTGTTCAATCGTGAGTCGGCTCATCTACCATACGAACTTTAGATAAAACTAGAGAGGTGTCAAGGGACACCCGGATGGAACGAAGTTATAAAAAAAAGAGAGAGAGAGACAGAGAGAGAAACACGCGATACCGCACGGCTTACAACTATAGCAAAAAGCACAGACATAGATCAAGGTAGATACCGCATTGATCTATGTCTGTGGCAAAAAGTGTCGTTACAACTTTTTGCTCTTAATTTTTTCCGTCAAGCCCCCTTTCTCAACGCGATAAGGAACTTCGTTCCAGAAATTCTTATTTACCAGTGATAATACGATGAGGAGGGTGGGAGGAGGAGAGGGGGGGTATAAAATATTGTCATGTATAATGCACCCTGTATAGCTTATTAAATAAATACTGTTTACTTAAAAATTTAGCTTCTATTGATAGTTTAAGAAATACCACTAGCGCCATCTATCGAAAGTATTGTTTATATCGGGCGTGCCGCATGGCACAAAAAAATAACTATGATTTCTTGAAAAAAAGTATTGATATCCCACCAAAAACATAACTGTTAAAATGGGGCCAAGTTCCTATCGGCTAATTTTTGGCCTAAAAAAAGAGTTGAAATCCAATCCAATCCAAATCGTAATCATCTTCATCAATAGCCTGATATATAATACTTCTAAATTTTAACTCTTTTTTTAGGCAAAAAATTAGCCGATAGGAACTTGGCCCCATTTTAACAGGTATATTTTTGGTGGGATTATTTTTACGTAAACAAACTATTTTGCCATACGATTTTCACATTACATTATTTCGTATTTGTATTAATAATACGCAGATATGTCATATCTAACATTATGAAAACTACGTAGTATTTATTATTGATGGTACAAAGAGTATTGTAGAGTCGTCTCAGACGCTGGTTACGTTCGGGAAGGTTATTAACATCATTACCCTTCCTTTTAGCTTCGTAGTCAAGTATTATTTGAGGTTTAACTTATACGTAAATTATACAGTATTATTATTCTTAATGACTTCAAAGGTATTGTTTTGTGAAACAGACCTGAACAAGGGGACTGGGGATTGAACTAAAATTATAGGCAAGTGGCATTTTTCGGCATGTGCTAGTTCGGAAAAATATTTCTCTGCGAAAAAAGTGATGGGATTCAGTTATAAAGTTCGCAGACTTGATAATAAAAAGTTTGTATTGTTAAGTTTGGTAGGATTCATATCCATACTAATATTATAAATGCGATCTTCATGCACAAACAACTGAACCGATTTTGCTAAAATTTGGTATGGAGATACTTTGAGTCTCGGGAAAGGACATAGGATACTTTAAATCCTGGAAAAAAATTCGGTTCCCACGCGATAAACGAATTTTGGCGCAATGGGTTATGGAGGTTTGGGAATTGGGAGTCATCTAGTTTCAAATAAGTAGTTCATTTAATTTAGGGTTGCCAACCGTCCTGTTTTCCCAGGACATGTCCTAGTTTTCTTAGTGTCCTGGGACGTCCTGGATAGTTTTTAGATAGCGTCCTGGGTTCACTACAAATTATCCAAGTTTAAAATTTTGTTGTAAACAAAATTGTTTTATAATATTATGATAAATAGTTTTAACTATAAATTGTTTTATTGATTAAAATACATTATTATTTTAATTTCCTAAACCTTAGTGTCTTTTGTCACTAGATAATTCTAATATTCTACTATTGCGAGTCTTGTGTCCTGTTTTTGGGCGAAATTGTCCTGGTATTTCTAACTTCAAACCTGGTTTTTAAATTTTAGGTTGGCAACCCTAATTTAATTCCATTTTCAATTTTTCAATTCGTCTTGCCATCGCAAGGATGGCAACTTGCCCTAGATTTTTTGTAACAGGCTGATATGTATTCTAATTCTTCATGTTACAATTATCTTATACAGCTATTATAAATATTCTAATATGTAATTTACAGAAAAACATATTTTTTCTTCTGAATGTAAAAAGTAAAAACAAATCAAGTATCAACAACGTGATTCAGTGTAATAATGGCCTTGACACATAGAATGTGTATCGTTGCATAACTGTTGTTTTTTATCAGCTCATGCGGACAGTGGTCGTTGCCCCTTTCTTGACCTTCCTCGCTTCGGCGCGGCGCGGCGTTTGTTTGCAAATTGTCGATATTTTAATCATTCATATTGTTTGTCTTTCATTAAACTACTTCCCTAGTGGCTCCTGGCTAGTGCTTATTAGTGCTTACGTTTATTTATTTTTTTATTTATAAATCCTTTATTTGCACATAAACATACAAAATGAACAACACAACAAAAGAGACACAAAACAATGAAAATACAATTACAATAAAATTTACAATTTATAAAAATGTGCGAATTGGCGGCCTTACCGCTGTAAGCGGTTTCTACCAGGCAACCATCAATATTTAAAAATAATTGAAAAAACAATAGTATAACAAACTGTTACTTACAATAATGTGAGATAAAATAAACTACATAAACTTTACATAGGTATAATAAGGCAAATATGAAAAAAGACAGGAGATACGAATTTTAGGATAATTAACATTAGTACACCAAAATTTTCATATTGAAGGAAATAGGTCTAAGTAGTGTTTTTTGACACGTTTCTTAAAGATATTTATGGATTCAGAGTTTTGTATAGAATCAGGTAAAGATTAAGTACGCTACATTGGCGAGTAGCGTATTGTATCCCAAGCGGACAAACAAAACTTTTTGGGAGCACGTATCGTGTTACGTGATACAAAGTAATATTAAAAATGAAAAAAAAAAAGGTTAAATTATTATATTCTAAGTTCTATCCTTTAGAGTAATGGATATCTGGGGGCACGGCAGTGCCCCCGCCAAGTGGCACGGCCGTACCATCCTTTTCTCGAAGCAATTCAGGCTCTTTTTGACCCCCTATAACTTCATTGTGGATAAAACAACAAGCCTGAATTTTCAGTTGCTAAGCAAGCATTGTATAAACACGGTATATTTAAAATTTCATTCAATTTGAACCAGTAGTTTATGAATTGTAACTTGTTAAACTTTGTTAATTTTGTCACTCACTGACTGACTGACTATTTGACCGATCATCAAAAGTCTAAAGCACTTCAAGCAGACATAAAACCTTCAAATTTAGAACATAATTAGTGTTTAGTGTCTAAATCAAGGGAAAACTTAAACATTTCATAATTTCTGTCCAGTTTTGTGAATAACTTTGTAATCCCATACAAATGTAGTCGATCTATTTATTTAAAACGTAAAAGATTTTTAATATTGATATGATAATAACTTACGTAATAACTAATAACTTAAGACAGAAGTTCCCTTAAGTAGAGACTGAATAAATTAACCGACTTGGTATTACATGGATTTTACAAATTTTTACGGTAGAAAAACCGAGTTGCGAGACTTGGTTTTTTAGGGTTTCGTAGTCAACAAGGAACCCTTATAGTTTCGGTCTGTCCGTCCGTCTGTCTGTCCGCGGTTTTGCTCAGAGACTATAAGACCTACAAAGCTGTAATTCGGCATGAATGCAGATATTAATGATGCCGACAAAATGGTATATAATTTCTTTTTTTTAATGGTACCCCCCTATACATCAAGCGGGAATGTTTTTTTTTTCGCGTCCACCCGACCGTGTGGGGTGTCGTTGGATAGGTTTTTTAAAAATATTACGAGTATTCGTAGATCATTTTCCGATTTAGGGATCCATTTGTGAAATATAAAGTTTTAAACTGGAAAACATCGTTAAGAGTCCAGTGTCCCCCCCTTCTACCAGCTAAACGGTTGCTTCTGGAAATGTGAAAAAATTCACGGAAGTAGGAAATATGCTGAATTTAAAAGGAAAACTATCACGGCTATATTGTAGACTTCACAAGTTATTGAGTAATAGTCGATTAACTAAAAAAAAATATTCAGCGAAGTCACAGAATACATAATATTAGTACAAGTGCGAAGTATAAAGGAAATTTTCGTTCAAATATTCCTTTGAACGTAACTGAGATGATGTTGTTAGTAGTGTAAAACACGTTACAAATGTACATTCATTGACCATACAAAAGTTATCAAAAACTAGCGGTACTATCGAACCCTATATTGCGCGTGGCCCGACACGCACTAGGCCGGTTTTATTCTATTAAAAGAGTTTATAACAAACAAAATTTAAATCTATGCGTAAAATATTCCGCGGTTTGTTTGTCGGTTACCTTAAGTTTAAACGTTAATTAATATACGTGAATAAGCTAAACCCAAACACAATACCTGAAATAATAGGCCCAATTACTGCCTTTGTATTCATACAAGGGCAGACGGGGCACGCCGCACGGGCCACGGCTGTACGAGAATTTCAATTGAAATATAGGTACATTTTGAGTACATGAAGGACACAGGAAAATAATTTACCTAATATTTATAATTCTCGTGTCACACTGTGTTTGTGCGCGAACTCCACCAAAACGGCTCAACCGATTTGAATGAATTTTGATTTCAAATAATATTGTATTCGTTAGGCCTGAGAATAGGTTTTTATCTACTTTTTATATTGATAAGCGCATTTGTTTAATAAATAATAGTAAATTACCTATAAGTATTGACTTTCTTAAAACAGCGAAACGAAGTTCGCAGCTAGTAAATGAATATATTATAGATTATAATTTATAAATAATATTTTGGGTCTAAGAACTAAAACAGCTGGTCAAAACGCCAAGGAAACTCATACATATAGCTCAGAATACAGAATAAACCAGAAACCGTCAACGCACTTGAAAGCAAATCCGAATTGGAGTGGCTCAAGTCACTCGATGGCCGACGCGCGCATCGGTATCTCGTGTTTGTAGTTGTCAGTTTTTAATTAATTATGCCGACTTGTGTCGTTCCCACTTGCAAAAATGCTGCTGCGACTGCAAAGAAATCGCATGGGATCACGTTCCATCTGTAAGTAGTACATTTCCAATTAATTTTATTAAAATATTTAATTTAATGTACGTGATGTAAGTGTCATAGAATTCATGCGTTCATTTTGTAAGTGTTGCCACAGAATAACGGAATATTTTACCCAACTTTTTTTAGATTTATTTTTTATTGAACAATTGTCTGAACATAAAGACGAAATGGTTTCGTAAGTGTTACCACATCATAAATAATATTTTATCTGCTTGTTCATAATTACCTTATATTAGATTTTTGTGAAACTGGAAACTTTCTCCTTGATCTTGATGGGAAATGCTTTAACATTATCCATGAGTACATAGTGAAAGTCGCTTAGTGGGAGTTAAATTACGACTATGCGAGCTGAATAATCTGATAAGTTTAAATGCATAAAATTGATAATGCACAATAAAGAGTTTTTGATTTGATTATATTTTTTAATAAGTACTTAAGGTGGAACGTCCCGGAAGTAACTAGCGCTCAAGGTTTTTAATTTATTTTGATTAAACTACAGAAGATACATAGACTTCTTTTTGTTTGCGAACATTACACCATAGGGTGGTATTTTAGCGAACATTGCAAGCATTGAGAATATCTTCGTGTACTTATAAATGGTACATAAAATTATTGTTATTATCATATTATTATTCAACTATTATATTATTATTGATTTTTATTCAACTATTTGCAGTCGACATTAAATTTTAATTTTACCCCATAAAAAGGCTGGTAACCCTACGCGGGTGGGTAAAGAGCGGGCGGGGCGGTGTTTTGCCATTGTTTTGGACACAGCGCGCTGCGTACAAATATCATCGAATACTTCTTCTGGTTTATTCTGTATTCTGAGATGTAGAGAAATAGCGATACAAAAAATTTTCATGAAAATGCAGTTATTTGAGACAAAGTTCGTAATTAAATGTTGTCTAATTTGATGTCAAGTATTAAAATTAATAGTAATAACTAAAAATAAAGAATTATATTATTATATCACACTCCGTCTGTAAACAAACATAATATTATCACACCACGAAAATAAATCATGATACTTCTACACGCAGTAGCGGGCGAAGCTGGATTGGAAGAAAACCGCATCAAAATCCGTTGCGTAGTTTTAAAGATTAAACTTTAAAGGGAACAAAGGACATAGGGACAGAAAAAGCGATTTTGTTTTAATACTATGTAGTGATATTATCCTTCTTTGAACAAATTCGAGAAATCATAAATTTTTGCCTATTGCGCCTAGCCTGAAAAAAAAAGGTTTTCTCCGGTCTTGAAATTAATTGTTTTGAGTTTTATTTTTTTTAATTGGAACAAATAAAACAAAAAAAATATAATAGTATTTTTTTTTTTACAGCGTCAAAAATAATATTACGCGGCATAAACGGCGAGTTCCGGTCCGGTCAGCTGACGGCGATCTTGGGGCCCTCCGGCGCGGGGAAGAGTACCCTGCTTAATATATTAGCTGGATACAGGTTAGTATTGCCGACATGATACAATATCCCGCGTGGCTAGTATTGCCACGGCGCAAAACCTGTAAATATATTTTAAAATGAGTTGTGTGAGTTGAGAGAAATGTTGGTGAGATGTAGGCGTTGAGTTGGTGTAATGTTCGAAGACTAGCCAGACATACCAGCCAGCTTAGCTGAAAAGGCTAACACAGTTTTGTTCGAGGATTTTGCCTATGTCCTTTCCCGTCTCTCTAACTATAAGTATCAATCAGTTTGACCGAGCGCGTACAAATTTTAATGACGATATGTTAAGAGGCCGGGTGCCATCGAAATTCTCATACAACGTAATACCAAAATCATTTTCTCATACGAAAATATATTTTTATATAAGTACTAAAAAATATTTTTTTGTGTTTAAATATATTGTAGTTAATTTTTGTGCAGGAACCTAGGTAATTACTATTTTAAGCTGAAAAATAACTCAAACATGTAAAATATTTTCGTATGAGAAAATGATTTTGGTATTACGTTGTATGAGAATTTCGATGGCACCCGGCCCCTTCAATCTTCTAAACTTAGTAGGACTTTGATATCAAATTATAAAAGTAGAACACTAAAAACGGCCGAATCAAGTCTAAGGTCCGGCTTCCTAATGCATTTTTTGCCAGCCTGGGATGTTCAAGTGCGTTACTTAGAGCGAATAGCTCTGCAAATATTTGACTTTGCACAAAACTTGCACGCTCATATTTATAATAGACTCAAATGTTCCCCTGAAGGTTGTGCAAATTAATTGAGCGTTGCATCACATGTTCTGGAGTGAACAAGGTCAGGCCCACACGAATTGCACATACATCTACAGCCTAAAACATAATCACTATTTATAGACTCGTGTAGGTGTATTTCCAAAGATTCTTCTGTCTATGGATTAACAATGCTTTGAATTGAAACGGATATTTTTCCAATGCTACTTACTAATAAGTAATAATGCAATGCATTCTGTGGCAACGCGTGTCATAGAATGTGTTCTGTAAATTAATTAAAAAATACTTCTGATGTTTATCATTTATGATGTTTATAACAACCATATTATATACACCAATAATGATGATATGCCAAACTAACTCCAATATTTTTGGCTTTTTAACATTAATCATGAGTACTCCGACCACCCATCCCAAAACATCGTAACCTTTGGACGTAAAATTTTAAGCTGCGACCGCACCTGATTTTATACTGCTCTATTTGCTTAAAAGCAGCACTCCTATTCGGTTACCATTGGATATATACAGGAATGCCTGGAATAGATCGCTTATAGCGATAAAGCCTGCCACATTTTTCTGTAATTTTGTTAAGTTGGTGAATCTAGTTAGTGCCGATTTGTGAGAAATAATAAGCTTTATTGCTTAGAGCTTAGTGTTTCTAACTGTCACAGACTTTATGGACAAAATTAGTCTGAACTAAAGTTTTATTAATTTATTTATTTAACTTATTTATCTATCTATTTTCCAGGGCCGTTGGAGCATCCGGTCTGATCTCCGCTAACGGGGAACCTCGCGACCTGCGCACGTTCCGCAAGCTGTCCCGGTACATCATGCAGGATGACCTTCTACAGCCGCTCATCACCGTGCATGAGGCGATGATGATGGCAGCCGACCTCAAACTCGGGAGCGGCATGGGGAGGGATAAGAAGGCTATCGTTGTAAGTTTAAGAATATGTTAGCTATACTCGTAGTCTTGTTGCGTTTGAAGGCAACAAAACGTGGTCATCAACAAGTAACATAAAGTTTGCGACAAGATTTCTTGTTGTTGTTGATGGCCATGTTTATTTAAATCGCAACTTTACAAGCAAAAACAAAGTTGAAATGTTTGTTACTAATGGTACTTCAAAGATATTTGTACAAAAACTCTTTACGATCATGGAAGATGTAGCGAACCCATTTTTTGTTGGAATTTTTGTTTTAGTTATTATTTTAGCCATAATTACTGGCCTATAGTCTATTCAAAGTTGTAATGAGCCATATTAGGAGATATTTTTTAGGTCTAAACTATAATTTTTTTCACTAATTATTAAAAAAATTAATATCTTTGCTATTTGTTGGGGCCTGGTAATTTTTCCACACATTTTCACAATTCACATACATGTAGATTGGTATACACATTTTTAAGCAATGAGAATACTGTAGTGTTTCTGAAATATGTCCCTTTGTTTTCTTACGTAGCTGATTAATATGCGCTAACCAGCGCCACTTTTACCACCACTTTCATTTTTCACGCCGGCTTTAGTGTCGCTAGAGAATATAAGGAAATCCGCATTGTTATGTGTACGTTGCATTATCAACAACAATGTAATGCTTACGTTTTTAACAGTATACTTACTGCATAACTTTACTTTGCAAGCAGTACTACAAATAACTCCTTGCAAAACTACTGGACAACTAAACTTAATTTTAACAAAACGATCGTACTGATTGATTCATTTTTAAGCACATATACGTGAAACTTAAAACATCAGTTGGAGGTTAAAAACTAAAAAGACGAAGTAAAAACATTTTCTGAAAGACAAATTTAGATAAGACGAGTTCTTCTAGTGAAGTCCAAACCCAATACAATATTATGTTATTCACATAGCAACTACATGTTCTACAGGAAGCAACGTTGAAATAATATTTTTAGTCTCATTATTGTTATTATTTGTTATTAGCGTTTATGACCTTAATACCACTGTAATTGGCTTATTATAAAACATTATTACGTGATAAATAATTTTTCTCACAATAAGATTTTTATAACAAAACAATAACCAACCATGCATTGTGACATTTTTAATAATATGGTTCCTTTTGTTATAAGATAAACTTGTTCCTTTTGTTATAAGATAAAATTAATTCCTTTACATTATCTTTAAGAAAGTGTATTTTCCAATCACGAAAAGTTGTGCATTTAGAATACTAGATTGCCAACGCCCGCAACTTCGTTTATCGCGCTGTATCATTATTTCTTCAGGATACAACATATATTTTTTCAGGATAAAAACTATTATTACATAGGGCTATGGGCTATGGCCTTGTCAATACCATAATAGTATCTCGGTACAAAAATTTTATCAAAATCGTTTCAGTAGCTTAAGCGTGAGGATGTAAGAAACAGACAGATAGATTAACAGATAGACAGACCGAAAGACGAATAGATATATACACTTCCATATTCACATATTCGTACTAATTTGTATTTCCTGATTGAGGCTAGCTAGGGTACGTAATAGGCCAGTGCCGGTTTTAGCACTACCAGCGCCCTGAGTAGCGCTACAAAAAGGGGCGTCCGCGGCGCTTTTTTTTTGTTTGCCTTCGGTACCCGCTTTCATCCGGCGCCCTGGGCGGTCCCGGCATAGCGCCTTAACGCTGCTACTTTAATAGGCCATATATGAAGCTAAAGCTAAACCTCTGGTTCCAGGTGGAGGAGATAGTCCAGCTGCTGCGGCTGGACAAGGCCCGACACACGGTGACGGAGCGGCTGTCGGGGGGCGAGCGGAAGCGGCTGTCCATCGCCCTGGAGCTCGTCAATAACCCTCCTGTCGTGTTCCTCGACGAACCCACAACGTATGTAAAATGTCCTTTAAAGAGGATCTAAGATTAGGTACTAAGCCTGATTGTTCTTCATGAATTAAATTGCTTATTTTGCGAATTGCGAATTTTGCAAAAATGGTAGTTAGGAGGTATTCGTATACCGTATAAGTATTGTATGAGATATGACTAACTTAAAATTTATGGGATTGTCCGCAATAACTGCAGACAAAGTTGAAATACATAATATTGTAAACACGTGTAGGTGTGCGCACGAATCAATGGCATCGGCACCGCGCTGCTAAATAATTTTCTTCGTATAACAATTAAACGGCAATTGTTGATTTGTTGAAAGTATTAATTAGATGCAATTTTCTATTATTTAAACATTGGTATGATTGTAGAAAAGCAGACAAAGACACGTGCAAACAAATCGCTTAATGGAAAGCAATTTAGTCGCGCATGGATACTCTTGCCGCCTTGAGTTTTGGGATTAGTAGTTTTTAGGGTTCCGTACACAAAGGGTAAAAACGGGACCCTATTACTAAGACTTCGATGTCTGTCCGTCTGTCTATCTGTCTCCAGGCTGTATCTCAAGAAATACTATAGCTAGACTTCTGAGATTTTCACAGATTGTGTATATCTGTTGCCGCTATAACAACAAATACTAAAAAAAATATATTTAAGGGGGGATACCATACAACAAACGTGATTTTTTTGGCCTTCTTTACTCGATATCAATAATGGCAATTACAGGCAGGCACTTGATATTTTCACAAAGGCCTTAATTATATGTCTTTAATAAATAATAATATTATTAAAATAAAATAAAAATTTAAGGGGGGCTCCGATACAAAAAACACACTTTTGGTCTATTTTTGCTCTATAACGGTACGAAACCCTTCGTGCGCGAGTCCGACTCGCACTTGGCCGATTATTTTTGTAGTAGTCAGGCGCCCCTTTTTTTCTCGCGCCCTTGGGTACGTGCCTATTTTGTTTTAAGGCAATCCGCCACTGCTCCTATAATTGCGTATTAATGTGAACCGGCACTTAAAGGCTTTTTAATAACTATTATATTAAATAAAACAGACCATAAAATCTGATTTGAATAATCGTAAAATTATGGTATTAACGATTATTATTATTTACGTATAAAGTTTTTATTGGGTGTTTGACGTATTTACGTATAAAGTTTTTATTGGGTGTTTGACGTATTTTCGTTAATAAATTAATACGGAATTAATTTATTGGTGCCTATATTTCATGGCTTTTCCGAACTGCACAGTGCACACTAAGATTCAATTTTTTGTTAAAAATAATAATTTCACTCTTTTTAGTAATTTATAAGGTTTTCTGTGAAGACTAATGTGTTCTACTTAGTGACTTTGGATCCAGGATACACCTTTATGATATGAGAACTCACTGTCTGAGATCACTACAACTTTCAAGCAATGATAAAATTAATGTTCATGCGCCTATCTTTAAAGGCTCTTAAGTTCTGTTCAGTGACTTTCTTTCTATCATAACACTCATGGAAAGTCATCAGCTCAACATAATAATTATAATATTATGCTTAAACTACTTAAAACTACGTTAATATAAATATATTTGTCCCAATAAATTTTAAAGAGTTTCCAACTACATACCTCATAGATGTCATGATCAAATTGCTAACCTGAATACCAATTTTGAATCATTTACTTTGAAATAACATTATAATTTTTTAAATAGTTCGACAAATTCGAGTTTCGATCTTAAACACGATTAAAAGTACCAATAGTTAACTATAGGATTATGATTTAATGATTCATGGTGTGGTGACTGGTGGTAGTGGTGATGATGATGATGATTAATGTAACTTGCATGGTAGCATATGCTTGTAGTTCTTAAACCAACGCCGAAACCCCCAAACTTGTATCTATAAGGAATACGGAGTTCTCTTAGCTCCTTCGGAACCATGGTATATCTAAGTGCAAAATTTTGCTTTTTGGTAGCATAAATTCATAAAATTTAAATCACCATATGTTTCCATATAAATTTTAAGAGTTCCCTCGATTACTCATGGATCTCATCATCAGGTCGAAATAATAAAATAATTTTAAAAATAGCTTAACATACTACAGAATAATGTTTAAAGACATCGTGATCCGGTTTGATCTAAAAAATACTATGAAAAGTACCAATAATGGCGGAATGGTGGCGATGATGATGATGATTAATGTAATTTGCATAAGTAGTATATGCTTTCAGTTTTTAAAACAACGCCGAAACCCCCAAACATTTATGTATCTATAAGGAGTAAGGAGTTCTGTTCACCACCATCGAACCATTATATCCCGGTTCAAAATCTTACTTATCTTAATTTTGAGGAGTTCCCTCAATTACCTACTCATGGGTCCCATCATCAAGTTACCACTTTTGTGAACATGGTACCAAATTGAAGTGAAACCTAATAGAACAAAAAAACAAAAATTTTGAAAATCGGTTCACAAACGGTGGAGTAATCGTTGAACATACATAAAAAAATTTATATCCACAGCCGAACGTATAACCTCCTCGTAAAAACGAGCTTCACGCTATTATTTCTATGCTTTTCTACGCTATTATTAACCGACTTCCAACAGGAAGTCGGTTAATAATAGCGTAGCCGGCATGCCGCATGGTTTTAACAAAACGCAAACTTGAAACTATAGTCAAAACGTCGATACGAGGCACTGAATTTCATACACATTTTTGATTTTTATAATATATCATTTATTAAAATAACGTTCTGTGCCTTGATTTGCCGTTTGAATTTTAGCATCAAAAGCGTTGTAGGAGGTAATATTTTTTTTCCATTCCAGCGGTCTGGACGACGTCGCATCCTCAACCTGCGTGTCCCTCTTGAAACGCGTCGCGCGCGGCGGTAGAACAGTAATCTGCTCCCTGCACACACCCTCAGCGCGGCTGTTCTCAGTCTTCGACCACGTGTATGTGGTGGCAGAAGGAAGATGCGCTTACCAGGGCACTGCGGCTGGTGTGGTGCCTTACCTGAAGGAGCTGCAGCTGCCCTGCCCGAGGACTTATAATCCGGCTGATTTCGGTAAGAGAAATGGTCGTTAGCTACTGTGATTGGTCGCTTGGTTACTAAAGTATAATATGCTTAGCTATTATATTATACAGTATTATTGTAGGGTCACGAATACCTAAGCACGTATCCTCACAAATGATGGAAGGAGCTGCTATATTATCAAATACTTGATCATTATATCGTGCTTCATACTCTAGGGCGTAGAAGCTAGCATCACTGAATACGACGTCGTATAAACAAAAAAGATGTTACAATCTATGCTCGCACAAGTGCTCCTGCATCCTTAAAAATTCTATTTTTTTTATAATTTATTGATTTTATTACCTATATTTTAATGTTTAAATTATTACTTGTAATTTCACTAATCTAAAATCTTTCAGTAATCGAAGTATCGAGCGGGGAGTATGGATATCATCTCGACAAGCTGGTCTCCGCGATTGACAACGGCAGGAATCAGAGGTGGCGAGAGTACGCCATCACAGAGAATGATGAGGAGGATATCCAGTGGAAGAGCACGCAGGGGGTGGCAGGCCACAACTTTAACTACGAGAGCAGCTTCTGCCAGCAGTTCAGTGTGTTGGTGAAGAGAATGCTGCTACAGACTGTTAGGAATAGGGTGAGTAATAAGTGTTATTAGAAAACCTTTGGATTATTTATTACACTATAGTAATAAGAGGTATGTTATATGAAAATTATTGTGTATTTAGATTTGCATTAACTACAGCTACATTCCTTAGTTACAGTGGCGTAGCTAAGGAGCAAATGTAGGCCACTTTAGGGGAACTTATTTTTTTTTACAAGATTTAAAATATGTATTGTATGAAATATAATATTACGTAATATATCAAAGTTTTGAAACAATTTATCAGACGGAAATAGTTAAGGCACCTGCTAAATTTTAAAACTCTACATTTTACATAAATTTTCAGCAATTTTACAATATGTAACTGTTTCAGAGCTACCTGTACTTGCGGCTGGGCTTGCACGTGTTTTTGGGCGGCATCGTGGGCGCCCTCTACATGGGCATCGGAAACGACGGCAGCAAAGCCATGTTCAACTTTGGGTTCTGTTACGCCTGCATCATTGCCATGTTGTACACAGCCATGATGCCTATATTATTAGCTTGTGAGTCAATTTATTATAATGATACTTATATCACAAGTTCTAATTATCTTGTTCTGTGTAGCCTATGTTGTCAACAGGAAAAGACAAAGAGCATAAAAGTTGTCTAACAATAATCATTGTAGACAGTTCACTAATTATTTAGATTAAGTACATAGGTCAATTTAATTATTGCAAAAAGTTGTCTTTGTTTGTACAGTTTGGTCTATTACAGTACGAAATGTTTTAAAGAAAGAAAAGTTAATTTTATCCGCGCCTATAAGAAATTAATAGCAAATTCTTTTTGAATAATATGATTAGTTACATAATATTAACTACAATACGTATTATTTTTAATTTTTTATTTTGTTTTTAGGGTTTCGTAGTCAACAAGGAACCCTTATAGTTTCGGTCTGTCCGTCCGTCTGTCCGTCTGTCTGTCTGTCTGTCCGCGGTTTTGCTCAGAGACTATAGGACCTACACAGCTGTAATTCGGCATGAATGCACATATTTATGATGCCAACAAAATGGTATATAAAATCTTAGAAAAAATATATTTTTTATGCTTTTTTCGCGTCCACCCCAGCGTGTGGGGTGTCGTTGGATAGGTTTTTAAAAAATATTACGAGTATTCATAGATCATTTTCTGATTTAGGAATCCATTTGTGAAATATGAAGTTTTAAAGTGGAAAAAATCGTTAGTCCAGTGTCCCCCACTTCTACCAGCTAAACGGTTGCTTCTGGAAATGTAAAAAATTCACGGGAGTAGGAAATATGCTGAATTTAAAAGGAAAATTATCACGGCTAAGAAGACTTCATAAGTTTTTGAGTAATAGTCGATCAACTAAAAAAAATGTATTCGGCAAAGTATAAAGGAACTTCTCGTTCAAATTCCTTTGAACGTAACTGAGATGATGTTTTTAGTAGTGTCAAACACGACGTTATAAATGTACATTCATTGACCATACAAAAATATTATCAAAAACTAGCGGTACTACGGAACCTACCCTATATTGCGCGTGGCCCGACACGCACTTGGCCGGTTTTTAAAGTTTATATTATGTAAATATGAGGCTATAAGCAAGTTAAAAAAAATTAAAGATATGTGTGCCTTTATTAATATTTTTTATATTATAACGACTGCTAAATGCTATATTTAAATATAATGACAGGAAAACTAAAATAACTAACTGCGTAGAAACGTGTAACGGATAGTTATAAACTTGTTAAAATTATATTGTTGGTACTCGTGGACGTTATAATAAATGTATTTAAAAGGATATTGAAATAGCTGAAATTGTTATACAGTGAAATGTTTGGCGTAAACAATTATTATGAATACTAATATTTCATACATATTCGAATTTTAGAACGTTATTAATTTATCCATGCATTAATGTAATGTCGATTGACGTAGATAAAGTAGTCAATAATACAAGTTTCTAGAAAAAACCTGCTTTAAGAACGTCAAGACGTGAAAAAAAAACATATCAAAGGGAACCTACCTAATAACATAAATAAAAATTAAAAATAATATTTAAATCTATTAACATTTGACCTTCTTATCATTTGATTAGGCTACATACGTATTAATTTCGAAAATAAACATTAAATTGTATAAAATATTTAATTTGTATTGAAAATAATAATTTTTGTTTCAGTCCCAACAGAAGTGTCACTGATAAAACGAGAATACTTCAATAGATGGTACGGCTTGAAACCGTACTATGCGGCGCTGGTCGTATCCAGGACTCCTCTGACTGTGTTCTTCGCGCTGCTGTTCCTTCTGATAGTGTACCCCATCACCAGCCAGCCTCTGGAAGTGGTCAGGATAGTCATGTTCCTGACTATGTGCATCATGGTAGCTCTGATCTCCGAATCCATGGGTACACTGATATCGTCAACTTTAAATGTCGTGGTAAGTATTGTATATTTTGTAAAATTAAATATGCTTTAAAAATAGGGTTAAGTTTTTTACTTTTTAGTAAGGCTTGGGGTCAATTTATAATAGAGCAGAGTCGAAGCGCAGCGAAGCGAATTCCCAAAAACTGAACACAGAAAATTCAACCTTTATTATAATTATACTTATATCACAAGTTCTAATTATCTTGTTCTGTGTAGTGTAGCCTATGTCGTCAACAGGAAAATTCAAAGAGCATAAAAGTTGTCTAACATTAATCATTGTATACAGTTCATTAATTATTTAGATTAAGTACATAGGTCAATTTAATTATTGCAAAAATTTGTCCTTGTCTGTACAGTTTGGTCTAATACAGTACGAAATGTTTTATAGAAAGAAAACTTAATTTTATCCGCGCCTATAAGAAATTAATAGCCATTTCTTTTTGAATAATATGATTAGTTACATAATATTAACTACAATACGTATTATTTTTAATTTGTTACCTTGTTTTTAGGGTTCCGTAGACAACAAGGAACCCTTATAGTTTAGGTCTGTCCGTTCGTCTGTCTGTCTGTCTGTCCACGGTTTTGCTCAGAGACTATAGGACCTACAAAGCTGTGATCATCTAAGGGTCAATTTATATTAGCGCAGAGTCGAAGCGCATCGAAGCGAAGTATCAAAACCGAACATAGCAAATCCAACCTTAACTCCAAAGCGTTAACGCACACATTAATTACATCTGAGAATTTAAAAAGGCGCGCGGGCGTCTCGCAGAAATAATGTACTTATGCGTTACATTCTGGAGATAAGGTTGAATTTTCTGTGTTCAGTTTTTGGGAGCTCGCTTCGCTGCGCTTCGACTGCTCTTTTATAAATTGACCCCAAGCCTTACATAACATGTTTAAAGATATTGTATACGATGGGGTTTTCAATAACATATAAGAAAAATAATATAAATATATATATAATATATCTTTCAATTTATAGCATGACCTTGACAATAGCACAATAATAGATCTCGATAATCTCATCGTTTTTCCGTGAGAGTGCCGGATACAACGTAGGTACACGGCATGGGCGTGACACCATCAAACCAGTTCAAGCAACAAGTCAAAAATTCAAAAGTAAAAGTAGATTTTAATTAAATCTCCACTTTTCAGAACTCAATGTTCGTGGGCCCCGTACTGAGTGTGCCCCTGATGTTGCTGGCGGTGTACGGTATGGGCAACGGTGATGAGAGGCCGCCTCTGATCTGGGGCATCGCCCGCGCCTGCTCCTTCCTCCGATACGCGCTAGAAGGCCTCATAGTTGCCGTTTACGGGGAGTCAAGAAAGGACCTCTATTGCCCCGACGATGCAGAGTTTTGCGAATACAAGAGTGCTAAGTAAGTAACTTTTTATTTATCAATTATTATAAATAATAAACTGGAAAAAGAAAATTAAATTTTGTGCTAGCGCAGAGCCCGCGGCGCCCTCACATTGCGCCTATTTTGATTCCTAGATCCGCCACTGAAACTTTCAAAGTTGTCAATGCAAACTTATTTCTGCTCATTTCTAAAATTAAAGATACGTTATGTATTAATTATAACATAAATAAGTACTAAATTACATAATAGGTACTTGAATTTATATACAACTAACTATAATCTCTTTTTCAGACACTTCGTACATATGCTGGGGATGTCTGGAGCGTCGTTTTGGAAGGACTTCGGAGCCCTACTAGTGATGTTCGCTTTGTCGAACCTGGCAACATACTATCTCTTACGGCAGAGGCTGTCCCCGAACTACGCCTTCAGAGCCATCAAAGTTATAGGCAGATTCATCAAGAACAAAATGAGTGACGTGATGTGAAAGAATATTTAATGGACTTAACTCTTAATTGATCCCTGAAGAATTATATTAAAACACTTCGATGTCGTCTTGTATTGGATTATGGAGAAAATACCAGTGAAAAATATTAAAATAGTTTTTTTTTCCCAAATATAAGAAGGGTAATGTAAAGTAATATTAATTAAACTCCGTACTTACAATAAAAAGTATTTTTAAACTTGCAAAACTCCTAGGCTAGTTTATATGTTTGAGTAATTAATATCGATTTTGTTATATTTTTGTATGGTATTATTTAGGTAGTGTTACGATTTTGTAAATATTAATTTAAAAACACTGTAGCTGGTATATTAATAACATCTGAAATAATATGTGATACTTATTACTTACGGTTTCTATATTGTAAAAAAAAACTTATAAAAAATAAGTGATGTGTATTTTGCCATCCATAATTTCTTAAGAATATTGAATTGTATTCATTTTTACAAAATTTTTCAATATAATGGCTGTGTAAATTTATTTATGAAACTAAAAGGTTAACTATGTAATAACGTTGTTATATTATAAGAAAATTAGGACGATGAATAATTCATTTAAAATAAAATCTTTAAGTTAAAAAGATGTAGAGTATAAAAATGGTTAGGTAAATAAAATAGTTTTATATTTTATTTTCTTGAAATAAATGTTATTTTTGCATATCGGTGTCTTGAATTTTTACTATCTCCGGACTATATTCCTGCAAGTCTTTAGCTCTTAATATATTCCCAGTGCAGCAGTGGTTTAAAAATGTGTCCGTTTATAGTAGATACGAAAATCTACTCGTGGTCTAATAAAGTACATTAAATTATCTTTAGTTGTTAACGGCCGCACTTCAACGCACGCAAATCAGTAACTTTTAATACATTATATTATTTTTTTATGTTGTTATGAGGCAAAAGGTTTGAGGGGTAAAGAAAAAAATCAATTTATTGGATTAAATCATATTATATTCATCAAATTATACATCTCACTAAAATAAAATCACCATTTGCTTTATACATGAGTTTATACAAGATGACTAGCGTAGCCATTATTCGAAAAAAAAGTAACAAAGTAGAATTAGTATAAAATGCATAAAATTAAGTCATTAAATTTTTCTTACGTGCTGGATGTGAATTTTGACGCTTATTTCTTGCAAAATAACAGAAATAACAGTATAAGGACTTCACTTTACTAATTCTTAATACTTTTAAGTATTTATATATTTAAGTACTATCATATTATAACGTATCAAAACCATTCCGCCTTATAAGTAGTAGAAGGAATAAAAGCTGAAATATCATTAATTCCTCTTAAAATAAATTAAATTTGCTACCTTCGGAAACATCAAGAATACAAAAAAAAATTACAAAATTTCCGAACTTTGAGAACCTAATAAAAAAATATTAAAACAATTATTTTCTAAACTGCTTATATTTAATATTGTTGTCTTAATGTAGGTAGTTCTTAAATTAGATTTTAGACTATAGTTTCTATTTTAAGGCATCCTCTTAAAATAATATTTCAACATGTGCACATGGAGGCACTTATCAAGGGTTGATTATTTTATTATATCTAAGTTGTCTATTAAAAAGTAACAGTATTATGAGAAATCAAATATTTCTGAAAGTTAAATGTGAATTTAAAAAAAAAAAATTTTTTGTTGTAAACTGTATACAAGGTGTAACAAAACTAAGTGATAATAATTTAGGGTGTGTATGTGTTCCTTATAGAGAGTTCACTGTGAAAGTAGCAGCGCTGAAAGACCAACATTTTTTTCACATTTGTATGGGGAAACTCATGACGCTGGGGCGCTTGCCCATACAAAAGTGAAAAAAAAGGTCTTTCAGCGCCGCTACTTTCACAGTGAACTCTCTACAAGGAACACATACACACACTAAAGTATTATCACTTAGTTTTGTTACATCCTGTATACAGGGTGCAAATTAACCTACCAGCCAAATTTTTTTTTGGCTTAGGTATTTATATCATTAGGAGAGTTCATTTAACCAAAAAATAGGGTGTTGATTTTTTACAATTACATATTTTATCTCAATTAAAAATGTAGCTTATTGGTCACTTTGTACCAATTACGATATTTCGCCGGCCGATCTCTCGCCCATTCACGCACGTAGAGGTAGAGCGGGGGTGACGCGGGGGGTGGCGCCAGAATATAGGCGCTGTTATTAATGAATGCCTAAGCAGGATGGCGGCGCATGACGCTTAGTGTCCATAATTTTGGTGTTTTTTAGGAAAACTTTCGGAAGCTATTTCTCAACATTTTAGTACTGAGTGATTATAAAAGAAAAAATACGTGTATTTTTATTTTTAACAAGGAACAATATTATATCAAAATTTGGCCGGAAGGTTTAATTGCATCCTGTATACTATTATGTACTTGCAAAATATGTTGTTGGCTATAAAATGACTTACGACACATTTATATTTTGAGATATTCTTGAGGTGTGAGCATTTTTTTTACTCATTTTTTGTAGCCATTTTGTTGATATATTAATAATATTATATAACTGCTATACACTTACAAAAAGACGATAAACTATACCAGATAAAAATAATAGCGTAAATAACGAATTTCATGTTGTAATTGGGATTATTGTAATGGCAGTGAACTTTGAAATAAACTCTTTAAGTAACTATAAATATTTTACATACAATTTACGTATAAAAAAAATATATATATAAAAATGTAGCCAAAATAATATTTAAAACTTAATATGGGAATGCATCATTTGAACTTTAAAACTTTAATTAATTATTAAAATAAAAGTAACTTACGTAAAATATAATAATGTAAAATGTAACATCAAACTTTAAATATGCAAAACAAAAATAATTTCGAAGCCAACAAAAACATAACGAAAACTATGATTTGTTACTTCAAGAAAATTTAAAGCAACAATTCAAAATTTCTCAAAATCTTGCGGTCTATAGTTAGGACGATTGCAAGACTTTGAGTTAACACTATAATTTTTAAAATAAACGCCAATTTTAATATGAAATATCTATTCTATGATAACCTCATTCCACATCCCCGGCGCTACTTATAATTAAATTTATATACATTATGGTAACTATAATAGTTTTTTTTAAGTGCTTCATATTTTAAATAAATATATACAAGTACTATGTTTATTTCAAGCACTCATCTACGTTTAAGCTCATTAGAGCTTAAACGTAGATGATAAAAAGTGAACATTACGTATTTATTTTTGCTTAAAATTAAGAAATACTTAAGCATGTAGTCTTATTTTTTATTTTGTTTTAATAGCTACCAAATAAGAACATTGTAATTCTTTATGAGATTCTATTTTTTAATGTAGTTTGTGATGATATAAATGCTGTAATATGTTGTATGATGGAATATCCACTGGTATAAAATTATACAGCATTATAAAACTAAGCAATCTGTTACTCAAAGACAATAAAAAACATTACAAAATTATAGTAGTAATATAAATTACACATAAAATTATCGTAAAATAACAACAAGTACTAAAATTATTTTGTCGCAATACAATAACAATGACACTTATAGACGAAAATAAAATAATATACTTACCTTTTTTATACTGTAGGTAAACATTTTTTGTGACTTGCTAATTTTTGTATCGTTCTAATGTGCACCTAGTTTTCTAATATTTTTTTCTAATTAATGAGTACTTAAGTATTCTTATCACGTGTAGCGCACAGTATGTAGGTTGGTGTGTGTTACTTTCTACTTACCTACTATTTTATTTTATGGAATGTTTGTACGTATTGCTTACGATTGACGAACATATTTTAATAATATTAATAAAAGTTATAAAAATTAAAATTTAATCATAATTAGGTAAGTATATGAAAAATATTTTGCAAACACATGTATGCAAGAAGTAGGTTAATAAAGATTTAACAAATTTAAGATATATATATATTTTTTCACAAACTCGAAAGAAAAAAAAAGTCTGCTCGCTAATTATAGTTTTGTGTCGTTTTTTTTCTTAATTGAATTTTTATTTAATACTCTATGCAAAAAGCTGGCTGGACTTCATAACACGTCAAGTATGATGCTGGATTATGGTTTTAGAATCATGATTCTAAAACAACAATCTAACACACGTGTTGGGTGCAAATGTTTGACAATAATCTCATCTAAAATGTATAAGTAACTATTTGCCTTTTGGACGTTATTTTGTCTATTTGCGACGCCCAAGCTTTGGGCGGTTAAGGGCTTTAAATGAGAAAATCCCCGGGCGTTTTGGACATTTTTGCCCATCTCCTTTCGCCCTACAAATTTTGCATATACTACAACATTCTGCTGCAAAATTATTTCCGTTTGGTCGCCATTAATCACGTGAACATTTTGTAGCATTTTTAATGAGTGGTGACACGAAGTGAGATTTAATACTACGTAATTTATACTTTATTGATTGTTGTTTTTAGTTGTTATAACAACCCTATTAAGCCTCACGCGATTAATAGACAATCCTTCCATTACTTTACCATTAACTGACTAATTTCCACTTCTACAAAGTAAACAGCTGGCTGGACTTATCCTCATCACACTGGTCGAGGTACAACGCTGGTCGGTCGCTGTCGAGACAGAAGTCCAACTTCGCGTGTCTCAGAAGTTGTCCATCTCGCTTCCACTGCTGGGCGTCGTCTGCTGGGTCGCAGGCAGCTAAAACTGCCGTTACTCGGTCTTCTGACAGTGACACACAGAGGCTGTGGTGACGAAGGAGACCGTTGTCAAACGTCCACTCCTGATTCCCGCCGGTGTTGTGGCAGGGGTACATACCTGGAAATGTATTTACGTATCTTTAGAAGCAGAGCAAACTATCCCATCTTTGTCAGTCATCATAATATTATGAGTTCCTAACGGCCGTACTAAGAGACATTTAATGATGATTAAACTTCAATTTCATGGAGACTTTGACAGGTAATGTATGGGGCTTATGTGAAAATCTTCATTTAATTACAGTTAAGTAATTTATAGTCGTTAAGTAATTTACTACTTAGTAGTCATAAACAATATTACATTAGCCCCTAAGTTAGTTATAAAATTGCACAGTAGATGACTTATACAAGATTGTTATCTCTATCTGTTCATTAATGTTTAAGAGGCTATTAAAAGATATTAGTTGTGACAAAAATACTTTAAAAATACAATCTACACAATATATTATATACTCAGAATAGTTACTAAATTCTTTCTTAGGAACAAGAAGCGTTTTTTAGTTCACAATATCAACAATTTTTAAACGTTCGGAATAATTGAAGATATGAGTGGATGAACAACGTAACTAACAATTTGAAAACTGCCGTATTTTTTTTGTATAAATGGAGACATTAGGACAGGAAAAATGATTTAAAAAGTGTGGATTCTATGTATAGCTAGGTGATGAAATAGGTAAGTTACAAAATTTGTTCAAATTATAAGGGAAAAAAGAGTAATTGTATAATATGTTGTAAAGTTTTAGTTACCGGCTTCATCCAATCATGTCTTTAATATTTGACCTATCAGCGTAAATAAGTCGGCGTGCTACAGATCGACGCTCCAGAGAATCAACAATTTAAACCTTTACACAACAACAAGACAAGTAACAAGACATACCCAATGTCCCATCAACCAGGTGTCCCATGGTGTCCAGACACCGTGCACCTTGCCGGACGGTCCGCGTGCCCCCACCAGCCGGGACCGCTAACTCGGGGTACACATGTTGGAGGTACCATCGGAAAGGCTTGCATTGTAGACGCTTGCGGATTGCCAGACGCTCTGATATACTGGAATATGGAAGTATTTAACATGAGAAATTATAGAGGTTCTTGGCTAATGCTTTATTAGTCGATATAAAAACAGGAACACGAATTAACTATTTTATGAAGTCCAAATCCTAAACAAATCTTAACCAGCCATATAACAGAAATAAATTTGCAGCAGCATTAGCTTCAAAAATAATCCTACCGCTGCCACCAAATTACGTGCAAGAAAGGAGAATGACCAGCCCCCCCTACCATGAGCTCTTATAGTAGTATTACTTTAATATTACTTTCAGATTTGGCACAAACAAAAAACATAGTTTTGTTTATATAAATAGAGATCATGTTTGCTTATACGAAATCCAAAAGTAATATTAAAGTAAAACTGCTATAAGAGCTCATGGTAGGCCACCGTGGTCCAAATGTCTACCACTCACGAGACCCATATAGACTTATTATCCATTAAATGTAGAGTAACTTTCAGTATAATAAAAATTAAAAATAAGCTGTCAGTAAAAAGTTTGGTTTGGTTATGAAAAATTACTTTTGGAGTGAAAATATTGATAGTGATATTCATCTATTTCAGTAAAATTACATAACATAGATTAAGTAGTTAAAATGCAATGGATCATATCAACAATATTTTATGGAATAAAATAGTAGAAAACTTTTTCATTTCATCATTACTTTTTACTGACATGATATTTTTGGTTGCGGCCCAGTTATAATGATTCAGTATTTAGCAGACCATTACATATAACATAAGTATCATTAGTGGTGGACATTTCCACCAAACTCAATACATTTTTATTACAGCAACAATATTTTTCATATAAAATGGTAAAAAACATGACTTTTCACTCAGCCATAACTTTTCACTGACAGGGTATTTTTGTTGCGGTCTGGTTATAATGATTCAGTATTTAGTAGACAATTTTACTACATAGGTCTCGTTTGTGGTGGACATTTGGACCAAACTCCATACATTTTATGTCATACTCCTTTTTTGTTCAATTATCAAAACTTATTGCAATATCTTTTGATTTGTTTTGATAAAATATAATTTTTTGATTGATGACTGAGCAACAACCCAAACAGGCGCTTTTGATATTCTATGGCGAGGCGATTTAATATTCTAATTTGGTGGTAGCGGGGGGATTTCAGAGCATCATGTCGTAGAAACTTGCTGTCCACAGAAGTGTACTTACTCTCCATACTCCACCTGTTTGGCGAGCGGCTGCGACCGGTAATATAACTCTTTGTAATCGTCCATCCACACCTCGGCCGCCCGGCGCGTGTTCCGCGCGAACACCGCGCCGGATCCGCCGGGGAACGTGTAGGGGTGACGTTTCCGGAACACGTGACCCACACGTGAGCAGGGGACTATCTCTAAAGAGCCTCCACACTGCCATACCCTGGAATAAGATGAACTCTAATAAGTAAAACATAAAAATTACCCGGCAGAAAAATCTAAGGCTGGATTTATATCCGGCGGCGGGAACGCGCGGTTTGGCGACTACACCGCGAGATGACAAGCAAACGTAGCTAAATGTAAATGACAGCCTAGCGCACCCGCGCCGCTATTTACATAGATCGTTAAATACTTACCTCTACATTTGCTTGAAGAGGTAGGTATTGTAATCTCACGGTGTAGCCGCAAAACCGCGAGTTAGGGCGGGCTCATATAAATCCAGCCTTAGACAGATGGTAGAGTTTAGACCTACTTAATTTGGTATCATGTCAAGTTCAGCCGACAGCTCATAACACAAACTTAGAAATGCCTCGCAAAAGGTTAATTCACATTTTATGTTATGAAAAATAATATAACTGATTAAATTTATAACCTGTTATAATATTTCTAGCCAATTATAAAATGATTTGACAAAGAGCAAAGCTGCTTTGCAGGATTTGAAATGTCTCGTATTTCAATATAAAATACTGGATAATAAAATCAACTGCCCACTTGCCAATCAGTCGGCGTAAAATGCTAATTGCTTATACCAGATCTGTCATCCTGTCCAGCACTTAGCTATTTAGTTTAGTGTTTAGCAGTGCCGGATTTATAATATTTTTATGAGTGTGCCTTACTTTATTTCCGCCACCCCATGTACGAAATCTGCCGCCCTCCTAGGACGCTGCCGCCGTTAGGACGCTGCCGCCGTTAGGACGCTGTCGCCCTGAGGCTGCGGCCTATACGGCCTATTTATAAATTCAGGGCTGGTGTTAAGTGTACCAGATGAAATAATAGGTTAGCCACTTACTAATAAAAAAAAAATATGCACCGAATACAAGGTCCGATTTTCTCTGTCTTAGGGCGTTTGTGCACTACACGGAATTTTACCATCCGGCGGCGCGGCGCGGGCGTCCCGATTTCTTACGTTTTGATATGGCAAACGTGAAAATTATGAACGCCGGACGGTAAAATTCCGTGTAGAGCACAAACGCCCTAAATTAGGAAAGTTATACTTATTATTATTACTAACAAACTTGCATATTATTTATTTTTATACATTGAGAAAATATTTTAACAAGGGCAAGAGTATAAGAAATAAATAAAACATATCTATTTGTCATAAGCATGCTTCGAATATACTTCCATTTTAAATATTACTTAAACCTAGCTCTACCACCAAACTCGGTCTTTAACATGGTTAAACTAGAGTAATCATCCATACTTACTAATATAATAAATGCGAAAGTGTGTCTATCTGTCTGTTACCTCATCACGATTCACGCCCAAACTGCTAAACCGCTGAACCAATTTTGCTGAAATTTGGTATAGAGATACTTTGAGTCCCGGGAAAGGACATAGTACTTTTACTTTTCATCCAGGGAAAATTGACGGTTCCCGCGCGATTAACGAATTTGATTTTTATACACCAGATTTTGAGTTGGAAGAAGACAAATATATCTGCGAAAACCGTATGCAAATCGGATCAGTAGTTTTCGTGTTAAAGCAAAAGTCTTATACAAAACCTGACCCCCTCTTTCGTCCCTTTAGAGGGGTGGGGGGAATTTTTTTTATACACCAGATGTTAAGTTGGAAGAAGACAAATATATCTGCGAAAACCGCATTCAAATCGGATCAGTAGTTTTCGTGTGATAGTGGAACAAACATACATACAGACAGACAGACAGACAGACAGACAAAAAAAACTAACCACATTTTGGCTTCTATAGCGATGTAGTGACACCCCCCGCTTATTATTTATTGAATATCTTTAATGTACAGAATTTTCATTTCTACAGTTTTATTATATGTATAGATACCTCACCTCTATAGCCATAGACTACAGACATTTACTACTTAGTTTATAACCGTTAAATTATTTTATAACTTAGTGCTTTCGTAAATTGATTACCAAAATACAATATTATGTTACTCTTTAATACCGAGCAAGTTTCCAATGATCGTGTTGCTATGCCAACCGTTCCACGCAATTATTTAGTAAACCTATCTGTACCATGAACTACGAGAGACGAGACCCCAAAGCCAAAGTTATGAACTAGAACATTCTAAGACGCGTGATAATCGCTAATTATTTTTTGTCCTTGATCTAGTCTATAAAAAAACTTGAATTTGATGAAATTTCCAGTTTTTTGGAAATATCAGGGGTCGCACAATGCCAATATTTGAAAAGGTCAATTTTATTACTCTACATTTCGATATATTTTAAAGGTGAATAAAATTTTATAAAAAACTAGATGACACCTGCAACTCCGTTGCGCCAAAATTCGTTTATCGCCCGGAAAACGTTCATTTTTCCGGAACAAAAAGTATCCTATGGTCCTATCCCGGGACTCAATGTTTTTCCATAGCAAACAGCAAAATCAGTTCAGCGGTTTGGGCGTGAAGAGGTAACAGACAGAAAGACAAACACGTCTCTTACGCATTTATAATATTAGTATTGAAATATGGATATTTAAGGTGTCTTTCAATCCTTTCTCGAAATAATTTTAGATAAAGCAATGTTTCTGGTTTCACCACTTTTACTATTTTTTCTCGTGATGTAATGTTATGTGTTTTAAAATCTTCTTCGATTTTTACCAATTAAATAATACCTACACAAATTATTCGTTAGCGACCATTAGTTTCTAGAAATTTTATGGTAATTTAACAAATTTAATCTTTAATGATTTTATGCATTGGTGTTATTTTACACCTTTTTCCAATGAAGCATGTAATAAGTGGTTATTATTTTCATATTGCTTTTGTAGCATTTTTTCGCTTTGACTTTTGCCGGCTACGTGAATACTTTAATATTTTAGTTGTAACAATAGATAATTCTTTATTCATAGAAACTGAAATCTAAAATTTAATGAGTCCAGAAACAATAAAAGAAACTATATAAATAGGCGGTTTTACTGCTAACTATAGTTTCTTCTAGACAACCTTATAAAATAAAGACAATGTCCTTATAAAATATTATTTTTTAACAAAAAATTGAACCCGACTCCAAGGTAAAAACAATATTCTTAAAGTAATCTAAAAAGTATGAAATAATCGTTATTCTTCATTAGATTCTTTTTCAAAATTCGACTAATATCAATTAATCCTGTAAGTACTCAATCTTCATTCGTTTGAAGTCGGTACCAGCCCAGGCCATTTAGCCAAGACATTTTTGTTATCGCTTCGTTATAGAATCGCCGATCAAAATGTATGGAATTGACATATTAAGCAAGTCGAACGTCAACGTCATATTAAAGAACGCTTATAAGAAGCGACAAAGAAAAGATCTTGGCTCACTCCCCATGCTGAAATTTCCAAACTATTATCTTTAAAGGTTCAGGAGTTCTGTTCAGTGTCTTTGGATCCAGAGACACCTTCGTATGAAATTTCACTTATTTGTAACATTATGTTTGAGTTACTAGAAACAACATCTTAACCACCATGTGTGTTTTAATAAATTTCAAGGATTTCCCTCGATTACTTATAGATCGCATCATCAGATCACCACTTTCCTAATCATTATACCAAATTAAGATTATATTCTATACAACTACACAAGAATTTTGAAAATCGGTCCGCAAACAGCGAAATAATCATCAAAAACATGTGTTTCGATGCAAAATATCATGAAAACTAATAATTGGGTCATAATGTGATGACCCATGGTACAATAATTATGGTTGTGATGATGATGATGATTAATCAAATTAATATATTGGGTTATGCTTTCAGTTGTTTAAACAACGCCAAAATCCCCGAACCTATATCTATAAAGACTCAAAAGTTCTGTTCGCTACCTTCGGAACCAGGGTATAATCTGGTGCAAAATCTTACTTTTTGGTAGCATATTCCTCGATTACTTCAGAAAAAATCAAAATCACTATATGTTTCCATACAAATTTCAAGGAGTCCCCTCAATTCCTTATGGATCCTATCATCAGATTACAACTTTTGTAAACATGGTACCAAATTCGGATTACACCCTATACAACAACAAAAGAAATATGAAAATCGGTCCACAAACTGCGAAGTTATGGTTGAACATACAAAAAAAATATATATACAGACGAACATATTAATATAACCTCGTCCTTTTTGGAAACGCCTCGATGGGTGTTATTGGGTGCGAAACCGGTGTGGGAGTTATTTGTTTTTTATATAAAAGTATCCTATGTCCTCTCCCGGGACTAAAAAGTATCTCTATACCAAATATCAGCAAAATTGGTTCAGCGGTTTTGGCGTGAAGAGGTAACAGACAGACAGACAGACACACTTTTGCATTTTTAATATTAGTAAGTATGGCTGCGACAATTAATATTGTACCTGAAGGAAATTTCCAGATTCTCTCCACCCCACACGTCCATCTTCATGTCGTATTTCCCCAGCTTGCTGAAGTACTTTCTGTCCATGCTGAACAGCCCCCCCGCTATCATGGGCGTCCTTATCACCTGGGTGGGGTCGCTCAGCCTCGCGCTGCGCTCCGCGTGGGATAGGTACTCCCACTGGAATTGAAGGGTTATGATATTAGCTCTTTGGTTACCACGTAGGGCTTATCGCACACTTGGCATTTAAAAGTGAGTACAGTAAACCTTTTATGGGCATTTCTTGGTTTTCTATTGACTCTATGGTGTTATTCGCTGGAGGTGTGCCAGAGAGGCTGTTATAGTTTGCCATATCTGTACACAGTTGTTGTTCAATTAAATAATTATACACTTTCCTTGCACTTATTCCACTTTATTTTAATAGATTTATTACAACAACAGTTGTTGTTGTCAGTCAGCACAAACCAAGTGTAGGGTTTTTGAGTTAGAACTCAGGACAAAAATTTCATACATTTCGGTGTCAGAGCGACCAAACTGAAGACGCGTAACAGCTTTCTTTTAATTTGGAATTGACGTCAGAGTGTGGTCAGAGTATGAGGTATGGATCGCTTCTTACCTAATATACACGCTTAGTAACTAAGCATGCTTGACTTTATTTTAACCTTTTGGCTGCAGGGTCATTGCTTTCGACGACGAAGATATTATATGTATCTATAGTGCATTCCATTATGTTCTACCAGTTCTACTATATTACACTATATAATTCAACTAGAATATTATATTCTTTTCGCCAGAATGTTCCTAAACCATAGAATCACGAATATTTCGCAACTGATTCACGTACGTAGGCTAAGCCGTTATAGCATATAAGGTCATAATTACAGACCAAGTAAAAGGGGCTTACCTTGAAGACCAGGTTCCAATCGAAGCCGCCTCGCAGATCGGCCGAAGCCCCGATGTATTGGAAAGTGTCCATGCTGATCACGTCGATAACTGGACATACTACTCGCGTTGGGTCCTGAAGAAGATGGGTAATATTTTGAAAATGGGACCTGCAGTATCCAGAAGACATAATCATTTTTGGTAGGTTTGTTGTTAAAAAGAAGTTAGTTACCAGCTAGCGTAATTTTTCGCCCACACAGGAAATAATGGTAGGGCATTATATAGTTAAAATATTTATGTGCGGAAGGGTTCACTCTTGTTAAAAGGCAGGGCAAATAAGCTATGTGTCACAAGTACTATAATATTGTAAATTACGTATGTATTTCAACGACAATTCCAAGAATCGCAAAATAAATATTTTGAAATATTTGGATTTTATAGAACTTTGTTATTATTGTGAATAACTAGCTTTTACTTTTATCACATCTTAACCATAAGGTGAGAATATTGAGCTAGAATACCAGACCTTGAGTGATACAGATTTGGTATTACAATCTAGGGATGAGGTAAGAGGTAGACCTAAGTTCAGGTTTAGCAAGTCAATGCTATGCGACGACTAGCAAGCTTGTAGCCTTGCGTTTCAAATAATTAAGAGTCACCTTGACTTTCTGACAATGTATCTATCACATTCGTTGACTTAATTCCGTCTTTGAACTTCACTTAATTATCTACTTAGGCAAAGTTCTTTGAATATCATATTGTAAGCCGTATGCGACGTTTGTATTCAGCCTTGTTGGGTAGGGAAGTGGGTAGAGAAATGAGAAGGGAAGTGGGAAGCGCGAGAATGTAAATAGTCAATCGCGCTGCAACTCGTCATGCCGCTGCCGCTGCCCGACACAGCAAGTATGTAGAGGGCTGAGTGCAAACGCTCACTTGCGTCGTTACTGCGGCAGAAGTATTGGGCAATATTGTCGGCAGCGCGAGTAGCAGCAGCAGTGGCTGAATGTAAACGGCCCATTACACATAGTAACAGACACTGCAGTACAAACGAAAGAAATGTCTTGATTTGGAGCTCAGAGCAAATATTTGTATCGTTGCAAAATGCCATAGGTCGTGTAGTCGGAGAGCTTTATGACGTGTGAGTGTGACACAGTTGGGGTCCGGTTTGCGCGACATTCGCGACCTTGGTGCGATGATCAACTCTTCATAACCTTGCCCGTGGTTGCATAAAAAGTATCATCATAAAACCTGTGATTTATGGCGTTGGCCTACCATACGTTACCAATGCATTTCTTACGTCGTCAGGATCGAAGGTATCAAAACACAAAAATCCTTGACATTCTCTGGAGCGCTTGAGGGATATGCTATAGATATTTGGGACCTACATAAAAATATTTGCTAAAGTTTAAAACGCCAACCAGACTGTCGATAAGAGGACCAAATTAGCTTTCTAAAGTTATTTTAGGATGAGATATATTTAACCCTTTCAGGAACTGAACAGCATCAATACGGATTAATATGACCCTTCGATAATTGGGACTTGCTGCTAAGCAATTTTTAATTAAATATTGAATTCTGACGCATCTTTCGTTATTCACAGTAAAAAGTTTTCTTTAACATAGTCAAATTCGATAATTTCGGCAGCTAATTATATTTTGATATGACAAAACGCACCGCTAAACGAACGCACCGCGCGTTCGGCGGACACAATATATAAATCCAACCTTTGCCGGCTACAACGCGAGATGACAAGCATTTGTAAGTAAACTAGCGACCCGCCCCGGCTTCGCACGGGTTTAAAATATATAGCTGTAACTCACTGAAAAAATGATTAAAATCGATTCAGTAGTTTTGATTTATATTCACGTGGCCCGCATCAATGGTCAGTACCGCCGCAAAAGCTACGTCCCGCAATTTTTAAATCTGTAATACTTCGAAAATATTCATTTAAATCATATGCTGAAAAGGGCCATATTATAGATCTTTATTAAATCAACAATGTATTTAAAGTATTTAATTGAATAAGAATTAATGCCGTATTGGTTAAAATTGCTTCGAAAATTAGCCATTATTTGTAGTAAAAAGTAAATGACAAAAAATGTTATTGTGCGATATCCATAAGAGATAGACATATATTATATACCACCATCGCGAAGTTTACCTTCAGACATTTTCATTGTGTACAATACTAATAAGTACGATACATTATTTTGATAAATCTCGTAGGGTTCAGCCTGCGTTTGCAATGTAAGCGGAAAAAAAATGTAATTATCTTTAATCACTCTAAGAAAACCGCATCAAAATCCGTTGCGTAGTTTTAAAGATTAAAGGGAACAAAGGGACATGAGGACAGAAAAAGCGACTTTGTTTTATACTATGTAGTGACGACAGAGCAACCGCGCCGCTATTTACATAAATCGTTACATACATTTGCTGGTCATCTCGCGCGGTGTAGCGGCCAAACCTCGCGTTCGTGCCGCCGCATATAAATCCAATCAGAGGCGGCGTAAGGCGTAGGAGACGTGGGCGACCGCCCACGGCCTCGCGGTCTAAGGCTAAGAACTCACGGAGCGGTTTTTTCCCGCGCCCGCCGCGGTTGCTGGCCCGCAGGGCTAAGGTTTAGAAAGCTACGTCAATTAAATGTTGGTGACATGGGTTAAGGAGGGTTGTTTTGGGTGAGAAAAACTCCTACTTACCGTTCTAACGCCAGGCAACTCTGCGTTTAGAAGAAATTCGCATTTGAGATTTTCGTAATCTTCAGATAAGATCATCGTTTAGCGGGCGCGTAGCGGGGCACCGTCAACTGATAATTGAAGCTAGTTGTGCCATATTGAGGGTTATTGGTCTCTAGGTATGACTGATGATGGATCTGAAGATCTGAGGTTGAACCTCTAGAGTGCAATTCCTAAGCCGAAGGCTTAATTGTCATAAAAAAAACAAAACGTCAAAGTAGTGTCATAATAAGAAAAAGAAGACGAAAAAGACAGTAGTTTTTATGTAGTGAATTTTGTTATTAATTTTTACTTTTAATTTTTATCAAAAAACCTTGATTTACATTGTTAAATAAAATTGAAATTTTAGTTCTCCACTCACAACAGCCTAGCGAGAGGCATTTTTCCGAAGAAACACTCCGTAAATTGTCGAGAATAGAATATGACGTAGCATCAATATTCCGAAAATTTCAAAGGTGAGTAGCTCTAAAACTGGGGGGCTCCTTGTTGTGGTGTTGGTACAAGGGGGGTTTTACCCCTCCCCTCCTCCCCTACCCCCGCCCTCCCTCCTATTTTGACGTAGGTTTCTAAACCTTTACCGCCCGCAGCCTTCGTAGAATTCGCCCGCGGCGGCCGCGGCGCGAGTGGGCAACGAGTAGAATCTTGCGGGCCGCGATCGCCCGCAGCTTCGGCGGTTTGCGACCGCGCGCTGTGCGATAGTTTGGCAGGCGATCGCAGTAGCCGGCGCGGCGACGGAGTGGATGGTAGAAATCGCGTCTTGCTATTATCGCCCGCCGAGTTTGCGGGCGCTGATCGCGACCGCGGCGGCTGCGGGCCCGCACAAATCAGTGGTCTCGTGAGTTCTGAAATAAAACCGCAGCTCCGCAACCGTGGCGGGCGCGGGAGCAAACCGCTCCGTGAGTTCGCTCCGTAAGGGGCCTCGCGCTCCTTGGACCACGAGCTGAATCCAATCGCCTAAGTGGCGTGACGTTTGGGACGCGATAACTTTTTAATATATCTAACTTCGCTGTCGTTTGGTCAAGAACTCATATAGCCTCACTTTCGCTGATCATTTACTATAAGACGTGCGTGCGAAATGTTTAGACATTAATCGTGATTGGCGTTGGGCAAGATCGTGCAACGCTTGCATGCTGGATAGACTCGCTGCTAGTACTGGCATGCCAGCGCTGGCCGGGTGAAGGGATCACGTTGTGTAATGGCTCTTCCGTTCACTCTGCTTCACTAACTTGGGCGATTGTGGACAAGGCATAAGCGTCTACGTTTCTTCTTTTTCCCTTGATTAAATTATTTTTTTTATTCAATATAATTATTATAAATTATTCAATATCATATATATTAATACGCGAGCGAAAAACTTTGGACCCCTTCGTCAAAACGAAAAATGCGGAAACGTAGGTGAATGAAATTTTGCACAGTTATAGTTTATTTATAATATTATGGTGAAGGAGTGCATCGAGCTAATATTATTTTGAAATTATGCTTTTATCATACATTTTTAACGAATAAAATATTACACACACTACAATGTGCACATTACCATCTTTTTGAGTGACAAGCCTATACATACGAATTATATACTCTTTTGTTTATGGTTGTAGTCTGTTGTCAAATAAAAAATGGATTGTTGTTTTTTTTTATTAAATCTGAAAAAGTCAATACTTTAAACGGGGAGCCGAAAGAAGAAGATAATTAAATTTAAGGTCGAATTTTGACCATTGGGCGATCTCTAGTAATTATAAATACGAAAGTATGTCTGTCTATATTATCTAAAGAGATAGAAAATATTATACAGTTAGATAAAATTTTGAATTTTAACAAGAGTCCTCTAGTACATAATATTTCTTGTTTAAATTATTTCATTTAACAAAAATCTTTATATATAAGACACCTACACAAACTTAGAACATTATGCGCAATCTATATATTAATACGCGAGCGAAAAACTTTGGATCCCTTTTGACGAAAAATGCGAAAACGTTGGTGATTGAAATTTTGCACAGTTATAACTATAATTATAGTTTATATGGTGAAGGAGTGCATGGAGCTAATATTATTTTGAAATTATGCTTTTATCATACATTTTTTTTAACAAATAAAACATTACACACACTACAACACACACACTAGGAGATTTTGATTGACAAGCCTATACACACGAATTGTACTCTTTTATTTACGGTTGAAGTCTGTTGTCAAATTGAAAAAAGATTAAGTTTTTTTTTATTGAATCTTAAATACTGTTAGACAATTATTACACGGCCAGTCTGTCATCATTTGACTTTATTAATCTGAAATTGTCGCAGGAATTATGTCTAAAAATAATAAAGTCAATATTTTGACAATAGAATATCAATAGAAAAGCGTTGAAATTTGAAACTTTTAATTTAATTTTTTATTTGAGGTCGAATTTCGACCATTGGGCGATCTTTAGTCTTTATAATTTGTCCATAAAAGATATCCGGGAAAGTAAAAATAATAATCCTTCTTATGTAGATATCTTGATAAAAAAAACTATCTATGGTTATACCTCATTACTTAGAGATGATAAAAATGAAAGTTATTGATTTGTTTTTAAGTTCCTTTGTAACCTTAACGGCATTATTATGTGTGAAGAATTAAACTACACTCTCGTCTCTCGCTCTTGCATTGTAAAGTAGATACTTCAATTTACAGAAATGAAAAACAAAATCTTAAATTTTTATCTTAACTTTTTTACTTAATATTTACAGTAATAGATTTGCCAAGATTATTATCTATATATTATAATATAGCATATTTTATTGTATGTCCAAGTAGACTTAAGTTTATAGGCGCAACTCCACATTGGGCAATGATTGTTCAAAAATGCATGTGCAATCTATGTCGGCCATGAGCAAACATAGACTAATGTGCCCCTTTACACATTCGTATCCACTTCTCTTCTCCATCATTGTCCAACACGGTCTAGAGGACGTATTAATTACCAAACCGCTACCGCTCATGCCTTGCACAGGGCGCGCATGATCTTGTACCTGTACGTGAAGCAACTCACTTTCGAACTAAATTGCTTTTGCACAACGGCTCATCTTGTTACTGAGGTTACTATTTCGCCCACATTTCCGCGCTTGCTCACTGGTCATTACGGTCATTATTTTTGTATTAAATTACTATTGTATAATTATTTTTTATTTACAAACTATGCAATCGATATACTTGAGTAATAATCATGATTGTACATAAAATTACTTTATTACTATTGCTCTTCTTGACTCTTCTGCAATAGAAATAACTTAAGAGTTTATAGTCCAACTTTGGGTAATCAGAATTGTGTGAAATCGATATAAGATTTAATTTGCCGGTTACATCTATGGACGCTTCACACCACGTCAGTCTGGCCCCGTGCTAAGTACCTGAAGGACTTGTGTTACGGGTAATCGGTCAGTAAAAGGTCAGTAATCGGCTTGACAAAATTGTATTTTATGTACAAATACAATATTATGTAGGAGTAAATGATCTTCGTTGTCCTTAGACGTAGAAACATCTTTGTAAATTGTACCTCCTTTCTAAGATCTTGATTACATTTGGTGCTTACAGACTTCTGTTTGTTTGTTCTCTTTGAATAGACTCTGTATCTACTGGATCGAAAATAATATCAATGACAGACACTAACATAAAGAGTACAGGAATAAAGGCAGTTCATTAAAGGGGATACTGATCGACCGGTCGAATTCGGTCGAACTGACGAAGGGCGACTTGACTAGGTCATGCACACACACGGGAAAGCACGAGTCTCTGTTCAGGTCGGCCAGCCTCAGTTCGATTGAATTCTTTTAATCTGACGTCTTTTAAAGAAAAAAACAATTTTGGCAGTAAGGAATTTATTACTTTTGTCAGTAGGGAATATTACGCAAATAATAATAATAACTCCCACACCGGTTTCGGTGACGGTGGCCGGTTTCATTGAAACCAGGCCAGTTATGCAGGAGTAATTTTATAGTGCCCAAGTGTGTGCGCAGTACACAAGAGCACTCTCTATTCCTTTTACTCTCATAACCCAGTGGGACGGAAGACCGACACAACTGGCGAGAGATCAGGCGCAGGACCGACTTTTTACATGCCCATCCGACGCATGGATCTTCTTACTTGTCAGACAATCAGGTGATCAGCCTGCATTGTCCTAACCAAACTTGGAAATAATATGTTTCCAACGCGGGAATCGAACCCACGACCTCCGAGTCAAGAGCCACGCTTTTAACCACTGGACCACGGAGGCGTCTATTGGGGATTACGCAAAGGTCGGAGCAGAAGGCCCTACTAGCACATACAGCAATTAATCCGACTAAAATCCGACATGGAGTGGGCCCCAAATAAAAATACTATATAAAATACCTATACCGAAATGTTATCAAAAAAACTTATTGTGTACCGTCTATGCTAGAGCTGTCTCTAGTGTGAAAACATTGCAGAAATATATCCTATTTACCCCTCAACTTTGCCACCAATTTTCCTTCCTAAGTCAAATTGGCACGCGAATTCTCGCATCCTTGACATTACCATTCTCGTCAGGATCGGCATACCGCTGTGTAGACTGTAGTGCCGACGATACACGACGTATGCCGTCTGCATTATTAAATAAAAAAATCCATCATCATCATCAGGATTATGTCAAACAATACGTCTTGCATTATGATGAATTCTAGCCATGACTTCCAAAATCAGTAAATAAAGCGTCAAAATTTTATAAACTTTTACCCTTTTAAGTTTTAACATTAAAAATATTTACACAGTAAATAACTATACGAGGTCTCCAGCTATTGTCTTCGTTTGGTCCGTTGAAAAAGTCACATGACAGAAAAAGGTGGTGCAGACCAAAAAAATCTTAAAACATATTTAGCTTATTTTTTAGTCACGTTACAAATTACAACTCTACTCTTCAAGCCTTAACTGAACCTCAATTTACCTTAAGCCAAGCAATCGTTGCCTATCTCTTTTAACCTTTTTAGATTGCCTAAGCAGTAATAATATAAGTCAAGAATGATCACAATCTAATTATTGTACTAGATAGGCAATAATAGGTATAGTATAATATTATGATGACATTTAAAGTTACATTAAATTTCATAACCACTATAGCTAGACTTTTGATTGCTGATGTTGGTTCTAAATCAAATATCAGTACTAAGGTCTATCTTATAACTTTTGTATTTTGATTCCATAAAAAGAACTAATGTTCATTAAATCCCACTCACTTCCCTACTCATAATAAATGCATTACATTGCAGAATGATGATACTCCCACCTATAAAAGTTTAAAAACTAATTTTGAACAGCGTATTTGCTGTTCAGTTATTCTCGTAACAAAAATGTGTAACGTGCGTTACTATTTGCTATGCAAAATGCAGCAATAATTTGGATGGGCTTGTATGAAATAAAAAATTTATTTCTTCGTGGGCCGTTGCATAATTTTTATGTTCTGCCTAGATTATAATATTAACTAGACGACGCCAATTTGTTAACAATCGCGCGGGAACCGTACATTTTTTCAGAGTAAAAGTATCATATGTTCTTACTCCTTTCCCGGGACTCAAAATATCTTATTAGTATTCATATTATAAATATTAATTAATTGACCCTTATCTGTGACTGTGAGTATTGTTCCTAATTTTATAGTTTTCCCAAGGTCGATGCTTACGGCGATTTCGTAAAATTAATTAGCTTCTTTTTTTTAAATCTTCTTTCAAATCTATGAATGATAATAACAAATAAAAAAAATAATAAAAATAACAGCCAATGAGTAACGCCAGTACTTACTTACCAGTTAGCATTGATTGTGAGCTATGTCACTGGTCACAACGCAAGGCTCTACAAAAGCCGGACTCTCTTTAATTTCGTCCGGACGCGTAATCAAAAAGCCTGACCATATTCGGCTCTATCTGGACGCCTGACAACGCCAGTCACGTCAATGAATCCTGCGGTCCTACTAAAAAAGACAACTACTCCTTTAGGAAACAACTTTCACATGCAAATAAAAGAAGGACATAATTGTATGAGTCATTAGACGAGTGACACACAAAACGTTGGCACCTCGTGAAGGCCACGACATTGCCCCCGAATTCTTTACAAATTACAACCAACTAAAATTAGTCGCTTTGTGTGACTGAGCAATAGTAAGGGCCTGTTTCACCACTTCCTTATAAGTGTCGGATAGGCTACCCACCGGCCACCACTTAACTTGACAGATAGAGTATGGAGAATCAAAGTTGTGGATAGGCTATCCGGCACTTTATCAGGAAGTGGTGAAACAGGCCCTAAGTATGGTAAATGTTTGTTGTATATGGTCGATAAACTATTTTCTTATGTTATTGAAGTTGTGAAATGTAGAGAACATTAAGTAACCCTTAAAAACACTAAAGCCCAGTTTCTATGTTAATTCGACAAGAGTTTATCTTTTCGATAGCGTTATTGATTGGTCATCGTGTATACAGTATAAGGTTAACCTATCAAAAGTGCTAGTGAATAAATGAACTTCTGTCGCAAATCTTAGACACCATTAAAGGCCTGTTTCACCACTTACCAATAAGTGCCGGACAGGCTATCCACAACTTATCTGACAGATACACCATACTCTATCTGTCAGATAAGTTGTGGATAGCCTATCCGGCACATATCAATAAGTGGTGAAATATCCCCTTAGTATCCTCATCACTGTTTGCTATCTACGACATTTCTAAATATATTGGTGAATACCAAAAAAATAATTATTCCAGAAAGTTAATCTTTACAGCGATGTGCGAACCTGTAACTTCTAATTTACGGAGTACCTACGGCAAATTAACGTCTGCAGCCTGACAGACCAATTTATGTTGGTCATGTAAGTTACTGCCAGATTCTTGCGTAAGTGGCCGATATCTAGGAATTACGATGCGGATGTCGCGCTGGCTGCATACATTAGCGCCATGATGCAAAATAATAATATGGAAAATAACTAGCCCTCTTACTAATAAAAACTTCTTAAACATGCGTTCAACGTGTGAATAGTAAAACAGGAGTTTTTAAGTTACACACACGTTACACAGAGTCTATACAGAGAAATTAGTATGGCAATGACAGCATCGTTATACAGGCCTTGTGTCAATTATTATTAGTAGAAAAAATCTTATGCACCCTCTATACACGCTGTGTAACTTTTTATTAGTAAGAGGGAAAGTGTATTACAGAGGTCTCGAGGTAACATAGCTTTGAACGAATACGAGAATCGAAGGCGAATTTTTATCCCGACTTTCAACTTCGATTTTGTATTTATCGCGATATTTTATAGTCCTTTTGTGGTGGAAAGAATGAGATGGGTATCGAGAATAACGATAAAACGAAAGACATAAATTCCACGGCGAAATTTTATAACGGAAAGTTGATTAAGAATTTAATGTTCTATTCATTCTCATAGTTTTATAGTAAGTCTTGCCTTGCTATAAAACTTTTATAAAACTTTTATGAACATTTAAATCTTCCTGGGATTGAAATTCATAATAATAATATATCCTGGTTGTGGTCACTTTAAAAGCATATTAAACTAGATACATACGAATCATGTTGCACATTGCCTAAAAGGAATGCGCAAAACGAGTCCGGTCAGATCGGCCTGAAATCAGTCCTATCGGATTCGGTCTTTTTGGCCCCCCCTTAGATATAATAATATAATACTAGACGTTCCGCGTGGCTCCGCCCGCGTAAATTAGATATTTCACAGACAAATCAGTCTACAAAAAATAGCCTATGATACTTCACGTGGTCTACTTCTTATCTGACCCAAATAACAGAAAAATTGCTCTAGTAGTTTGTGAGATAAGCCCTTTCAAATAATTTCCCCCGTTTTTTCCACATTTTCTTCTATTTCTTCGCTCCTATTAGTCTTAGCGTGATAAAATATAGCCTATAGCCTTTCTCGATAAATGGGCTATCTAACACTGAAATAATCTTTCAAATCGGACCAGTAGTTCCTGAGATTAGCGCGTTCAAACAAACAAACTAACAAACTCTTCCGCTTTATAATATTAAGTATAGATTAAGTATATATGACTACTAGAATATGACGCCCGCCACTCCATTGCGACAAAATTCGTTTATCGCGCGGAAAACGTACATTTTTCCGGAATAAAAAGTATCCTATGTTCTTTTCCCGGACTCAAAGTATCTCCATTCCAACAGCAAAATCGGTTCAGTGGTTTGGGCGTGATGAGGTAACAGACAGACAGACACACTTTATTAGTATATGAGTATATGGATGATCGTGACATTTCTGAAGTTTGTTTGTCCGTGTGTCTGTCACAGGTCACTGCAGGTATGTTACATTCATCTGGGCGCAGCATTTTATTGTATTCCACCACCGTTTTGGTCATCTCTAGTAGCCTGTAGTATTACTTAGTAAGATGTTGCTAAATCAGATTGCAGAATAACCTCTTACCTCCTTAATCCTCTGCAGCAGCGGCTCCAGCCAATGCACATTGCACTCCACGTGCGAGTCGAGGAAGGTGAGTATGGGTGCCGTGGCCAGGTCAGCTCCCCTCACGCGGGACCTCATCAGACCCTCGCGTTTGGTGTTCCGAATGACCTTGACTTTGGAGATCGCGCGGAGAGCAGCGCCGTCTTCCGCTGAAGAGAAACCACGAATTATAGTGCAATCTTGTATATTTGATACCGGTTTTACTTAGTGCAAGTACTTAGGGTGTTGGGAAAAAAAGTGAACCCAGCCACTAGCGGTTTTATCCATGATAAACAATTTTGCTTCCAGCAAAACGCTCTGGTATCTACTTGATATAATATGTAATAGGGATTAATATATTTCTTGCTAAGGCAAGCGTAACTAACCGAAGAAATAAATTAAATAGATCAAACCATTTGATTTTTTCTAACTTTGTTTCGGCCCAATAAGCGATGGTGCAAGATTCTCGAATCTCGAGTATAAGAAAGATATGAGGACTAAAGTTATAAAATCAATGACTTTGTACTATCTTTTGTTTTGCTTTACGTCTCGCTGGGATGACATTAACGCATAAACCTTACCAAACTTCAATACACTAGAATACACGTACAAATTATCCTAAGTGTAATAATTACTGTGAGTAATGTAACCTCTTGTCGGTGTATTTTCACATGCAACTGTGTTATTTAGCACTTGCTGTTACCGACTATGACGATTTGATTAGGAAACCTCTATGGCAGGGGTCACCAAATGGCGGACCTCGGTCCGCATCCGGACCGCCGACCCATTGTGTGCGGACCAAGCATTTTCAAAGATGAACTTCGTTTAAAAATAAATTTCGGTCTTGACTTACTGATTAACATCTCCAGGAGTCAATAGCTTGCACCAATTTCACTCCAAACTTCAGACAGATAATTATTAGCAACAAAAATTGTCACTTTTCTCATTGATATGTAAATAAATACATTTGTAATTTCCGTAATTACCTGTGTTTAATAAATATTTTTTTATAAAATGTGTGGACCGCGAAGGTCATTTCATTTCTTAAAACGGTCCCCAAGCGAAACTAATTGGTGACCCCTGCTCTATGGCTATAACGCTTCATGGGTATTTATTGTTTACATTAAAGATTTCATAAGTAAGGATGAGGCTGTAACGTACATGAAACTATAAGATTATTATTACTTATTATAATTATTTTTTAACAAAAATTTGAACCCGACTTCCAAGGTAAATACAATATTCTTAAAATTATCTAAAAAGTATGAAATAATTCTTATTCTTCATTAGTGCCTTTTTCAAAATTCGACTAAACCTCAAGTCATTCTGTATACTCAATCTTCATTTCTTTGAAGTCGGTACCAGCCCAGAACCGAGATACTTGACATATAACTTAGCCGGTACCGACTTCAAAATAATGAAAATTTAGTACAGAATGAATTGAGGTTTAGTCGAATTTTGAAAAAGGCACTAATGAAGAATAAGAATTATTTCATACTTTTTAGATCATTTTAAGACGATTGTTTATACCTTGGAAGTCGGGTTAAATTTTTTGTTAAAAATAATAATTTTACTCTTTTTAGTTATCTACACGACCACAAGGCTTTATGCGTAGACAAGCACTTCGAAAGTTAACTATTCACATTAAATTACTGCAAGCGAAATTGTGGTAAATGATTGCAGTTATCTAAGCGATGCTGCAATTTCCAAACTTTTAGGTTTAAAGGTGCAGGAGTTCTGTTCACTGCCTTTGGATCTAGAGATACCTTCGTATGAAATTTCACTTATTTGTAACATATGTTTGAGTTACTTACTAGAAATAACATTTTAACCACCATGTGTGTTTTAATAAATTTCAAGGATTTCCCTCGATTGCTCATAGATCCCATCATCAGATCACCACTTTCGTAATTATTATACAAAATTCAGATTATATCCTATACAACAACACAAGCATTTTGAAAATCGGTCCACAAACAGCGAAATAATCATCAAAAACATCTGTTTCGATGCAAAATCACGAAAAGTACCAATAATTGGGTCATAATGTGATGACCCATGATATAATTATGGTTGTGATGATGATGATTAAAAAAAATTGATATATTGGCTTATGCTTTCAGTTGTTTAAACAACGCCAAAATCTTCGAACCTGTATGTATAAGGTTTCCAAAGTTTTGTTCGGTACCTTCGGAACCAGGGTATGTTATGTACCTGGTGAAAAATCTTACTTTTTGGTAGCTTGTGCCTCGAATATTTTAGAAAAAATCGAAATTACTATATGTTTCCATACAAATTTCAAGGAGTCCCCTAGATTCCTCATGGATACCATCATCAGATCACCACTTTTGGAACATGGTACCAAATTTGGATTAAACTTTATACAACAATAAAAGAATTATTATAATTTGTCCACAAATGGCGAAGTTATGGTTGAACATACAAAAAAAATTATACAGACGAACAAATCACCTCCTCCTTTTTGGAAGTCGGTTAATAATAATTACAGCTTGACTTAGACTTTAGTGTCTTGACAAGAATTAATTATTAGTCTCGAGTTTATATTTCGTTTCAAGCAATGCTTATGATTATTATGATTAAGCAAAACATTTAAATAGGCTCTTAGTTTTATGACATTGTGGAGTTGCATATAATATGTCACAACATAATAGAGTAGTTCATTGCATTGATAATGTGGAACTGTTTATCAATATCCAGCTGAACCTTTGCCCTCTTATGCTTCACACATAGTAACCAACTGTGTAACGTGTTCAATTCAAACAAGTTGATCTATGGAATAATAAGTATAATCTACATATGTGTTAGATCTCGAGCGAGTAAGATCTCGTAGTTGTTTTATAATAAAAAAGCGGTCAAGTGCGTGTCGGGCCACGCGCAATATGGGGTTCCGTAGTACCCCTAGTTTTTGATATTTTTTTATAGTCAATGAATGTACATTTATAACGTGTTTTACACTACTAACAACATCATCTCAGTAACGTTTAAAGGAATTTGAACGAAAAGTTTCTGTATACTTACATTTTTTTTAGTTGATCGACTATTACTCAATACCTAACTTATGAAGTCTTCTTAGCCGTGATAGTTTTCCTTTTAAATTCAGCATAATATTATACTCCCGTGATTTTTTTGGAACGAAGTTCCTTATCGCGCGTTGCGAAAGGGGGCTAGACAGAAAAAATTAAGACGAAAAGTTGTAACCGCACGGCTTACAACTACTTATAGCAAAAATGCTATAGTTGTAAGCCGTGCGGTAGCGCGTGTTTCTCTCTCTGTCTCTCTCTCTCTCTCTCTCTCGCATTGAACAGTGTGGTGTAGCGACGATTTTTTTTTGAGTGTATACAGGTTTTTTTAAAATAAGAAATAATAAACTGGAACTTCGTTCCATCCGGGTGTCCCTTGACACCTCTCAAGTTTTTCACATTTCCAGAAGCAACCGTTTAGCTGGTAGAAGGGGGGGACACTGGACTCTAACGATTTTTATTAAAAGCTTTTATTTAACTTGCTCTGTATGTATGTAAGTATGTTACGGTGGAATTTTGGAACTCAATTTTAAAGTAGATATATTTAACCGATTGAGCTGAAATTTTGCATACGCGTTTAGTTTGGATGACAATGCACGATATGGTATGTCACATCACTCTAAATCCAATATGGCCGACCATCTAAGATGGCGAAATAATTATTTTCTATGCAGTCCTACAATATGGATATTAAATGAAAGGGCTTTTTGAGAGTAACTCGAAAACGAATGTAATTTCATTCTACATCCAACATGGCGGCTCATCCAAGATAGGGGAATAGTTATTTTTAATGCACTTCTGCAATATGGGTATCAAATGAAAGGGCTCATTGAAAGTAACTCGAAAACGAATGTAATGTCATTCTACATCCAATATGGCGGCTTATCCAAGATACGGAAATATGTAGTTATTTTTAATGCACTTCTGCAATATGGGTATCAAATGAAAGGGCTTATCGAGAGTAACTCGGAAACGAATGTAATGTCATTCTATATCCAATATGGCAGCTTAGCCAAGATAGGGGAATATTTTTTTTAAAGCACTTCTGCAATATGGGTATCAAATAAAAGGGCTCATTGAGAGTAAATTGAAAAGTAATGGTCAAGTCGTGTCGTGTTGTGTCGTGACGTGTAATGTCGTGTCGTGTCGTGTCGTGACGTGACTTTACTGGACGTGACGTGACGTGAAGTGTCGTGACGTGAAGTGACGTGACGTGACGTGGCATGACGTGTCGTGTCGTGACTTTACGTGACGTCACGTGACGTGACGTGAAATGACGTGACGTGACTTCAAGTCAAATCCACCCGGGTTTCAGAAAATGCCCGGTTGAATCCGGTCACTTTTGTTAAATGAAATTTAACTTTTTAGTCATGCAGAAATAAACGGAATATAACAACTCCCTAAATATAGATTTTTTCTATGGTCAAAGTCGAGTACGATTTCTTAAGGACTTAAGTTGATGAGATTTTAACAAATGTTTGAATCAAAACAAATTACTATCAAACAGACTAAGAAATCTAGCCAGAGATAACTAAAAAACAAAAAATAAATTATAAACAAAAAACTTTTTGAAAAAAAAGCTTTTATTTAAATAGTCTAAAAAGAAAAAAAATAAATTTCTCCTTAAATTTTTTAACTATTAAGTTATAATTCTCAATATATTATGTATTATACAATTTGCATGATAATAAAAGCTTGTCGCGTGATTTGTAAATAAACTAGTAAGTACCAATTTAACTGAGTAAATTGATATTATATTTTTATTTTGATAAATTTATTAAGAAGTGATAGATTGTTAAGTCTCGCGAGTCGCGACAAGCTTTTATTATCATGCAAATTGTATAATACATATATTGAGGATTATACCTTAATAGTTAAATAAATAATAATCAAAAAACTTTTTGAAAAAAAGCTTTTATTTAAATACCCAAAAATAAAAAAATAAATTTCGCCTTAAAATTTTTAACTATGAAGTTATAACCTCAATATAAATTATACAATTTGCATGATAATTAAAGCTTGTCGCGAGACTTAACAATCTGTCAGTATTTAATAAATTTATTAAAATATAAAATATAATAACAATTTACTCAGTCAAATCGCGCGAAAAGCTTTTATTATCATGCAAATTGTATAATTTATATTGAGGTTATAACTTAATAGTTAAAATTTTTAAGGAGAAATTTATTTTTTTATTTTTGGAGTATTTTAAATAAAAGCTTTTTTTCAAAAAGTTTTTTGATTATTATTTATTTCGACTTTAAAACTTCATATTTCACAAATGGATCCCTAAATCGGAAAACTTAGGGGGTTATATAAGGCCCGATTTACATTATCTTTGTATTCAGCAAAGTGCTTTAGGATAGTACTTTAGTTGAAACATGTAAGTACGCTACTTGTTTTAGTACTTCAAGTTGTAGTGCTAGTGTTTTCGCCAATGCTTTCAAGTTAATGTAAATCGGGCCTTTGACAAAATCTTGATACAAGAAAATGTAACGTTTACGTCATAAATCTAAAATCAAAACGTCAAAATGATCCAAAATAACACAGAAGTGGGTCAACGCATTTCACTATTACATGTTCCTATTAGATACACCATGCTTTTGTTATAATTTTTACTTAAAATGTCTTAAAGTAGATCGAAATTTAGTCAATAGCCCCACAAAATCAGTGAATAGAGCTATGTAACCTGATGATAATGATCTCGAAAACAAATGGGACGAAAACGCGAGAACAAAATCGAGTTCAGCACTAAATGACTTTTTAAACGGCAGTTTTGACAAACACAGTAATGCGCTAACTGTTCGTTTGCGGACAATTAACTGTTGGTGCCAACCGCCAGAGAAAGCAAACTCGACTAAGATTTATAGTCTTAAAAGATTTGGTTGTAAGTTAACTTGGACTGTAAAACGGTTTAAAGTTTGTGTTATTACTTATTTGTCTTTGGTATCCACGAAGTATATAATACTTCTATTCTCAAATCGCGGAATTCTGACTGTAGCGGTCATTGACTACCTGTCAAAAAACTTGTCTTTTTCTATACAAACCGCGATCGACAATGAAGTGACAGATGTTTTTAGTCTGAGGGTGATATCGTATTTTGCATACACGATGTGAACACAGTATGAATAATATCACTTCAAACTCATAAATAGTTGGAGATTATCATATGGTATAGGATCCCCCTATAAAGCGACCTTCACCGAGCTGGTTAATAGATGAAATGTATTTTATATTTAATTACGTATGTCAATAAATTTACTGCAAGTGGGTTGCCTAAAAAATTTCAGTCCAGATTTTTTTTTTTTTTACATTTTTTGGTTTGGTTAATAGACAAATTCCATACCAATCGAAAGTATGAAGCCCGTAGAATATCCATTAAGCATTAACCAGACCGGTACTAGTATCGATTTACCTGTTTATACCTGCCTACCCAAGAGTTGTGACGGGAAAAAAATAGACAACCTAACTTTTGTATATTCTACAGGCTTCATACTTTCGATTGGTATGGAATTTGTCTATTAACCAAACCAAAAAAATGTAATTTATTTTTTTATTTTTTTTATTCTGGACTGAAATTTTTAGGCAACCCACTAGTAAAATATTTATTGACATACGTAGTTGAATATAAAATACTTTTCAGCCATTAACCAGCTCGGTGAAGGTCGTTCTATGGGGGGATCTTAGGCCAATACCACAGAATACCAATACGAAGAGGTAACCAAGACGTTTTCCGATGTAACTGTGATAGCCTGTTTCAATTTTATTCTTAAGTTAACAGAATGCAGTGCGAGTATTTTTTGCATAGCTCCTAGACCGCTGGTGCCACCTTAAGGCTGCCTTCACATTATGTCGCGGGTACCGCCGCAGCCGCGCGGCAGCCGCGCGACTTCCATACTAAAGCGAGTCGCGCGGCTGCGGCGCGACTCTGTTTAGTATGGAAGTCGCGCGGCCGTCGCGCGGCTGCGGCGGTACCCGCGACATAATGTGAAGGCAGTCTAAATTGTCCTGACTATGTCTCTACGATTAAAGTTATCCACTTTATTATCGCAAATACTCGTATACCGAATAGTCAAATCATAAATATCATTATCATGTATATTGCCCTTAATGATTAAACATTAGGTATAATGACTTTGCAACAACTTGTTTGAATTACATCTCGATTTTTCACAACCGACGTCGATCGTGGGCATAATAGACCAATACAGATCATAGGCTTCTTAATATCGTCACACCGGATGAAGTGACTATTCCCACGGAGCGTAGGTATTAGATAAAACCAGTAACCCTGTACTACAAGTTATCTGGCATCTCAGGAACTACTGGTCCGATTTGAAAAATTATTTCAGTGTTAGATAGCCCATTTATCGAGAAAGGCTATAGGCTATATTTTACCACGCTAAGACTAATAGGAGCGAATAAATAGCGGAAAATGTGGAAAAAACGGGGGAAATTATTTGAAAGGGCTTATCTCACGAACTACTGGAGCAATTTTTCTGTTATTTGGCACAGATAAGAAGTAGACCACGCGAAGGATCATAGGCTATTTTTTGTGGACTAATTTGTCTGTGAAATATCTAATTTACGCGGGCGAAGCCGCGCGGAACGTCTAGTCACTTATAGTTTTGTTACACTTTGTATAGGAACTATGCACTTACGATTTTCACTGAAGTCATCCACTAAAATGATTTCCTTGATAAGGTGTTCTGGACTGCGGTTGAGGACACTGCAAAAAAGAATTACAAAATTATAACAAAACGTATTTTTTTTTTTCAAAATTCAAATCAAAACAATAAAAATATATAGTCAAACATGGAACCTGCACCCTTTTCGAAAACGGTTAAAAAGGAAGAAACGTAAGTTTTTTTTGAAAAGAATCGAGGTACACCACTCGATTCTTTGCAAAATTCGAAACCAACTTACTAGTTAATATTTTAAATACGTTTCTTTGACATTTCGAGGTTTGATAGGAAACGAAACCGGATCGAACAAGGAATGAAGCTGATTTTTGCATTAAAATAGTAGAATTTTAAATTAAACAAAAAACAAAGTGAAGTGAAAAATTTCACCTTGATTCTATTAAGTATGTGCAAAAAGTTATGAAACAATATAGTCATGGGAACACACGAACAATTAAAAGGCGAAACTCTTTCTTTCCATTGTGTTAACTAGAAACTTAGTTCTGAGACAAAATTCACATAGTACAATATATCTTTTTGTTAAAGTATTGTTATCTTTCTCTAATATATAAAAATCTCGTGTCACAGTGTTTGTGCGCGAACTCCTCCAAAACGGCTCAACCGATTTTAATGAAATTTTGTATGTACATTCGTTAGGCCTGGGAATAGGTTTTTATCTACTTTTTATATTGATACTAGAAATAATTTATATGGCAAAACAACGTTTGCCGGGTCAGCTAGTATTAATCTATGTACATGCAGAGCGGATAATAACTTATAATAGGGTATGCGACATTCCCAGACCAGTAAGGAATATTCTGTGGTCCAAAATTTCATACAAAACAAGAGCACCTATGTAGAGGCCTTAAAACTTTACATTCATAATTGAATGTTAAGTTTTGTCTTTAGGGTTGACCCACACGTACCACAACCACACTACACCGTCGCGACAAAATGTGGTCGTCTGTATCAAACACGCGGTTGACAACGAGATCAAAATATGGTACCTGTGGAACAGCCCTTGGCCCTAGGCTTGGACCATAGTTTGCATGCAATAAATAGTAATAATATAATTATTCACATTATAATATTTTCGATATGCGATCGGGATGCGTGTGTCCTTCTGTCTGTAAACTCTTTACGCATAAACCACTGAACTGAATTTAACGAAATTTGATAATATGGTCATACTTTGAGTCGCACAAAAGAAATAAAATCTAGAAAAATCAAAAAAATTAACTACGGAACCCTATGAACAAAAGTACCAGACAATCAGAAGCCATAGGAGGTTACCTGACGATGGTCCGTAGGAGAGTGGAGCGGGCTTCGTTGTGGAATGTGATGATCACGCTCGTCTGAGGTAGGTCCTCGTCGTATTTCTTCAGCCGGCACCTTGAGAATAAAATGGGTAGAGATTAGAAATACGACACGTTTAATACTAAAATATCCTAATTACTTCTCTTAAGTACAAAGATGTATGTTCAGCTACCTTATTTTTTTATCCGTAATCCGTAGTTTGAAAAAACAAAATTTAAAAAGTTTATAATATGTCATACTTTTAACATTTGAACTTTTTAAATCGTGTTTGTAAGTTGTATCGTTAATATAATGAAGTTATAAAAATAGTTTTTTGAAAAAAAAAAAATTACCAGGTCCACATGAAAAGTAATACTATAATCAGCCTAGTAGGTAACCCCATATTTTACAATGCTCACATTGTCAGGAATACAAATAACCTTTGTATATGCGTATAATAATAAAGTAGAATCTATTGAAAATGAGTGTTACTATAATTTAACGTCATGAACAGTTAACTGAGGTAAGTGAGTGTCACTCAAAACCCTTATTAGTTCCGTCAGTTTTCGAATATAACCTCAACTTTGCGGTAGCCATTTCAATGGCGGGCAATTTGTTCGAAATTCAAATAAGATTCAAATGATCTCTATAATGAAATTAATATGTAGGTTGTAGCAAAAATAACTTGTTAAATTTGTATTAATTAATTGATGTCTGGGCAATTCCATATGTGATTGACTCTACATTTGATACACTTTGCGTTTTATTTTGTCCTATATTATGGTTAGTATTATGTTGTTAATATTAATTTTAACAGGGCTTTGTAGCAGTTTAAACAAATCAGACGTCTTAAAAAATTATAATTTTTCTTAAGTTTGCGATTTTAATGGGCGTACTAAAGTAAAAGATTAAAATAACAGTATCTAGTAATTAAAATATTATTGACAACTTAAAATTATTAATTATTTAATTTCAAAAGAAACGGAACGTCAAGTCAGAAAAACTGGTACATGAAGAAGCCAATCAACTCAGGGTCTGCCAAAGAGCAATGGAGAGCATACTGCGCTGTTGGAAGTGAGTCTTCTCGACAAAATAAAAAAATCCATACTGCACTTACAAACAAGAATCACAGACGTTGAAGTCAAGACGGCCAACTTAAAGTGGCATTGGGCTGGTCACGTTATCTATGCATCTAGGCTGGATATCGACAGAGTGGGTTATTCAGGCCTAGGAAAAGATAGCGCGATGCTCTGGAGGCATTTTTTCCTCCGAAGGCAGATCACTGTAACCCAGACGACACGACAACCCTTGTACCCTACGGAGTCACAATAGATCCTCTATTGTGACTCCTTCGTTTAGGGTACCGTCCCCAACCCAGTGCTGCGCATACATCGAACAATGTGGTTGGGATTGGTGCTACGAATTTCCTCTTTAGGAGAGTAGGAGAATTTCTGAGAGTAGAAGGTGAGTCTATTAACACCTACACTGTAAAGGTGCTTGTTAAGCTTACAGTGTTCAGTTAGGCTCCTGGTAAGGATTCTTATTTAGTTCCTAACTTCCTACCCATGGCGAGTAATAATTTTGTAATTTTTTTATTGAAGCCAGAAATTAGTGCCTTAGAATGTTCAAGGCCTGGGGTCTTAGACCATTGCTTTTTGCTTAGTTTGCGTCCCCTTTTCTTGAGCACTTCCTTTGTAGTTCTGGGAAATATTCCACAGACCGCTTCTGGGACGTATATGAGTCTCTCACCCTCGAGCCTGGCTAGCTCGGCTAATTAAAAAATTAAAAATTAAAAAATATCTTTATTTTTTAAAATAAGATTAAAAATGTAAATAAATGTATAATTCTATTTACAACCACCAAATAACTACACAATGGAATGTTGGACATTCGAAGTACTGACTTAGGCATCCATTATACGCGCATGCAAGCGTCAGTCAATTCCGTCAGTCATGAATTAGGTATGTTTGACTGATGGTGACTGATGGACTGACGAATGGTATTAGACGGTCCCTCAATTCTCTTCAGTTTTATGTCAGTCAAAGCCAAAATTTTCAAAGCTATACGTTTCTTATTTTTTTTCCAAATTTTTCAGATGTGACAAAACTCACTCAAAATTCATGATTGATGGTTGCATGACAAAAAACCAAAATATCCAGATAACGGTCAATTAATTTCATGCAACCATCAGTCACTGCATTACACGACATGTTATGCATCAGTCAGAGCCATGACTGTGGTAAAACTGACAGCAAAACCTACCGTGTAATGGATGCCTGAAGTACGTATTGACTACGCGTGATAGTGCCTTTAAATAAATGTCAATTTGTACGTCAGATATTACACGATACATCTAAATTAATTTTTATATTACGTAACAGCCTTTTTTTCAGATTTTATCTACTATTCGAAAAAACCGAAAATCTAGATTTTCAAAAATAAAAATCCGGATTTTGTCGTAGCTCCAAAAAATCCGGATTATCTGGATTTTTCGGATTTCGAAGTATCCGGATTCCAATCCCTACCCACACCGATTTCGGTGACGGTGGCTGGTTTCATTGAAACCAGGTCAGCTATGCAGGAGTTATTTTATAGTGTCCAAGTGTGTGCGCAGTACACAAGACCGAGAAGCGTAGCAGACGCGGCGCGCGGGACGCCCCGGCCGCGCACCGTTACTAAGGCGCTCCCCACCTCACCCCCTCAAAAGTGGCGTGGTGCTGAACTCACAGCGCCACACATTAGTCTTTACATAAAGCCTTATAAATATCTATAAAGAGTGAAATTATTATTTTTTACCAAAAATTAAAACCGACTTCCAAGCGAGAACAATAACATTACTTATTCTTAAATGAACTAAAAAGTATAAAATAATTCTTACTCTTTAGTAGTGCCTCTTTCAGAATTTGCCATAACCTCAACTATTTCTGTAAGTATACAATCTTCATAATTTTAAAGTCGGTACCAGTCCCAAAAATTAAAAATATTTTGTTATATAATTTACGATTTGAGCTGGTACCGACTTCAAAATAATGAAGATTGTATAATTATAAAAATAGTTGAGGTTAAGGCAAATTCTGAAAGAGGAACTACTAAAGAGTAAGAATTATTTAATACATTTTGTTCATTTAAGAATAAGTAATGTTTAATTGTTCTCACTTGGAAGTCGGTTTTATTTTTTTGGTAAAAATAATTATATCTTAGTTACTTGGGATATTTGTAGGAATCTCGTCTTTTGCTGCCAGACATTTGTGACAATTGCTTCCCACTGTCAGACATCCCTAAATTTTAGATTTTATTTGACTTTGACCTGCCAGACCACCTGGCAGGTTCTTCAAATAATTATTTAGCTTTCTGCTTCTCTCTCTGCTTCTAAAGCTATTTTCACCATCTATGAGAAAAAAACGGGCGCGTCCGACTCTACAATATGACTGACACTACAAAAGAGTTTACGCATTATAAAAAATATGACAAATTTTTAACGCGGGCATCTGCATATTTTGAATAACGCTGTCACGTAGGAAAAATAACTAATTTTTATGTTATAAAAGTAATTTCTACTGGAGTTATAGAGAAAAATAATGTTTATTATGTGACTGACACTACAACTCGACACTGTGATCTTACAAGCCTAATCCTACTAATCCTACTAATATTATAAAGGCGAAAGTTTGGATGTATGGATGTGTGTATAGATGTATGGATGATTGTTACTCCTTCACGCAAAAACTACTGAACGGATTTTAATGAAAATTTTCAAAAATATAGCTTATACATCAGAATCACACATAGCCCATAGGCTACAATTCTAACCGCCTTTCAAAATGGAAGAGGTGTTATGTTCGTTTTTTTATGTTCAACCGTTCAATATTGTGAACCGATTTTCAAAATTTTTCTTTTGGTGTATAGGTTATCATCCCAATTTGGTACCATAGTAATAAAAGTGGTGACCTGATGAAGGGATCCATAAATAATAGAGGGAACTCCTTAAAATTTATATGGAAACATGCGGTGACTTCGGTTTCGTGAGCAGTATTCTAAGCATATGCTACCAACAAGTAATATTTTGCACCAAGGTATACCATGGTTCAGAAGGTGTTGAGAGAACTACTGACTCTTTATAGATATAAGTTTGGGAGTTTCGACGTTGTTTTAAGAACGGAAAGCATATGCTACTATGCAAATTACATTCATCAATCAAACCATTATAGAACCATGTATCGTCCCGTTTTCACCCTATTATTGGTACTTTTCATAGTCTTTTATTAAAATAATTATATCACTTAAACCGCGGGTAACACCGCGGGGCACAGCTAGTATATCACAATAAAATTAAATTTTACTTGAATTTCGAGGTTTCGGGTTAAATCAGACCACAGCGCGACGCGTAGATGCATAATATTTTCTAAATTTGTACTAAATTGACAGATTTCAATTGCGTGAGACGTCTTGCAAATCTGTCAAATCCATACAAATTTAGAAGTGCATCTACGCGTCGCGTTGCGGTCTGAATTGACCAGTCAATTGAACAGTCAGTGTGTAACAAGTATAACAATAATTTAAAACACTTAACGTGAAAACTGAATCAGAAGACTATCACACAAAACCACACAACCGAGCTCAAGGTCCGTCAGGATAGCATAGTCACTTTAGCAGAATTAAAAAAAAATATTACCTGAATTTGTCGCTAATTAGTTGCTAATAAGTTGCCAAAATCTCGATTTTGTTGCTCAAGCCGTTTACGAAATATCGTAAATTATGCTACCTTGATATCATGGTAGCAGGGTAAACATAGGCACTTTAGCAGAATTAAAAAAAAACATTACCTGAATTTGTAGCTAAATAGTTGCTAATTAGTGCCAAAATCTTGATTTTGTTGCTCAAGCCGTTTACGAAATATCGTAAATTATGCTACCTTGATATCAAGATAGCAGGGTAACTTATTTATTTGCCTGTTTTCAGCTTAATTATGGGTGTAGATTTTGTTTCTAATTTGTTGCTGTATGTTAAGAGTATCGGAAATAAAAAATATATTTTTTTTAAATTTTCACGCCCATGCTGCCTTGATACTGGTTTTGCGAGGAACCAAGAGCTGTCTGATTTTGTTGCTGACCAGAACAGTACTCGGGCACTGTTGTAGAACCAGCAACAAAATAGATTGAACCGCCCAGCTGGTTTATTTTTTTATCTTCTTTGCTTAACCAACACCAACACCTGGGCGGTTCAATCTATTTCGTTGTTGGATCTATAACAGTGTCCGAGTACTGTTCTGGTCAGCAACAAAATCAGACAACTCTTGGTTCCTCGCAAAACCAATATCAAGATAGCATAAGCTAAGAAGATAAAAAAAAAACCACCTGGGCGGTTCAATCTATTTTGTTGCTGGTTCTACAACAGTGCCCGAGTACTGTTCTGATCAGCAACAAAATCAGACAGCTCTTGGTTCCTCGCAAAACCAGTATCAAGATAGCATAAGCAAAGAAGATAAAAAAAAAAACACCTGGGCGGTTCAATATATTTTGTTGCTGGTTCTACAACAGTGCCCGAGTACTGTTCTGGTCAGCAACAAAATCAGACAACTCTTGGTTCCTCGCAAAACCAGTATCAAGATAGCATAAGCAAAGAAGAAAAAAAAAACCACCTGGGCAGTTCAATCTATTTTGTTGCTGGTTCTACAACAGTGCCCGAGTAATGTTCTGGTCAGCAACAAAATCAGACAACTCTTGGTTCCTCGCAAAACCAGTATCAAGATAGCATAAGCGAAGAAGATAAAAAATAATCCACCTGGGCAGTTCAATCTATTTTGTTGCTGGATCTACAACAGTGCCCGAGTACTGTTCTGGTCAGCAACAAAATCAGACAACTCTTGGTTTCTCGCAAAACCAGTATCAAGATAGCATAAGCAAAGAAGATTAAAAAAAAACACCTGGGCGGTTCAATCTATTTCGTTGTTGGATCTATAACAGTGTCCGAGTACTGTTCTGGTCAGCAACAAAATCAGACAACTCTTGGTTCCTCAAAAAACCAGTATCAAGATAGCATAAGCAAAGAAGATAAAAAAATAAACCAGCTGGGCGGTTCAATCTATTTTGTTGCTGGTTCTACAACAGTGCCCGAGTACTGTTCTGGTCAGCAACAAAATCAGACAACTCTTGGTTCCTCGCAAAACCAGTATCAAGATAGCATAACAAAAGAAGATAAAAAAAAAAACCACCTGGGCGGTTCAATCTATTTTGTTGCTGGTTCTACAACAGTGCCCGAGTAATGTTCAGGTCAGCAACAAAATCAGACAACTCTTGGTTTCTCGCAAAACCAGTATCCAGATAGCAAAAGCTAAGAAGATAAAAAAAAAAAACACCTGGGCGGTTCAATCTATTTTGTTGCTGGTTCTACAACAGTGCCCGAGTACTGTTCTGGTCAGCAACAAAATCAGACAACTCTTGGTTCCTCGCAAAACCAGTATCAAGATAGCATAAGCTAAGAAGATAAAAAAAAAAAAAAAACACCTGGGCGGTTCAATCTATTTTGTTGCTGGTTCTACAATAGTGCCCGAGTACTGTTCTGATCAGCAACAAAATCAGACAGCTCTTGGTTCCTCGCAAAACCAGTATCGAGGCAGCTGGGCGTGAAAATTAAAAAAAAAAAAAATATTTTTTAATTCCGATACTCTTAACATACAGCAACAAATTAGAAACAAAATCTACACGCATAATTAAGCTGAAAACAGGCAAATAAATAAGTTACCCTGGTATCTTGATATCAAGGAAGGTAGCATAATTTACGATATTTCGTAAACGGCTTGAGCAACAAAATCAAGATTTTGGCACTAATTAGCTACTATTTAGCTACAAATCAGGTAATGTTTTTTTTTAATTCTGCTAAAGTGCCTATGTTTACCCTGCTACCTTGATATCAAGGTAGCATAATTTACGATATTTCGTAAACGGCTTGAGCAACAAAATCGAGATTTTGGCAACTAATTAGCAACTAATTAGCTACAAATTCAGGTAATATATTTTTTTAATTCTGCTAAAGTGACTATGCTACCCTGACGGACCTCCGAGCTCACGACATCATCTCGTAAATGGCAGCTTTGCTAGAAAAGTAATACTTAAAAATTGTTGCTACTATAAAACCTTAAGAGTAAGTAGTAAACATAATGTTGTCACTATACTTAAGTATTTTTTATACCAAAATCAGGTATTTTTTTTCAGGAATTATCCATCTTATTAGGAAAATAATAATTCAATGATTCTGAAGAAAATAAAGACTAAAGTGCGGAAATAACTACTTACTATAATATCAAAAAAATACTAATATACTCAATATGAGTATTAATATTATACTTGTCTGTTTATGTACGGGCTACGGCTAATCAAGCAGTTGATAGTATAATCTTTACTGTAGTTCTAGCTAATTATTTTCAGGCGTTATCTTAAGCGAGACTCTATGAGGCACATTGATGCAATCTACGCTCAATTAGGTCAAACGTCACACTACAGTCCATTCAGAGTTCAGGTCGAAGCGTCTATGGTGATCTTTATGACGTTAGCATAAAGGCGAAACAAAAGAAAACTGAACTGTGCCCTGTGGTACCACAGTATATTATTTCATAAACTAGATGACCCGGTGAACTTTTCAGTAATATGTGGCAGTACCATGGCAGTAGGTACTTGATTACACCTACCGAGTAGAGTTTCGAGACAGTGGCGACTGTCTCGCCTACTCGGTAGGTGTGATCAGGCATAGTAGTTACATGGCATTTATCGTATCAGCCGGCCTAGCATGCGCACAACGAGAAAATTTTGTCTACATGTTTTCTCGATGTTTGATGATTTGTCTTTTCATCTCTATTGACCCTAACATGACATACTTTTTTAGGGTTCCGTACCCAAAGGGTAAAAACGGGACCCTATTACTGAGACTTCGATGTCTGTCCATCTGTCTGTCTGTCTCCAGACAGACAGACAGACGGACAGACATCGAAGTCTCAAGTAATAAAGTTATACAGGCAGACTGTATCTCAAGAACCGCTATAGCTAGACTTCTGAAATTTTCACAGATTGTGTATATCTGTTGCCGCTATATAAACAAATACTAAAAATAAAATAAAATAAATATTTAAGGGGGGCTCCCATACAAGGAGCGTGATTTTTTTGGCCTTTTTTGCTCGTAATCAATAATGGTAACAGCTAGGCACTTGAAATTTTCACAAAATCCTTAATTATATTTGTACTTTAATAATTAACTAGAGATCGCCCAATGGTCGAAATTCGACCTCAAATAAAAAATAAATTATAAGTTTAAAATTTCAACGCTTTTCTATTGATATTCTATTGTCAAAATGTTGACTTAATTATTTTTTAGACATAATTCTTGCGACAGTCTCAGATTAATAAAGTCAAATGATGACAGACTGGCCGTGTAATAATTGTCTAACAGTATTTAAGATTCAATAAATAAAAAAAAAAACAAAATCTATCTTCAATTTGACAACAGACTTCAACCATAAATAAAAGAGTACAATTCGTCAAGGCTTGTCAATCAAAATCTACTAGTGTGTGTATTGTAGTGTGTGTAATGTTTTATTTGTTGAAAAAATGTATGATAAAAGCATAATTTCAAAATAATATTAGCTCGATGCACTCCTTCACCATATAAACTACAACTGTGCGAAATTTCATGCTCCTAAGTTTCCGCATTTTACGTAAAAAGGGTTCCAAATTTTTCGCTCGCATATTAATATATAGATAATAAAATTAAAATAAAGTTAATATTAAAGGGGGGCTCCCATACAAAGAACACAATTTTTTTGTCTACTTTCGCTCTTTACCGGTACGGAACCCTTCGTGCGCGAGTCCGACTCGCACTTGGCTGATTATTTCTCATGTCTGTCGTCAAAATTAGAGATAATTGGTGTTTTTTTTTTAATCTGTGCTATTTTTGTCTACGAACCCTAACATGACAACACATTTTTATCGAGTTTTGTTGAGATTTTGACATAACGAGAAGAGTAGCATGTCGTCTACGGTTTGGAAGGTAAAGAAACACGCTTGCAATGTCTGTCCCTTATTTTAATAAAAATGTAGGTATTTCAAATGGCATCATCGACATATTATCTTATCGAGTAAGGTAGTCTACGAACAAGAAATTTATGTCTCGACGTACGCATGTTAGGGAAAAAAGAGATGTATAAATATATATATATATATATATATATATATATATATATATATATATATATATATATATATATATATATATATATATATATATATATATATATATATATATATATATATATATATATATATATATATATATATATATATATATATATATATATATATATATAATATCGATATCGACGATATAACTACGCTCGAGAGTGAGATAACTCGTTGTACGCATGCTAGGCCGGCAGGTATCGCTCGGTTACTCGGCAGATTGTCCGAAGCGGTTGAACTTATTCCTGACGTAGGGTAGGGATCCCCCCCCCCCCCCCCCCCCAGCCACGTAGCCGGCCTTGTCGAAGTACGACCTCCCCGTGCTGACGCCGAAGATGTCTTTGGGCGAGGCCAGGCTGCTCTCGGCCTCCTCCACTCTCTCGCCACTCCACTCGGTAGCTGTAATCAGGCATAGTACTCACATGGCATTTCTCGTATCAGGTATCGCTCGGTTGCTCGGCAAATTGTCCGAAGCGGCCTGGTTGAACCTATTCCTGACGTAGGGATCATTGTCCTTGGCCCCCCCAGCCACGTAGCCGGCCTCGTCAAAGTACGACCTGCCCGTGCTGACTCCGAAGATGTCCTCGGGCGAGGCCGGGCTGCTCTCCGCCTCTTCCACATCGGAATGTGCTTTTATGAGGCGGAGGGCTATGTTTTCTTCCTGTAACAAAAAGGTTGAGTTATCACTCTATCGACATTAGAATTATTAATTTAAAGAACTGTTTTTTTATCAATCGCTCGTTTACTTGAGGAATGAATTTGAGACTGCCATTTTTGGCATACGTATAAAATCAAACTGTGAAGTACTATTTCCTTCGTTCAGGTTATAAGGTAATTTGATGGTAATATCTGATTGTTGAAAATTTTGTCCTAATAAGCTCGATTAGCTGTGGTATACAGCTAATCGAGTACCAAAAAATATAAAATAGTTTTAGTTGGAAATAAATAAAAAATCGGCCAAGTGCGAGTCGGACTCGCGCACGAATGGTTCCGTACCATTATAGAGTAAAATTAGGCCAAAAATTGTGTTTTTTGTATGGGAACCCCCTCAAATTTTTATTTTATTTTAATATTATTATTAAATATTAAAGTATACATATTATAACTAAGGATTTTATGAAAAATTCAAGTACCTGCCTGTTGCCATTATTGATATAGAGCAAAAAAGGCCTAAAAAATCACGTTTGTTGTATGGGAGCCCCCCTTAAATATTAATTTTATTTTGTTTTTACTTTTTTAGTATTTTTTGTTATAGCGGCAACAGATATACACAATATATATGAAAATTTCAACTCTCTAGCTATTACCGTTCTTGAGTTACAGCCTGGAGACAGACAGACGGACAGACAACGAAGTCTTAGGCCGGTATAAATAGTCAATACTCAAGATGCATCTCGGTCTCAAGACGCGGTTCGGCTCTATGATTGGTCCAAATTTTGACAGCCAACCAATCACAGAGCCTGAACCGTGTCTTGAGACCGAGATGCATCTTGAGTACTGACTATTTATAGGTACCGGCATTAGTAATAGGGTCCCGTTTTTACGCTTTGGGTACGGAACCCTAAAATTATGTCACCATATAAAATCCTACCAGTAAATGCAAGAGACGTTTTTATTCTTAGATTTTCATTGCACTTTTACGCTTTCTTTCACCACTTTTAAAACAAAACGTATAATAATTTTTAATGTAATATTTCAAAATATATATAATACTGCCGGATGGGTCTTCTTTAAAATTGGTTTTAGAATGTATTATTGGTGATATTTAATAGCAGTGATTAAATTTAATTTGAGCACTATTAACCCAATTCCGATACTCAGTATTACATAGGTGCAATTTAAATATTACTAACACAATATTACATAAACTCTAATACAATATGACTTCATATTTAAATATAAAAATTTAATCATTTTTGTCATGTTTTGAAGTTTTTTATTTCATTTGAAATTATTTCGTTAAGTACTAAAATTATTTCTTAACTCTATAGAAAAGTGTCAAGGGCAAAAGCATAGATTATACAGTAGTCTAAAAAGTGATTAAAAAATACAGGTGGCTCTTTGATATAAGATCTGTGCTCAAACTGGCAGACCTTGGAGACAGGGGCAGCGTTAAACTAATATTTTTCGCGTCTTCATTCTTAGCGATTTATACTTACTTGTTGTATAGTGGCGCTCCCATGCAACAAGTAAGCATAAATCGCTAAGAATGAAGTCGCTCATATAATTGTGATCGAACTTAACTAAAGGTAAGTTCGTTTGATCTTCAATTTTATTAGGTCCATAATTAAGTGCCACTTAGAGATAATTACTGCGATCAACGTTGTTCATTTAAAATTAGTTTGACGGCCATTCCGAAGTCAATTATGAAGTTTAATTATTATAACATTTAGTTTTAGGTTTTAATTATTATTGTATTATGTATACTTATTATATAGGTTAATTAATTAGGTTATTATCTTGTCTATTTGACCTGGTCAAGGTCCAGTAATGAAAAACGGAGAAATAAAAAAAAAAAAAAACTCTTTTTTATGCTGCAGCTGAACAGATTTTGATATAATCGTCGGGTATGTCGAGATACTTTTTTGTTCCGGGTAACGTCATAGACATATTTTTATCTGCATAGAAATACATATTATGTAGGTAAGGTTCTCGAAGTTGCCAGCAACATCTAGTTTCAACCAAAGTTGTGAATATTTATTTATATTGCTATGCTGCGTAGCCCTCTCGTGTTTACTTTAGTATCACATAAACTAGTATTCAAAAGGCAATGATTTAGTATGCAGGATTAGTAATGCATAAATCGTTGCTACTTACATTACGTAAGAAGCGAAAGTCGATATAAACCACATGTAAATTGCTAGTGCCAGTATTATAGTGGTACCATGTGATTTGCTGATGACCAACGCGTCGTCGCAATGGTTTTGAATTCTGTCGTGTTTCTATATTTTGTTGATATTGAGATCAGAATTAATTGAGATGAGCACGTGTGTAAAGGACAATAACCTACTAATAGAAATTAAATTTTACTTTCGAAAGCTCAACTGAAGGCGAAATTATATCTGTGTTCCGATTTACCCCCTCCTAAGTATAGTATACCTGTATCATACGGATGGTAACCACTAATTAGTTATATATGTAAAATGTATTAGAACAATAACATAAAACAATCACATACCTAGTGATGAGTAATGACGCACATTTTCGGGGCTCATAGTGCTCATACACTAATTAATTCAAACATAGTTATTAAGTCAAAACTTGGCACATTAAAAGTAACATGTTCAGAACTGTATCCGTCTGGTTTGGGCTCTGGACATGGCGATAAAACTGTAGTCGCGATATAATCTAGCTCAGAACGCCTGTTAAACACGCCGAGTGACCTCAGACGAGTACACTCACATAAAGTGTACGCTGGATATTTAACTCCTAATAAAGTTACATTTACACTACATAAGTGTATAATATAATAATATTATTATATTATGTACTATCAGAGAAGTTGATTTATGGGCAGATGGCGGACCTACGTATTTTGGTCGCGTTTTGACAAACTCAGCCGACAGATGACGACTTACATTAAGTTGACATAATAATATATACAACTAAATGACGTAGGTCCGCCAACTACCTATGAATCAATTTCTTCGATTGTACATCTATAGTTTTACATTATGCAAATTAAACTATGAATGCATGCGATATAATGTAGCTCCGAATGCTTGTTGAACACGTAACATGTCTTGAGACTTGACCTCAGGAATACACCAAGTGACCTCAGACGAGTACACTCAGAACAAGTATATACTGCTTTACTCATAATAAAGTTACATTATACTAGGGTACCTATATGTAACACTCATATTTGCGTCTTGACCTCAGGAACTGACCTCACACAAGTACACTTATAAATTTAAGTATACACTGCATAAATGCAGATAAAATAACACTAAAACATTAAGGTGAGATTTCTTTTACTCCATACTGCTTCGTTTTGGAGTACGGTATATTTCCATTTAATTATATCCAAACTTAGACTTAAAGGCTTACTTGGCTTGAACTATTCTCATTAAGAAGAAAATTGACAGGTTAGTACTAGGTTAGTAATTATAAATATTCTATTTTCAAATTCATCAGTTTTTGCTTCCAGAAGAATCTATAAAGTCTATTCCTTTCTGTGTCTCTTCAGATAAAATGAGATGAAGTAGGAATAGGGGCTAGATTAGCTAATTTAAATTTTGATAAGTACTCAAACAGAAAGAAAATCATAACATAATTTTAAAAACGATTTTTAATCAAACGTTTCTTTTAGAATATTATTCTAAGAGAAACGTTTGATTAATTAAAAAACCCCCGCCAAACAACTTTAAAAAGCAATGAAATAATATTTACTGACTTTAAGTTTAAATAATTCCTAAGTGTAAAGTAATATTTTAAAGTCCATAATTGTTGTCACGGTGTGTCGGGGGACCGCCAAGTTAACTACGACAACAGCGACTTTTGCATTTTGTATCGCTGATTGTCTCGATTCAGTTCGCTGTGAACTGACCTTTAAACTATAATGTTATGTGAAATCAAACATCTACATTAGCGGTCCCCCGACACACCTTGACAACAATTATGGACTAAAATATTACTTTACACTTAGGAATTATTTAAACTTAAAGTCAGTAAATATTATTTCATTGCTTTTTAAAGTTGTTTGGCGGGGGTTTTTTAAATTTCTTAATTTAATTTTATTTTATGCTTTTTAAAATTGTGTTGGTTATAGTGCAGAATTGTTCCTATCAACAGGATCACATCCCAATGAATACGATCTATAAATATCCTCTTGGATGAGGCCGTCAATATGAGCCCAAACATGAAACCTCCACCCTTGGTTCATACGGAGCTCGGCTCCTATACAATCCAGGTGATGCTGCAGCAGCAGCATGCAAATATTTACTGCTTATCTACGTCTTATTGGTTGTCGCAATTAAAATGAGCCCAAACACGAAACCTCTGCTCTAAGTTGGTGAGGAGTTGGGTATCCTATTGATTACCAGGTGATGCTGCAGCACCAGGGTGAACTTTCCATTAATATGTATATATTCATAAGTGTCACGAACCAGAATGCAAAATATAAAACCCATCAAACGACTGCAAGTTGCTAATCGGCTTATCACGAACCAGATAAACCGTGATATTTCAGCAATGAGCAGGCTGATGATGATGAACTATAGCTAAGAACACTCTAGATCATGTCAGCTTTCAAACAAAAAAAAACTAGATCAAAATCGGTCCACCCGTTTGGATGCTACGATGCCACAGACAGACAGACAGACAGACAGACAGACAGACAGACAGACAGACAGACAGACAGACAGACAGACAGACCGACAGACAGACACGTCAAACTTATAACACCCCTCTTTTTGGTCGGGGGTTAAAAATTGTTTAAAGAGAGGTGTTTATTTGTTTAAAACTCATTTATCATTATTGTGTATACAAAATATGTCAAAGCATTTAAAAACTCATCACATAACCACATGTGTCTTCTATTCGATATTATTTATTCTACATTAGATATTTTAGGTGTGGGCGTTGTTGCCACAATCGTTTAACAGTATTAGGTTTACATTGCTAATGTAAGAATTCAGCTTTACACTTCACCGGCCTGAGTGGTTCTGTATATTATAAATAATAACACATTATGTCATAGTAAAACATATACAACACATCTACAAGTCGGTTTCTTAAGCTATTGCATAGCTTTTTATATTTTACTAGCTGTGCCCCGCGGTGTTACCCGCGGTTTAGGTGATATATAATAAAAGACTATGAAAAGTAAGTACCAATAATAGGGTCAAAACGGGACGATACATGGCTCTATAATGGTTTATGGTAGTGATGATGATGATGATGAATGTAATTTGCATAGTAGCATATTTTGCTTTCCGTTCTTAAAACAACGTCGAAACTCCCAAACTTGTATCTATAAAGAGTCAGGAGTTCTCTCAGCACCTTCCGAACCTTGGTGCCTTGGTGCAAAATCTTGCTTGTTGGTAGCATATGCTTAGAATACTGCTCACGAAACCGAAGTCACCACATGTTTCCATATAAATTTTGAGGAGTTCCCTCGATTTCTTATGGATCCCTTCATCAGGTCAACACTTTTATGAATATGGTACTACATTGGGATGATAACCTATACACCAAAAGAAAAATTTTGAAAATCGGTTCACAGACGGCGGAGTAATCGTTGAACATAAAAAAACGAACATAACACCTCCTCCATTTTGAAAGTCGGTTAAAATTGTAGCCTATGTGTTATTCTGTAGTATAAGCTATATTATTATAAAGTTTCATTAAAATCCGTTCAGTAGTTTTTGCGTGAAAGAGTAACAAACATCCATACATCCATACATACATCCAAACTTTCGCCTTTATAATATTAGTAGGATAGCGCGGCGAGCGAATCAAGAAATTCCGTAACGAAATAAACCTAACACCCCCAATCCGACCGGCACAGCGGTGCGGCAACTCCGGACTTCGGCACGGTGTTTGTGTGCGTGCGACTAGTCGTATGTGAATTATTATAATTGCATAATTGGTAAAAAATGCTATGCAATAGCTTTACCGCGGCAGTCCCCGAGTGCCACACGTATTTTATTTATTTTCTTTATTGATAATATTATGATTAAGGTTGGTTACTTCCAATAGTGTTATATTGCAAGAAAAAGAACTGAGTTATGGTTATTACAAGTTATTGCAATCTTTGTCCTCATACTTAAAAAGAACTCTACTTCTAATAATAATTAACCTACTTATGTACCAATGCCCATACCAAATGTTACCAGGTTTAATAAAGTGTTATTTATGTCATAAATAACATAATCGACAAAACCTTATACTAATAGATATAATTTTAAAGTGTGAAACCACCTGCTATGGCGTAAAATTTTTAGGTTGTAAAAAAAAATTAGCGTGCGAAACGAGCAAATTTTTGCACACTTTGCCCACTTTTTTATCACCAGCTTTTAAGGCGGGCTGAAACCCCATTTTGTTATTTCTTGATACCCGATTTACCTAGTTCCAATATAATAACGAAACGTAAAAAAATATGAGATATAGAGCACAATATTTAAAAGGGTTTAAATCAAAAACATTTTAATAAAAATTTTATACGTGGGAGAGCCATGCTTCGGCACGAAAGGGCCGGCTCGACCGGAGAAATACCACGTTCTCACAGAAAACCGGCGTGAAACAGCGCTTGCGCTGTGTTTCGCCGAGTGAGTGAGTTTACCGGAGGCCCAATCCCCTACCCTATTCCCTTCCTTTCCCTCCCCTATTCCCTTCTCTTCCCATCCCTACCCTCCCCTATTACCCTATTCCCTCTTAAAAGGCCGGCAACGCACCTGCAGCTCTTCTGATGCTGCGAGTGTCCATGGGCGACGGAAGTTGCTTTCCATCAGGTGACCCGTTTGCTCGTTTGCCCCCTTATTTCATAAAAAAAATACTTTCGCTGTAATCAATTTACAAACTCACCTCCGACAAAACTCTTTGTCATCGAAATATAAGTATTAACAAGAATAACTTACATTTTATTTTAATAAATTGTCAATGAATCTTTTTTAAAAAGGTCTGAAACGAATAATCTTTTTTCTTAATATTTATTTCGAAAGATATAGCATTTAAAAAAAACACGAAAAATAAAATAGAGAAGATCCGCCCGTCGTAACTTACAATTTTATGCTAAGCTAAAATGAATCTTATTGCGATGCGTACACGCTTGGCATTCGCGTTCGCAAGGTTATCGTTTTGGAATTGAGGTAAGTGCTCGCCATAAGCATTATTATTAGGGGAAATTATTTTATAAATTGTGCCTTTTTAAATGAAATCTAAGGGTTCAGTATCTAATAATCTAATTGGTGCGGCAAATCAGTCGTGGGCGGAAAATGGATGTCCAGGGCGGCAAATCAGGCCCGCACCTAGGATGACAAAAACCCATATTACGCCACTGCTTTAATTATAATCTAGTGCTCTACCTCTGTATGTAATAATAGAACTATTACAAAGAACATTATCGTAATAGTAACGTTTGTCGAAATTGTGATTAAGATATTATGTTGCAGTAATATGCAAATTACAAAGTGCTACGGATGAGCGCAAATGATGTAAGGCGAAAGTATTGTCCTTCTTGTTCGAGATACGTATTATTTTGCATTAATTATAATAAGATCGTTATAAATATTGGTAAAAAATAATGTATCGGGGACCGTTAATTTTTCCAAGAAAACATTTCCCTTTAATTCAACAATATTTTATCCAAATGCATTTTCAGCTGTCTTCAGAGGATTAAGAGAAAGCCAAGCTATGTGGGAACCGTACATTTACCTACTCGTGATTGAAAGTTTCCCGGTGGGTGAGCCACAAGGGGTGTCATTACCAGTTATAGTTCGCTTTACGTCTGTCATTATCGATGTAAATAAACATACCTCAGTATGATAACAATTTTTGGCCAAGAAAATACTGTTCCGCATCCCGCGGGGGATGGAGCATGCTACCGCGGGTATGTGGGACTCGCTGCGTCTGAAGATGGTAGTGACTAGTGACGCAGTCTCTAACCACTAAAACTTGGCGATACTCCTCCACAACCATTGACGGAACCACGTGAGCCATTATCCATCCGCGACACCGTCGACTCTATGATAACGTCATGCATTAATCTAAAATAATGCGCTACTTGCACAAAACATTAAACCATATTTTTTAATTACACTTAGAACCCCCGCAGACTACAGACTTTTAGTCGGCCGATAGTTTGACCAAATTGGGGTTTCAGTACATTATTATCGGCCCATACAAATCGTTTAGTATGCGCACCTTTATACATCCTCGTACTGATTGAGCTTTCGATCAAACTATCGGCCGACTAAAAGTCTGCAGTCCGCGGGTGCTTTTATAATTGAATTAGGTTTTAATTTAACCTAGATTCAAACAATAAAATAGCATAGCGTCCAGCACAGAGCACTGCACATAGCGGCCTCGCGCGTGAGACTTGTCTATTGCCTTGAGCGAGTAAAAACCACAGCAGTGTTGACACGTTCCCAGCGAATATTATTTGCTTTCGACAGTTTATGGAGCAATCCATTATTATCTCTTAGAACGGAAGACAGAAATCTAGAATATTAAGGCCCTCATATACAGAGAGGTCGTTCGGATCCATTTGGACCTAACCGGCTTCGATTCCGAACGAATTCGATCAACCTTCTCGTTAAACACAGGTAGCATTTAGCAAGCTGAAGGTTTCAAGTTTCCAACTTATTTGAATTTTGATGTACTAGTTTCTTAGTGACAAATAACAGTAATATGATAACTCTACAACTCAAATACGATAAACCACCGAGGCACTAAGTTTAAAGTAAACCAATTAAGCTACTTGCGAATTGGGCTGAAGCTAACCCTGGGTAGAAAAGTTAAAAATTTCGTTACAATATTATTTTCAATTCCAATCCTTTGGATCCCTATCTCTATCTTCTTTTTCTAGTCTCAATATTATAAACCTTCCTTTCCGACGAAACATATATGGCACATAATAATAATTCTCGATCGTGGGAAAACGAGACACAATAGATATTCTATTGTGTCTCGGACGCCGGTGACCGTATGGGGCTTGATGAATTAAGTAATAAGTTTAATGGCAGCGATTTACTTGCTTCGCGTATCGTGTTACTATAATGTTGTGGAAAGCGCGATTTCCTGCCGCATAGCTCGCTCGTTTGAAGGCCCTTCGTTATACTTACACGTCATAGGTTATTATTGTACGAGTAAGGTGTATTAAGGAAATCCCGTTGGAACCGTACCGGTGCTCTAAATCCGTGGACTGTGTAGAATTTCACTAAATTATTTTTAACAAAAAATTAAAACCGACTTCCAAGTGAAAACAATAACATTACTCTTTCTTAAATGAACTAAAAATTATTAAATAATTCTTACTCTTTAGTAGTGCCTCTTTCAGAATTCCTAAACCTCAACTATTTTTGTATACAATGTCCATAATTTTGAAGTCGGTACCAGCACAGAATATATATTAGTAGTACCAAGTACCAGCTCAGAATCCCAAATTCTATGACAAAATATTTTCAATATTTGAGACTGGTTCTGCTTAAGTGACTTTGGATCCAGGATACACCTTCATAATATGAAAACTTATTATCTGAATCGAATCTATTATATTGCGATGCGGCTATGCGGCATCATCGTCAAGTAACCTCAGTGATGATGATGAACCTATGACAGAACTAAAGGGAGCAGCTCGACATCGTACACCCTGTTCAGATACGGCGCAGACTGCGAACGGGTTTCGAAAGTTACCGGCTCAGCTTTTCTAGTCACGAACCACGATCCTCCGTTTAGTATTGCTAGACAAAATTAACCCTTATGCTATAACTGTTAAAGATTATTGTTTAAGGCACGGATATGCTCCAAGAATTGTTTATTGGCACGATCTAAAGGCCTAGACAGGTCTTACTCAATTAAAAACCTAGAGACTAGAAGATTTACAATTTAACAATTGATGGTCATGGGCTAATGGCCATACCATCTATCTGAAAGTTATTTTCATTATAACCTTTATACTAAGCTGTTAGACGTTGCATATTTAAATAGCGATGCGTTTATCGGGTTATCTACCTGTATACTCCTCTTTAATTGATTTAAATTACTTATACTGCATAGTATGTGCATATGTATGTAATATTGTAACAATTTTAATGTCACACGAGCGACAAAGAAATACAGAGCTACAGCATAATAGCACATTATTTTAATGGGATGGCTATTTTTAATTGTTAAACTCTCTCTGTCTTACGAATTTTGGATCTGGTATCACCTGATCCAAAATTCGTAAAACAGAGAGATTAAAGGAGAGGAAGTATTATCCCCTTCTGCACCTCGCTGCGAAAATCTTGTGTTTTCACTTAATATGTCGGCACTCCCGCAGTGAAACATCAAAATGAATTTTGCATCCATGGCTTCCTAACAGTAGCTATAAGAAGCTATAATCAACCCATAGTCTGTCACTTAACCTCCTCGTGTTACCCGGAAATAGTCATAGATCATATTACCTATTGTTTTCGAGGGTTTTCGAGTAACCAGTTACAAATATGGCCGTTTAGTAATAGTGAATGTTCCATTATGAAACTGTAACAATGGATTGTCTATCATTAGTGGTTTTTCATTTTTGTAACAATCACACAATACGGGTTGAAATGATTCAGCTCCGTTAATACTTGGTAGTTGATAGTATGAAATAGTGTTTTTGGAGCGATAACTTTTAGACTAATTGTCACTAAGCTATAATAATGAGAGCAGAAAATAATAGTTATTTTGAGGAGCAAAAGTTTGTGAGTTCCAAAGCTATAATAATAATAGGCATGATGACTATTTTTTTTTCTTATTGGTAATTGAAAGATCCTTAAAAAATAGAAACATCGCTGAAAGAATGACTCTGATAGCTTAAAAATTCACCAAGATATGAAAATTCAAACATCTCATAAAATAGACCTGCCCGAAACGCTCCATACAAAGTGCTACGAAAGAATGACGTCACTGTTTCGTAGTTTGTACGCATCGGGAGAGAACTTTGTTCGGTAGGTATATATTAAATATTGCGTTTATGAAAGTGGTTTCATAACAAAAGTTGCTTTTAATTGCATAAGTTATCGAATGGTATACAAATATTAAGAAATTTAATTGCAAAAAAAAAAACGACTTGAGTATCCAACTTTGAAGGCGCATAACAAAAAAAATACAAATGCTATCAAGCTGAAATTTTGGGAACACTAATTATTTTTTACCGTGATTTCTTTATTTTATTAACAAAATTCGCTAATCTTTGACCTTGTCATCATCCCTATTATCATTAATTACCCTCTTTAACGTAAATTATAGGCTATAGCTCTGGAGCTATTGCAACGATTTTAAAAATTCTCTCACTAATAGAAAGCCACATAATCTAACAGTGTCAGCAAAATAGCAGTTCAAGACGCCAAAGTAGGCGCTTTTATTATTGTCTCTTTTATATAGACGTTTCGTTTAAAATTTTAATATAAAGGTTTAGTGACGTCGCTGTTTTAACTCTCACCTAACTATGCCCCAAACGATTCTTCAAGGTTACTGATCTTATCTTCAAAAAAAGTAGCGAAATGCCATTTTATCGGACTACATAATTTATATCCTACAGTGAAAAACCAGCTAACCGCCTAGTTATTTTATCAGGTTAATCTATTATGCCTTATCTATCCGGTCACCATGACGTATAGACCAAAATCACCAAAGTAGCGAAAGTCATATTATTATATAAACCATGATACAAGGTTTGTGCCTACGCTTTTTGTTACTTGTTACAGTTATTTGGTCAGTAGCCTCTTGTAAAGCACAATGAAACGGTAGTTTAGAATTAACAAGCACTTACCGTAATAATGTTATAATCTTAGTTATGAGGCGTTAAAAAGAAAAAGATTATACGAAAATCTATGGTTAATATAAAGTATAAAGATGAAGAGTTTATTAGAACGCACTAATCTCACTAACTACCAGACCGATTTTTATACAATTTAGCACAGATATAGAGTAGACCGCGGGAAAGGAAATAGATTACTTTTTTGAGGGAAAATGCACTATCTGAGAAGTTGATTCCTAGGCAGATGGCGGACCTAAGTAATAAGTGGGCGACTAACCCAAAATTGTCGATTTTATAATTCATTTTTATACTTGAAAATAAGCCCCGAAATGTTTCATTTTCTAAACATAGATACTAGATTATATTTTCAAGAATTTGATTTGAGCGCAAATACGATATCTTAAAATTTTCTCGATAGAAAAAAATCACAAAAATGCATCTAATTTTTTAGAATTTTTCATATATTGCCATAACCGTGCATTAAACTAAGATAATATTTTAACACATTGTATAAAATTCTATCATTGAGACATTGACCTAGCGGATTTTTAAAATGTATATTTATCGAGTTATTAAGAAAAAACTAACTTGGCGATGATTCCGCGTCGTCATTTTTCACCTGGCATATGAAAGACGGGCGTGAGTGTGAAGAGAGAAGGACGATGTTTGATTATTTGCGTTAGTCGCCCTCTTAACAGTTAACAATATTGAATTGACATAAACCGACCAAACGACGTAGGTCTGTCAACTGCCTAGGAATCAATTTCCTCGGGTATACTTTGTTCGGGTCCCGCGATATACCTTACGCAGGCGGCGCGGAGCCGCGCGGAAGTATAATAATAAGATAATTGCATTGTATTCAAGATTATATTTTGCCATTCAATTTAAATTCAAGATGTAATCATTAGATATTTTTTCATATAAATTTTGTACTGTTAATTAGTAGCTGTAATCTATGACTAATTATGATGGGTTCGTAGTTATTCCCCTAAAAAGCTGGTATATACGGAGATTATAACAAATCAAGGTCTGTTATTTTTGTCTGTTATGTAACTTTTCCTATATGCTAGACAAAGACTAGAGAAGAAGCCCTTGTACTGGGAAAATATTTTTTTAAGTAAAAAAATACTTACATTTTTTCGAATGCAAGTGATTTAAAGTAAGGCAAGTGTTTCGTAACGGAGGCTTGTACCGTGAGAAGTCAAGATCTAGTTCAATGATATTTTTAGCCATTAGTCATTACATATTACGAGATTTTGTATTGTCTTTGTCACCTCCAGTCTAAAATTTGAAGATATTCATTTAGATTTACTAAAATAATACTAAACTTTTACACGAAAAAAAAGTATAACGTACGAAAAGTTAATTACAAGTATTTCGAAGTTTCTTTATCTTATTAATACTTTTAATTTATATGATTTATTTTTATTTAATTTGAATAAAATAATAATGCATTTGCATTATTTATCTACCTAAAACACCTTAGTCAGATTTATTTCGTTTTCCATATGATTGTGATGCCATACGATATCTAAATAACACAATATACCTATCCTATATATTCTTATGTACGTAAATATATTTTTAAATAATAATAAAATAAACTCAATATTATTGTGATGGTAGCCGAGCTAAACTTTACTGTTTTGTAGTATTCAGTTTATACAAACTCGTATAAAACTCGATTTTTCTTGATAGCTCTTTTATAGAAGCGGCCGTACCTGTAACCAAATAAGATCAAATTAGTGAAATTTATAACACATCAAAATAAGGGCCACTTTGAAAAAAAAAAAACAAATATGAGATAAAACTTATAAAACCATGTGCTTTTTTAATATAATTCTAGTTGATGCCCGAAATTTATCACGCGGGGACCGCACACTTTTCCGGGATAAAAACTATCCTATGTCCTTTCCCGGGACTCAAAGTGTCTCCATACCAAATTTCAGCAAAATCGGTTCAGCGGTTTAAGCGGAAAGAGGTAGCAGACAGACACACTTTCGCATTTATAATATTAGTAAGGAAGTAAGAGAATAATAGTAGGCTTATTCTTATTCTCTATTTATTTTATCTTATTCTCTGCTATTTTCTAACAAAAACGTGCTGATGATGTTAATGGCGTACACGATTGTGGTCTCTATAAAGTTGCTGGATTATCTTATCTATCTCGCATTAATTTTCTTTGTTTATCTGCTGCGGTAGTGTTTAGCTTTCTCTGACTTTACAGCGTTAAATTGAGGTACGGGCACATTTCCTAGTGCGGGACCGATCGATGTAATATTGACTTGTGAGAAGAAAAAATCGGCCAAGTGCGAGTCGGACTCGCGCACGAAGAGTTCCGTACCGTTATAGAGAAAAATTTGGCCAAAAGTTGAGTTTTTGTATTAGAGCCCCCCTTAAATTTTTATTTTATTATTATTATTAATTATTAATTATTAAAGTACACATATAATTGAGGATTCTGTGAAAATTTCAACTGCCTACCTATTAGTCATTATTGATATCGAGCAAAAAAGGCCAAAAAATCACGTTTGTTGAATGGGAGCCCCCCTTAAATATTAATTTTATTTTGTTTTCAGTATTTGTTGTTACAGCGGCAACATATATACACAATCTGTGAAAATTTCACAACTCTAGCTATAGCGGTTCTTGAGATACAGCCTGGAGACAGACAGACGGACAGACAACGAAGTCTTAGTAGTCGTTTTTACCCTTTGGGTACGGAACCCTAAAAACTATGTAAGCAACAATATTACTGAAATAACTTGATGACGCAGACGCCCGGAACTCCGTTGCGCCAAAATTCGTTTATCTCGCAGGAACCGTACATTTTTCCGGGATAAAAAGTATATTTAGTCCTTTCCCGGGACTCAAAGTATCTCCATACGAAGACAGACAGACATTTTCAATATTAGTATGGATAATAGTCTAGAGTCTAGACAGTAAAATTATTTTGCATGCGGAGTCGATTGATATTTTATTGACGTTTGAAAGGAAAATCAATCTAAGCGACAATGCTCAAATGTGTACTATGTATAGACTAGAAACTATACTAAAATCTTAAGGCCCTATAGACCGTAAAATTAGCAGGTCGATGTCTGTCAGTACGAATATCGACGTAAAGGACATTAAAATAACATTCATATCAGCGCGCCTTGTACAGTGGCGGTTACGACGCTCGCCGCGTTCTTGATAGGGCGAAATAGGAGAAAAAAAACCTTTTTACTGTAGAACTTATATGTCAGTGTTTTTACTTAGATAATTAAACCAAAATGCAAAATGTAACCACAAATTATTCTTCTTTAAGTTATGAGCTTTTCGTAGATATGATTTTTGAATGTAAAACTATCATAAGCTTCATGAAAAATAAGAAAAATATCACAAAATATTCGAATTTAGCCTCCTCTTCGGAGTTATTTTTGATCGAGTGAAGTTTCCAATATTATGTTTCGAACCACAAATTGTCAAAGTAGGTATAGGTCTACCAGAATCTGATGGCAAAAAGTGAGAAAATAAATTAACTCTAGCAATACCGGGGTAATTGGAATAAAACATTTTGATCCTTTTTATTACTTATAGCGGCTGATTCTGTGTGTTAAACATGCAAATATAAAAATGTATCCAATGATCAAGGATATTTTATGAAAATCTGCTGTCAAAAATTGCCATCAGATTCTGGTAGACCTATACTTACATTAAGTAAACAACAATGTGTATTTTTTTTTGGCTTTTAAAAGTCACTATTTGTTTGTTTATTATTGATTCAAAGTCATGTGATACATATTGGGTCTATAGGGCCTTAAATCTATCGACGCTCAAGTAGACATTAGCAAAAACCATTATTTTGGCTCAAGTCAATAATGGTTCAACGTAGATAACCCCTATTTGTACAATAAACAACTCATTAGTTATCAATAAAAATATATTGCCCTATAATAACAAACAGGTATTTAGTATAGTTCACAGTTGACTCAACTCGGCCCTAATGTGTTTTATTACATAACGAACATAATATATTCTGTCAATAACTATTTGAAAACCTCATTTGTTAACCTGCTGATTTTATTACTTTATTGATGGACTTACTAGAGGTTTCGCTAATAACTTGTTATGGAGTTAACGTGATGTTTAAAACCAGTAAGCCATGTGATTATGAGTTGTGTGTAAACTTATGACGAAATTTCCGTGCGACTTTATGTATTTTAGGGATATAGTAATAAAATAGTGCGGCCTAAATACAGTCAATCTAGAACCTTAAGATAGGCATATTCACAATGGTCTTTAATTTTTGTTATTGCCCATGATCTGTGATGATTATACTGATGATGTTGACAAGCTGTACAATCATATTTATCCATCACGATTCAACAAAAAGAGGAGCCTTCACACCAGCGCCCCATCATCAGTTTTGTAATTTTCACGAAAACACACTTTTATCTCTTGCTAGGCTTTGGTATCTATAGGATCTGTACTCATCGGTACCTCTTACTCGACGATCTATCAGCTCAATTGCCAAACTTTTTTAAGCTTTTTGTTTCTTTTTACTTCAAAACTAAAAAGTAGATGCCAAATTTATGTAAAACATATTATGTGAGAAACGTCTAGAAACGCAACAAGTTACTTTCCATTGTCTGTCACCATAATGTGCAAATATGGGATCTGGTCCGCTCTAAGTGGCGCTAAAGATTTTTTCACTTTTATGTTCTGCTCCAAAGCAAAAGTCGACCCAGATTCCTCAGTCAACGTGACGTAACGATGTTTTTATTAAGTAACGAAGAGTAAATAAAATTTTTAGTTTATATGCAGCATGAAACATTAAAGCATGAAATCTTAGCGCAACTGTAAATTAAAAATTAAAATAAATTATAAACAAAAAACTTTTTGAAAAAAAGCTTTTATTTAAATAGTCTAAAAAGAAAAAAATAAATTTCTCCTTAAATTTTTTAACTATTAAGTTATAATCCTCAATATATTATACAATTTGCATGATAATAAAAGCTTGTCGCGACTCGCGAGACTTAACAATTTATCAGTACTTGATAAATTTATTAAAATAAAAATATAATATCAATTTACTCAGTTAAATTGGTACTTACTAGTTTATTTACAAATCACGCGACAAGCTTTTATTATCATGCAAATTGTATAATATATTGAGGATTATAACTAAATAGTTAAAAATTTTAAGGAGAAATTTATTTTTTTCTTTTTAGACTATTTAAATAAAAGCTTTTTTTCAAATAGTTTTTTGTTTATATTTTATTTTTTGTTTTTTAGTTATCTCTGGCTAGATTTATTAGTCTGTTTGATAGTAATTTGTTTTGTTTCAAGAATTTGTTAAAATCTGATTAACTTAAGTCCTTAATAAATCGTACTTGTACAATTTGTACATTCTTGTAGGAGGAGTAAATTAAACACAGAATACTGTATCACTGAACACTCTACTCTCGGCGGCGGATGGTGAAGAAGTGGACGACAGATCTCCGTCTGGCGAGTGGCGGCCATAATATTTTCCCAGCCCCCACCATGATTGGTAGACGGCCATCTTTATTTATCAATACACTACATCACTCGACTTTGACAATTGAAGAATCTTTATTTAGCGAGTTGTTATATTCCGTTTATTTCTGCATGACTAAAAAGTTGAATTTCATTTAACAAAAGTGACCGGATTTAACCGGGCATTTTCTGAAACCCGGGTGGATTTGACTTGATGTCATGTCACGTCATTTCACGTCTCGTCACGTGACGTCACGTAAAGTCACGACACGACACTACACGTAACGTCACGTCACGTCATGCCACGTCACGTCACGACAGGTCACTTCACTTCACGTTACGTTACGTCACGACACGACACGACACGACATGACACGTAACGACACGACACGTCCACGACACGACACGACTTGACTATTACTTTTCAATTTACTCTCAATGAGCCCTTTTATTTGATACCCATATTGCAGAAGTGCTTAAAAAACTATTCCCCTATCATGGCTAAGCTGCCATATTGGATATAGAATGACATTACATTCGTTTCCGAGTTACTCTCAATAAGCCTTTTCATTTGATACCCATATTGCAGAAGTGCATTAAAAATAACTATTTCCGTATCTTGGATGAGCCGCCATATTGGATGTAGAATGACATTACATTCATTTTCGAGTTACTTTCAATGAGCCCTTTCATTTCATACCCATATTGCAGAAGTGCATTAAAAATAACTATTCCCCTATCTTGGATGAGCCACCATGTTGGATGTAGAATGAAATCACATACATACTCAAAAAGCCCTTTCATTTAATATCCATATTGTAGGACTGCATAGAAAATAATTATTTCGCCATTTTGGATGGTCGGCCATATTGGGTTTAGAGTGATGTCACATACCATATCGTGCATTGTCATCCAAACTAAACGCGTATGCAAAATTTCAGCTCAATCGGTTAAATATATCTACTTCAAAATTGAGTTCCAAAATTCCACCGTAACACACATACTTACATACATACAGAGCAAGTTAAATAAAATCTTTAATAATAAATTAAAAGTATAAAATTATTTGATTCGTCTATATGAGTCGTCGCCCGTCGGTATGGTCTTTATGGACCATACCATTAAGACCATATCGACGACTCATATAGACGAATGTGGTATTAAAATATGTAATCTTATTTATAACTTGCCCAATACATATTTAAATTTACTTACCTAAGCTCTACAAATTATTATTTTAGGTAAGTATGTCAAAATCTGCTCGGATAATTTAAAATTTTAATATACCCATAGTGATGATAGCTAAAATAAATAGCTTTTTAATAATTAAACAAAGCTGTATAATTAAACAAATCTCCGCTGCCAGCAGTGATTAAGCTTGGCATACAGCATAATGGCCTCATGGCCCTCATGCAAATTTTACGAAGAAAACGCTTTATTGATTATGCTATTAACGCTAATAGTCTCATCCATCATCTTCTTCAGGGCGCTTAGCCAAGTTGCTTTCGTTAATTTTCCTGTTGAAGATCGAAATAATCGTTGTCTTCCTTTCGTCTTAAACTTTTATCAGAAAACAACGTGGACTTATTTATAAAGGTTAAAAATAAAACGGGTCGTCCCAATTACATACAATTATTACATCGATATATTCGGCAACTACAACGCAATGCAACGTGATCTGTGCCCAAGTTTAATGAAATCAGTAACGAAAAGCGTGAAGAGCGAATGAGGTTGGTTTCCGATTACACTTTTAGTGTTCACTTTGGACAAAACATTGCACAAGAGATCACTCTCCACCGGAAGTGGAGGTTACATTAGGTGAGGCAGTGATAAAATGCTTTTTATGTTGGCAACATTGCGGGATTTCCGCACACTTTAACTACATTTTTGCTAAAGAAAAGTGCGGTTTGAATCTCTTGATCGAGGTAGAGTGTTTTTTCGCCCCACAAGATTTTGTCCTAACAATGGACGACAAAATATATTAAGGAGTTTTTTTAAATTCGAAAGTGTGTCTGACTGATTCTTTGTTACCTCTTCACGAGCAAACCGCTGAACCCATTTTGCCGAGATGTTGTATGGAGATACTTTGAGTCCCGGGAATGGACATAGAATACTTTTTATCCCGAAAAAATGTATGGTCACCGCGCAATAAACGAATTTTGGCTGAACTGAGTTGCAGGCGTCATCTATAGTCATCTATAAATAACCCTATAATGATCCGCTCCACATGCGCTGAAAGCGAAACTTACGGGAAAAGTGGAAAATTGTAATTACGGCCTTCAAGTGAAACTCGCCCGTAAATAATTTTTAATTAATTGGCTTAGGAATTAATTAAGTTCCTTTAATTTTTTTACTTTCTAATTTTAATAAAGCATATACCTTACCTACTTATAAAATTCGTATCACACTGAAGTTATTATTATAATAGTGTAGATAATAGTATTATATTATGGTGGAAGAAATAGATGAAATAGCTCAAAATATGACGATATTGCCCCGAAAAACCCTGAAGTGGGGCCAATAAAATATTCAGTAACACGTAATATGAGCAGTTCCGATAAGTGGAATCAATATTCAATGCATTAATTAAAACTCATAATAACTCTGTTTATATTCAAATCGCATGGATGGAAATGAGCATTTAGTACTGGACACCCACACTACTCCCACAATATACTCTTAATCATAATAGGAGTTTGTGGCAATTTAGGGCCACTTTTCACCAAAAAGGGACAAGACGCGATGCGATACTTTATAGCAATATAATATTATAATTATTAAAATGTCAAGCGACGCCATGTCATCTTCATCATCATCATCATCAGCCTATGCCATGTCGCGAGGCCTTATGTCAAATTCATATCCCAATCCCACATATTTGGTTTCAAATTCTGATGATTAAGGCAGGCCTCTTGGCTATATACTCTTGACTTTATATCTTGGCTATTATTTGTTTACAAGCAACGGTTATACAACAGAAAGGACTCGTGGAATTCGCCAGGATCAGAGTTCAGTGCAGTCTCGCCGCTCTCGCGACATCAGCCATATCTCACAAACCAGTTCAAATGTCACGACACAATGAAAATGAATAATGTAAATCAACATTTTATTGCTTAATATGCACCTAACTTATGACCGTTTACGTAATAATGGTGAAAAATGCTGCGTGGGGTAACCGACTCCAAAAGGAGGCTAACATTGTAATGCATGAGATAAGACGTATGAATGATTTAGAACACCACATAAAATATTTTAAAATTTTGAAATATTCTCAAATCGCGGAATTCTGTCTGTAGCGGTCCTTGACTCCCTGTCAAAAAACTTGTCATTTTCTATACAAACCATAAAGTTAATATACCTAGCGGAATATTCTATTCCGCTAGGTATATTAACTTTATGATACAAACCGCGATTGACAATGAAGTGACAGATGTTTTTAGTCTGAGGGTGATATCGTATTTTGCATACACGATGTGAACACAGTATGAATAATATCACTTCAAACTCATAAATAGTTAGATATTATCATACGAAGAGGTAACCAAGACGTTTTCCAATGAAAATATAAGGTTTTAACCTCCGAAAATTGTAATAGTGAATGGATTTTTGTTTTTGAGGTGTCATTTTCTTTTTTACACTATAACTTACAAAGTTTACCAAAAAAAAATTGTGGTATCAATTTTTTAGTTATTTAATTAAAAATTAATATTTCACGCACGTCGTAACCAAGATAAAAGGGTTTGGTCGGATTTCGGGGTTGTAACGAAAAGTGTGTTACACGCACTTATCATGCGAATTTAATTTTTAGAGAAATGATTAAAAATTAGTATTTCACCATATAAAACCAGTTAAGAAAAAATTTTTTTTCTTATTCCTGTTATTTAATGACTCTTATCCGATTTCTTACATTGAAAATTAACCAAAAACACAATTTTTAAAAAAGAAAGTTCGCTTTGCTGAGCTAAATAAAACTATAAGATTTTTGCAATGTTTTTAGAGATTAACGCTCGTCGTAACCAAGATAAAAGGGTTAGGTCGGATTTCGGGGTTGTAACGAAAAGTGTGTTACACGCACTTATCATGCGAATTTAATTTTTAGAGAAATGATGAGTTTTAAGTACTTTTAAACGTTATAATATCTCCAAAAATGTGTTAAATAGACCAACATTTTTTTGCTACATTTGTTGAGAATTTATTGAAGTAAGAGCTAAAAAATTAAATGCATCGACAAATGAAAGGCTTTTTCTAACGTTTGAAATATATTTAAATTTCCTATTAAAAGCCAGAAAAAAAATTGGGTGCTACATATCTCACGAACGTACTATAAAAGACGCATGCTGCAACCTATGTTTGGAAAATGCTTACCTGAATACAAAAAATATCAGTTCTTAAGCTAATTTTTATTTTTTCCTTTAAGTATGTTTAAGCGAATGTAATTAATGAAAAAAAATATTCTGTTAAAACCCAACCAAAAGAAATAAAATACAGATTTTCTTCGAAATATACGTGAAAAGTTTGTGCTACTTTTTCGGAAAAGTTAATAAAGTAAGAGCTAAAAAAAATTACGCATTTTAACAAATTGAAGGCTTTGTCAAGCCTAAGAAATAATTTTAAACTTCCTATTTAAAACCAAAAAAAAAAATAGGAACGCCATTTATCAGGTACTTACTGCCGAAGCAAACAACAAACTTATTCGGAGGTATGCTCATCTAGACACAAAAATATTAATTTTTCAATCTAAATTATATAATATTTTTTCCACTTATTTTCTTTTTTTTGAATATAAGCAACGATATGAATGAAAAAATGCTAATATATTTTATTATTTTGCTACATAAATGAAACTGAAAGAAATGCAGGTTTTCTTGTAAATTTTAAAATTTATGAGTGTAACTGAAGTGGTAATAGAATAATTTAAAAATCAAAAGCACAACTTTTCAATAGGTAAACTCAGCTACTATTTCTTTTTTTCTTTTCAATTTTCATCCACTATTACGGAAATCGGAGATTTGCATGATTTTTACGCTCTAGGCACTCCACTATAGGTACTCAATTGTAGTTGTCATGTCATCAGTAATTTTTAAAGTGAACTCTGAGGCCTTAGTGCGAGTTTTATTCGATCATACGCATCGAGAACGTTAACGCGAATTTATATGGGATCAAAGCAGTATCCACGTTAGCCAGTAGATGGCGCTGCTTTGATCCCATATAAATTCGCGTTAACGTGCTCGATGCGTATGATCGAACAAAACTCGCACTAAGGCCTCTGATAGTATTTGTATTTCAATTATTCTGAAGTCCCTTCAAAAGTTATCTTTTGTAAATAAACTTTGGCAATATTACATTTTTTCATGATGTTCGTACTTCGTTACTATGTTTGTGTCAGCTACTTGTTATCAGAAACTTTTAAAATACTTTAGATACATCTGTCTCTAATAGACTTTTAAGATTTTCGATTTTTAGCATATACTTAGCGCTTTTCTTTTCTCGACGTTTCGGCTGCTTACCAGCGAAAAAATTAACAATGTTAACGTAGCGTAAATCCAAGAAATCATGAATACTACAGATGTTATCTTGGTGTTAATAGATGTTATCTTGGTGTTTATTGAACACTATAATTCGTGGTATGTAAAGAGGCCATATAAATAAATAAACTTCAATTTAATAAAGGTCAGTTGTTAACCAGTCCTCAAGTGTTTCATTCTGCCTAACAAGTATCAGCTCATCCTCACACTATCCACAGGTGTTTTCATCTTAATATTGAGCTATTTAGAAACTTTAGGATATACATCTGAGGTCTGCAGATGAAAGCAGTAGAAAAGGCAGGACAGCCGGCGGATGTGCTTTCCCTGCATACAAACTATATCGGGCTCTTTGCCTATTCTACAGTCTACTGTCTACTATCTACGGATGCTAATGGTATACTGCGTTGGTGGATTTTAGTACGAGTGCATTAATACTTAACTAAATACTAATGAACAGTAACTAAGATGTGCGTAATTATATTCAAAATTTTCTCGACGCACAAAACTAATAATTAATTTATACCTTTGAACGATTAGACCGCAATTTCTTGTTATTTTAATAATAATAATAATACTGAAAAAATATGACTAATTATAATAACTATAACCACCTGTTGTGTTTGAAAGTCAGTTCATTAGAGGAACTCTAATAAAACGACAGAAAAATAGTTTACTTCTCGGGTAGTAGGATTATAATGTAATTTATTATGCACAATAGAAATAATTGTCTTTTACTTATTGTAACTCAATAATAACAATGTCACGAGCACTAGACCGCGACTAGCTTATAAAAAACATGTTCTATAATTACAAATGCGGTTAGGCAGGTTAATGAAAATGTGTAAGGGTTAGCATGTCGTGTCATATTTACCTCGTTTGAATAATAATAAACATACTTACTAAATTTTATACCGTGTTAAGTACTACACCTATTGGTCCTGCAGGATAATAAATGAAACAAATATTATTAGTTTCATGATAAAATTATAATGTACGAAAAACAATAAAATCCTACACAGCGTATTTTTAATAAAACGTTTTATGATCCGTCTCGTTTATAATATTATTAATAGTGTACTATATTTACAACATGGCCCCTGCGTTTATTGAAAAACTGCGTAACTAAAAAAAATCGGCCAAGTGCGAGTCGGACTCGCGCACGAAGGGTTCCGTACTGATACAGAGCAAAAATAGGCTAAAAATTGTGTTTTTTGTATGGGAGCCCCCGTTAATTTTTTATTTTATTTTTATATTATTATTAAATATTAAAGTACACATATCGCCGGCTTCAAGCCAGAAGGTCGTATAGAAAAAAAGCAGTTTTTTTTAAAGAAAAAAATAGATCTTTATAAAACTGAAAATTTGCAAGTGTCTATAAAAGCACTTCCTTAATGGTGAAATGATCTTTTGTATTTTAACTATTCCAAAACTCTTAATATTGAACTTACATCTATTTTCTTCTTAAAAAAAAACTAAGTACCTTTTTCCTATACGACCTTCTGGCTTGAAGCCCGCAATATAATTCAAATGCCTACCTCTTTCCATTATTGATATAGAGCGAAAAAGGCAGAAAAATCACGTTTGTTGTATGGGAGCCCCCCTTAAATATTAATTTTATTTTATTTTCAGTATTTGTTGTTATAGCGGCAACAGATATACACAATCTGTGAAAGAGTCTAACTATAGCGGTTCTTGAGATACAGCCTGGATACAAACAGACGGACAGACAACGAAGTCTTAGTAATAGGTTCCCGTTTTTACTCTTTGGGTACGGAACCCTAAAAAGTATATTAAAAATCTTTATTCCATATTTATCTCTACTAAAAAACAAACGATGGCAAAAGATGCACACAAAAAAGCGTTAAGGTTCACCTAACACAGCGCAACGAACTGTTTACATAAGATTAAAAGAAAATCGATCAAAATTAGTTCCTGATTGTATTAATCAAAGATCAAAGATAATATTAATTCGTAACGGTGTTGTAAACAAAACTTTAACGCTCTAATAACTTCAGCAAACAGCTGAGTAGCGTGAAGAGAGCTACATCATCCATTTAATTCAACGATCAAGTTATGACATTTATATCTGGTTTTTATGTTGCATATTCATAATGCAACAACCTTGATCGTTTTATAAGGTCATTTCGAAACTTTTTAGGGTTCCGTACCCAAAGGGTAAAAACGAGACCCTAACTACCCCTAACTACTAAGACTTCGTTATCTGTCCGTCTGTCTGTATATCTGTCTGACTCCAGGTTGTATCTCAAGAACCGCTATAGACTTCTGTAATTTTCACAGATTGTGTATTTCTGTTGCCGCAATGACAACAAATTTTTGGCCTTTTTTGCTCTATAACGGTAAGGAACCCTTCGTGCGCGAATCCGACTCGCACTTGGCCGAATTTTTTTTATCTAGAACTCTCGAAGCAGGTCTATTTTTTAAGTATATTGAATATTTTTCTTTTGTTTTAGCACTAGTTTACTATTTTTATTTTTCATACATCGTCTGCCATTTTTTATGGAAATGGAGATTATAATAGTTTAAATAGTTAAATAAAACAACTGAATTGTTCATATAATTAATATGAACTATTCTGTCGTTTTATTTAAACTCTTGTTTTAACAGTATGCATTGAATTTTGGCATCACGCTTCACTGAGCGTGCGAAAATGTTCGTTAATTTTGACCATTGAAAACAATTACTACACATTTTCCATTTAAAATAATAATAATATAATGGAATTTTATAAAAACTGTTTTATTATCTTCATGTAAATTGTTTGCTGACTGAATCTCAGTCAGAAAAAGTTGAATTGGAAGAGAATAATAAAAATTTGGCAACAACAACAACGCACAAAGACAGAGGCGTGCCAAATAATTTAAATACTTGGAGTGTTTATTAGTGTGAAGAATGCAAAGCTGTTGACTGTCATTCCTTTGGGATTTTTCGGGTTTTAATCACATTTTTGTTTTTCTCATTTCGGTCAACAAACATCAACATCTGTTCAGTAGTATTTGCGTGAAATTTCTAATAACAAAAACATTATAATAATATGTATTAATCAGCTGTCCCGGCAAACGTTCTGTCCGACTCACACTTGGCCATTTTTTTTTATTTTTTGATTTTTCCCTAAGCTTACACACAATTACCGAGGTGGATTCCAAATTTTAGCCTTCTAGGTCATCTGGAAGTGGGTTAGAATTTTGATCAAGATAGGTCAGTCAGTCAGTCAGTGATAAAAATGTCGATTTTCGGACGTGATTATCTAAATAACCGTTTGAGATATGTTTAGGAAATTTAGAGCATATATTTACCTCGCAAATCTCGTTATATGAGCCAAATTTGACACGTTTATGTTAAATAGTTTTAGAATTATGAGGGGGTCAAAAGTGGCTTCAAATGGTTCGTGTAATATTACACACGGTGCTGCTCGCCAGTTCTGTTTTACTTGAACTTGGCTTGACACGCTACCGCGTGTCTAGATGATGTAACCATAGAAAAAGTTGCTTTTAGGACCGTACTCATTATGAAAAGTCTCAAAACGGAACTATACACATTTTATAATAAGAAAGCCTCTATTAACGAAAGTCGATCATGGTCTAATTTGATAGTGTCAAGTTACATAAGTCCGAATAATTGACACGGAATTCCATACAAATTGACATGTAATATGTGTAGTGTGTACTAAACAACTTTCAAATTATACTACGTTACTTTCTTATTCGTGTCGTGAATTAGGATGAACTTGAGATTCGTATCAGAGATAATCGCACGCTTCAGTACGGCTTAAGTAAGACTTGAATTCAGATGTGAATTAATTACATTGGTGTTATTACTCCTTACTTCAGTTGAAAATTTTGTGTACTCTATAAATCACTGAGGTATAATCAAATACTCATGATAACGAGGCAAAGTATTTTATACAAATGTTGACATTTTATATGAAGTTTTGTGCCTCGATTCGTGGTTTGAACTTTATATCTTTTAATTGAATAATATACAGGGTGCAATTAAACCTTCCTGCCAAATTTTGATATATTGATCCTTGTTAAAAATAAAAATACACGTATTTTTACTTTTATAGTCACTCAGTACTAAATTATTGAGAAATAGCTTCCGAAAGTTATCCTAAAAAACACTACAATTAATGGACACGACGCGTCGCCCGCGCGTGATTTGACCCCGCGCGCGCGCCTCATCCCGGCGTCACCCCCTCTTATTCCCCCGCGCCGCGAGTGACCGTTCTGCAACGATTTTAAATGGGATAAAATATGTGATTGAAAAAAAAATAACACCCAATTTTTTTGGTTAAATGGACTCTCCTAATGATACCTAAGACCTGGAAAAAATGTGGCAGGAAGGTTTAATTGCACCCTGTATAGACGTATAGTAGAAAATAGACATGGTATACATAGAAACAGCAATCACAAACAAGCAAAAAGATTGGGACTATTTTGACGTCAGGATCGTGACGTATATTACGGTATCTAGGTGTGTTCCTATGTTATATTAGTCTACTGACCAGTATAATACACAAACGTAGTACATTGACCTTTAGGCAGTTATGACGATAAAACCTACAATAACTTATTATAATGACATGCCGACGGGCAGATGCTATCTATGTATATGCTACGAGAGTGTTAAAGTGAAAAATTGGATAGAGTTCACAAAATTGCACATTTTATCCGACTACGATAGAAAGAGGGCTATTATTCAAATGTATATGTATGCGATATGCATAATATTTCTTTGGCATGTTCTAGTAGGTACTAAACGAATGGTCGTTAGTTATAGTGTTTGATATCATTTTATTAGATCACACAAAGGTTGTATTGCACTCTGGGATTTTCTTTTCGTATAAAATGGTAACGCTTTGTCTGATTCACTGGAAAATTTACTAGACCTAATTATTATTATTCATTATTGATCTTTACTACTAAGAAACTAACTAGAAATCTGTACTGATTTTTCTGTTACTTTGCTTTTTTATTATTTATATATTTTTGCTTTGTTCGCAACCTTGCAAAGAAATCATTGCAGTAAGTAAACTTTTTACTCTGCATAAGGTTATAGGCACAGTGTAATTGTTGTTGACAAATATATTCTAAATTACTCAATAAAAGATAATTTTAGCATTGACATTCAACGATTTCAACTTATAAACAAAAAATGACATTTCTGTTTTCACAAGTTTCCGGCACCGTTACCTTGAAAACTAAGCTCAGAAAGCAAAAATAGCTCAAAAAGCTCAGCTTTTATTTTATATGTCAACTGGACAATAGCTGATATTTACTAATCTTTAGCGTCTTAGTATACAATTTTCAATATTATCCCTAATCCGTTCTAACATTTTCAGATTTTATTTTTACCTTTTATGGATTACACCCTAAATAAACAGCCCTTAAGTTCTGATATCGACCGAGAGCGCCCGCTTGGAATTGAACTCGTGACCTATCTTCATCTCGCTCACTCCCACTGCAGTTATCCCTTTCTTCGAGCTGATAAATTAAAATGCTAGAATGCAGGGAAGCACGCTATATTGCGGTCAACATATTAATATCAGCTCACAAGCGACTTTGTCCTGTGGATTTTGAATAATTTCAGTATTTTTTTTTTGTATACGGTGTAAAATGCAAAATCGTGGAGCTCATCATAGACTTGTATAATAGGCATGTTAATAGACATCTTGTCAAAATCTGGGGTTAGGTTAGGCTTCTCTTGTTATTGTTTAGGGTTATTTTGGCATTTGAGGTATAATAATCACGTGGATGGAGTAAATATTTAAATATGTAAAATATTTAATAATAATATTATGTAGGTATGTCAAATATAAAATAAGGGAACGTTTTGAATTGTGACATATTATGATGAGTTCTGGGAACTTAATCAAGTTGCGTTCAATAATTTCGACAGCGAAGTTAGAAATGTTAATTTCGCGGACTTCGTTGAATCAAAATAATTTGACATGAGGCATTGAAAGCACTATGTCAAACCCACACATTTTGGGATTTGTCGAAACTATCAATGCAAATTGCTTAAGTACCTACTCTGATAGTGTTTCTTGGTAATTGCTTACCATCCTGGGTACTCACGTAATACTCGTATTTAGGTGGGCATGATGTCATCTGTGCAGTGATAAAGTTCAGTCCCCTGCTTATCGCTACCGTGTAAACATGGCCTAATTGTGACATCTCACGACTGTGTGCAGTAGCGCTAAACTCGCAATATTGAGTATCAGAATAAGCCGACACGCCTGTGAACGTACGCGCTTTTTTTTAAATGAAACAAACCGATTTTGTAAAGTGTCCATTTTCATGAGCACTATTCGATGTTTGAACGTTTTCGATAAACTGACGAACACAAATTTGAATTGTTAACTGTATTTTTTTAATCATATATGTATGTATACTTGTATAGGCAGGTATTATGATGAAAAGATTATTACCATTTTTATAGTGATTCGATTCCAAGCTATTATAGATCTCGGTATTTATAGGGATTAAAATTAGTTACCGTGTAATTTCTTACATCTGTAATAATTGTTAACCGACTTCAAACAAGGAGGTTATCAATTCGACGCGTATGTATGTAATATTGGCAGAACTGCCCAGTTTTCGTATATGTTAGTCTACATCAGCGTCTGAACAAATGTGCTAAATTTCAAAAGTGTATGTATGTATGTATGTTTTTATGTTTGTGTTATCTGAGGAAATACAAGTCCGATTTGAGTAATTATTTTTTTGTTGTACTAGGTATGGTTCAACTTAGGGAATACTCCCAAGTTTTATCAAAATCGGTTCAGTAGTTTCCGAGATACGGAATTTTAATTCTCAATTACGTACAATTTTGAAGTCGGTTTTATCTTTTTATTTAAAAATAAAATACTATTTCATCAGAATACAGTAGGTACCTATTTCTGAAATTCTACTACAAACGTTTCTATAAATTGAATCAATACTTAAATTATGCATAACAATAACTTGCATACGAAACGGCTAGACGTATCGAGCTGATCCAAACCTGTGTAGAGAATAGAGATGTATCTAGAGCAGTGTTTCCCAAACTTGTCGGGACCGCGACCCATCTACAAGAAAGTTTAAAGTTCGCGGCCCACCTGAATGAATGAAGACAAAAAAGCAGCGGTATGTTGCTGTCGCAGCATTTACCCGTTAATTCTTATCGTAGTTCACCACCATATCATCATCGTCACCCTTACTTACAATTACGTTTGCGTTCGAATGCCCCGCCCCCGTCCCGCACGCACCCATACGACGAACGAACGAGTAAAATGACAATCGAACGAGTACTATAACAGTCGTCCTATAGTTTCAGGGCCCACCCAAAATCTACCCGCGACCCACCAGTGGGTCTATATATACTGATCTAGAGCTACTTTTAAAATGCTAAACAGTTTTTATAGTTTACCTTTGATACAGCTATAATAAGCATTTAAATTATATTATCATCCGCCTCAGTTTATTGTGATATTTAATTTAATGTAAAGTTTCTTTTCTTTATGGCTAGAGTCTAGAGCAGGGGTCACCATATTATAGTTACAATGCTTTGGGTAGGAAACTACCACGGTAAGTATTACATGATATAATTATTATATACAATCTTTCATCCCCTGATTTATCCCCTTAGGGGTGGAATTTATGGAAATCCTCTTACCTAGCGGATGCCTATGTCATAATATCTACCTGCATGTCAAATTTCAGCCCGATCCGTCCAGTGGTTTGGGCTGTGCGTTGATAGATCACTATGTCAGTCAGTCAGTCAGCCACCTTTGAGTTATATACAGGATGTAACAAAACTAAGTGATAATACTTTAGGGTGTGTATGTGTTCCTGACATAGAGTTCACCGTGAAAGTAGCAGCGCTGAAAGACCAATATTTTTTTTACTTTTGTATGGGGAAATCGTAACGCTGGGGTGCTTGCCCATACAAAAGTGAAAAAAAAATTTTGGTCTTTCAGCGCTGCTACTTTCACAGTGAACTCTCTAACAAGGAACACGTACACACCCTAAAGTATTATCACTTAGTTTTGTTACACCCTGTATATTTAGACATATCTTAATTATCGTAACACTAATAATATAGCAATATTAGTGTATATTGTTGGAATTATTTACTGTAAAATAATATTGTTTTAGAGAAATTCATAATAAAAAGTACTCAATAGGATATACTACTGTAATGTTTTCACGCTAGAGGCAGCACCAGCATAGACAGTGAACAAAAAGTTTTGTTCGACGTTTGACAACGTTTCTGTCAATATTCTGATATGACGTGTGCAACATGTCGGATTTTGGTCGGATTATTTACTGTCCCTCTTACTAATAAAAAGTTACACAGCGTGCAGCGAGGGTGCATAAGTTTTTTTCTACTAATAATCATTTTTTGACACAAGGCCTGTATAACGATTCTGTCATTTCCATACTAATTTCTCTGTATAGACTCTGTGTAACGTGTGTGTAACTTAAAAACTCCTGTTTAACTATTCACACGTTGAGCGCATGTTTAAGAAGTTTTTATTAGTAAGAGGGTGTATGTGCTAGAAGCGCCCACTGCTCCGACATTCGCATAATATTCCCTATTGTTAATAAATTATTCTGCGTTTAACCACCATTTTATTTGGGCCTGTATGACAAGCTTGTGATCATGTATTTAATTGTCCGCGTGACACATTTAACTAAAACAATGAATATGTTTCACTTTGTTTCCTCAATGCGTTTGCTACGCTTATTATTTTTACTCCACAGCCAACATTTTCTACACTTGGTTACGGGTTTAGGTGTAATGCATGGATGTGTGAACAATATATTTAAAAAATAAAATATTATTCATTATTTATTTAATATTTAATTAATTATTTATTTAATACCTACTTATATAATTCGCATCTTGATACCAAGATGGGAATTATATTACCGTAGGGCGTAGACCGTCTACGGAGTATAGACTACGATATTCTGTATACATTAATCATAATCATAATCTTAATCATAATCTTTATTTGCAATAATGTACTTAAGATGTTACAATATGTTAAAAGTGTCTCACGTATATTCTTGTCGTTTTAATCGACGTGCAAATATTTAATGAACGTTTTGTCAAATTATAATAATAATAATATTAATATAAAACATTCTTAAAGTTGTCAATTAACCGACTTATTTTGCTTTAATTGACAGTGTAGATATCGTATTCTATATAAGATAATCAGTATCAGTAACAACTTATCCTCTGTTATGTAAAGTCGGAACCACGAGGCGAGTCACAAAACTTTACACAATGTCAAAATTTGTATGGAAGTTTGAGACCAGCCACAAGGCTTATATAACATGAAATAATAAATTAGCGCAAAAAATGTGAAAATCTGCTAAGTGGCCAACGCATTGTCACCTGTGAATCAGTCGCCGCTTTGTCTAAACATCCGTTTTCCTTTCAAATTCCTCAAAATTGCTCTAGTCTCGTTCTCCGATGTAGAAACATTTCTACTTGTAAGAAAGAAAGATTTCATTCTATTAGTTTAAGTTGTGATGGTTGTAATTGATAATGACTACGAAGTATGGACGCTACTTCAGCTAAAGATTTTTTTTTAATTAAAAATAGGGATAACATATACCTGTTTTAGGCACTGAGTGATTTTGGATTTCGTTATCAAAGTAGTGGGGCATCCGTTTCGATAAATTTTTTTTTAAATATTTGAAGCTGAAAGTACAATTCATATTACTTATCAAGTCAAATGTTAAAATATTGCAAAAGTACTGCTTGCTTTATTCGTTTAAACTTCTTATTCGGGACTTAACGCGACTTATTCTAGTAGTAATGCTACTACATACTTTTTTCTCGAAGTTTCGGCCGTGTTGCAACGGCCGTGGTCACGAGGGGACTCCGGAGGTCCCCTATAAGTCGCGTTAAGTCCCGAATAATAAGTTTAAATTATAATGCAACGCGAAAGTTTAAAAGTTCATACTTTATTCGTTTTAAATTAGTCTCGTAAGTCGTAGTACTCTAGTCTCTATGAGACTAATTCTAATCAGAATAAATAATAATTATTTAATACTAGCTGTCCCGACAAACGTTGTTTTGCCTGTTTTCCTGCTTTTCTCTTGAAGTTTTTTCTGAATTTTTTTTTCTATAAACCTCACGAAGCCCGAGGCCTTTCCAACGAATGCAAAACCGTGGAAATCGGTTCGTGCGTTCTGAAGTTATAGCGTCAGGAAGGAAAACCCGACTTATTTTTATATATTAGATAGCTTTTGCCCACGGCTTCGCTCGCGTTAAGAAGTATTATTATTATTTAGGTATCAAAGTCTCAGCCCGATCGGTATATCCTCTATTTTATCCCTTGGGGGTAGAATTGATCAAAATCCTTTCTTAGCGGATGCCTACATCATAACATCTACCTGCATGCCAAATTTCAGCCCGATCCGTCCAGTGGTTTGGGCTGTGCGTTAATAGATCACTATGTCAATCAGTCACCTTTGAGTTTTATATTATATTATTTAGATTTAGTGAATAAAGTATTTAAATCATCATAGATCTAAGCTCCCTCCCGCACGCGCACCCCCGCCTTGGTGACGCCCACTTCGCAACGGGTCGTGCAGCAGAAATCGTAATATTTTAATTTCGCCATAACTTCAAAATCAAACGTCCAATTTTAATCATTCAAAGACCAAATATTATTTACATAAACTGTGCTTAGTGATGAAATTTTGATAAGGATTAATAGCATGAGTAAAATAAACGCGTTTAAATGAAGTCCAAAAAAATTTCAAGATTTTTAAATAAAAAAATGGTTGTTGTGCCTCACTCGACATAGATAGGTATAGTGTGTCCCGGACTTTTTTGTAGATATTTATAAGATCTACAATTAATTAGAACATTTTATGGTTCTATCTTTTATAGTTTAGGCAGCGTACGCAAAATAAGTAACTTTTCTGGTTGATTTTTACACCTTGTGTCCGAAAAACCCAAATATCTTACGGAACCCTATTTTTTTCAAAAATAAAATTTATCCTATGTTACTCGTGGATAATGTAGCTTTCGAATGGTGAAAGAATTTTTAAAATCGGTCCAGTAGTTTTTGAGCCTATTCATTACAATTAAACAAACAAACAAACAAAGTTTTCCTCTTTATAATATTAGTATTAGTATAGATAACACGGTGATTATAATAATCACCGTGTCATACTACGTAGTAATCTCACAAATTACGATGACGATATCAAACAATAATAACTTATGATTTATGAATGAAGATGTTACAAAAAGTGAAGGTGCCGCATGCTTGGGCTTTGTAGGTTCAAGAGAATTGTTGAACAATATTATTGTTGTTGTTACTTGTGCCGTCAATGTTATACAACTTAAATCACTACGGTCGAACTTAATAAACGATTTCTTTACTTTAATTTAATGGAGAATTAGGGCCTGTTTCGCCACTGCCGGATAGGCTATCCAAAACTTATCTGAAAGATAGACTATAGAGTATCTGTCAGATAAGTTGTGGATAGCCTATCCGACACTTATCAGGAAGTGGTGAAACAGCCCCTTAGTCAGGAAATATAATATTATACTTTATAGAGTTAATGAAAAACCTTTATTTAATTTATTGTGGTCGTAACTCGTAAGTGATCATTGAATCAACCCTCTATAAAAAGAGGTTTTATTTTACATTCTTAAAAAAACACATATAATTATATGTATATATTAAATTAAATTAATATTTTGCATCATGTAACTTCATATTATAATGAGAAAAGACAAGTAGAATACGAGAAATAAATACATTAATTTTCATTACAGGAAAATATGTCCATAAAGTTTTTCCTCAAACATTAAGTTTTTACCACAAAATATTGGATTTTACCACAAGATTTCTAGAAACTCACGTGAAATCGGATTTTAAAAACAATTATTTCAAATTATTATATAAATAATTTTTCCTTTTCTATAGAAGGATTAACTTTACAAATCAAAGTCGACTGGACTATTAGCCGTGCTATAACATATGAAGTCTTAAATTATTGTTTGTTTTCTTAAACGAGTTAGTTAATGGGGACTACACAGGGACTACAGGTTCGAATTGAAATAATATTTTTGTGTTAGATAGACCATTTTTCGACGAAGGCGGCTATTTAATTATGATATAGCATCACGATTCACGGTGCGACCAATACGAATTACGAGCAAATAATCAGAGGAAAATATAGAAAACTTGTAAATTATTATTTGAACGATCTAATTTCACGTACTACAGGACCAATTTTCATGTTCTTTGGCACAGATATCGAGCAGACCACAGGGAAGAACATAGGCCTCTTTGTTGCGGGATAAAGTACGGTTCCCGCGAAACACCAGCAAGCGGAGCTGCATGGAACGACTAGTCTACCATAAGATAATAATATAACAGTGTCTTAATGTTATCTATATTGCTATTAAGTTATTAACAAAATTGGTTGTACTAATAAATTTCATGTAACAATGCCTTATGCTTTGGCCTTATGCAACCGCGGAACATAAAATTGTTGAAATCAAGTTTGTATCCGGTGCGAATGATATTATTCTTGTTGTTATAGTCGTAAGTCATAACAACAATATAAACGAACATAAAAATCGAGTTTTCAAGGTTATTATGACTGTTATTCTCATATTTAGTGAGAAAGGGATTATGATTTATGATGGTTTATGTTTTGAGTTTTCTTTTACAATTAGAAACGAAAACTGGATGTGATACGTAAGTGAAAATGTAACATTTTATACCCAGTTTCCTTAGTAGAGGTTCATGTATCCAGAAAGCTGTAGAGACTAGAGACGCACAGATAGGCGCAAGTTAGATTACACTCATTCTCAAATTGGGGAAATACGCCCAAACAAACACGCACAGAGGTATATTTTTGAGAGGGTGTTAATGATTCCCGAAAGGAATATGGATAGCATTGTACAAATTTTTTTTCAAAGGAATATGGATAACACAATACATATTTTTTTTAAAGGAATATGGATAGCTTAATATAAAATTTGGATTTTTTAAATCAATCAAATGATGGATGACTTGTGTATGACCAGCATTTCACAACATTTTCACAAAATAATGAATAAATAATAAAGATACAAGTTATAGTGTATGAAATAAATAAAAAAATACATTTTTTTTTGTCAACATGTCTGCTATGGCAATTAGTAAAGCTACACTTGGCTCGTGATACACCGGGTTGTCTGTACAAGGCCGCGGTTACATCTCAAATGTCCTTATCCGTGACACACAGCACGACATGTATTATTTCCTTGTATGTATACGTCCTGTTAAATGTGCAGTATTTTCCACGATAAATCCACATATTATTAATATTAATATTAAAAATGCAAAAGTGTATCTGTCTCTTACCTCTTCACACTTATACCGCTGAACCGATGATGGGTATGGAACGTCTCTAATGTCCGTGAAAGGACATTAGAGACGAACCTCGAGCATTAGACTAATTTTTGGCGCCAAACCTATATGTACCAAAATAACAAACCAAACTAAAAACAATTTTAAATGCAAATAAGTTCCATTCGAATTATAATAACTAATTTATTTATTTCTGCAGTAATAATATTATTTAACATTATTTTCCTCAAGGTAAGTAATAAGAGGCTATTTTAATCGAAGTCTTATAAGTGCACATGTCACAACTCACAACATATAAAAATATTTTATGTTAAATAATATAATATTCTTTTTAATTTAAAGATCGTCATTAAAGTTTTCGACCTGAATTGGACATTTAAGTATTATCATTTGTAAAAGTAAATCGCCGGGCTTACATATTTTAATCTATCCACAAATCGCAAATGTAAGTAGCTTTTTTATATAAAATTAGGGGTCTAACGAGCGACCGGGTCACCTGTTAGAAAGCAACTACCGTCGCCTATGGAAACTTGCAACATCAGAAGATTTGCAGGTGCGTTGACGGCCTTTTAAGAGGGAATACGCTCTCTTCTTGAAGTTTTGTTTTACCGCTGTGCAGTCATTAGCGATATGTCATAAAGTTTAACTGCCACGGGTTGACCACAACTTTTAACTGTGCGGGCACTCCGCCCCCGTATATATATATATATATATATATATATATAAAATAGCAAAAAAATTAGTTTGTTGTATGGGAGCCCCCCTTAAATATTTAATTTGTTTTGTTTTTGTTTGTTGATGTGTTAAAAATTTCAAAAGTCTAGCTATTATTTATATTTCGTAGGGACATACTTAGACTTTCGGGCATGGACTCATGCATGCTTCCGGGACAGAGGATATTTCTCATCCCAGAAAATGCATATTTTATACGCTTCCCACATACATATTTCCGGGATGAAAAATAATTGGGGGCAATTATAATTCTAATAATTGTTTTCATGGCCGTTTACATTTCGTTTTATTTGAATATTCATTAAATGAAGATTGATATCAAAATGAAGGCTAAATGTTAAATGGCAAACTCAATCTAGGCAACAATTAGGTCAGCCACTTAAGTGCCTAATTGTCTTTATTAACATTACGATCGTGAAGCTGCCTGGACTATTCAGAGGCCTTAGTGCGAGTTTTATTCGATCATACGCATCGAGCACGTTAACGCGAATTTATATGGGATCAAAGCAGCGCCATCTACTGGCTAACGTGGATACTGCTTTGATCCCATATAAATTCGCGTTTACGCGCTCGATGCGTATGATCGAATAAAACTCGCACTAACCCCTCAGTACCACGTAGTACTCACTATAGTATGTCATACTCTAAGTATCCGTGACTTCTAAAACTCTGAAGCTTGGGTTCTTGATCTGAAGGAAATAAATACACCTTGCGCGGGTACAACTGAAGGGTTTGTTTTTTGATTTGAACGCGCTAATCTATGGAACTACTCGTTCGAATTGAAAAAAATATTTTCATGATGGATAGTCATAAAAATAATTTTATGACATCATAAAAATATTTTTTCATTTATCGAGGAAGGCTTTAGGCTATATAGCATCACGCTACGAGCAATAGAAGCAGAGAATGAGAGGAAAATGTGGAAAAAAAAATCGTTAGAGTTCATTGTCCCCCCCTTTTACCAGCTAAACGGTTGCTTCTAGAAATGTGAAAAAAATCATGGAGTAGGAAAAATGCTGAATTTAAAAGGGAAATTATCACGGCTAAGAAGACTTCATCAGTGATTGAGTAATAGTCGATCAACTAAAAAAAATATATTCGGAAAAGTATAAAGCGTCTCCCAGACAGACGCGGCCTGCGGTGGCGGTCAGTTGAATGGCTTGGCCGCGTGGCCGCGTGTGTCTGTGTCGTTCCTAGAACTCTCAAGTCATCCAACTGACCGCCACCGCTACCGCCACCGCAGGCCGCGTCTGTCTGGGACACGCTTTAAGGAACTTTTCGTTCAAATTCCTTTGAACGTAACTGAAATGATGTTGTTAGTAGTGTCAAACACGTTATAAATGTACATTCATTGACCATACAAAAATTATCAAAAACTAGGGGTACTACGGAACCCTATATTGCGCGTGGCCCGACACGCACTTGGCCGGTTTTTTGTTATTTGGCACAGTTATAAAGTGGATAACGGGGATGGAAATTGGCTATGTTTTGCTGGAAAATGTACGGGGCCCCGAAATTCCTTATTTAAGCGGTGGAGCAGCGCGGGCCACTAGACTCTAGTCTATAGTCTATACATATATTATGGGGATAACATAACTAGAGCATACTCAATATACCATTATTAAATATATTAGATATACTGTGTGAACCTCTTACTTTTCTTGAGTTTATTGTTAAAAATTTTGGCTATATATTTATCCTTTCTAGAGTTCTTTTCAAATCATACAATCAACAATTCTTTGTTATTTAGTTATTCTAATCTAATCAAGGCAATTCCTGTTACAATAGTTGTTGTTTTCAGTCATGATGTTTATGTTCTCTTAGTTCTTATTTTATTGAATAGACAAAAAGTAAATAAGCCGGATTATACTGAAAGAAACAAATACTCCGGAAACACCGGCGCGGCGTCCATGTCACCGGAGCTTTTCCTTTACAGCTTTTTTTTTTCTTTTAATTTTAGGTAATTAGCGAGTTCTACACGTAACTTTTTATAGACCCATGTATCTAAGACATACAAAAGCATGTATTGTCCACTTGTCGACAATTATACGTAAATGATTTTCATTGAACTTTTCATGAATTTCATTCATTAATTTCATGAATCCTTTTTAAAAGTAAGTATAGTTTTCTGCATAGAACTAGCTTAGAGTTTCCTATTATTTCTAAATGAAGAGGCTATCCTCTAATTCTATGATGGAACCGAGTAAGAACTAGGCTTTGCCTTTAAAATATTATTGTAACAAAATATATTCGCAGGCGTTACTGCAGCTATCCCTTCGATCATGCGCACTGCGGCGGGATCCGAACAGCTGATCCACAAAACATAAATATTACCTTCGACTGACTGGAATCCGGCTGCATATAATAAAATAACACGAAAATCCACACACCACCGAGCAAAAACAGAATTTTTAAGTTACGTCGCATTTTGACACTCGTTTGTGCGCGCGTTTTATTTTTTTACGGCAAGCGCGCGGCCGCGCTACAGCGTAGCGGCGTGCGGACTAAACGCGATGTACTCCGAACGCAAAGATAAAAGATAGTCGGTCATGCGCGTATCGAGCGTCCTCTGACACCATAACAGAAATAGAATTACATTGCATTGGTGTAATGAGATGCATCGGGGTTCAAAGGTCAACATGGAACCTCATAGTATATATAGGGTTTAAAAAATTTAACCCATTTCTTTCCGAACATGTGGTTATTTTTCAAGAATTTTATTAATATCGAGGGCTCGAGGGTTACCGGAAAATCGTTTTTCCGCGAGATTTTTATTACTTTAAAGGGGTTTGGTATCGGTTCCTTAAAAACGCTAGTGATCACGTAAGTATTATTTTAACAGCTAATAATTACTCTCACTTATTTAATAGCTCAGAAAGCAAGATAATTACCTTACAACCTGTTCTGAATAGCTCGTGCTCACCACAGCCAATTACAATTATTACGAAATAATATAATAACACTGTATTCATCTAAGAACATAGATACATATAAAAAGTTAAGCAAAAGTTAAGTAGTTTAAAAAACTAAAAGGTACCTATTGCTATACTATTATGTACTTAAAACTTATTATCTAGGTCTAGGACCTAGGTTAGACTTGTGGTGGATATCTATATACCCTCTTACTAATAAAAACTTCTTAAACATGCGTTCAACGTGTGAATAGTTAAACAGGAGTTTTTAAGTTACTCACACGTTACACAGAGTCTATACAGAGAAATTAGTATGGAAATGACAGAATCGTTATACAGGCCTTATGTCAAAAAATGATTATTAGTAGAAAAAATCTTATGCACCGTCTATACACGCTGTGTAACTTTTTATTAGTAAGAGGGATAATATTTAATTTGATAAGTAACGGCTGTAATATAAAGTAAAATGTAAAATAAAAGTAAAAGGTGATGGTTAATTTTGGACCACAAACGCAATGTCAAGAAGCCGGTCATAAAACAATTAACACTTTTTTAGAGGATGCTATGGTACGGGAGGTTGCAACGTTTGAAAAAAAAGTATTTCAGGTCGGCTGATTTTGTGATATGTCGTCATTCTTGCTCTTCTGGTTACAGTCTGGGCGGTCTGCCGTGCTAGCATACGCCAACGAGAAAATTTTGTCTACACGTTTTCTCGATGTTAACTGGTTTATCTCTTCATCTCTATTGACCCTAAAATGACGTACATTTTTTCTCGTACGTCTGTCGTCAAAATTAGAGATAATTTTGTTTTTTTTTATATGTGCTATTTTCGTCTATATACTAACTAACTATATACGAACGAGAAATTTATCTCTCTAGTCTCGACGTATACGCATGTTAGCGAAAAAGAGATATGTATCAATATCGACAATATCACTACGCTCGAGAGTCCACGAGATATCTCGTTGGCGTACGCTAGGGGGGCTGGCTGCCGGTAGTAGTTGCGTACATTAGTGCGCAACTTTTTTCTCCAGGTTATAATCCTGGATTTTAAAATAATTTTAGTATACATACTGTATACTATAATGATTTTAAATGATTTTAAGTGATTTTAAATGATTATAGTGAGCAAGGAGTGCTTATCACAAACGTAATAATTATGACAATAATAATATTTGTTAAAGCCTGGCCTTTAACATGACAAGAGCCAGAAGCGAGATTTTGCCAATTCTTTTTATCAGGCGCTCCTTATATTAATAGCATCACCCTGGATAAATGAAATGCGCACTAATGAACGCAACCACTACAGGCAGCCAGACCGCCCGGACTCTAACCAGAAGAGCAAGAATAACAACATATCACAAAATCAGCCGACCTGAAATACTTTATCGAAAACGTTGCTACCTCCTATACTACTAGAGGATGTCAGTAAAATAGAATATTATTATTTTGATTTCGTTAACTAAAGAGTTTATTTACCTAAGAATTACTCTTTGAGTAACGAAATCTTAGTCACGTTGAAACTTGAAAACATTAGTAATACATATTATAATTTATATGTAATAGTCCCGTAATATTAAAATATATAAAAATAATAATGACTTAATACATAAAATTGTTATGTTCATTGTGCTTCGCTTCATCTAAGTAGAAAATGTTTCATAGCACTGAGCGATATTTTATAGTTACATAATAAAACTTTAATTATAGTGTCATGTGGAAACATGCATTTGTAATGTCCTGGGCAATGGAAGGGTAAATTTTCATTCACGTTGGAAAGCTAGGTAGTGTTCAAAAATAATGAAATATAATCATCTACTTTAACTAGCTTAAAGTTCCGAAAAGCTAAAAATAAACTTAGTTCACTTACATTTTTTTCTTCCACAAGATGAATAAACTCAAATTATAAATATATAAATATTATTGCGGTAAATTGTTGCAAGAAAATGTCCGAAAAATTAAAAACTCTTTTTCGAATTTTTTATTGAATATTACAACTTACGCCATCTATTGATGAGAAGTTGAATTAGAAAGTTTGTGTTGCGGACAGCAGCTGCGGAGGTCTAACAATAGAGTTACGTTATTAGTTCAGTACTTTGATATTAGATGTCGCCTTTCAAACACGATATTTTTAAGTTTAAATTATTTTAGACTTTAGAGCCTCTAGAGTCTAGAAGACTAGAGTCGGAGTATTATTATATATTCTGTGCTAGAGACTTAAAAAACTCATTTATTAATTTCTATTCTATAAAAAAGTACGAATATAAAATTACAAAATATGATTAGTGATTACGTTACATACTCAGATGCAATCAAATATTATGTAAATTAATTATTTTTAATTTTATAATTTATGTCGAAGATCCACTTCATTGTTAGCCATTTTCAGAAAGAAGTGTACCCTGGTCCTAAATTTGATCAAATTTTTGTCATTATTACTTATTTGTTTATGATAGTAAAAACAGTTTATCTAATATATAAAAATAAGTCGGGTTTTCCTTCCTGACGCTATAACTCCAGAACGCACGAACCGATTTCCACGGTTTTGCATTCGTTGGAAAGGTCTCGGGCTACGTGAGGTTTATAGAAAAAAAATTCAGAAAAAACTTCTAGAAAAAGCAGGAAAACAGGGAAAACAGACAAAACAATGTTTGCCGGGACAGCTAGTTACATTATATATTATTGAATTCATAATAATATTATATATAAGTAAGGATATTATATCATAATAATATAAGTTTAGAAATTTTCAAAAATAGTCCCGGCGCTGGATGGTGTTGAGTTACATGCAAAATGTGAGGACCTAATAATAATATTATTGGTGTATGTTGAACTCATAAATGAACAGATTATGATACAGGTAAAAATAGCACACGTCTTTTTCTTGAAAGTTTCTTTTTTCTTCATATTTACCCCACCCAGGAACATTATAACGAAAGCTCAAAGCTATCTACATATTTTTAGCCTGATTATACTCAGATTCGCGTTTCAGTAACAAATGTTTGGTATTCTCGTTTTATTACTTACCGAAATTAATTAATTCATTTTCTCGATTCGAACAAAGCGAACAAATGGAATCAACCGAGCTTTGGGTTGAAAACAAAAAAAAAATCACGGCATTGTTTTCGGAATTCGGAATGCGTTTTCCCTGTGAGTTCATTCATGATCCTGGAAGAGACGGTGTTGCCAGTTTAGTAACCTTACCCGAGTTTTGGGCTAAGCAAGGGCTATGCCAACTCAATGTTATATTTATGTATCTAAAGCTATAAAGTGTCTATCGAAATATTGAAAGATGTCTACATCAATTCATTATTATAAAAATCTGATTCATCGGCTTTACTTAGCTTTTCAATTTTAGTAATATTCATTAGAAACGTTAGGTACCAAACTGCCTATTATTTGTATAATATAGACCAGCCGTTCTCAAACTTTTTTGTGCCGGTTAAGAAGTGACTAGTGAACCCAAAAAAAAAAAAAATGTTTGGTCTTTGAATGTCTCCATTCTGGTGTCCATGTCAATTGTCTCCAAGCAGCTGGTGTCTGGTGACATTTCTAAAAAAATTATGTATCGCATGTAGAGCCTCTGTAAGATCTTTGCAGAGCCCCGAGGAGCTCACTTTGAGAATGGCTGATATAGAATAATCACTAAGGCTTCCCTTTGTTAGTTGTTACACAAAGATCTAGATTTCCGATACTATACTATAATACACACAACATAGTCATTTTTATTTTTTACTGTGGGAAAATCACTTTTCAGTTCAATTTCCAATCACATTAAAGGGATATGTAACCAGATATTTCGGGTAAATTTCCAGGTATTTCAAAATCTGACAACACCGGGCGATTCCCGCCAGAGTTGTCGCTCGTCCCGTCAGGAGCGGCCGCGTTCCCGCCTTGCCGCGAACTTTCACGACATTTCGAAATTCGAACATGTTCGGTGTTTTCTGATTTGTTTTACGGATGTATTTCGCTAATCGGTAAGTTGTTTTTGTTGTATTGTGTAGAAAATCATATCAAAATTGATAGATATTTATGAATTAACAAAAGTCAAGTTAAAATACTTACTGCCGCACTCAGAGTGGAACATTAATTACTTAAATGTAATTAATTAAAATTTTTGACATAAGCCCCATACATTATCTGTCAAACTCTTCATTAAATTGAAGGTTAATCATAATTAAATGTCTCTGAGTACGGCGGAAGTATTCGCGTTCGGATATCCTGCAAGAAGTTTTTTGAAAACTTTTTGCTTTCAATACTTAGTAAGTTTTCTATGAATTTACACAATAAATATTATGGGTTAGGTTAGATTAGGTAATTCAAGTACTTTTAGCAGAGAGAGTCAGATAAGTTTGTACAACTATGCGATATATCTAAAAGAGTCTAGACTCTACCTTAAGGCTGCGTTTCCACCGGAAGCTGCGTTGCGAGGAATGTGTTTTGCAAGAACCAATGGAATCGTTGCGCTAAATGTTGTCAGGCAAATGAAGCGTTTCTATTGGTTCTTAAAAACACATTATCTCAGCTCCGGTGGAAACGCAGCCTTAGACTCCAGAATCAAGGCTCTAGGCCAGTGGCCCCCAACCTTTTTTTCATGCGGGCCACAAACATGTTTTGGTCTTGGTGTCGCGGGCCGCAACAAAAATAACATTATGCAGCTTTTCAATTACAAAATTTTTTCAAAAAACGTCCGCTTCTCAATAATAGTTTCATTGGAAATCGAGTGGTTTATAGTCTATGAAAAATCTAAGTATAGCCATAGAGAAAATATACATATTTTCCTTAGTCTATGGTATAGCCTAGGAAACACAATCAACTTTCCGTGTATTCAATAAACATGTAACCTAATATTATGTGACAAAATATAGCTACTCAAGTCAATGTATGTCTTTGATTGTATTATATTGCAACTTTTTCGATGTGTCTGCAAAGTGCAGATCTTGTAAAGTTTATCAGTATTCACTGTATTAATTACATTAGTAAGAGATTAAATATTAAAAATAATGCATAGAAAATTAAAATTTTCGCTACAAAATCCCGACAATCTTTTCTCGTAGCACCTGAAAATTATTCATAGTTTTCAATTAACTTTTTCACTGGCTACAAAGAAATTTTTATAACATATAAAAATTCCTTCATTCCTTCTTATGAATAGCGAGGTTTCCAGTACAAGGCATACGTATCTAATTAGTTTATTTTTAAAATGTAGCTTTATTTTGCGAGGCAAGACTCAGTGCCTCTAGAGACGAGTGGCTGTCACCGCTCACATTACATGTTATACCAGCATGCAGCAGCAAAATAAATAAAAACTAAAAACTTTATGGCAGCGCAAACCACCCCTTTTTTACCGATGTCTCCTCAACTTAGCATGACCACAGTAATTGCCAATCTATCTCTTTGTCTATTTTTCCGTGAAAAGAAACCCTTTCTAACAAATACTTACGGAATCGAGTGGCAAAATTTTAGATTTTTTTTGGCACTATTTTGTTGATAAAAACCTCTTTAAATATTATAGTTGCCATGCTAAATGTGTTAGACCCATTTTAATGTAAGATACAGACGTAGAACCCTAAATAATAAAGGAAACTGTAAGGACATTAGTTGGGGTTTAACTTTTAGGGTATTCTACATTATATAATATTATATTGGCGCGTATGAAGTTAAAACATTATCTGTAGAACCTACGTGTAGAACTAATTTTGATGTCATTTCGGCGTATATGTACAGATATTTTGAGTGTTTGCAGACTGTTCAAATTCTTCGCAGACAGATAATTTAAAATCCTTAGCCTATCACCACAAAAACAAACCAGAAGCGTCAACGTCAGCTTATTACAAAAAAAAAAAAAGAAAACATTTTTTTATCTACACACCTTTAAAGTTGCCTCCGCCGCGTTGCTTATCAAAAGATTTGCACCGACGGGAGTGGTACTAGAGAGTAGAGAGAAGTGGGGGGACATAACGAAGCAGACTGGTGTACCTGAATACAGAATTATCACATTTTCATATAGATAAAGCCACTTTTTGTCTGACTACTGAAAAGCTTGGACTAATGACAAATACAAGAAAAGTTTTTTCTGTGTTTTAAATTTCACCCCTGGGTTTTGTAGTGTCGCATGTCGCGGTCGTCATAATGTAAAGACGTTATTGTCCAGTGGTTCAAAATCGTTAGATCGCTAGAGAACAGGCAGGAAATAATATTTTTGGCAGGTTTCGTTAGACGTTAACAAACTTTTGTGCAAACGGTTTGCATAAAAGTTTGTTAACGGAACCTATTAATAATAATTAATAAGAGGTAATTTTGGTTAGGTTTGCAGCAAACTAAAATTACCTCTTATTAATACGCTCCAGATTATCTACTAGCTCAATTTTATGCTGCTGCACTCAGTAGTCAATACCTATAATAATATGCCATACAAAAACTCCAGATTCCAACTAAATCAAAAGTCTGTACCTACGTAGATAAAACTTTGATTAGCCATTACCAAAGTTGTCGAAATTGAAATACGTTCTCCGAAGCGACTTCTCGACAAAAACACGTGAATGGTAATTTTCAATCTCACCGATTCTGCCGATTTCGTCCTTTCTACGAAATCGAGTTTGCGATACTGAATGACGTAGATAATTTGTCGTTAGAGAACGATTTCAAAAGGTCAGAAACAAGTGAATTAACTCAACGAAAAGCATATCATTGTATAGTATTGTATACTATAACAAATAACTGTTATTATGAAAAAAAAAAATATAATAAATGTTATAAACACTAATAGTAATTCTAGTACATATCATAATTAATTTGGATGGAAAAAATTAATATTCCTCATCTTGCTATACGTAACTAATAAGAGACAATAATATAATATTATTACATATTTTTTGAGTTTACCAGAAAATATGGGAGAAAAACAAACACCTCAAATAACATGAGTGACGTAATGATAAAAAACATTGTCTTATTGGTTTGATACATCCAGTATATAAAAAACATTGTCTTATTGGTTTGATACATCCAGTATATAAAAAACATTGTCTTATTGGTTTGATACATCCAGTATATAAAAAACATTGTCTTATTGGTTTGATACATCCAGTATATAAAAAACATTGTCTTATTGGTTTGATGCTTCCAGTATATAATTTCTAAAACCATCCATCCACCTGTGTAAAATACTGTACGTAAGCCAACGTTTAGCTCTCTGGTTCAAGCCAAACAGGTTTCCCGTCTTTAGACGACAATAAAGCTGTAATCCTTTTGTTACTTGCCAGCCGCCAGGACTTAGCTTCAATTACTATTTAATAGCTACCTAATATTATAGTAATTAATCCAGGAGAATAAATAAATAATAGCAAACAAGAGAAAATTAATCCTCGTAAAATTCGTAGATTATCTAGTTATATTATGTAACGCTCAGTCATAGAAGGGATAATAATTATGAAGCATAATATTTATGTTAAAAATATAATATAAATAAATAATTTTTAGTTTTTTGGATAGAAAATATAACAATATAATACGTCATTCGGCTAGGCCGTTTAAAAGTTACATAAAATGCACAGTTGTTTTAGAGAGTTTTAAAGATAATAATATTATAAACTCATAAGTCATACTGAGATGTCATATTTCTTGTATTTATACTTTATAGTTTTATTGAACATTTTTTATGTGCTAAACGTACGAGTCTAAAAGTGCCAAAAAATTCGAAAAGAATTTAATAAGAAATGAAAAATCATTTGTAATGTTGAAAACTTTTGGAGAAAAGTTTTGGCCATTTCATTTCCCAACTACAGTAAATGGAGATATTATTATGTATATATAAAACTGATATTTTATTTGAATTATTCAAGAAAATATATTTTACAAATCTTTCTAGGCTTATTCTTATTATTTATGTACAGATAAACTTACATATAATGAGCGCGTTAAATAAAAAAAATATTATAATATTACTAGTGTGATGACGTCACATCCAAATCGGAAGTACCGCAAAAGCGTTTTCGTCAGTACAAATTTGAAAATATAAAATAATATTTTCAAATCGACTTTATTTATCAATCATAAGCTTTTATTTGATGATAAGGGTGAAATACGGTTTCCTAGGCCAAGTTCTACTAGAAATATGCATTTGTTCAATGAAAGGTCAAGTAGCCTATTGTACGAACAATCGAAAAAATTGCAGCTTAGCTTCTAATTTCCAAAATAATAATAATAATAATATCTATGGACGCTTCACACCACGTCAGTCTGGCCCCGTGCTAAGTACCTGAAGGACTTGTGTTACGGGTACCAGACAACGGAAATACCAGCTATATTTAATACTATACATACATTTAAGATTTTAATTATATGATACACATATTTAATACACATCCATGACCCAAGAATATTGAAAACTTTTTGTTCCGTCGGCGGGATTCGAACCCGCGACCCCCGGCTTGAGCTGCCAAACACTCTTAACCATTGAGCCACGGAGGTTGTCAAAACAATAATATTACTAAGATTTTTTTATGAACGAGCCTACGCGCTAAATTGTCTGCTGAATTCAGCTAGAATCTAGATGAACGTTACGAAATATAATGTTACAGCTTATCCATTGAGCCACGGAGGTTGTCAAAACAATATTAAGATTTTTTTATGAACGAGCTAAATTGTCTGCTGAATTCAGCTAGAATCTAGATGAACGCTACAAAATATAATGTTACTTACAGCTTATCCATTGAGCCACGGAGGTTGTCAAAACAATATTAAGATTTTTTTCATGAACGAGCGTACGCGCTAAATTGTCTGCTGAATTCAGCTAGAATCTAGATGAACGCTACAAAATATAATGTTACTTACAGCTTATCCATTGAGCCACGGAGGTTGTCAAAACAAAATTAAGATTTTTTTTTGTGAACGAGTGTACGCGCTAAATTGTCTGCTGAATTCAGCTAGAATCTAGATGAACGTTACAAAATATAATGTTACTTACAGCTTATCCATTGAGCCACGGAGGTTGTCAAAACAATATTAATATTTTTTTTTATGAACGAGCGTACGCGCTAAATTGTCTGCTGAATTCAGCTAGAATCTAGATGAACGCTACAAAATATAATGTTACTAACAGCTTATGGATTATTATTTTATTCCGTAATGGTCAGAATACTAGAGGGACTGATAAGTCCAATAAATTCCGTTCTTATCTTTGAACTCCACATACTTTAATGGATCCTAAATTAAGCAGTTGTTTTGACAAGGTTAAATAACATAGTAATAAAATTAATATTACGTAAATTAGTAAAAAGTAAAGAAAAGTCTACAAAAACATATCAAAATCATGCACGGTAAAAAACTGAAAATATGTAACGTTTTTAAAATGTGTTAGATTAGAACTAAATTAGAACTAGCGCAGTCAGTAGGATATTAAGTATTTTGCTCCCCTTTTAACGCGCTATGTCAAAAACAAACCAACAGTAAAAACCAATAGATCACATAATGAAAGTGAAAATTTTCGGCTTCGTGCATCTATGAGTAGACAGAAACTCTCGTTAATCAATCTGTGTCTTAATTTATTCCAAGTAAAGTTGGTTGTTGCTTGCGTGATTTTCGGGAGGGTCGACCTTCAAAATTTTGTTTGGAGCGTTGCAATGTGCAAGGGTACACGTAGCTTGTTTTAGATTTATATTGTTGGGGGAGTGCATTTGACGCGTGTAGAGGGGTGGGTACTGGGTACCGCCGATATAGAGCAGTTATACAAATATTTATCGGTTATTTTTAAAGCAATATTTAAGGCTGTTAATGGATGTTTTTTCTCACATTTAGGATTTACTTAAGAAATACAAAGGATACGAAAGACAAAGGAGATGAAATTTTAATGTTACTTCTTCTGATTCTTCAAATACTATGTTTAATTTTCACTTTTCTACATCTTTGGACTGATTTTATCGAACTCTTTGAGTTTGATACAAATTCCTATAACATTAAATTTAAAACTTGAAAACGAGCAACATTTTCCACTATCATGCTACTTATGCTTTTCTATGACGTCATTGGTTCGTAATATCAGTGGACCGCAGCGGCGCAACGATTAAACATCTTTATATAGTTCAGATTAGATCCCTCAGGCAGTCAGGCAGGGGAGCTGTTTATGATAACCCAACATTGTTTTCTATGGAAAAATGTTTTCCATAGACCAACTCGTCCCTACGTACTAATATTCATAATGCGAAAGTAAATCTCTATCTCTATCTTTTTTGACATTTTCACAGATTTTGATGAATTAAAGAAAATATAGTTCCCACTGTGCGTCTCAATTGTTACCTCTTCTGAAATTATTTTGACGCAATTAGTATAGAGGTCCTTTCAGTCCCGCTTAAGGACATAGGACAGCATTTATCCCAAAGATATGGACTGTTTCAGCGGTCCCATGATGATTACTGTGTTCATTAATTTACAATCAATCAACTATTGCATAGAGTTACACAATCAACTGCAGCAAGCACTCCGCCACTCGAAATAGATGTCAGTGTAAAAGTGATGACGTAATTGATGGAAAAATAATTGGAGGCTGTGTTAACAGGCACCTGTGCAGAGTGGATAGATAGGCTCGGCAAATTGGAAATACATTTATATAGGTTAGCTACCTAAAAGTATTTCAAAAAAGAAATTGTAGTTGTTTGTAGGAGATATATTTGTTTGATAATATCCATGATTTAGATCCATAAGCTTAGATCCAAAAATCCACGATAGACACGACGTCTTATCCACTTTATTAACACGCGCTTATGTACACATGTATATATATTCTACGCTACTTAGTTATCTATCTTATGACTTATACTTGCATTTCTTTAGTTATTGGTCGACTGACTTCACAATAGCGTAGTTTGACGCACACATAAATGAAAACTGGCCTCTCTCTGTTGTTCGCAGAACTTTGATTACTTTAATAACATTATTGGCCTTTAACAAATTGATTTCCATTTGCTGCGATACTTGCTGAGCTTTGGCAATTTGCATTTCACGAGAAGCTAAAAATGTACATTGTCATGATTGTCATGTCTCTTGTCTCTTATCTGACCTCTTTTAAACCATATACCATAACTAGCTGTGCCTCGCGGTATTGCCCGCGGTTTAAGTGATATATAATAGAAGACTATGAAAACGGTACGATACATGGTTCTATAATGGTTTATGGTAGTGATGATGATGATGAATGTAATTTGCATAGTAGCATATGCTTTGCGTTCTTAAAAACAACGTCGAAACTCCCAAAGTTGTATCTATAAAGAATCAGGAGTTCTCTCAGCACCTTCCGAACCATGGTATACCTTGGTGCAAAATCTTACTTGCTGGTAGCATATACTTAGAATACTGCTCACGAAACCGAAGTCACCACATGTTTCCATATAAATTTTGGTGAGTTCCCTCGATTTCTTATGGATCCCTTCATCAGGACACCACTGTTATCAATATGGTACCAAATTGGGATGATAACCTATACACCAAAAGAAAAATTTTGAAAATCGCTTCACAAACGGCGGAGTAATCGTTGAACATAAAAACGAACATAACACCTCCTCGATTTTGAAAGTCGGTTAAAATTGTAGCCTATGTGTTATTTTGATGTATAAGCTATATTATTGTAAAGTATCATTAAAATCCTTTCAGTAGTTTTTGCGTGAAAGAGTAACAAACATCCATACATACATCCAAACATTCGCCTTTATAATATTAGTAGGAAATTATTTTTATCATCCAATGCAGATATTATAACTGTGGCATAAACCTACTATAAATTACAGTAACCGTCCCTCGTTAGATTTAAATTGCTATTAATCCCGTAAATTAGAATTTTGGATTCGTTGAAATCCAATCATTAAAAGTGTCATGCGATATTAATTTGTCGTAGTGTGGTCCATAATTAAACAATTTGTGCGATAGAGGATTATGACACTACGTTTCGGGAGTACAGGATATTGAACTCTGTACCCCAATTTTTAGCAGATTAATTTTAGTAGAAAAGTGGTATTATTTAGTGGACAACTATTACATAGAAAAAGGCAACATTAATGTTTCGTTCCTTCGTATGGGAGTGTAAAAAATATGCCAAAATTGCTGATAATCGAAACGAACGATTGCAAATAAGTGGTCGCCCTAAAAGATACCATCAACGATCGAAATATTGTAATGGCGCATAGAAATAATAAAAAAAAACCTGCGTGAAATTCTGTATACTTTTTCGCTAATAAACTTAATATGACACCATTTCCTTACTCAATAAATATAATTCTGATAAATGATAAGTGTGTGGTTGCGTGCCTGGAACTTTTAGTGTTCAGATGTTCCGCTTATGTCGTGTTTCCTGCTTTAGTTCAGACTGAAATATTGACAATAGTGTGACGACGAGTGTAGCATGCAGTGGTTTTTTTATTTCATACAAAATAGGTCTTCTTTCTTTAGAAAAAGTCTTTTACACCAATGCGACGAAGATTTTTTCTAAAGAAATAAGACCTCTTAGAAAGATGAAATAGTAAGTTGGGTTAGAAATTACCTAAATAAAAAATAAAAACCTTTATAAAAAAATAACTGTTGGAATCTTTGTCTACGAAATACGATGATGCTCTACCATTCTCTTCAATGTCTCATTGAAAACATGAACCGTACATTATTAAAATAGCGAATGTTGGAAATGTTGTGTATCGGAAATATTGCAGGGATTATTGCACACAGACTATAGAGCCTATTTTAAGGACTTCATTTAGCTTGTGAACTCAGAACTATTAATCCTTGCTGACGTATAGTTTGAAATAGTTTCGCAAAAGTTTGTTTTTGAATGCTGACGGTAATACTTATTTTTGATGCAATAAATATCAACTACAGGATTTGGTTCAAATAAATTTTTATCATAGGTATTACTATGATAAAAATTTATTTGAACCATAGGTTTCACCAACCTGCTTAAATTTTGGTATTGTAACCAGGTGAACTATGTGAGATGGCCTCACAAATATTCCGAACCGTACAGGATGGAGTGCGGGGTGAGGCAGGGGGGCAGACCTCGACCCGGCTCTTCAACCTGTACGTGGATTCACTGATACGGGAGCTCAGCAGTACTCGTGTCGGTTGCCATATCGGAAACGTGTGCGTCAACAATATAATATTAGCTACGCGGACGACATGGTACTGTTGGCGCCCTCTGTCGGTGCATTAAGAACTTTACTCGGTGTTTGTGAAAAATACGCTGTCTCACACGATTTGCTTTACAATGCCAAAAAATCACAGTGCATGGCCTTTAAGGCCGGCAACAAATGTCCCTATATTGTTCCCCCTATACACTTTAATAATGAACATCTAGAGAGAGTGTACATTTTTAAATATCTTGGACATTTCGTGACTGACGGCCTTCGAGACGATGTAGACCTCGAAAGAGAGCGTAGGGCATTGTCTGTGAAGTTGTTGGTGCATAAATTTGGTCGGTGCACGGACGCCGTAAAAATTACTCTTTTTAAGGCTTACTGCACCTCTTTATACACCTGCAGTTTATGGACCAACTATACCAATAAAACATACAATTCCCTACGCATTCAATATAATAATGCTTTTAGAGCACTGTTGCGACTGCCGCGATTCTGTAGTGCCTCAGCGATGTTTGCTTTTGCGGATGTAGATAGTTTTGAAGCTATACTCCGCAAAAGGACTGCATCGTATTGGCCAGGGTCCGTGGCAGCAGCCACAGTGTCCTGAGAGAGATAGTCGACAGCGGGGATTGTCCTCTGATCGACTTTATGATAAATAGGACTAAATCTCTTTTTAGAATAGAATACTAACATAGCGATAAGTTTCTTTACTAACAATTTTATGGATCTTAGGCATCTGAATTAAACATATTTTATTTTATTTTTTATTAGTATAAACGTAGGAAGATACTCCGTTTCTTTTTTGACCTCTACTTTTCAACCTTTCCTATTTAAAATTACGTAGCACGGGGTTGAAAATCTAAGCGTTGAACACAAAATAAACCTCTGGGTCACAATGAAGAAATTTAACTTTTTAAATATTTTTTTCCAAGTTTCTTTTATTTATTGTGAGGCTATTTTAAGAGGTAATTAAGAGAACGTGTCTGTAGGTTTTACGAGTGTACCCCGTGAGTGCTCGGTCCCTCGCAAGACTAGACCGTGCCGAATCCTAACTCAGGGCTGGCACAGAGATAAAATTGTATAATTGTAAGACTTTAAAGAGTGTATGTTCAATATAATTAATGTTTTCAGGTATACAGAATGAGGGTTACGAGCTTCGACCCTCGTAAGTCGTAACCCGAAATGAATGAATAATTTTTGTACTAAACCAACAATTTTGTATGATAGAATTATAAAAATGTGGATTTTAAATTATTCATCAAAAATATTTAATTTTTTACTTCTGATGAAAGAAATAGCTTAACTTAGAATTTAGATTTTAAATGTAAAACTTTCATTCTATTGGTAAGGGCCTTTCTTTAGAGACTCCAACTTTCCATAAAGTGGCAGCCCTACTACGTTACTGGAACGAATAGCCTTAACTTCTAGCTTCAGGTTATTATTACGGACAGTAAAATTTATTTTAAGCGCGGATTTGATGTTGGCTGCCTCAAATATATACTGAAATGTGTGGGGTCTATGATTTTGGACGTTCAAAGGAGCCGCAAGCTTAAGTTTTGAATTTACTAGAATAGTTGGTATGTTTTGCGTGTAACAGAAATATAGGAGCGAAGCAGCTTTTGTTGCTGCTGTTTTATTTAATAGTCAAGTTTAATATTATTTAATGTTAAAACTACAATTATGGAAAATTTGTAAAGTACTTAGTGTTCAAAATTGTGGATACTAAGATCGCAAAGATGAAAGGTTTGCTTTTGGATCGTATCCAAAATTTAGGTTAAAAAATTACTAGGCTATTTTTTACAGTACCTATGTAAATAATAATTAATAATAGATCGTGGAAAAGGTTACTTTTTAGCGCAAGTTAAAGAAAGTCCGGTTTGCGAAAATTTCTTTTGCGTCATTATGAAAACTAACAAACAACTGAAGGTATTTGAACTAAACAAGTTTATGAAAATTTCTTGCCACAAACATTTATATTTGTAGAGTAGAAAATAAACAGAATTGTTACAATGGTCTTTATTAAAACGCGGGTTTTACGGTTTATATAAACACGGAGAAATTTAATCAGGCGAAACTTGAATACAGAACTTAAGTGCGTAAAACAAAAAGGTAAGCTGTTTGTAAAAGGACTTTGCTGACCTACATACTACAATGTAGGGGACTGTAATAATACAAAGGCTTAAAAGGTGACTTTAAATGCTAAAATGTCGGCTAAGTTACAACTTACAAACTTACAGCTGAATAGAAAGGTTAGAGGAATTAGCGAGATGAACGAGCAAGCGAAATTAATTGGCCAAGAAATAAAGGGTGGTATTATACTTATCAACGATCTTGGTCAAGTATTACACTGTTTACTGCGGCTCTACGTTGGCCCATGATGGACAAATACAGGAATTTATGAAATTGTCTATAATTATCTATGGTTGACTTCGATGCTGGCTAGCTGTAAGAACAATCGGATGTCATGTCATGGAGTCATGCCCTAATCCTATGAATTGGCGTCTTAAAAAATTTTACTACCATAAAAACTTTTTAAACATTAAAAAGTATTTATTTTTAAATTAGAAACATGGTTGGCTCACGGCTTAAGAATCTAAAGTTCTAACCAGAAAATCGATCTGGAAACCTATCAAATACGGCGGGGGAAAATGTCAAAAGTACGGGAAGGGTATGCCAGAACTTAAACAGCCGAAAATCGAGTACTTGAGGGTTTTTAACGTCTCAAAAATAGTGTACATAGCAAGTGTTACATAATGTATCGGGTGTGTCTCCGCACCGTCGGTTCTTTACAACGTATTCACAATAGGCTATTCAGAAGTCGGGACAATAGTTATGGCGGGCTCACACGGCGGATTTTTTTAATTTTTGCTGACAGCCTGGACTCGGATGTGTCAATAAGCAGTGTAAACTCGCTTTGATTTCCCGATCCGATTTTGATGGTGAATTTTGTATTTGCTCTGCGTTTGTTTGCGTTTTATGATTTTTTTTTTAGATTTTAGTCTGCTGATGGTAAAAAATCGTTGCCGAAAAATAATCGTTGTCGTTTCGTATATTCTTTCCGAGATTCTCAGTATGGTGAGGACAAAGAATGACGGTAGGCAACATCAAATAGCTTGAAACCTAAAAAGCTTTTATTTAACATGATTAATGAATTTGTTACCGTATCCTGCTCATAAAGAGAGAAAATGAGGACACACTCGAACTTTTTATTGATATTGTGTATTTTTGATCGTTATTATCCGACAGATTCGCTTTAATAAAATCAAAATGTATTGAACAGTTATTGTACTTTGCGCTTAATATCGGTAAAATATTACGCGAAGTCGAAATAATCCTTCTTTAATCTAATTTACGGCACTCGACGTTCAAATGTTTGTAAATAACTTATAAAAGCGGAACACGCATGTACGAAAATGGAAAATGTTACTTACTACAAATATTATGTTGTGCGAGGTCCTGTTAGTGCGAAAGAATATTATTTCCTAAGTTTTTAAAAAAGTTTTCGAAGCTGAGGGAATTTATATATAAATCAATGAAAATTTATTGTCGGGAAAAGGTGATGCGAAAGAAATAATTCGTCTTTCGATAAACAAAATATTACCAAATACGTATTAAATTATTTTATAATGTGTCAAATATAATTATGTTTGATTAAAATAATTTAATTTCTCATTATAATTAGCGCGTGTAAACCCGCGCTAAGCCAAGCGCGTCAAACTAAGGGCGTAGTCACAATCTCACCCCCCGCCGATAATAAACAAAGAAACTCCAAATTGGATCTCGTTGAATCGATATTTGAATATTTTATTACCTTTTTTATAGTGCTCAGGGCTTAGTAAAATCGATTGTAATTGAATTTTTATCGGATACTAGGGTTAGGCGAATTTATTATTTAACAACTCTTATACGCTTCGCACATTTTATTGTGAGGGTCCGTGCATAAAGAACGCCGGGCGCGGCCATGTTTAATGCACACAAATCGTAACTCGTAAGATATGCTGTAATAGTTCTGGGCCGCTGGGAATAATATGATACTGAAAGCTGTGGTTGTGTGTATTTTTGATTAGTCCAACAAGACTGTAGGCTATAACTCTGTTTTGCGGAAAAACTATAATATTATTTAAGTCAGTAAAAAGTAGCATTTACTTAATCCATACTAGTCTATACTTCCATACTTCCATACTAATATTATAAATGCGAAAGTGTGTCTGTCTGTCTGTTTCCTCTTCACGCCTTAGTTTTACTTAGGGATACTTTGAGTCCCGGGAAAGGACATAGGATACTTTTTATCCCGGAAAAATGTACGGTTCTCGCGCCATAAACGAATTTGGGCGCAACGAAGTTGCGGGCGTTATCTAGTAACTAATATATTCTATTAATTAGCACCATGGTCCATGTTCCATTTTTAAGTACCTGATGTGTCTAGTAGTGACTAAGGCTGGTTAGACATGATGAATTAATGAAATAAATTATTACATCTGTTGGCAGCTTATCGCTACTCAAATAATCAGGTTAGTGATCGTAATTTTGGGTTTTTTTTACTAAAAACACTTTGGCTCCTGAGGCCTTAACCAAGATGCTTTAAAGTATGTCCCACTCCCAGGAGCCTTAAAGAAGTTTTTTACTAAACAATTGCCGAAACTAAGCAACGTGTATTCGACAGGGGACTGAGGACCTTATTGAAGTGAGTTCATTACGTTTTGCTTATTCAAGTTCGGGTCACCGTGACCCAGCTTTGTTTTACATACAAATGTATTGTATTTTTAACCGATCGGCGAAAACGTGGCGGTTTTTAATGTAACATTTGTAAGAGACAGAGGACTGAATGTTGTCTTGTTTTATTTTTGATTCGTGCCCTTAAAATCTATCCAGTAATAGTATCCAGTATCCAGTAATTTCTCCTGAGCCTGTTTTAAATGAAAACACAAAACTTTCTTTTATATTACATTATTAATTAGTAAAGATATACAGATAAACTCTATAACAAGGCTGATATTATTTGAACCAGACGACAGTTCCACTTTTCTTATAATTGTAACATTCTAATTTCTAACAGAATTTCCAAACAGCCAAAAATGCCAACAAAGAGCTAACATAATGTTGTTTTCAACTCATGAAATTTTTCTCCTTTGTATGGTGGAATTTGTATTATTGAATTTTACAAATTCCTGTATATTTAACTAAATATTCGTTCGTCGTGGACTTTCAACGTTCCGTCTGAAATGGTGGACAATGTTGTCAGAATAGAATTACAATAACCTTTGTGTGCAAGATGTAGAAGGATGCAAAGACTCCTTGAAATGAAAGTATTTTTGTTGAAGGGATGTCGAAATATTATTAGTCACTTTTCATATCATACAAGTTTTTTTCATTGCAAACATTAATATTATAATTAATGATCTTTGTCTGTCTTTTACCTTTACATTTTAATCGCGAAACTGACTTCGAAATTATAATGGAAGTATGGAAGTAATTTCTCGAGATATCGGAAAATTGAACAGTTTCCCGTGGTAGTCAAAGGATTTTCCTACTCAAAAACTTAAAAAAAAAACTTGAGAGGTGTCAAGGGACACCCTGATGGAACGAAGTTCCAGTTTATTATTTCAACAAAAGTTCCAGTTTCCAGTTTTAACAAAAAAAAAAAATCGTCGCTACACCACATTGTTGCGAAATAGAAAGACGAAACGAAAATAACTTGATTTCTATGAGAGAGAGAGAGAGACAGAGAGAGAAACGCGCTACCGCACGGCTTACAACTATAGCAAAAAGTGTCGTTACAACTTTTCGTCTCAATGTTTTCTGTCTAGCCCCCTTTCGCAGCGCGCGATAAGGAACTTCGTTCAAAAAATAAATACAGAATGGTATGACGATAAATAAACACTGCGAACGTAAGCTGAATTTACAAAACGAATACCCAGAAGCAAAAAATGCAATCAGAACCAAACAATATCAAGATAATTTTCAGGTTATAGCTGCGTTAATTTGCAAAATTAAAAAGCCAGTACCGTACACAAATGCAATTTCATATTGAAATATCTTAAAAGTTCCAACCTGTGTCGGAATCATTCGTAACAATTTTAATTTTCGCTATCCAATAGCGATTGTTGGCGCGATTCTCATACTTCGAAAGTCGCTTCGAGTTCAAGCTGTTTCAATGTAAGGTAGTGAGCTAAAAATTGTATGGGATAGAAACGGCGGTCCTACTAACAAACAATGGCAACTAATTTCTTGAAACCATATAAATAATCAATAGTCCTTTACGTCCTTACTAGCTGTTGCCCGCAACTTCGTCCGCGTGAATGTGTGTTATTATAATCGAGATTAAGAAAATTAAATACTCTTAATCAACAACGTATTTATTTGGATGAGGATTAATATTATATTATACGCATATTTACATATTTAATACACATCAAAGACCCAGGAACATCGAAGGCTATTAAGTAGCTTCCGACGGCGAGATTCAAACCACAGATAGACCTTAAAAAATATCCTTTCTTAGTAAATGACTTGGCGTGGACAGGGTATAGGGGACAAAGGACAGGAGACAGGGGATATACAGTATTAATTACTGTACTTAGGTGGTTTTAAAAAGTCATACTATGGCTTATGTCTTAAAAGCCATACACTACCCTAAATATGCATTGCAGACCTGTAAGCACTCAACTGTGATGATATTGCTACTATGATATGTTATTTATTGTTATTGGTATAAAATATTGTTGTTGAATTATGATGAACATAATTTGCACAGTAACATAATATGCTTTCCGTTTTTAAAACAACGCCGAGACCCCCAAACTTGTATCTATAAGGAGTTAGGAGTTCTCTCAGCATCTTTGGGACCATGGTATATCTGGTGCAAAATCTTACTTTTTGATAGCATATGCTTAGAATACTTCTAATAAAACCAAAGTCACTATATTTTTCCGTATAAATTTTAAAGAATTCCCTACATACCACATGAATCCTATTATCAAATTGCCACCTTGGTAACCGTAGCACCAAATTGGAATCATGTACTTTATTTAACACAACAAAATAATTTTCAAAATCGCTAGTCAAACGCGAGACTCGATCAAAAAGATTATGAAAAGTACTAATATAGGGCCATAATGTGATGACGATGATGATGATGATGATGAATATAATTTGCACAGTAGCATAATATATGCTTTCCGTTCCTAAAACAATGCTGAAGCCCCCAAACTTGTATCTATAAGGAATCAGGAGTTCCGTCAGCACCTTCGCAACCATGGTATACCTACCTTGATGCAAAATCTCACTTTTTGGTAGCATATGCTTAGTATTACTTTACATAAAACCAAAATCACCATATGTTTCCATATAAATTTTGAGGAGTTCTCTCGATTACTCATAGATCCCATCATCAGGTCACCACTTTTGTAAACATGGTACAAAATCCGAGTCAGACCTTATACAACAAAAAACAATTATGACAATCGGACCACAAACAGCAAAGTTAACATAAAGTCCTCCTTTTTTGGAAGTCGGTTATTTTTTTTTATCTAAGATGTTGACCAGGGATGTAAGGTATGACCATGCCAAATTTCATTAAAATCGGTCAAGCGGATTCAGAGATTAGCCAGTACAAACAGACAAACAGACAAACCGACAAACAGACAAACAGACAGAGAATCAAAAATTTCAAAAAAAGTTAAGATGTGTTCTATTACTCTTCTAAAATGCCCCTGACTTTTTTTTTAAAGTTTTTATTCAATGTACAAAAATTTTACCTCTACGATTTTATTATATGTATAGAAAGTAAGAAGTTACGAAAACTTACCCTCAGCTCTCTGATTTTTGTGAGAAAGCAAACTGTGTATGAGCTAGCGGGACGGCCGGCGATCGAAGATGTTATCCAGGTATGAGAATCAGTCCCTGAACGTAACAGCAATGATCCAATTTCGTGAAAGGCTTTTAGATGGCTACTGTCTTTGTTAATTGTTGTAGTGTACTTTTGATTTCGACTTGCAATAAAATATAAAATCAAATTCATAAGTGTTTTACAATTTTAGCTTCGTGGTAAAAAGGAGTGACGAAGAACAGTGTCGTATAGACTTTTACGTTACTAAATTCAATAATCATTAAAGTTGTATTACTAGATATACGTGGGAGAGCCATGCTTCGGCACGAATGGGCCGGCTCGACCGGAGAAATACCACGTTCTCACAGAAAACCGGCGTGAAACAGCGCTTGCGCTGTGTCTCGCCGAGTGAGTGAGTTTACCGGAGGCGCAATCCCCTACCATAGTCCCTTCCCTACCCTCCCCTATTCCCTTCCCTTCCCTTCCCATCCCTACCCTCCCCTATTACCCTATTCCCTCTTAAAAGGCCGGCAACGCACTTGCAGCTCTTCTGATGCTGCGAGTGTCCATAGGCGACGGAAGTTACTTTCCATCAGGTGACCCGTTGCTCGTTTGCCCCCTTATTTCATAAAAAAAAAGATATAAAAATATGGATGAATATAATTGACTAGTTATTGTCCTCAACTTCATTTGCAAAATAACACAGTGCTTGGAAACCGCACATTTACTATTTGGAGGCAATAAAAACTATCTTATGTCCATTCCTGCGATTCAAAGAATCTCTATACCCATCAAAATCACTTTTGCGGTTTAAGCGTAAATAGATCACATACAAACACACTTTAGCGCTTTAAATAGTTTATTAAAAGTGCCAATATAAAATGGTCGGACTTTACTTATAAAGAACAACAACAACAACAGTAACAGTCCGTTTGGTAACAATCTAAGCAAAAGTAAAGGAAACCATGTGCAATACATTACCGAGTCTGATCGGAATTCCCTTTGAGTCTGGGTCGAATTAAATCATGTTGATTCCATGCCGACATCAGTCGAACAGGGATGCGCTCGCGCATAAACAGCCTGTGAATAGGGCTGCCTCTTGCCAGTGTTATGTACCTGTCATAATAATTATTTTTTAAAACATTCTTAAATAACATAATAATCATGCCGCCCTCCACTGCTGGACGTGGGCCTACAATATGTGTGACTGTGTATTTAATTTTAATTTTTAATGTGTGACCCTGTCTTAAAAAAAACTTAAGTCAATTTTCCCATCGTGATTGCATCTACATGCAAGGCGACCGTCTTATCTTTGCTCCTTTTTATCGCAAAAAAGTACGGTTCCCGCGAAATTGTATGTCACAATTTGCACGTAAATCAGGAAACATCTTGTTTTCTATTATTACTAAAAAGGATTGTAAATAACTATTTTCTGAATTGATATTAAGGTTATCTGGGGGCACGGTAGTGCCCCCGCCAAGACGAGCCAAGCACTACCTACCTTTTCTGGAAGTAATTCGTCGTTTTTTTGAACCCTCATAGAGTTGGTTTTCGATGTACCAGATACTTCATATTCTCAGGCTATGATGTCGATAATGGACTTATTAAACATACAATCCCAATAGAATAGTTCTAATACTTTAGATATTATTGATATCTAAAATACACTGATTTCGTCACTGATACACTCATACACTGACACACTGATGATCATCAAAATGTTTGGCTACTTCCTGAAGTGCTAGAAAGCTGAAATTTGATATGTATACGCCCAACAAAACAATTTACAAACTTGTAACTTTTGCCCCTCATCCCCTAAAATGGGGGCGGGTGGAAGTTTATATGAGACTTTCACCAATTTTATGAATTAGGACATAAAAGTTTGCACGGGACTTTAGACAGTAACTAAAAAACTTATTAATAAGTATTTACATGAACCAACTTACGAAAAGAACTGAAATCCCACCAAAAACATTTCATGTAAAATGTTGTTGTAAATCATCAACACTTAAATTCCACAGGCATGGTGATAGCACAGACCCCTGAGGGCAGCCGCGGGTCAGATCTTTAACATAAATGTAGTGGCCGAGTCGAAGTTTAACTACGTCGTAACGGATATACGATTGGAGTAAGTAATAAATATTGCGGTAGCATATTTACTGATATGTAGGATTTGTTGAAGTTAGGGTCGGTAGAGTTAGGCTGTGTAGATTCAGAAGCTTGGCTCTACATGAGATCTGATATCTTTTTCACAGGGAAAACCTTATGTGGTCATCTTGGCAACATTTAACATGAAATTTTTTTGGTGGGATCTTGTATTCCGTACATGTTCGGAGAGTAAATGATTATTGCCTATCGGAAATCAATCAGGGGTAGGGATATATGTTCGGATGGAAACGTAATCTCACGTAATGTAAATCGAAAAGAATTTAGTTGTATCCTATTTTCCGAATCCCGAGCCCTGTTTTATACCTAGCTCCCAGAATTTAATAAGGACATGAAACAATACATAGCGTATTAAATGCCCAACGCTTGGTTAATCGCGTAGATACTGGACATTACAAACATACAGATTTTTCACACATTGCTTTTAATTTTAACGAATTACATCATCATAAATTTTAACAAAGTTTTGGACAGCCCTATTTTCTTCGCTCAATGTTTACAAGATGCAACTCTATCAAGGTGTTAGAATAACATCACAGTCGTTGAACCGCAGACCTTTGTGCGCCGTAAACAGAAAAAACTAAACATTCCTGTTTATTATCATACAATAAGTATGATAAGTATTATTTTAGTTTCTAATACGTAGTATGTTTCACCAATACCTACCGCGGTACTGACACAGTTAATAATATAAGTTCCTTATTCTGTATTTGGGAAAATGTTTGAGAAAGTTGACGAAGGTGTATAATAGGCCAAAAATTTTATACGAGTGTTAATCTGGATTTCTAAGTTTTGATTGTTTCTTGATTTCAATTGTTAATAAATAATAATGTTTATTTCAAAGGAACGTACGGTTCCTATAAAATTTTTTTATGCTCGTACTGTGTCCCGAAAAACATTTCGGGTAAAATAAAGTAAAAACAATTAAAAAAAAAACCCGGCCAAGTGCGAGTTGGACACGCCCATGAAGGGTTCCGCTGTCCGCAGCAGCAATAAGGTTTATTTTTATGAAATTAAAAGGTTTTTGATTTATTTTTATATTTCAGTTGATTTAATGAAAGTTAAATTGAGGCGGGCTGAAATCCCATTTTGTTATTTCTTGATACCCGATTTACCTAGTTCCAATATAATAACGAAATGTAAAAAAATATGAGATATAGAGCACAATATTTAAAAGGGCTTAAATCAAAAACATTTTAATAAAAAATAATACTTTCACTGTAATGAATTTACAAACTCACCTCCGACAAAACTCTTTGTCATGGAAATATAAGTATTAACAAGAATAACTTACATTTTATTTTAATAAATTGTTAATGAATCTATTTTAAAAATATCTGAAACGAATAATCTTTTTTCTTAATATTTATTTAGAAAGATATTTAAAAAACACATGAAAAATTGAGAAGATCCGCCCCTAGAAACTACAATTTTATGCTAAGCTAAAATGAATCTTATTGCGATGCGTACACGCTAATTAAAACCGACTTCCAAGGTAAAAACAATAATAACATCCTTATAATATGAACTAAAAAGTATTAAATAATTTTTCCTATCTAATAGTGCCTTTTTCCGAATTCGGCTAAACCTCAACTATTTCTGTACTCAATCTTCATCATTTTGAAGTCGGTACCAGATATAGCTGAATCTTCAGTTCTCTGACAGAATAGGTATTTGAAACTTTTGGAACTGGCACCGACTTCAAAATTATGAAGATTGAGTACAGAAATAGTTGAGGTTTAGCCGAATTCGGAAAAAGGCACTATTAGATAGGAAAAATTATTTAATACTTTTAAGTTCATATTATAAGGATGTTATTATTGTTTTTACCTTGGAAGTCGGTTTTAATTTTTTGTTTAAAATAATAATTTCACTCTTTTTAGTTACCTAGTAAACCATCGCGTATATTCTACGCATCTTATTACAATTTGTTAAGTGTGACTCTTAACAAATTGTAATAAGATACGTAGAATGCGATTGTGTTTCTTATTCGATGTAGATTGTTTTCCTATGTAAGTATTTTCATACTAAGGGTTCAATTTATTACCTCGATCGTGGGAATCGCAGACACAATATATTTTTAATTGTTATGCGGCAGCCGGGTGCCGCTTGGGGATTGATGGGTTAATAGTTAAACTAGTGTAGTACCTACCTATCGAAGCAACTTACTTCTCTTTTTTCTTTCGAATCTCAAAAGTAATGTCAAATGTGTGCCCTTACGCTCTGGAGTTAAGGTTGACTTTGTTATGTTCAATTTTGTGGTACATAAGTCGCTTAGAACTTGAATCATTTATTTTGAAACAACATTATATTTTTATTAAAATCGCTATGAAAAGTACCAATTATTATAAGGACATAATGTGATGATATAATTGAAGACGTGAGTGGAAGAATCGAACAAGTAACATTTCGTAACATACGGACAATATCTCGTTTTTTCCCTGATTATTTTAATAAAACTTGTAACTTATCTACTTCATAACCTAGCTTATATATCTGGCTACACATATAATTCATAATTTTCCTATTTAAAATATTTTTCCGGCCCTAAAGCCTCCATTTACTTAAGCAAAAAAACGGGAAGTTTTTTCATGTTACTTACCTTATTCTTCCACTCACGTCTTGAATTATGGTGTTGTGGGGGCATATTGTATCCATATACAACCATGTGACACTGGTGACCCTGACGTGGTAATGATGATGATGATGATGAATGTAATTTGCATAGTAGCATATGCTTTTAGTTCTTAAAACAGCGCCTAAACCCCAAAACTTGTATCTATAAGGAATCCGGAGTTCTCTTAGTATCTTCGGAACCATAGTATACCTTGGTGCAAAATCTTGCGTTTTAGTAGCATATGCTTAGGATACTTCTCATAAAACCAAAATCACCATATGTTTCCATATAAACTTTGAGGAGTTCCCTCGATTACTCATGGATCCCATCATAAGATCACCACTTTTGTGAAAATGGGACTAAATTGGAAGAAAACCTAATAGAACAAAACAAAAATTTTGAAAATCGGTTCACAAACGCCGGAGTAATCGTTGAACATACAAAAATAAGGGGGGGGGGGGGGGGGGGGGGCACACATTTTACCACTTTGGAAGAGTCTCTCTCGCAAACTATTCAGGTTAGAAAAAAATTATATTAGTAACCTCAATATGATTTGTGAAGACCTATCCATAGAATATAGCCCCACACGCATGGGTTACATGAAAAAAAAATTTTTTTGATTCAGTTGTACCTATGGGGACCCCTAAAGTTTTTAATAATTTTTCCATTATTGTATCAAAATCTTAATGCGGTTCACAGACTACATCTACTTACCAAGTTTCAATAGTATAGTTTCAATAGGATAGTATATTTCGGAGAAAAGTGGCTGTAAAATACGGACGGACAGACAGAGATACAGACAGACAGACATGACGAATCTATAAGGGATCCGTTTTTTTCCATTTGGCTACGGAACCCTAAAAATCGGCCAAGTGCGAGTTGGACTCGCGCACGAAGTCTTCCGACTTCCGACTTCAAAAATAGGCTGAAAATTGTGTTTTTTGTATGGGAGCCCCCCTTAATTATTTCATTTATTTAAATTTTGTTAAAAATTATTAAGGTACAAATAAAACTGAGTATTTCGTGAATATTTCAAGTGCCTATGTATTGCCGTTATTGATATCGAGCAAAAAATAGCAAAAAAATCATGTTTGTTGTATGGGAGCCCCCCTTAAATATTTAATGTATTTTGTTTTTCATTTGTTCTTATAGCGGCAACAGATATACACAATCTGTGAAAATTTCAGAAGTCTAGCTATAGCGGTTCTTGAGTTACAGCCTGGAGACACACAGACAGACAGACAGACGGACAGACATCGAAGTCTTAGTAATAGGGTCCCGTTTTTACCCTTTGGGTACGGAACCCTAAAAAATAATATCAAATGAATTTTTCTGTTGTGATATTTTATTGCTACAATAATATAGCTATCTAAAGTGTTGCATCTGCAATCTGCTGACTGCAAATTAATTCTCTCGTTCAGACTTTTGCGCAAACAAAATTCGTTTGTTGACAGCCCCAAACAAATAAAGGGGAAATATTTGATCACTACACATTGTACGGGGGTTCCAATTCTGATTATTGTTGGTAAAAGCAAATAATGCTGTTGTTAATAGTAAAAATCATTTAAAGGCCCTTTAAGTTTGGCCATAATGGGTAAAATGTAACCATTCCGTCCATTTTATACCTTAAGTTTATCTGGACGCCGTTCGAACCGGTCGGTCGGATAGCAGGCCAACCTAACCGGACACTCACATGGGAATGCACAAAACAAGTGCGTTAAGTGCGGTCGGCCACCCTGTAAATTTATTTATTTTATTTTATTTTATTTATAGCCTTTTTTTCAGACTTCTTGGTTTTTCCATCAGCTTAACCTACTGATACCCTAGCGGGTCAGTAGTATCGAAATCTTGGTCTGTTTGCCCTATTTTGGCAAAGGCCTCCCCCATTTCTTTCCATTCTTTCCTGTTTAGCGCTGTCCTTGTCCAAGTTTTTCCTGCTGTCACTTTTAATTATTCATCTTCCCACCTCCGGAACTGCCTTCCTCTATTTCTTTTACCGTTTCTTGGGTGTCAGAACACTACATTTTTGGTCCACTTTTCAGTGCCTCTTATTATATGACCGGTCCACTTCCATTTTAGTTTCCTAATTCTTGTTATTACATCCATGATTTTTGTACGTTTTCTAATTGTTTTGTTTCTTATCCTGTCGGCCTTCCTTATGTTTAGCATGCTTCGTTCCATTGCTGTCTGGCAGGTTCTCAGTTTGTTATTTTGTTCTTTGGTGAGTGCCCACCCTGTTTATAGAGTGTAACAAAACAAAGTGTACGTAATACCTCGATCGTAGGAATCGCAGACACAATTGATTTTCAATTGTTATGCGGCAGCCGGGGATTGATGGGTTACGTCTGTGTGTAGGTCCCTTAGAGTTTACGGCGAAATTAGCAGCACTTAAAGAGTTAATTTTTTTAACCATATTCATGACGTTGACGTTTTTAATAGAAACAGCGTTGCTTCTTTCACAGTGAATTTTATACAAGGGACTCATACACACCCTAAAGTATTATCACTTTATTTTGTTACAGTCTGTATCTAGGTGCTTAGGCTCTATTTCCATAATTACGAGTATTATAATTGCGAAGGTGTCGCCAGTCATTGGTACAAGACGAATATAATATACACGTTCGTCATCGCCTGTGTTTGTTCATCATGGGCCACAAATCACAATATGCAGAGGCCCTGTCACAATTGCCACATATTCTGAACACGATAGCTAAATTGTCAATTGTAGTCTAATTTAGCTCGATAGATTATAGAGTCTGTGTTGAATACTTTTACCATGTACTATCAAAGAAGTTGATCCCTAGGCAGTTGGCGGACCTAAGTAATTTGGTCGCGTTAAGTCAAACTCATCCGACTGAACACAGCTAACATTGAATTGACATATTACGCCGACCACATGACGTAGGTCCGTCAACTGCCTAGGAATCAATTTCTTCAAGTGTAATTATTGTACAGTCGCCAGAAGTCAATAACTTTGGATCATAAGCATCGTTCTGTCGTACAGTAACATTCACCCTAGGGGTCAGATCACATTGCAGACTGACTGCGACTCGAACTGATCTTAATTCCTAACAAAAAAGTTAGAATTATAATTTATAATAATGAATTAACTAAAATGAAAATGAAACAAGGGAACGCTAGAGAGTCTCTTAGGTCTAAGCTAAATTAAATTTCTCATTTGGATTATACGCGTCACCTGAGTCGAATTTCAGGTCTGAAATCTATTTTAGGAAAATTCTAGCCCTTTTGTGTAATGACTATTTTATGCGAGTTCCAGGGTCCCCTCTCGTTTTATGAAGTTATGTAATACAGTTTATATGTATATCCAGGTTTCTAAAGTACCCTACAGGGCTTTACACATTATTGTTATTATTGTTTTAAATATTTTTGTAATATATTATGTAGCATCGAGGATATTGATTCTTAGGCAGTTGACAGACCTATGTCATTTGGTCGGATCATGTCAATTCAATGTTAATTGTGATCTGTCGGCTGGGTTTCACGTAATAGCCCTCCTGTGTAGAACGTGACGATTTCTATGAAAAGATGTAAAAAAATGTATGGTGGTAAATATTATTATGAATGCGAAAGTGTGTCTGTCTATCTGTCCGTCAATCTGTCTGAACCGATTTTGTTGGAATTTGGTGTGGAGATACTTTGAGTCCCGGGAAAGGACATAGGATACTTTTTATCCCGTAAAAATTTACAGTGATAAACTTATTTTGGCGCAATGAAGTTGCGGGCGTCATCTAGTAATATATTTAAAATCTTTGTATTGTATACCTATGCTATGTACTTACAATTTCACTGATAGAACATACAATTAAGTCATGTTCTACAATCTACAGAATTCAAAATTCGATTTTCGAATTCAAATACGACCTCTTCCACAGATTTAGCAAATGCGAATATTCCGAAAACTTGATGCTGACTACGCCCAGAAATTCACCAATCCTTATATGAGTTTATGCACCAAGTATCAAAGTTTACACGTCATCTGCAAAACATTGCAGAGCAGGTACGATTCACAGAAGTGTCTTGTTTAAAAATAAATGCACAAAAGCACTGCATCTGCTGATGCGATCGTAAAGATTTTATTCATGGCGTAATTGACGCTAAAAGCCCCTCTACACGTTGGGTCTTGATGGATAGCCATGATTGCAAAAGCTGTCTACAATGTGCACTGTGCACAATCTATGTAGATCATCGGCATCACAGAATATGCCTCTTTTGAGTTCGTAATTCCATGTATTTATCCATCCTATGTCAACGTCGACCGGCTTTATAATTCCATACTAATATTATAAATGCGAAAGTTTGTCTGTCTGTTAACTCTTCACGCCCAAACCGCTGAACCGATTTTGCTGAAATTTGTTATGGAGATCCTTTGAGTCCCGGGAAAGTGATACTTTTTATCCGTGAAAAATGTACGGTTCTCGCGCGATAAAAGAATTTTGAACGAATCTGCCTGAATAAGATTAATCTGCCTGACTCCTTAGATATTATTAGTAAATTAATACTTTAACCCATCAACTCCCAAGTAGGGCATCGAGACCGGGTTTTCCCAAAACCCGAAAACCCGGGAAACCGCGTTTTGGGGATCACGAAAAAACCCGGCTTTCAAAAATGAAACCCGGGTTTTTCGAGCTTTTCGGGTTTTTCGTTTTTTTGATAATTATTAAAGGCAAGACCTGAATTAAGGTATTTATAACAAACTAACATACAAATTCTTTATTTTTATAATATAAGTATAGGTTTAATTATTTCTATTGGTCATAATTAAACAAAATATAATATTTTAAAGTACCTAAAAGTTTCGTTTCAAGAGCATTAAAGACTAATTGTCACAAAAATATTTATTAATAATAATATTTTGAAAATCCTACCAAAACTATTCAATGTAAAAAAGCCAAGTCTCTTCATACAATCTATCCATCGCAAAAAGTTTTCAAATTTCATAGAAGCAAGTCTTGTTAAACTTATTTTATAGTTTTCAATCAACATTCAGTGATTGACCACAGTTTTCTTTATTATGTGATCAAAGGCTTACAAAATAAAGTGTGGACTGCTTCAAAGGGTTCTAAGTCTGCTGAAAGTACCGTAGGCTTTTAATGATAGGCAAGTCACTAGTTAGTGACAAAACGTTGTGACTTGTATGGACCGTTGCTGATAAAATACACCCATCAACAAAGTCTTAGGGATATTTGTATTTTTGGAATATCTAAAAACCTGTTAGGAATTCGTGAAGACAGTGTGTATGTGAAGACAGCTTATTTTTTTGTATTTAATAAAACATATTATTAAAACACTTTTCCGAATTTTATCGTTTCTAAAACAATCATATATCTATAATTGTTTTAGAAACGATAAAATTCGGAATTCTACAGTCATAAAAAATCAATGATAAGTCAACAAAATTTTATTTCGTTTTATAAACTGAAATTTTCATTTGAATGAGATATTTTTATTGCTGATTGTCAAATAAATAGTAATAATTTATGATTAGTAATATTTATGATCGATGTTTGGCATACAGTATTTTTACTAAAAAAATATTTTTTGTGCCATGCTGCGGTATGATGCCCAGTCTTTTTTGCAATTTAAAGACATTATTTTCAGTCGTCTAACTTACCAAAAACCTTAAAAGAGATTTTTATTTGTCGTTATGCTTTTTGTCATTATTTGTTATATTCACAATATAACAAATAACGACAATATTAAGACAATGCAATCAGTAAAAAGGTTCCAAGAGAGTCCCTAGAAACTGACAAAACCATGCAGAGGAGTTTCCATCAAGTATGATGTGAAACCATTTTGTATTCCAGTATTGCAGTCTGGCAAATGCGGCAGATTGCTTTTCATTGCTTGAAAGACTGATGTTGGTAACACATAATAGGACGAATGATGGCTTTCCTAAGCCGGCCGTGGATATTATATTAAAACACGTGATTTTAGTGAACCTAGATGAAATACAAGCCGAGTTTTTATAAGCACCAGCGCCAGAGACAATTTCTTGTGTGTAACACCATGCCACCATGGTTAATCTTCCAAACTCATTAAAAGCAACCTTCCGCATTTGCCACGTGGTCTGTTCTGATCAATTACATGGTTATCTGACATGAATTCTGTCTATTGTGACTAGAACTAATAACTACAAAAAGCTTTGAGGTGTAGTGTAATGTAAGATTTTTCAGTAATGTAAGATTTTCCAGCAAGTTAGATGACAGCGAAAAGTTACCTTAAATTGCAAAGAACATTCGGCTTCATATCGTAGCAAGGCAGACAAAAGACAGTTTCAGATAAAAACTAGGCACAAAAATTTAATTACAGGTGTAAAGTATGCCAACATCAATTAGGACTAAATGATTATTAATAATTTGACAATCAGCAATAAAAATGTAAAAGATTAAATAAATATTTGTTGTTGGCATACGTTTTATATTTAAGGTTATTCTTCCATTTAATGTCTTCAAAAATTCTGGATATATTTTTACATATTTCATAAAATACATATACATTAAATAATATATGTAATTTGGAGGTGAAGCTTGTTGTAATACTTAATCTTGGCCCGAAAATCTTAATCCCTAGCTTTGATAAGATCCAAAATATAGGAGAGGTAAAATAGTCGCATCGATAAAAGTATGATACGGCCGTGCCAGCTTACTCGACAATTGGTTGGGCACTGCTGCGACCCCAGACAATGGTATTTAAATAGTATTTTACTGGATAGGTGATGGCAATCGCAGAAAATCATGTGTAAAGTATTTTTGCATTGTTAATTTTTGAATTGTTAAAAAACCCGAATACCCGGTATCCGGGTACCCGATTTTCATCAAACAAAAAACCCGAAAACCCGGGTTTTGAAAATTGGGTCCGGGTTTCGATGCCCTACTCCCAAGCGGCACCCGGCTGCCGCATAGTAATTGAATATCTATTGTGTCTGCGATTCCCACGATCGAGGTATTTTCAGGATAAATTAATATCAAATTTCGAAAATATACTTCTTTATTTTAAGTAAATCAAACTTTCCAAAAATACTAATTTTAGCGAAACTCGAAAGAGCACAAAGAGTTATAACGAAACCTATTAAAGTGATAAGGGAAGCGCTGTGCACGGTCAAATTGTTTTCTGGCGGACAATATCTAAAATTTAATATCCTCTTTCAAAGAGTATTTTGAATAGCATCAAATTTATTGGAAATATCAAACATGAGTCCATTTGATGGAGTTCCAGGTAAACTATTATTTCATGTCTAGGTTTTTGTTTCAATATCATATTACATGACGGTAACTCTATTTCAATCTTTGTTATAGAGAACCATCATCAATAACTAACGTTTCTGACTTTTCTTATACAAGGACACGGTTCTCTTCTCTACAAAGAAGAGATAAAGAGCCAAGTTTCAATATCTACTTACGTCGATAAAGCTTGAAAACTACTTACTTTTATTTTTGCACCGTTTAATTCCCTCTTTACTCTTTTTTTTTTTGTATTCAACAAAACACTAAGTTACAGCTTGTCTTAAATTGTTAACTTAGGATCAATTCAGACCGCAACGCGACGCGTAGATATGCATTTCTAAATTTGTACGGATTTGACAGACTTCAATTGCGTGAGACGCACTGACCTCCATTATACAAGTACGCTGGACTAATGATACCCTTTGAAATGACAGCTATTTTTTTGTGCCTATTTGAAGCGGAATCAGCTCCCCCAATGTGAGTGATAGGAACTAAATTTGACGTAAAAATGACGTTTGAAAGTCGCCATATTGGCGCTGATAGCAGTAGTGGGAGTATTTGGAACTAATACTAGTGATGACAACCAATAACGACTAAGCGGCCATTTGCAAGTTACGTCAAATTTACTTCTTCTTCCCTCTCACTGAGGGCGCTGATTCCGCTTCAAATAGGCACAAAAAAAAGTGGGTATCATAGGTCCAGCGTACTTGTATAATGGAGGTCAGTGGTGAGACGTCATGCAAGTCTGACAATACAAATTTAGAAATGCATCTACGCGTCGCGTTGCGGTCTGAATTGACCCTTACGAGTTACGACTTACGAGGCTATCCTCGTAAGTTTACAAATTATTTGTTATCCCGGAAATATGTTACAATGTAAGTATGATTGTTATCGGCACAGCAAGTAATGGGGTACATCTAGTATTCCTTAAACACCATCTCCCCATAAAAATGTTGTGCTCTTAATTACTATTTCTAATTCCATTATTATGTACCCTCAATTATGTAATCCTTAATATATGTCTTCTATTTATATATCAACAGAATTTAATTAAACAACTAAATGTTCCTTAATTTGTAGAGGCATTTTGAAAAAGCTTTAAATTATGTATGAGAATGATCTATAAAATGAGATTTAGTCCCCTAGATCATTAGCAGAGTAATGTCCAATTAAGTCGAGATGAACTAAAAAATATTATGCATCGTCACGATCAGGGTTCATAGTGGAGATATTTGAAGGTTGTAGACACATTAATTTAGTTAAATGAAGTTTTAAATAACCTTTTAAGTTCTAACTATTCGGGGACGTGATACTTAATGTTTTTTTCGGTAATAACATATATTGCCTGTTACTATTTGTAAATGTAGACCTCTAAAATAACATTCTTAAGGAGAAAGAAGACCTGAGTTTATAGCAGAACGTGTACAAAGACACAGCTAACACTGGAGCAGAAAATTCTCCTAAAATATGAAAGTGTACGAGACAAACTTCAGTGCCAGATATGCTTTACAGGGCTGCTGCTTCTGTAAAATATGTAACGACTGGATGATGCCCGCAAATCCGTTGCGTCAAATTCGTTTATCGCGCGGAAACCGTACATTTTTCCAGGGTAAAAAGTATCCTATGTCCTTTACCGGGACTCAAAGTATCTCCATACCAAATTACAGCAAAATTGGTTCAGCGGTTAAGGCGTGAAGAGGTAACAGATGGACAGGCAGACAGACGAACAGACAGACAGATACTCTTTCGCATTTATAATATTAAGTATGGACATAGACTAATTAAATTTGATTAGTCTATGGCTTATCAAATTTGTCAGTAACCCACCTAGTTTTCAGAATTTCAGGGTAAAACTGTAACCTTTCGGAATAAAACTGTATGTATACATATATACCCAGAACCTTTGTTTTAGCTCCGCGCCCAGAACCTACAATGCTGCTACGCCAAAATTGATGAAATCTGTTCAGTAGTTTTTCCGTGAAAAAGTAAGAAGCATACACAATCGCAAAGTTTTGCTTTTATAATGAAAAGTGGGATTTTAGAGTTCTAAAATCTTATAGATATTTTATCTTATAACTAGCTGTTGCCCGCAACTTCGTCCGCGTGAATGTGTGTTATTATAATCGAGATTAAGAAAATTAAATACTCTTAATCAACAACGTATTTATTTGGATGAGGATTAATATTATATAAAGTATACGCATATTTACATATTTAATACACATCAAAGACCCAGGAACATCGAAGGCTATTAAGTAGCTTCCGGCGGCGGGATTCAAACCACAGATATCCTTAAAAAATATCCTTTCTTAGTAAATGACTTGGCGTGGACAGGGTATAGGGGGCACAGGACAGGAGACAGGGGATACAATATTAATTACTGTACTTAGGTGGTTTTAAAAAAGTCATACTATGTCTTATGACTTAAAAGCCATACACTACCCTAAATATGCTTTACAGACCTGTAAGCACTCAACTGTGATGATATTGCTACTACGATTATGTTATTTATTACATATAGACAGTATAAAATATTGTTGTTGAATTATGATGAACATAATTTGCACAGTAACATATTAATATGCTTTCCGTTTTTAAAACAACGCCGAGACCCCCAAACATGTATCTATAAGGAGTCATTAGTTCTCTCAGCATCTTTGGGACCATGGTATCCCTGGTGCAAAATCTTACTTTTTGATAGCATATGCTTAGAATACTTCTAATAAAACCAAAATCACTTTATTTTTCCGTATAAATTTTAAATAATTTCCTACATACCACATGGATCCTATTATCAAATTGCCACCTTGGTAACCGTAGCACCAAATTGGAATCATGTAGGTACTTTAACACAACAAAATAATTTTCAAAATCGCTAGTCAAACGCGAGACTCGATCAAAAAGATTATGAAAAGTACTAATATAGGGCCATAATGTGATGACAATGATGATGATGATGATGAATATAATTTGCACAGTAGCATAATATATGCTTTCCGTTCTTAAAACAATGCTGAAGCCCCCAAACTTGTATCTATAAGGAGTCAGGAGTTCCGTCAGCACCTTCGCAACCATGGTATATATCTACCTTGATGCAAAATATTACTTTTTGGTAGCATATGCTTAGTATTACTTTACATAAAACCAAAATCACCATATGTTTCCATATACATTTTGAGGAGTTCCCTCGATTACTCATGGATCCCATCATCAGGTCACCACTTTTGTGAACATGGTACCAAATTCGAGTCAGACCCTATACAACAAAAAACAATTATGACAATCGGACCACAAACAGCAAAGTCAACATAAAGTCCTCCTTTTTTGGAAGTCAGTTAATTTTTTTATCTAAGATGTTGACCAGGGATGTAAGGTATCACCATGCCAAATTTCATTAAAATCGGTCCAGCGGATTCAGAGATTAGCCTGTACAAACAGACAAACAGACAAACAGACAGAGAAACAAAAATTTCAAAAACAGTTAAGATGTGTCGTTCTATTACTCTTCTAAAATGCCCCTGACTTGTTTTTTTAAGTTTTTATTCAATGTACAAAAATTTTACCTCTACGATTTTATTATATGTATATAGATCAAACTTATATTGACTTGTAAAAGGAGACCTTAGGAATATAGAATTTAGATTAGATTAGAAATGTAACAAAAATAAATGACTCAGTAAAAAAAATATATAATGATAAGAAATTATTATGTAGGTAAATATAATAGGTATCTCACAAAACTTTTCTGCGACAACCCTGAATTTTAGCTGCGGCCGCAAAAAGAAATATTGTATAAGGTCCTTGATAGAAGCGATCAGATCAACCATTTCGACTTCTCATATTCCTCATAACATAGAAGTTTATCTGAAAACCGAGATATGACCGCACTTGGCACTTGCATTAAGTATTTTAAACTCTTGGGAGATAAAACGGTGTCCTTTTATAATGACGAGGATACCTACTCTTTTAAGACCAAATCTCTACATCTAAAGCTTCTACATGATACATCTTTTATACAGTAATACATTATTATTTTAGTGCCTGTCAAGAAAATAACGTTTTATTATAAACCGATCTCAGACTCGCCGCCGTACTTAGAGACGAACATTAATTACCTACTTAAATGTAAAAAATTGCAAAATGTAAAAAAAAAAAAAAAAAAAAATGAAAATTTTGACATAAGCCCCATACATTATCTGTCGAACTCTTCATTAAATTGAAGGTTAATCATAATAAAATATTATGTCTCTGAGTGCGGCAGTAAGGGCGAAGCCAAACGAGCGTAATTTGTGAGTTGTGAGTCGCAGAATTTCGGTTCGGCAGAATTCTGCTGAAATACAAAAGTCCTGTTTGATTCACACGAGCGTAATTTTGTGAGTCATGATTTGTATGAAAAGATATTTACGCGGCAGAAATTCTGCGACTCACAACTCACAAATTACGCTCGTTTGGCTTCACCCTTAGTGATATAATTTTTGCTTAAAAGTGAATACTGGAAGACTTTCAGTTTTCCTCTTTTCATGACAAAATTAAAAGTGGATCTATTATCACCAATCCTTTTTGTCGACGGTTGGGCTTTTGGACCACCATCTTTAACTAGGTATTGAAACAACTATTCAAGCAAAAACATTTTTCAAAAGCATCAAAATAATATTATAAACATTTTACATAGCAGAATGGGAATGTAAATGTAGTACTTTCCACGTAATAAATGGAAATATTATCTTCAATCCTCATAATATAAAGTTGGGAGTGGATAATTTGATCGTATTTGTTCGCTTATACAAGTTTTATGAAGTCGTTTCATGCTAAAACTTTGATATCCACGATTCGTACGTGCTATAACTTTGGGATTTACCTAATTCAACATCAACATCACCTTTTGTATCACAATATTATAGTATTAATGTAACACATAAAACAAAGATGATTCCTGTTGTCTGTTCCTGTAATATATTAATTATAATACTTAGATTTTAAGAACGACGCGACGAATTTTGATGCGTTTTTTTTTAAAGATAGATTAAGGGAAAAAAACTATTAATAAAAACTTGAGAGGTGTCAATGGATGGAACGAAGATAAAAAAAAAAATCGTTCAAAAAAAAAAAACGCCGTCTATTGACGCCCAGGAATACTAACGACAATTTTGTGGAATTGTAATAAAATTTATTTAAACGTCCGGTAGATGTCGCTGTATATTCTCAAAAACGCCATCTAGTTGACGCACAATAATACTATCAACGCCCTCTACCCCTACTATGTAGGAACTAATAAAAAAGTGTCGAGGTCAAGTGTCGTTCCGTCTAGCCTCCTTTCGCAACGCCGAACGCACCATAAGGAACTTCGTTCCAATATAATATTATGTTAATGAACACCGGGTCGGTTATAGTGATAAATAAAGTGTCTGCAACTAAATTCTATCATAGGTAAAATCTAGATACTAATCTAACCGCCGTACTTCGAAACATTTAATTATGATTAACCTTCAATTTAATGAAGAGTTTGACAGATAATATAATGTATGAGGCTTATGTCAAAATTTTGATATGATTACATTTAAGTAATTAATGTTCCACTCTGAGTTAGAGTTTACTGGCACTGCCGGTCCGGCAGTTAGAACATTAAATAAGAGCCGACATGGAGTCAATTGACTTCAAGTCGACCCATGATGGACAAATAAAGCCAATAATTACGAATATTATGTAAGGCGCTATTCATCTGTGATTGCCTAATATGATCAAGTATCAACGTAGATTGTGCAACCATATTATTTTATGCTGGCTGGTGAGAAGCCAGCATAAGGTTGCGTTTCCACCAGAGATGTGTTGCGAGGAATGTGTTTTTAAGATCCAATAGAATCGCTGCGCTGAGCGAGGTCACGTCAATGAAGCGATTCTATTGGTTCTCAAAAACACATTCCTCGCAACACATCTCTGGTGGAAACGCAGCCTTAGCCGCACTATCGTATGTAACTTGCAATCATAGATATCTATCATAGTCTTAACATGAAGAGGGGTCATTAATTATTTTCATTCATCACAATAAGGACATCATAAAAATATAAATATACTTAAGTTACATGTTATATACAATTTTTCTTTATGGCTTTCAAAGATATTAAAAACCTAAACGCACTTGCTTCGCTGAACGCTCGTCAAACGAAATGTTTTCCGTCGAACAAAATCGTGATAAAAAGTTAAATTTAAGACGAAAGTATTAAATTTAATAAAGAAAAGACAAAAGATTTTCATACCGAGAATAATATTTGTTATAAAGAAAACTTCAACCAGCAAGCACATCTTTTGTTAAAACTCAACTGACGAGTCTCATTGACAAGATTACATAGTGAACGACGCAGACTGTAACTTCCATGCAAATATTTCTGTTGGTGTCTCTCGGGTTTGACGAAACTTTAAAAATTAAGGAGACACATTTGAATTAGTTTTATCTCGAGCACGTCAAGAACCTCCTTGTCCATGAATTTTCCACTCGAATAATCAGAGTGTAATCGCTACTAAAGTTTTACTTACACTTTCATGACTAATATTGCAAGATGTTCTAAAACTTTCTTTATAATTGGAACGAAGTTCCTTATCGCGCGTTGCTCTGCCTAGACGGAAAAAATTAAGACCAAAAAGTTGGCCCGACACTTTTTGCCACAGGCATAGAGATAGATACCGCATGTGTATGTACTTCGCGGGACATGCGGTATCTATCTTGATCTATGTCTGTGCTTTTTGCTAAAGTTGTAAGCCGTGCGGTAGCGCGTGTTCCTCTCTCTGTCTGTCTCTCTCTCTCTCTCTTTTTTTTTGGTTGAGTGTATACAGGTTTTTTGTACGTAAGAAATAACTTCGTTCCATCCGGGTGTCCCTTGACACCTCTCAAGTTTTTCTTTTGTGACAAGTACAGACCTCTATTGATAGAGTGTGCAAGATTAAAGAAGAACAGTTATACCTTGATGCTTCTACTTTGGTTCAAGATAGATGCAATTTTGTTCCTTGTTTGATCCAGTTCTTACAAACTACAAAATGCTATTATCATAGCATCACAAACGTCAAACAATTAACTCGAACAATGACCAATCAGGACGAAGGACTAGATCGTGCTGAAATTAATGACTTAAAAAGTCAATCTATACTAATATTATAAAGCGGAAGAGTTTTTTAGTTTGTTTGTTTGTTTGAACGCGCTAATCTCAGGAACTACTGGTCCGTTTTGAAAAATTCTTTCAGTGTTAGATAGTCCATTTATCGAGGAAGGCTATAGGCTATATTTTATCACGCTAAGACTAATAGGAGCGAAGAAATAGAGGAAAATGTCGAAAAAACGGGGGGAAAATTATTTGAAAGGGCTTATTTGAACGCGCTAATCTCAGGAACTACTGGTCCGATTTGAAAATAAATCTATCTAATATACGCGGGCGAAGTCGCGCGGAACGTCTAGTAAAATATAAAATAAAAATTGTTTTATTTCTGAGTAGGTAAATTTGAATCAAATCTTTTCAGGGTCATAATTTCGTAGTTTGGCCCAAATTCAACAGCATCTGATTGATATCCTATTTGCTATATAAAGTAACACATCCCTGTTTTACGCAATAATATCCCAGCAATTTTTATCAACAATACAAATTTTATATTTCAATAACAAAGGCCTGAAAACCGAATAGATTTGTGACAATTCTATCAAAACAATAATACTTGATTGTGATCGGCTCCATCCTACCGAATATGAATTTCAATCGTGTCAAAGGACAAAAGAAGGATTGTTGGATGACACTAGACAGTGGTAGACACAGGACTCTTTGAGGGTAACCCAGTTTCTTTGTTAATTAAAAGTAGTCTTCAGCTTTATGTTGTTTTATTAGTGCTTTGTTTACTTTCAAGTCGGCTTAGTTTTAGTTTCCTTTGCAGGCCTATGGGCGAGAAAATCCAAACTAATATTTTCAAGCGAGAGCAGTAAACCGCTGAAATTATTTATGGTATAATGGAGATACTTTGAGCCCAGGATATGGGCAAATGATTTTTTTTGGCAGAAAACTTTGCGCTATGATTTATGAATGAATTGATGTGCAACGAACAAGACCATTTTTTTGAATTTCATACCATGATTTGTTCTAAAAGCCCTATTGTGATTTGTGCCTACGTTTTGTACTTAGAATCTAGAACCAAGTTCTCATAGGCAGTATGCACATATTATACTAGACATTCCGCGCGGCTTCTCCCGAGTACATTAGGAATTTTACAGACAAATAAGACAACAAAAAATTTCTTATGCTCATTCACGTGGTTTACTTTTTATCTGTGCCAAATGACATAAAAATTGATCCAGTAGTTCGTGAGATAAGCCCTTTTAAATAATTTTCCCTGTTTCTTCCACATTTTCCTCTGTTTCTTTGCTTCTATTAGTCTTAGCGTGATAAAATATAGCCTATAGCCTTCCTCGATAAATGAGCTATCTAACACTGAAAGAGTTTTTCAAATCGGCCCAGTAGTTCCTGAGATTAGCGCGTTCAAACAAAAAATTAACAAACGAACAAACTCTTCCGCTTTATAATATTAAGTACTAGCTGTGCCCCACGGTGTTGGTTCTATAATGGTTTATGGTAGTGATGATGATGATGATGAATGTAATTTGCATAGTAGCATATGATTTCCGTTCTTAAAACAACGTCGAAACTCCCAAACTTGTATCTATAGGTAAAGAGTCAGGAGGTCTCTCAGCACCTTCCGAACCATGGTATACCTTGGTGCAAAATCTTGCTTGTTGGTAGCATATGCTTAGAATACTGCTCACGAAACCGAAGTCACCACATATTCCCATATAAATTTTGAGGAGTTCCCTCGATTTCTTATGGATCCCTTCATCAGGTCACCACTTTCATGAATATGGTACCAAATTGGGATGATAACCTACACACCAAAAGAAAAATTTTGAAAATCGGTTCACAAACGGCGGAGTAATCGTTGAACATAAAAAACGAACATAACACCTCCTCCATTTTTAAATTCGGTTAAAATTGTAGCCTATGTGTTATTCTGATGTATCAGCTATATTATTGTAAAGTTTCAATAAAATCCGTTCAGTAGTTTTTGCATGAAATAGTAACAAACATACATACATACATACATAAATACATACATACATCCAAACTTTTGCCTTTGTAATATTAGTAGGATAGATAGACAGCTTTGACTACCTGAAGACATGCGCTAAGGAGATATCGTCTACAATAGTCTACATTTAGTCAAAGGATATGTTTTAGTGTAATTTGATCGATTAACTGCTAGTTGCTACATCTGGTCATCAAAGATGCTGCTTTTAGGACAAAAGCTCTTACCATAATTAATACAGAATTCAGACAGATATTTAGTAAGTCTAATTACCAATAAAATTCGGTAAGTAAAATTATTGCAATCGTACAAAAATTTTCCTGTCTTATGCCTCTGAACCGTTTTAGATGTTTGGTATGTTGAGACTTTGAGTCCCAGAAAAAGACATCGGTTAGTTTTTATTGCAGCAAAATGTATTGTTACCGTGTCGTTCACTTTCTGTAAAATCTAGGTATCCTATAAAATAATCTGGCTTCGTGAGTTTTGTGACTTACTGAAGTAAAATTGCTGTACCAAAATTGAGCGAAATTTAAAATAAAAGTTAGACTGCGACAGGCTCGTTTGTCCTGTAAAATTGGTCCTTGTGTGTTCAGCGACAGTATGAAGCTTTTCGGACTTCAAAATTGGTAGCTAAGCCAAGTTGGGAGTTGTAAAATAGCCAAATGTTAGGTCAAATTTAACATTAATGAAGCTATTGTAATAATCATTTAATTATTTATCTTTAATTGTGGTTTTGTTTTTGATATCTTAAATTTTATTTTGACTATTGATAACTGTGTTAATTTATTGTCTGTGGGTATGTGATTTGGAGTTTTACTTTAGAAAAGCAGTGAAGATGTATGTTACTTGTTTTTTTTTTTTTCTTTATATGGACGCTTCACACCACGTCAGTCTGGCTCCGTGCTAAGTACCTGAAGGACTTGTGTTACAGGTACCAGACAACGGAAATATATTTAATACTTTTATACTATACATAGATTTAAGATTTTTATTATATCATACACATATTTAATACACATCCAGACCCAGGAACATTGAAAACTTTTTGTTCCGTCGGCGGGATTCGAACCCGCGACCCCCGGCTTGAGCTGCCACACACTCAACCAATTGAGCCACAGAGGTCGGTTTTATGAGAGCAATGCCAGCCTGAGCTATATTATAGTAGGAGATTTTTATTTAGGGTGGGTTGCACCAACTTACTTTAACTATAACTATAATGCAAAACGCCATATTTAACCATAACCATAGAGTTCGACAAGGCTTTAAATGAACGTGGCGAAAAAAGGAACTAACGGTGTCATCATACAAAAACGCCATTTTTGACAGTTGTCCTTTACCAGCAGCGCCCCCATCCACGTTCATTTAAAGCCTTGTCGGACCAGCAACAGACATCTGTCAAATTCTGTGGTCAAAGTTAAGGTTAAAGTTAAAGTTAGCCTTAACTATAACCTAAACTTTGACCATAACTGTAACTTTAACCACGCCTCTGGTGCAACCCACCCTTAAAGTTTAAATTAAAATATTTAATACTTTTATATTATATTATACAGGCTGTAACAAAGTGATAACACTGTATGGTGTGTACTTATCCCGTACAGTTCAATGCAGCGTTGAAAGAGTTACTAGTAGCATAGGCTTTAACACTTAAATCTTGTTTAGAAAATATGTAGTATACATATAAACCACGTCTAGACTCCAGACGGTTCATCAATTTAATAAAAAAATATAAAGTTATTGCGTGAGTAATTTCTGTGATGCGTTTTGGATAGCATTAAATTTCGTCATAAGTGAAATTTTTACATTCTCCTTTGTTACAGGGGTGAAGGCGCGAGCGAGGGGGCGGTGCGGGGGGGCAGGCGGATCCCCACCCCGATGCCCCCTCCCAGGGACATGCAACAACTTAACCGGTAAGTTAGTGCTAAAGAATTAGTTTTGTATAGAAGATACCTGTGTTTTTGCTTGCGGTTTTTAGGGATGACTGCATACCCCAGAAGATAGTCAGTAGGTAAGTTAATTTTTAAGGCCTAAAATAACGAATGACCATGATTAGCAATCCGTAAAAGCAGCGCCGATCAGAAAGTTGCCCAATAAGAAATTGTAAATTCTTATAAAATCTACTGCAGTTACTTGGGAACTTTTACCTACCTACCAAATATTGACTATCACAAGGTACTCGAAACATAAATGTAAAAGAGACGAATCCATACTTCCATAGTACATAATATTATAAATGCGAAAGTCTGTCTGTTACCTCTTTAGTTCTTTACGCCCAAACCGCTGAACCGATTTTGCTGAAACTTGGTATGGAGATACTTTGAGTCCCTCGAAAGGATATAGGAAACTTTTTATCTCGGAAAAATGTTCCCTCGCGATAAACGAATTTTGGCGCAACGGAGTTGCGGGCGTCATCTAGAATATAATAAGGAAGACGAAACATACAAATTACTACATTATTTTTACCTCTAGTTCAGCTTATAGTTTGACTTTTCATAATCGATAATGATGATGAATACGCTGATTTCTAGTAATGATCAGATATGGTCATGGGAACGTGACGGCAGTCAGCGCCACACGTGCGCGAACCCGATACTGCTGTCGCCCGAACTATAAATTATAGACCAGGGGATCCTATGTCATCATTGTCTATGCATCAAGATGATGATGATTCCAATTAGCGATGTCTGTTTCTTGTAATGCCTTCACGTTCGGCCATGATGGAATACCATGATTGCGAAGCGTGTATAGCATGTACAATTGACCTCAATCATTTGCAATCATAGATGAATGTGCCTTCCTACGTCATGCTCGTAATCGATGTTATTGGTGTAACATAGACCAACGGCAGGAGCGTAGCTTCAGTCAGAAAATTATATTTTTTCCTTATTAAAATTGTATGTAACTCATTTCACTTCCAGGGCAACGAACCTAAAGTGTTCAGAATTTAGAATTTGGATATAAGTGTAGACTTACTAGAAACTTTTATCTTACAAAATTTTAGTAGAGTTATTTAATAATAGCTGGTTTGGACGTTTTTTTTTAAATTTTTCATAAACTATCTTACCTATGTTCATAATAGGTGCCACAATCATTGTAGACAGCGAAACTTAAAATTCACTGAGCGACGAGCGTCTTCGTTAATAATGCATGGAACATTTTGCTTGTGTTCCACTCAACTTTGTTATGTATCCAGGGCAGACGAAATCCATTCTAATATTATAATTGTGAAAAAGTCTGTCTGTGTGCTCCTTATCTTTAACTTTGACCTACCTTACCTACCTTTTGCTCATGTCACAAGTATTCATATGGAGGCAGGTCCCGAGACAGAGCTTAGGATAATTTAAATGCAATAAAGTGAGCTCTACTAACAAATAAGCTACATTTACAATTAAAGCAAGTAATCAAAAATTTACTTTTTTTATCAGTTGAATAATGTAGTCGTGATATTGTATCCAAATCTTAACATAATATTATTTATTCCAATAATTATAAACCTTCTTATGAAACAATGCGTTTTGTTTACAATTTACATGCAATCATAATGCATCAAACATTAACGGTTGATTAAATTAAACCGTAGTTTAACATTCAAATAATTTAATGACTAGCCATGCAAATTGTCATACAATCGCGAATCGTCGCATATGCGGCTGATGCGATGTTTTCGTGCGACGGAGTTTGAATACAGATCTATATTGATTGGCTCGTGCCATTCAAAGGGTTTTAATCATTAGCAAATCAAATTCACGGAGTTATTGCCTTTTTAACCGACTTCCAAGAAGAGAAAGAGGTTCTATTTATGTTCGGCTGATATTTTTGATGTTTGTTAATTCCGCTGTTTGTGAACCGATTTTATAAAACTCTCCTCTGTTGTTAAGAAGTGAAAATAGAGAAAACAATTTTTATTCTAGAACCTCCATCGTGCGTATCGCGGACACAATAGATTTTCAATTGTTATGCGGCAGCTGGCTGCCGCTTGGGGATTGATAGGTTAAAACTAAGTAACGAATCTATGCCTATATACAATTTAGGGAGCTGGTTAAATTAACGATTAATTAATCATACATTAAACGTTGGTAACTCCTGCCTTACTAAGTTATTAGTAAGGCAGGAGTTACCAAGTTGTGAATTCCTACAAGTGCAAGTGTACTGTTTCACAGAATTTCGACGATACCGATTGCTTCACGTTTCGATATATTTTGATACTTCTAGTAATTTTTATAATATTTAAGTCATTGATATAGGATAACTTTTATAATGAACTCTTAACCGAGCATGCTACATATTACTGTTAATGACAGTCTTCGGAACAAATTCCGAGTTAAAGTTGCATACTTATTCATAATATCTATGGACGCATTACCCCACGTCAGTCCAGCCCCGTAGTCACTGTACCTGAAGGACTTGTGTTACGGGTACCAGATAACGGAAATATTTTTAGACTGACTATAACCTAAAACGATAAAGTAAATATTACCCTAAAAAGTATCTAATATAATAGATACTCTTTAGAGTATAGACTCTAGACTCTTGAGAGGTAATATTATCTAGACTCTACAATAGTAAAGAACTCGTCCCAGATTACCAAATAAAACTAATTATAGAGTTTATTACGTGTTCCTCTTGATTTTCATAAAAAAATTGAGCTTACTTAGCTTAGATGTTGTTAACTACAGGATTCCGAAAAAAAGTAACTATAGACATATTAGAAGGCATAAGCTGTAGCTAGGCACATACTACATATAATAAATATTTGCTAACAATGTAATGCACTTGTTCTCACATGGGATTTGAATACTTTAAGATAAGTAAATATCGTTGTACAGTTTACACTTAAAAGGGCGATAATTATGAGTTTCAAAGTAGGTACTTTATGTAGTAGTAAATGTGTACTAAAAAACAGGTTTGGAATTTTTATTGTATAAATTGTTATAAAATCATGCCATGGGCTTTGTTTTAAAGCGTTTTAAAAAAAATTCTGAACAAAAATGAATTTTCTGATCACACAAAAATGTTGTCGAAGAATATTCTGTTTGATGATCATCCATACCAATATTATAAATGCGAGAGTATGTCTGTCTGTTAGCTCTTCACGCCTAAACTGCTGAACCGACTGATAAAATTTTGTATGGAGATACTTTGAGTCCCGGGAAAGGACGTAGAATACTTTTCATCCCGGAAAATGTACGGTTCCCGCGCGATAAACTAATTTTGGCGCAATGAAGTTGCGGGTGTAATTGTTTTCAAAACGTTAACCAGTCAAAATCCGGTAACTGCAGTTTAAGATTCTACATTTAGGTGGGATTTCACCAATCACACTTAAAACTTCGTTTTATAAAACTTAGTTCCCATTGAATTTCGATCCTGTCAAGTCAAGTCAGTCAGTGTAGTGTCATGGCGGATCGAAAAACATAGACGAAAAAAATGGCAAGATGACAGTTTTGACAGATGCGTTTGGTTAGTTTATGTATCGTTTCTTGCCAAAATTTTTGTTGACAAAATAACATGACAAGGCTCCAAAATGATGAAAACATGTAAAATAATTGCGTGACGTCGCGTAAACTTACATTTATTAATCGCGATTAAAAGAAGATTGTGAAATCCATTTGAAACAAAACGAGATTTATGTCGCCGCATGAACGCGTTCAATGTTAAGTGTGATTGGTGAAATCCCCCTAACAGTAATAACTAATAAGTCACAGTCCGAGACGTTAGATCAGAGTTTAAGCGGTGTTTAGGTAAACTTGGTTTAACTTGTTGAAACGTTGAGCGAATATTGCAATAACATTACCATGGCACACTGAGAATCCGTTAGTTTGCTATCCTCTAGTAGTCTAGTTTATAAACTATATACGGGAAGGCGCGGGGGCCACGCGCCGGCGACGCGTAGTGTCCATTATTTGTGGTGTTTTTAGGGTTCCGTAGTCAACAAGGAACCCTTATAGTTTCGATCTGTTCGTCCGTCTGTCCGTCTGTCTGTCTCTCCGTCTATCCGTCTGTCCGTCTGTCTGTCCGCGGTTTTGCTCAGAGACTTTAGGACCTACAAAGCTGTAATTTGGCATGAATGCACATATTAATGATGCCGACAAAATGGTAAGTACATAAAATCTTAAAAAAATATTTTTTATGGTATCTCCCCTACACATCAAGCGGGGATGATTTTTTATCTCGCGTCCACCCATCGTGTGGGGTGTCGTTGGATAGGTTTTTTCAAAATATTATGAGTATTCCTAGATCATTTTCTGATTTAGGGATCCATTTGTGAAATATTAAGTTTTAAAGTGGAAAAAAAAGTCAAGAGTCCAGTGTCTCCCCCTTCTACCAGCTAAACGGTTGCTTCTGGAAATGTGAAAAAATTCACGGGAGCAGGAAATATGCTGAATTTAAAAGGAAAACTATCACGGCTAAGAAGACTTCATAAGTTTTTGAGTAATAGTCGATCAACTAAAAAAAATGTATCCGGAGATGTATAAAGGAACTTTTCGTTCAAATTCCTTTGAACGGAACTGAGATGATGTTGTTAGTAGTGTAAAACACGTTATAAATGTACATTCATTGACCATATACTACGAAACCCTATATTGCGCGTGGCCCGACACGAACTTTGACGGTTTTATTTTATATCGTTTAGGAAATAGGATCACACATATTTTATTTCTGTTCTATGCGTAAGGTGCGTGCAAGAGCAAGTATAAGTCTTAAATTATTTCGATATGTTATATACATTATATTTCCTTTAACATTTTACAACTGTTTAAGATAACCGCTGACCCGTGATAAGAGTATCGAGTGTGGTCCTTAAAGTTGATCGATTGTGTTGTATGACTTATGTATGAGTAAAACTGCTCCGTCTATATTCATTCAACTTGCAGAAAGCTTTGACTAGACTTAAAATAATTATTATATTTTGTTATCGGGCCTCTTCTCTAGTAGAGTTTTGAAAGCAAAGTTAGATAGGTATATAATATATTATAGCAATCGCAAACGACATGTAATTATACCTAAGTAAAGAAATCGTGATTTGTATCAAACCCTATACTTACCAAAGTCTTTCACACATTACCTAATTCTTTGTTAAAATTACATTAGCTACTATTTTAATATTTCAATACTTAAGTAAAGTTAATAATAAAAATTCCATAACTAGTATTAACACAGAATATATATTAGTACAAGTATAGGTCTACCAGAATCTGATGGCAAAAAGTGAGAAAAGAAATTGACTAGCAATACCGGGGTAATTGGAATAAAACATTTTGATCCTTTTTTTTCCTTATAGCGGCTGATTCTGTGTGTGAAACATACAAATATAAAAATTGATCCAATGATCAAGGATATTTTTTGAAAATCTGCCATCTAAATTTGCCATCAGATCCTGGTAGACCTATAATTGTACTATTACTATAATATTTGTATAGTATTAGTTGCTGCAAAACCAATATCTATGGTGGATCGAACTGGCAATACCTTGAACAAAGGTTTCTTTTGAAAGTTACATATGCGGCGGAATTAATGCACGAACCGAACACCGGCGTATTTCGATGACGGAATATAATAATAAACACCCGCACGTGTTGTTTTACCGACCGCCACAGTGACGGCGGAAAGCGGAAAGCGATTTCTCTCGCTATTAATGAAGTACACGTAATGTTACTAGATGATGCCTCCAACATCATTTGCGCGGAAATTCGTTCGCGCTACTTTCAAATTTTTTTGCGATAAAAACTATCCTAAGTCCTTTCCCGTGAATCGTGATTCAATATATTATCATAAAAAATCATGAAAATCGGTTAAGCGCGCTTACGAATCGAATGGTGCTAATTGCTAAAGCTATAGCGATTGTGATCATATTCTGATTACGTAATCTAGATAACATATTTTGATAAGCAGAGTACTTAGTCAAATTGCATTCGGTAGTTTCGAAAGCGAAGTTAGATGTAAAAAATTATAGGGTTTGACATAAAACATCGCAAGCGCCATGCATTAACATAATGCACACGCGATGCGTAATGCATATCATGTAGGAATGATTTAATGCCCCCAACAGTAATAATTAAAATCTACCTGCACTAATAACATGATGTGCGCGCCGCTCTAACTCGCACCACACCACTTCTGATGAGTCGAGTAACGTAAGCTTTTAAACTTTGTAAGCTTAAAAATGAAAAATGTGAGAACTGTTAACATATTATGTTTCAGCTTTCTAGTCACATGCTTATGAAAAATAGATTTATAACGCGAATGTAGCTTTTAATATTACACTAAAAGGTACGGCACTCTTTTGGAGTTTCAGACTTCAATATTTTAATTTGTCGACGTAGATTATGTTGTTTTGCAACGTTTGCAAACTTAAAATATGTGTTTGAATATGTGTTTGAATATGTTTTAGTATTCATAAATAAACAGGTTGTTGCTTTATAGCATAAATAATAATATTACTTATATTATTCGTTCAACTTTTTGTATAATATTTTTCGTACTAACTATTTTCCTACTAACTCAGGTATATTTCGTACATTTCTTGTGCTGGTGATTTCTATGCATATACCTCAATTTCTCCTATGCTGATTATTTTCTTGTGAATAGTTTGTCAAAATATCATTAAAATCTGCCGTTATTATACATCATGTACTAATTAAACAGCAATGTTTAACCGGCGTTTGTGATAGATTTTTAGTTAAATATTGACATTATTCTTTATTTGTATCATAACTTAATATCCTACATTTACCATAAATATTTTGTACTATTAAAATAAGTATAGGCTTGCCAACCGATTTTAATTATAAATCTACGAATAAATCATGCATATTTTTTCTCCCAGGCGAATCCAGACGATAATGATCCAAATAATTAATCCATAATCTTGTCACAAAGGCCTAATGGCATGTCCCAATTGAGTAAAACATGACGAGTGCCATTCCTCATTACACCGCAATTATGCGACACTTAGCATTTCAAAGGGCTAGACACGAATTACTGGTCTTTGACCCAGTCTGAAGTGGTCTTTTAAACGCATCAGGGGACAGAAGGACCATCCAAGTGGAATTGGGAGGCTGATAGATAAAGTGATGTGTGTATATTTTTATTTTTTTTATAGTCTACGGCAGGGGTTCCCAATGTTTTTCAGCCTGCTGCGCAGTTACTCGTCATAATATTTTGTCACGGCGCCCTACTCTACATAGCTATTAGAAAAAGAGACATAAATAAACACATTTAATGATAATAGTTAGGTTAAGCAGGTAAATGAGGAAAATAATAATAAACAAATATTTAATCATCTACCTGCTTTACATAATTAATTAATATTATAATTTTATTTTATAATATTTGTGGTTTCGCATAATGATGGAGGATCGACTCACGGCGCCCCTGTTGCAATTCCACGGCGCACCAGGGCGCCGCGGCGCACACTTTGGGAACCCCTGGTCTACGCAATACGTGGTATGATTTGTAGGTATATTTTTAAAGTTAGGGTATGAATATGGCATATTTAATTACGTGTGTAAATGAATATATTATGTTGTATGTCTTGTAGATGTAGATATATTTTTAAAGTTAGGGTAGCATATTTAATTGCGGTTGTAAAGAAAAAAGCGTCCGTGACCTAATGGGTTGACCTTTGGTTCGCACTCGTAGAGGGTGCAGGGTTCGATCCCGGGTGGAGACGTGTACTAATGAGACATTTCTGATCTCAAGAACATAACACGGACGCTCATACGGTGAAGGAAAACATCGTGAGGAAACCCGCACATAGTTGGTCCCAGACGTATTGACTAGTTCTTTCCTCTGGACTAGGCCGACTATGTTGCGAGAATGCCGTATGTGCTTGGGCAACCATACGGACATTTATATCTTGTCTAAGGCACTACAGTATTTGAGGAGTGGTTACTTCGCTCTGAAAATACTGTATAAATCATCCACAACGGATGCAAAGGCCTAGTTTTTTTAAAGAAATAAGTACAGACTGCAGTGTTAAAAATTGAAAATAATTTGTTACATGAATGATGAAATGCATAATTCAAAATTTTATTTTACAATTTTACATCGCTAAAGAGGAGTTTGTTTTTATATTATTAATTATGTTGGTAATTTGTCATTTGCATGTTAAAGTTAAAGCTTTTTTTGACTTTCGGTCATAAACGTTATGACCGAAAGGATACCTTTTAATAGAAAATCAGGATAATTGTGAAACTATTAAAAAGCCTTAACGAAATTTTCGTTTTGATTTTTCTTTTACTTTTTATACTAAGTACCTAAGAGGAATGATAAGTGCTAAAAAGTTGAGCCCATAGTTGTTTACTAACTTTACAAATTACGAATTACGATAAAATAATTAAAACATACGAAAGTTACAATATATAAATCAGGGAGATCTTTCGAAAGCAAGTATGTCTACAGTTTATCTTTTTGATCATTTACTTTTTAAGCTAAAACCGCAATACCGCTTTGGATAAAAGCGGTGTAAAGATATTTTATTGCGGTAACAAACTCGGCGAAGTTGCGAACACCTACTAAGTCATAACTCACTAGGCTAAGCTACAACGGAACAAAAGTCTTCCAGTCCCAGTTCCCATTTGCATCCACGTCATCGTGAATTACGCGTTGAGGGCTCACAATAGCCACCGGACAATACCCCAGTATTGCGGACAAGACTGTTGAAAAATAACCAATACCACAGAATATATAATAGTGCCTTCCAATACCGAAGACACAATGCCGATAAGAATGATTGCGAATTATTTCTTACTACCGATTACTATACAACGGGTAACATTAATGAGTGATATTGCTTTAAGGGTGGATATTTATTACGTCCCTTGCTAAAGTTTACTTACTGTGGAAGCAATAGTGCTGGAAGAGTTAGTTTTTTAGGGTTCCGAAGCCAAATGGCAAAAATCGGAACCCTTATAAATAGATTCGTCATGTCTGTCTGTCTGTCCGTCCGTATGTCACAGCCACTTTTCTCCGAAACTATAAGAGCTATACTATTGAAATTTGGTAAGTAGATGTAGTCTGTGAACCGCATTAAGATTTTGATACAATAATGGAAAAATTATTAAAAAATTTAGGTGTCCCAATAGGTACAACTAAATCAAAAAAAAATTTTTTTCATCTAACCTATGCGTGTGGGATATCTATGGATAGGTCTTTAAAAATCATATTGAGGTTTCTAATATCATTTTTTTCTAACCTGAATAGTTTGCGAGAGAGACTCTTCCAAAGTGCTAAAATGAGTGTCCCCCCCCCCCTCTAACTTCTAAAGTAGGGGCATGATAAGTCTAAAAAAAATATATGATGTACTTTACTATAAAAACTACCAACGAAAATTGGTTTGAACGAAATCTAGCGAGTAGTTTTTTTTTAATATTATTATATTAAAAAAAAAAAATTTCATCTAATCTATGCGTGTGGGGTATCTATGGATAGGTCTTCAAAAATTATATAGAGGTTTCTAATATCATTTTTTTCTAACCTGAATAGTTTGCGAGAGAGACTCGTCCAAAGTGGTAAAATGTGTCCCCCCCCCCCTCTAACTTCTAAAGTGGGGCATGATAAGTCTAAAAAAAAAATATGATGTACTTTACTATAAAAACTACCAACGAAAATTGGTTTGAACGAAATCTAGCACGTAGTTTTTTTTATACGTCATAAATGGTAAACTTAATTTAACTTCCATTAAATCAACTGAAATATAAAAATAAATCAAAAACCTTTTAATTTCATAAAAATAAACCCTATTGCTGCTGCCATCTCCAACTCGCACTTGGCCGGTTTTTTAGTCACTGTATGGGTAATAAATAGTGTCCGACCGAAGCTTCGGCTTCGGCATCGGCCACCTTCGGCCAAAAAAAACATCTTCGGCGAAACCTTCGGCTTCGGCCCAAAGCCCGGCCGAAGCCGAAGGTTTCGCCGAAGGTCCGAGCAACCGTCGAGATTGAACGAACTGTTACGATAGACTGAGTGAGAGAGAGACGGACCGGCGCGGTCGTGTTTGCAGAGGCCGCTGGGAGTCACTGTCATAATAACTATATCACATTGGTATTTTCTAATATTTTCTAAACTGTGCATATAACTGACCAACATTTAATTATTTATTAAGAAGTTAGTGTTTGTTTATTTTATTTATTACTCTAGTTTCGGTATAGTCAAGTAAAACAAAGACTGATTGATTGGTCTAATTGTATTTTGTGAATTAATAAAGAAATGGTTATTTTTTACAAATATTTAATAAATCACAAAATCACAAACTTTTATTACCATCTCTAAATCAACTTCTTTATGAGACAGTCAATAATATAAACCTTCAATATTGAAGTTTTGAAATAATTTTAATATTAATTGTAGCTTGTAGACAATATTTATTGAACAAAATTAATTACTGGGAGATTATAAACCTTCGGCTTCGGCTTCGACTTCTGCCGAAGGTTGTGACTTGTGGCGATTGCCGATTAATCGGCTTCGGCTTCGGCCAAAAATAGACCTTCGGTCGGACACTAGTAATAAATGACATTAGGCCTATCTCATAGAAACATAGAGGTTCAAAACCAACTCTTTTGAGCTAGCTGCCTCGATAAACGATAATAATTGGCCTTAATGTAAGTTATCACCCAGGGGCCAGGAGTCTAAAAATCAACCGCACAGTTTGGCGCAAACTGCAAAACTCTTTGTATGATCTATCATCTAACCTCTTGGTTTGACATGGCAATTTTGTGTACCCACCAGAAGTTGAATATTTTGAGGTGGTTTTGAAATTTTATAAAATTGTCAATATCTTAGACTTTTGAGTGTGAAATAAATCTGGGTGCACGGTAGTGCACCCGCCGAGACGAGCCAAGCGAAGCGCAAGGGCGCTACCTACCTTTTATCGAAGTGTTTCGTCGTTTTTTTGAACCCTCATAGAGTACCAACTCTATGAGGGTTTGAACGAAATCATCAGTGTGTCAGTGACGAAATCGGGACTTTTGAATTGAGACTTTGTACGTTTTATTAGTCTATTATTGACATCATATCCTGAGAATATGAACTATCTGGTACATCGGAAACCATTCCGATGTACCAGATAGTTCTACATCGGAAACCATTCCGATGTACCAGATAGTTCATATTCTCAGGATATGATGTCAATAATAGACTAATAAAACGTACAAAGTCTCAATTCAAAAGTCCCGATTTCGTCACTGACACACTGATGATTATCAAAATGTTTGGCTACTTCCTGAAGTGCTAGAAAGCTGAAATTTGGTATGTAATCTAAGTTTAGTATACAACCAACAAAAAAATTCATAAACTTATAACTTTCGCCCCCCATCCCCTAAAATGGGGGTGGAGGTTTATATGAGACTTTCACCAATTTTATGAATTAGGACATAAGAGTTTACAAGGGACTGTAGACAGCAACTAAAAAAACCTTTAAATAAGTACTTACAAGAACCAACTTACAAAAAGAACTGAAATCCCACCAAAAACATTTCTTGTAAAATGTTGCTGAGACGCCCACATGAGGTTTACCCTGTGAAAAAGTAAGTAGAGACAATAAATATGTATGGCTTCGCCGTTTCGCTACCATCGCGGAGGTGATGCGAATATTCAGTTTCTGATCTGAAGTTAGTAACGAAACAGCCGAGCCATACATATTTACTGATATCACAGAATACATAATTAGTACCTTACGGTACAGAAGTTTCACTCCCGAATTTAGGTATGATAAACGCAAGCGTCCGGTCACCGGACTAGTCTCGATAGGCTGGCACTCGCTCGACTTGTCGCACACGCAACGCACGCATCCGCGATACAAAAGTAATAGTACCCGGCCCGCGCCGCCGCGCCGCTCGCTTGACAGCCCTGGCAGATTTAAGCGAGACGGCAGACAGTTATTGTACTATGAACGCTAAACGCAAGGCAAAAGGTTGAAATTAGGTTGTTTTCCAGAATAGGAGGTAAATATCTCGGCAATTTTACGCCGTTTGTATGGAAGTGAGACAGGCCTGCTAATATGTAGAATTTGTTTAAGTTAGGGTCAGTAGAGTTAGGCCGTGTAGATTCAGAAGCTTGGCTCTACATGAGATCTCATATCTTTTTCACAGGGTAAACCTTATGTGGTCGTCTCGGCAACATTTTACAAGAAATCTTTTTGGTGGAATATATTATGCTAGAAAAATCTTCCTAACTTTGCACCGACAAGAAAAACCTGGAAAAAATCCTTGCAAAACCGCCAAGGCTGACGTAAAAAGTCCCTTATTCCCCCAGGTCAGTCACGGCAATGTTTTAAAGATTTCTAATCATCTAATGGAGTAATTTCTTACGAGTCACACACGGGACTGTCTTTCATAAAAAATCTGAAGACCATTTGATCCGTTCCCACGACTTTTTAACATGAAATTTAATAAGGGACTTAAAAAGAGGGGCGTAGCATGGAGCTCTGGTTTTTATATGCGATAAAAACATCGTACTGTTATAATTATATTTTATTATCAATCCTGTCAAAACGATATGGATGTTGATGCTTAAGTGGATTCGACCTATGTTTTTACTCCGTGGATTCGACCACGCTGATTAACATTTATCATTTAAGTGTAAAATGGCACAAAAGATTTTATCCCTTAACTTCGTTGTCAAAAAAATTGTCCAGGGTAGCGTAACCGTGAACAAAATGTATGAATGTATTATGATGATATCACGTTTTCAAACCGTGGTTATATGAAGCAGTCGCCAACAATTTTATATCAGTCGTACTTTCACAAAATATGAAGGTAAAGAACTTTAGTTTAACTGCAAGTATTGTGCGTATAATGTTTTTTGTACAAGCGTCGCAGTCAGGATGGCCGAGCGGTCTAAGGCGCTGCGTTCAGGTCGCAGTCCACTTCTGTGGGCGTGGGTTCGAATCCCACTTCTGACAGAAACTTTTTTGACCGTCAATGTTAAATCGGGGAAATTGATTCGTAAGCAGATTGCGTACCTAGTAAGTAGTACCTACGTAATTTAGGCGGGTCATGTCATGGCAAGCCCAGTTGACAGATAACGTCTAACATTGACTTTACATAAACGGACCGAATAATGTATACGGGAGTAGGGAATATGCTGAATTTAAAAGGAAAATTATCACTGCTAAGAAGACTTCATAAGTTATTGAGTACTACTAGTCGATCAACTAAAAAAAAATTCGGCAAAGTTTACTTTTCGTTCAAATTCCTTTCAATTTTCAAAGTAACTGAAATTATGTTGTTAGTAGTGCAAAACACATTATAAATGTACATTCATTGACCATACAAAAATTATCGAAAACTAGCGGTACTACGGAACTCTATATTGCGCGTGGCCCGACACGCACTTGGCCGGTTTTCTTTTTTCTTATCTTGTAGCGCCAAAAATCTATGTAACCCTTGGACTAAGTTCCTAGGTCTAAATCCAGTAACAAGTGTATATTGTAACAATGACACTTACAGCATCCGGTCTCTTTGATCGGCCACGTGTTTCCGGTGTCGCGTGCCGTTGCGCTGGTCAGTTATTGCTTTTCCAACTACCCACACCCGTAAAGTCATTTACAAGCGAAAACAACTCTTATGTTAGTTCCATAAGGTTGGTTATACCGTAGCACAGAATAAGTCCACTTTTGGTTATGATTTGATCTTAAATAGGAATTTTATTGTTTACACCGCGCGAGTCGCTTATATAGCTCTGATATCGAAGCTATTGCCTATTTAACTTGTTGACTAACCGAATATTTATCTGTTGTTCTACGTTATTGAGTCTGTTCTGTAGTTGTTTTCGTGGTATAAACTTTTTTATGCATTTATGTCCGTTCTTTATTTTGCACTAGACGACTCGACGCCCGCAACTCCGTTACGCCAAAATTCGTTTGTCGTGCGGGAACCGTACACTTTTTTGGATGAGAAGTATCCCATGTCCTTTCCCAGGACTCAATGAGATACACCAAATTTCAGTAATATCGGTTCAGCGGTTTGGACGTGAAGAGGTAACAGACAGACAGAGCTGACAGACAGATAAAATTTCGCATTTATTATATTACTAGCTGTCCCGGCAAACATTGTTTTGCCATATAAAGTATTTCGCCCATATTATTTTATTGAAGTGACTAAATAAGTACGGCACCATGGCAACGTCCATCGCTATCCCGTCACACAAACAATGGTCGCCGTCAGTCTCGAGTTGTAATAATTTACTATTACAGTGGATTGCATTAATAACGACCTCGGTTGTAACGACATTTTGATTATAGCGACTTCAAACCTATGTCCCTTGAATTTAAAGCATACTTTCGTATGAATTTTTTTCGGTAATAGCGACTTCGGATATAGCGTCAATTTCGGGTATAGCGACTTGTTTTTATGAACCATTTATGACAGATTCCTAGAAATCTCTTACGGGTATTGCGACTGAGTCTTAATCGGCTTATTCATAAAACTATTAAGCTTTCTTATCCATTGTTTGCATTCACTGATGGTCAAAAAATTGCTTTGCTAGTTTGTAGGACTGCTTAGCACCGTAGCACGTGTGCGAAGTTAAACTTATAAATTAGTTAGAAATCAAAATTCTAATGGTGTTTCTTAAATAAGGCTGAAATAATTTTGATGTAGAAGGAATTATGAAAATGGCATACGCCTTACAGCGTGGACAAAAAACTAAACATGTACGGTGGAAATTGGAATATAACATTTTTGTTCAATAACATCCGTATGACGTATAACATAATTAAATAAATTACAGTTAATACATATAATATGACATGACTTTTAATTATTACGGATGTAAAGACCTTCGGATATAGCGACGAAATTAAAGTGGCCCTCCGCCGTCGTTATAACCGAAATTTACTGTATTAATTCAAAAAATGCACTTATCAATATAAAAGTAGCCAGTAGCCGATTCTCATTCAAACTACAAAGTGTGCTATTATGGGAAATATTTTATAGGCAGATATCGCAGGCGGACTATCACCTACGCAACTTTGCCGGGTTATGTCAAGTCCAGTCGACTATCACGAATAACATAGATGTGCCATTTCTCTATTAATCAACTTCTCTACATAGTATATGAAATAGAGATGTTTGCTTTATAATTATAATATTCGACAAGATGATGCCCGCAACTCCGTTGTGCCGAAATTCGTTTATCGCGCAGGAACCGTACATTTTCCGCAACAAAAACTATGCTATATTCCTTTACTAGTCCGTAGAGTATCTCCATATTATGTAGACATAAAGAAATGCAGACGTACTGTTGGTATTATAATGTTAGTCAGGATAATAATAATTATTATCTATATAATAATACGCAAGCAAAAAACTTTGGATCCCTTTTGACGAAAAATGCGGAAACGTAGGTGATTGAAATTTTGCACAGTTATAACTTATAGTTTATATGGTGAAGGAGTGCATCGAGCCACTTTAAACAGGGAGTCAAAAGAAGAAGAAAGTCAATATTTTGGTAATAGAATATTAATAGCATTGAAACTTATAATTAAATTTATGGTCGAATTTCGACCATGGGGCGATCTCTAGTTTATTTAGATGCACTTATTTAAATGGGTCTATCGAGCTGCATTATAATAAGCATGTGTTAGCAGTTAGTGGGTTTCGATCCCGCTACTTCTATCATAAATCCCTTTATAAGCGGGCCCCTAGACGATAAATTTTATTGTGCAATATCACGTACGTCAAACGCGCCCGCCTTTCAATCTTATTGCCAAACAAGTTGTTCAATAAAATATTGTTCAATATTATTGTAGGTCTAGGGGCCCGCTAAGATCTCTCGTGAGTCGTGACACAGCGTCAGATGGCTGTCATCATCACGTGATTAGCATAAATTGAACAAAATACCACATTATAATTAATTTAAATTTCAAATGCGTGATAGGCACGCTGCTTGAATTCATAAATGAATAATTTGTTAAATAATTACAATTGAATTTCCCAAATTACATTGTTAATTAATACAATATTGTTATAACAGCTTTCGATTTAAAGTGCAGCATAATACGAATGATTGTAGCTTTTTATTCTAGAATCATATTATTCTGTATAATATTATCAGTCTCAAATAGGCTATGTGATGCGAATATTCGTTGATTTTATTGTTCTAATATCATTATATTCTTATAATAAATTGTTTAATATGTAAAACAAGTATATTTTTTGTACAGTTGTAAATATATAATAGCTCTTTGTTTCTTGCCTCCCTTCTTTTTCTTCTTTCTCTCTCATAGCTCCTTGCTTGAAAAGTGCGACTTCTTCTATATATATATAGTATATAGTCTTACATAATATTATTATATTGCACATTTTGATTTTTGTATAATATTATACCTACCTACCTAATCATCTATTTCAATTTGCATTTCAATTTCTGCCAAAATTGAAATTCGCCATAAACTGACCTTTATTTTATTGGTCATAAAGCTTGAATCTTCGTTAGATGTTTCAGAGATGTTATCATAAGTCTTGCTCCTCCGGAACACTGAAGGTTCAGAATCACTTTACCTCTGATAGGACCCTTAAGCAAACGGCATAAGGATGAAAATGGGATGTCAGGCTGAAGCTTTGGACGTAACTTCTTTACGACCCGAAATAATCTTCAGATTATCCAGCCGTTATTACTGTTACGATTTTGGAAACTGTCTTGAATTTGGTATCTTAATTTATGTGATGTAACTACGGTGAACGGTTCAAGTAACGGAGTGAGTCACAAAACTCTATGTTTAACAAGGAAATCAGTATGAAATTTTATGTCCAGCAGGTTAGGCTCGTGCAGGGCCCGATTTAAGGGGGGCCACCCGGGCAAATGCCCAGAGCGGCAAAAAATAAGGGGCGGCAAAATTGACTTGTTCCTATCTTCCAACCTAGCCATTTGCCATCCTGGATGGCATCCGCCAGGGTAAGTCTGAGAATTTAACATTCCCTTCACTATCCCCCAACAATACTAGCTCATGACATATAATAATATGGTTTACTGTGTGTAAAGGGCGGCGAAAATAATCTTTGCCTGGAGCGTCTAAATAGGCTCTGGGCTCGTGATATTATAAATAATATCACGAGCCCATCAAAATATCACCTTTTTTTCTCTTTCGATAGTCAGGAATTCTACTTTTTTGTACCTACTTGGTTTCTTCTTTTCTAAATTCAATATTATTCGTGACCCTCGTTTCTGTTGCAATTTGCAATAGCAATAAAGTCATTACCTACGGCAATTATTGCTAATATCAAGATTTGAAAGGGTGTATGAATTGTTTGGCGATAGGGGCGCACCCCCAATTAGAAATATTGTCAATAATATTGTGCATCTATTAGACACGTTTTGCCTTTAGCCAATGGGTAGGGCGTGATATTTAGTTTTCGATGTTAAAACTTCTTTAACGGCATTGCGAACTTTTTTTTTGGGATGGGTAAATCTGGCGTCCAAATTTCCACTTAATGGAAATTAGTAAAAATAAATTTTATAATATTCATAAGAGTTTTATTAGTTAGCAAGTGTCATGGCGCGGCGTAGGATTTTTAACCGCGTAGGTACAACAAATTTAACTTTAAGAAAACCCATGAAAAACCTCTAAACACACAAAAATTTTAACTTTTGTGTTTTTGTTTTGCTTTGTACTCTCAGAAAAATTAAAGAAATTAAAGATTCATAAGCTTAGGCAACGTAATTTGGTCGGGGTATGTCAACAGACTACAAAATATTACAAACCAAACCGCCAAAATGATATCCGTTATCTGCCTATAATTCAATGTCTCTGTTGAAATATATCTTCACAAACTAAAATTTAAAATAATACTAGGCATAAACTTTTTAAAAGGTTTAACTGTCGAATTACCGTGATTAAGCTTCCGGAGTCCGGACCACGGTTTAAAACTTTGTTCATCAAAGCGCCATCTGTTGGGTAGTAGACGTACTATATCACTGACTGAATTTGTATTCAAGTTCTTCGTTGCACCGCTAGAGGGCAGAACTAATCTTTGGTACTAAAATAAATAGGAACTAGATGGCGCCGCGCACAATTTTTCAATGAATGATTTAAAATCGGTAATTTTTTTTACTTTAAATAACTTTCTATAAAAAAAATTAACCGCTTTTATTAATAAATATAGTATCTTTATTATGTTGTAATGTGGCTAAAATACTTGTTAATTTACTGGTGATATGTGGGCCAAGCGAAGAGCATAGGTTGTATATTAATAATTATTATATTTAATATAAATGGTTAAAAAATTATAATGATATAGTTTTCCTTTAGTTACCTATTTATAGATATTATTATCAAGAGAACTTTTTCTAGTGGCTAGAACTTAGAAGGTATCAATTTTCTTAGATTGAAGTTACAATTTCTACATTTATTGTTGAATAAATTCGTAATCATTAATCGTTCTTGAGAAAAAGCCATGTAAAAATAGGTCGGAATGAAACTCTCCGAAGAAAATCTTTAAAACAATTCGCAAGAAAAAGGAAAAAGTGAATTTTCTCGAGTGTTTCGAGACTCGTCAGTTGCCAGTCTGGCATCTTAAAATTTTCTTTCATCTTCAAGATTAGACGAAGACTGAATTTCTAAGCAACTAAGCTAAGGGAAAATTATATAATGTCTTATATTGAATGTTCCAAATTTCCAAGTAAGTATTTTAAAATTTTAAAATTTGAGTTGAGTTGAATTATTAAATATTAACGTACAAATATAATAATGGATTTTGTGAAAATTTAAAGTGCCTAGCTGTTACCATTATTGATTACGAGCGAAAAAACCTAAAAAAATGACATTTGTTGTATGGGAATATTATTTTTATTGCATTTTTAGTATTTGTTGTTATAGCGGCAACAGAAATACACAATCTGTGAAAATTTCAGAAGTCTGGCTATAGCGGTTCTTGAGTTACAGCCTGGAGACAGACGGACAGACGGACAGACGGACAGACATCGAAGTCTCAGTAATAGGGTCCCGTTTTTACCCTTTGGGTACGGAACACTAATAAAAACGAATTTTCAATTTTTTAAGTCTCTCTAAAACTCGATAACGGCTGAACTGATTTGGCTAATTTTATATCATCATTATATCGGGTTCGAATCCCGCCGACGGAACAAAAAGTTTTCAATGTTCCCGGGTCTGGTTGTGTATTAAATATGTGTATGATATAATAAAAATCTTAAATATATGTATAGTATAAAAGTATTAAATATATTTCCGTTGTCTGGTACCTGTAACACAAGTCCTTTAGGTACTTAGCACGGGGCCAGACTGACGTGGTGTGAAGCGTCCATAGATATTATTATTATTATATAGTGTTGAAATATTCATGGAAGTCCAGGGAAAGTTTCTATTAGGAGGGAAGCGATACGAAGTTCACCGGGCCATTTACTATTATACAGGATGTAACAAAACTAAGTGATAATACTTTAGGGTGTGTATGTTTTCCTTATATAGAGTTCACTGTGAAAGTAGCAGCGCTGAAAGAGCAAAAAAAATTTTGTGATTTGTATGGGCAACGGCCCGCGCGCCAAGACTATTTCCATACAAAGATGAAAAAAAAAAAGTTACTCTTTCAGCGTTGCTACTTTCACAACGAACTCTATAAAGGGGACCCATACACACCCTAAAGTATTATCACTTAGTTTTGTTACACCTTGTATACAAACCTTAAAATTTCTAATCAAAATATCTAAAAATATAATAACTTCTTAAATAACGGAAACATACCGTCGTAGACGGTAGACAGAAAATATTTAATTTAAGATCAAGTCCAAAATATGGTAGCGAGACGTCGCGAGATACAAATTTTCTTTTCTAATTACAATAAACGTATTTACACCCCAAGCACCCTGAAATATTACCCATTTCACCCCCAAACTCTGAAATCTTGTTGACAGTCTGTAACTCATTAGACGAACAAACAGACGAGCAAGCACGGTGACAGATGTTGGAGTTATTTTTATTATTACTCTGTGTGCACACTTAGCGACTACTTACCCAGAGGTGGCAACACTATGATCGTAAGCTATGTCCACACTGTGCACTTTGATCTTCAATTTTCGTCATCTTCTTTCATTCAACTTTCGTATTGGCGCATTCAATAATTGAATTCGTCAACGAACGCAACGCCAACATTGTCATTTTTGTTCAGTTGCAGTGTATGTCAGCTTATTGTAACATGTGCGGCGAGAACATTTTACTGGGTGGAATATCTGCGTCATAATAAATTCCAGAAAAAAAAGAACAAAGCGAAAGTTTTAGATACGGTCAGAGCGCATGCGTCGCTGGCATGCCTCACGCGCGCTGTTGACTGCGCTATAACGCATGCCCTTGACGAAAAAAAAAAGGCACAGTGTGGTCAAAGCTATTAAGTATTACCTGTTATAACAGAATATTATAGAATGTGGAGAGGAGCTTCCGTACGAGTACTTTTGACTTACATTTAAAGTAGAGTCCTACTCTACTTTAAATGTAATTTATTTTTAAATATTATTAAAATATTAGAATTTTACGACCCCGGAAAACATGAAAACCCGACTTGATACTTTGATGAACAGCTTGTTAGCAGTACTAACAATCGGGCTACTAACAAGCAGTACTAGCAAAAGAAGTCGGTTAAAGATCCTGTGCTCTTGCCAGTGATATGTTATAGTACATAATACCTCTTTGGCTCTTGCACGTTTGACTGGCACGTTATTGGTAGATCAGCGATGACACGGTGTTACGTTATTGGTAGCTATTTTACATCACTCGGTAAAACCTGGAGTATGCTTTAATTAAAGCGCAAAGTATAATAGCGTTTACAAAGTTTTCATTCATTTTATTTACCGTCTTTGTCTGTAAATTAAATGGTTTCATTCGATGAATTCACTAGTCATTCAATAAAATAGCAATTCAATTCCAGGGAAGGTTAATATTAGGTGGAAAGTGACACGAAGTTCATCGGGTCATCTAGTGTATGAAAACAACGATTTCCGAGCACTTTTAACGACATGTACCGGTATTATGACGTCACCAAGTGCGTACACACTCGGCGTTAACGGCGCTGTTTGATGCGCCGAAGGTGTTTTTGTTTGCAGTAGGATATATTTTGACAGATGATTCCACGCAAATTACCCGTGAAATTTAATAATTCCGCGTTCGGTTGTGTAAGGGGACCACAGGACAAGAGATGTCTCAAGTAATTTATGTAGGTACCGGGTTAAAATTATTCAAAACTAGATGGCCTCCGCGATTCTGTTGCGCCAAAATTTTTTGCGTTTGCGTTGCGTTTATCGCGCGGGGATCGTTCATTTTTCCGGTATAAAAAGTAAGTATCAATATTCACAGAACTCAAAGTATCTCCATACCAGATTTCAGTGAAACCGGTTTAGCGGTTTGGGCGCAAGGAGGTAACAGACAGACACACTTTCGCATTAATAATATCAGTAAGGATACTTACTGTGTTTAAAAATAACTACTACTCAATAATTATTATAATAATTGAAATTTAGTATCTAACAGTAGTAGTAGTAGAATTGGGATTTGGATATTAGCTTTGGAATAAAATTAGGAAATAGGAGTTGACATAGAAGTAGAAAAACAAAAGATTACCCGAATAAGGCGTAGCCAAAGGAAAATTTACTTTAGCTTGGTTGGTTTAGACTGCCTTCACATATTCGCGGCAGCCGCGCGACTTCCATACTAAAGCGAGTCGCGCGGCTGCGGCGCGACTCTGTTTAGTATGGAAGTCGCGAGGCTGCCGCGCGGCTGCGGCGGTACCCGCGGCATAATGTGAAGGCAGCCTTAGTAATATTAAGCGACTTTGGCATTCAGCTATGAACACAATAATGGTTTATTTTACGGAGATGTTGATGGTAATTTAAGCTCTATCTATGTACTGTATAAATAAAAATGAATTTTAAATTTTGTTAGTCTGGCTATAACTTGAGAACGGCTGAACCGATTTGGCTAATTTTAGTATTGAAATATTCGTGGAAGTCCATAGAAGATTAATTATATATAGGTATTAGGAGAAAGTGAGACGAGTTTCACTGGATCATGTAGTTAATTAAATATTTTATGAATTACCTTATTTATTTCGCTATAGTTAAATGTTTTAGTACTTACTAAATAGTAACTAACACGTAGTACATAATAAACTTAGCCACGTAATAATTGAAGACGTGAGTGGAAGAACCAGACAACTAAATTTTTTAACATAAGGACAATTACTCATTTTTACCTTATAATTTAAACTGATCTTGTAATTTACCTACTTCATCATCTGGCTTATATATCTGGCTATACATAAAATCCACATTTTATTTATTTCAAATCATTTTCCCGGCCCTAAAGCCTACATTTATTAAAAAAAACGGCAATTTTTAGGGTTCCGTACCCAAAGGGTAAAAACGGGACCCTATTACTAAGACTTCATTGTCTGTCCGTCTGTCTGTCTCCAGGCTGTAACTCAAGAACCGCTACAGCTAGACTTCTGAATTTTTCACAGATTATGTATTTCTGTTGCCGCTATAACAACAAATACTAAAAACAAAATATAGTTAATATTTAAGGGGTGCTCCCATACAACAAACGTGATTTTTTTGGCCTTTTTTGCTCGATATCAATAATGGCAACAGGTAGGCACATGAAATTTTCAGAAAATCCTCAATTAAATGTATTTTTTAATAATTAATAATAAAATTAAAATAAAATAAAAAATTAAGGGGGCTCCCATACAAAAAACACAAATTTTGGACTATTTTTGCTCTATAACGGTACGGAACCCTACATGCGCGAGTCCGACTCGCACTTGGCCGATTTTTTAACTGTTGCTTACCTGCTTCTTCCACTCATGTCTTCAATTATGTGTAGGATCCGTCGTAGAGCCAGAATATTAATAAGTGTTGCCGCCGCGGGCGGGCCTCATATGACCACCACTATACATAACTATTCTACTAAACTAGACTAGACTTAGTTAAGGGTGGGTGGCACCAACTTACTTTAAAGTGTAACCAGAGCTTTAACTATAACTTTAACTTTATCAAAATGTCAAATTAACTGTCAAATTTGTGGTAAAAGTCAATAATGGACGCCATATAATATGACGATAGCCTTAACCTTAACTATAACAACGCCTCTGGTGCAAGTTATGTAGAGTTAATTTTGAATTATAAGAAATACATATGAGGCATTTACTTTTTCCGCTAACATTCTTTACCAATCCTTTCAAGAAACTTGTCTAATAAATTAATCGCAAAAACTATTTCTGTGAATTAGAGCTACAGAGTATAGCATGCAACCTGTTGCATTGCCCCAATGCTCCTAAATGGGCAAAATATTATTATAATTCTTGAAAATATCAGCGGTACTACATGTACTAAGCATACGTATGTTTTTTTGCTACAAGTCCAACAGAAGTTTTCAAACAAAACCTTACTTTGAACCAAAGTCTGCAAAGTTCAGCGAATAATTTAAAATCTCAGAATAAATAAGGGCAGTTAATCATTTGAGAGGAACATTTATGTCTCTTATGTCTCATACGCGATTTATGTCTCTATTCCGTCGTGGCCACAGAAAAAAGAAAAGTCGCGAATCTGTTAGCAAATTAGTGTCATAAATAAGCCCAGCAACTTCGCGCTTCCACGCCGCAAGATCCCTATTCTGGAGAGGCATATCGCAATATAACGATGCGGCAGTGAGATCGCAAATTTTATGTATTGGTGTCTTGTCTACGAATAATAAAAACTAAGGACAAGTAACTCCGTCAAAAAACATGTTCTACATCACTTGTCAAAAATGTGTACCTAGGTAGTAGGTACACATATTCAATACATTTGCAATATTTAGGTGGCCTTCAGCGGTATCAGGCTGACGTTACATGACAGTTCGAAAGGAACCAAATTTAAAACGGTAATAGTATGGGAGTTACGTTTCCTGAGTTTTTATTATTCATAGATTGGTGTGCTTAAATATCCTTCGATAGGTTTTTTGACACAACATTGTTGTTGATCAATATTTTGCCTTTAGCCAATCAAAAACGATTGAGAATAGATAAACTCCTGTCCTCAGAAATCAGTCATGAGTACCTGAGCTGCTGACGCGTAGAATAAAGATGCTGGAAGCTTCTGCGTAGGATGAAGAATAAGTTTAGTCAATTTGAATATAGAATGTTTTCTAGTATCATTAAGTATCGATAAGGAGGTCAAGGTGACAAGAAATATCAGACAAAAAGTAATATAACTATTTAATTTCGAATACCTGAAAGTATTCTTTATGATCAAGACTATTGTTGCAGAATAACCGTTGTCGAGTGCAATTTGTCGAGTCGGACGTTTGGGCGCGCGCGGGAAATGGGCGTATTTGTCTTACCTGTTTGCATCTCCGACTTATGACTCTGCCCTGGATAAATTACATCCTGCATTATTAAACCGTTCAGTTCTCCGACATTATCACGCTATTTCGTTTGCAATTAAGATGCGAGAATTAGGTCAGGAATAAGACTTCTTTTTTCGACAATTATCATTCCTTTCCTAAAGAATAAATAATAATGCTAGGTATAGCTTTTTAAGCCGAAATGCTTTCTACATCTTTTGATTTCGTGGTTTACTTGGTTGTACTTGTTAATAAATGATAAGTTTAATAAAATTATAAGTAAAAACTAAATTGATTTTTGTTTTTGCAGTTCGTCACCGCGCCTAGTTGGTTCTGAAGCCTCATACAAACTGAGCCAGCATGAATTAGAAGCACTGAATGTGGTAAGTCCTAAAAATACGTGATATTTTATTAACCCCCGACCAAATAGAGGGGTGTTATAAGTTTGACGTGTCTGTCTGTCGGTCTGTCTGTCTGTCTGTCTGTGGCATCGTAGCATCCAAACGGGTGTACCGATTTTGATCTAGTTTCTTTTGTTTGAAAGCTGACATGATCGAGAGTGTTTTTAGCTATAGTTCATCATCATCAGCCTGCTCATTTCTGAAATATCACGGTTTATCTGGTTCGTGATAGGCCGATTAGCAACTTGCAGTCGTTTGATGAGTTTTATATTTTGCATTCTGGTTCGTGACACTTATGAATATATACATATTAATGGAAAGTTCACCCTGGTGCTGCAGCATCACCTGGTAATCAATAGGATACCCAACTCCTCACCAACTTAGAGCAGAGGTTTCGTGTTTGGGCTCATTTTAATTACGACAACCAATAAGACGTAGATAAGCAGTAAATATTTGCATGCTGCTGCTGCAGCATCACCTGGATTGTATAGGAGCCGAGCTCCGTATGAACCCAGGGTGGAGGTTTCATGTTTGGGCTCATATTGACGGCCTCATCCAAGAGGATATTCATCCAAGATCGTATTCATTGGGAATTGGGATATAATCCTGTTGATAGGAACAATTATACACTATAACCAACACAAGTTTAAAAAACATAAAATAAAATAAAATTAATAAATTTAATGGAATAATATTTACTGACTTTAAGTTTAAATAATTCCTAAGTGTAAAGTAATATTTTAGTCCATAATTGTTGTCAAGGTGTGTCGGGACATCTACATTAGCGGTCGCTAATGTAGATGTTTGATTTCACATAACTTAAAGGTCAGTTCTCAGCGAACTGAATCGAGACAATCAGCGATACAAAATGCAAAAGTCGCTGTTGTCGTAGTTAACTTGGCGGTCCCCCGACACACCGTGACAGCAATTATGAACTAAAATATTACTTTACACTTAGGAATTATTTAAACTTAAAGTCAGTAAATATTATTTCATTACTTTTTAAAGTGGTTTGGCGGGGGTTTTTTTAAATGTCTTAATTTAATTTCATAATGAATATGATGACAGAAAAGTGCATTGATTTCGAAGCATCAATATTCAATTATAATAATTATGACAACACCAACGAGTAGATAGTGTAGTTTCTTGAATTCATAAAGGCTCATGAGAGCTCATGAAGCGCAGAAAGGCACTTGTGAATGCGGAGAGGCCGATTGCAGGCCGATCGTTTTATGTATTCCTGTAAATTGTGAGTGCACGTGTCCCGTTAGGTCGGTCTGCGATTAGTCCGATTGTATAGATCGGCCTTTGCGTTTATATGAGGGCTTTATCATAGGAAGGTGCTCCTAATAGTCTATTATTATTATTACTTGAGGATGGATTTATTTAAAATATCGCTATTTATGTAAATTCCCCGCCAAGTGTTGACAGCAAACTTATGAATAATCAACAAATGAATTGAATAATATTACAATGTTACAATGATACCAAACATTTCCTACTCAAGATGCACTATTGACAATAGGGTGTTGAAATTTATATCTACTGAATTATACATGCCGCCAGGGGCGCTAGCTGTTGGCGCGAGATTAGCATGCATTATCATAAGCCTGCTGCGGTGATAGGCACCAAAGGTTTTTTATCTCTGTTATTGCTGGCGCCTGCGAGCATCTTGAGGAACTATGATAACGATTAATGAAAGTCCATTGAAAAAGTGTTTCAATAATAATAACTTTAATCCGACTGCGTAAAAAATACAGAAAATTTTACAAACAAATAGCTAATGTCACTCGCGGCATTATTACGAATCTATTGACATCTCATTTGTTAAAAATCGGACTAGTAATTTAGCCACTGCCAGGGCATATGCTTATATACATAAGTCCTTATATACTAAAATAAATATTATGTATTTGATTTTATCTTGATTTTGGCTTTATCGTAGTCGGTTAAAAATAGGTAATTTAGGTTTAACAAAATATTTAGAGTCCCTCGTATTAATAGTCACTTCTCTTTGTATAATATTATATCTGTGCCAAACATCAAAAGCGATGCAGTGACCATGAAAATACTTTAAAAGTTAAAACCAATCAAGCCTATTATTTTAATAAAGTTAACCTTGACTAGTAACCTAAATTTTTAAACTTGATCTGTTTTTCAGAACTTGACTTTGATAAATGAAAATTCCAAATGAGGAATTTTATTAATAAGTAGATTTTATGAAATAACAGATATTCAATTTATTTTTCCAATAATTTCTAGCCAAAAGTAGAGCTCAAATTACTCGAGTTTTTTCACAAATTAATATTTCCAATAAAATCGTAGAGAAGACGAAGGTCAAATCGCTTGAGAAAAATATAGTTTGAAACGAAAAAATCGGCCAAGTGCGAATCGGACTCGCGTATGTAGGTTTCCGTACCATCTATAATAATAATTGATATTAAATAATAACAGACAAATAATATAAACTATAAACTAGTTTGTTCCTAAGTAGTATTTGTTGCTTTATCGACAACAGAATAATTTGTGAACATTTTAAGGCCCTATAGACCGCAAAATTAGCAGGTCGATGTTTGTCAGTACGAATATCGATGTAAAGGACATTAAAATAACATTCATATCAGCGCGCCTTGTACAGTGGCGGTCGACGCTCGCCGCGTTCTTGATAGGGCGAAATAGGGGAAAAAAACCTTTTTACTTAGATAATTAAACCAAAATGCAAAATGTAACCACAAATTATTCTTCTTTAAGTTATGAGCTTTTCGTAGATATGATTTTTGAAAGTAAAACCATAGACTAAGGAAATATTTCCTCTATGGTAAAACTATCATAAGCTTCATGAAAAATAAGAAAAATATCACAAAATATTCGAATTTAGCCTCCTATTCGGAGTTATTTTTGATAGAGTGAAGTTTTCAATATTATGTTTCAAACCACAAATTGTCAAAGTACATTAACGGCCGTTTCCAATATTCGATCTATCTCTGGTTTTGCCTTACTAGAGATAGGAATAGCTCTCATTAGACATTAGAGACATATATTTTATGTCAATTCAATGTTAGCTGCGATCGGTCGTATGTCAAACCAGAGATAGATTGAATATTGGGAACGGCCGTAAGTAAACAACAATGTTTTTTTTTTGGATTTTAAAAGTCACTATCTGTTTGTTTGTTATTGATTCAAAGTCATGTGAAATTGGGTCTATAGGGCCTTAACTGTCTATCTATCGTGGATCTTGCGGTACAGCCCTGTAATAGACAGACGGACAGACAGATGAGTCTTAATAATAGTTCCGTTTTTACCATTTAGGTACGGAAATCTAAAAATCATATTTTATCCACCAAATATATCTTTTAACTATTTGATTCTTGCCGAGATTTTTCCAGCTAAAATATACGGCTGCCCCATTTCGAAACCTAGTAAGGGACACTTTTTACAAAAATCATTTTATTGCATAAACTTCACTAACCTAACCTACCCTACCGAATACAAAAACACCAGTGCTAAAAAGTCACTAAAAAGTTGAAATATTTTAAGTTTGATACCGAGTAAGCGTACTATAGCCACTACTGACATATATTTCGTTTATGAACTCTCCTGCAAAATTTTGTTTTAGGCCCTTACTAGGTTTTGAAATGGGACAGCCGTATATTTTGTGTATAAATATCTCTGTAGCGACTAGCGAGTGATACATCTGGGGCGCCAAGCAGTGTTATACGGCTATTTGCTGAATCATCCCCCTCTAATAGTGTCGGTTTATCTCCCGGTGCTCTTTGATTTAATCATCATTGTTTATGGTACAAAATAAAGTGATTATTTTTGTTATTTAATTACACATCAGAATTAGGGTGCACTTTTCAAAGTAAGAAATTGTAAGCGCTACCATGCCGTTTCAATTTTATCGGATAAAATCACAACTAAAATTTTTCAAGCTCAACGTCATTAGTAGATTCAAGAACTAAGTACTTAACCTACTGAGTTCTTAAATCTATCTAGTTAATACCAAAAAGAAACCGCAGGCAAAACAACCTAAAAAGTCGAGATATCCAGATTGTATACACACTATGTTTTACAAAGACAGATCTTCCTCTGTGTCTTGCCTGTATATTGCCAGTATATTATATTATATTGACACTTTGTCTCCTAAGGGCCATAGGTCGCAATAAATATGTCTGACCGCGGCGCCATCCCTAAACCTTCCGTAAACAAAGACCAGCCAACAAAAGCTTCGCACTGCTTATTTGTTCGCAATTCCTTATTAAGGTCACTGATGATGAAAATTCATCATCAGGCCTGCTCGGAAAGTTATGTCTGTCTATCCTTTACATGAGGCTACAGTATAATATTCAACGGAGGATAAGGCCGCGTTTCCACTGACGCGGAGCGGAGCTTAGCGGTGCCGAATTGACCAATCACCATGCTCGAAATCTTCGCTCCGCTTCGCTGTCATTCCGCTGGAATAGTACGATTGGTCAATTCGGGCACCGCTAAGCTCCGCTCCGCTTCAGTGGAAACGCATCCTAATACTGTCGATACGATGATAGATAACGATCTATCAAAGGGCCTTTCAAACATACCGACCTATCAGAGACATTTATATGAAAACTAGCTTTAACCGCAGCTTCGTTAGCGAGAAATATAGATCTTAATCTAAACAGTGCACATACATTGGAATTCTATAAGTTATATCGCAACGGTACGAATGTATATATAGCTGCTTGTCCCCCTGCATTAGATTAATAGTATTAACGTTGGACTAGTCACTGGTTTTTGGACACTCACCAAGTTCTATAAACAAAGCTCTACAAATGATGTAGAGTCTGTTTTAAAATACAATAATATATTACATCAATTCATAATTTACCTGCTTAAGTTAAAAATCATAATAAGTTAAAGACACCTTCTATTAAAATTCATAAAAGAATTAATGGGAAATAATGGCTTTATCCATTTATTGGATTTGGAAATCAAGTTATCCCTAACAATAATTACGTCGCTCGATTACTTCGTAATACACATTTAACTTCCATTTACCTTTAAAAATATCAAAAGGGGATCGTAATGCATCGCGAACAATCTTTAAATCGAGGGGGTGCATAATTTATCATTTGGATACATTGATGTATTAAATTAGACACAGTACGAATTATCTAAAGCTAAAAATATAAATAAGCTAAGTGCTTTTAACGGCTTAAAAGCGTTTTAGTAACTGTATAAAAAATATAAATATAAATGCTATGTAGAAACTTATATTTTAAAGGTTAATCTGCAGATTGCTTAAGACAACTCAAGGATGAAACAAGAATTAAGCTCTGCCTACGTAAATAATTTTATTATCTGACATTTGCAGAAGCCTGAAAATACTTTGGTGGCCTTTAGGTTAGTAAATTATTATTTTTAGAGTTAATAGTTACGGAATCCTTCTGTAGACAGTTTTAAACTCCTGCGTTCAGTCCGATACTTCGGGTTGGACTGATCGCAGGCTGACCGGACTCGTTTTGCGCATTCCGGTGTGAGCATGAGTCCAGTCTGGCTAGAATCTAGATTCGATTGGCCTCTCCGTGTTTAGGAGCTTCTGAAATTCTCCATAGTACTGCTAAAAGCCACGAGATACAGAAGTGTGTCGATATAGATTTGGATTTCTAATATAATATATATAATATAATATTATAATCGCTAAAAGCGATGCCTGGAAGACATCGCTTTTAGCGATAAGGCCGCCAAAATTGTACTTTTATTTAACCGATATGTATGTTATAAAATATGTACATATGTTCGTGGTGTACAATAAAGATTATTATTATTATTATTATTATCCCTTTACATACCTACGTCATATTGTAATATCTAGATTTTTTATATCAACCCATTACAGCCACTACTTCGCATCTAACGGTATTTTTATTACATCACACGATTCGTGAAGAATGAATTTCAAATGGCACAGGAAGTTTGCGTAGGGGGTTCCCCGGCCGCGGTACCAGGGACTCTACCTGTCTGGATAACTTTTGATAACATTAATTTCCTTTTTTTTTGGTTTAAGCTTTTTGGAATTTGATTGCGTGCTTTTTTGTGATGATGGTTTATTTAAGCCACCAAAATACTTGTCTGATTGTGGGTTGTGTCAATAAATACAGTATAATCTATTTATATAAGTATTTATATTTAGTTTTATGATAAACACTTCTGATTATGATTTGTTATCCTACGTTTCCTAAAAAGTATTTTAACATCACTAATAACATTTAAACCATCAAACCATCATGCTAGTCACAAAATTTTATACAAGTTGCAATTAAGGTGACGCCGCGTTAAAGTAAAAAATCGTTTTGGATATGTTTTAGATCGCTTGTCCGGGCCGGCCTCTCATAGAAAACAAGAAATGGAAAGGGCGTAAGCGACAAAATGGTTTTTGTCGCGTAATTTAAAAACCATAAATATATTTCATATAAGCTATGGGCAAATTATAGTGTATGCTTGAACTAATCTATGTACAAATTTTGGAAGCTTAAATCACTCTCTTCTGTTGGCAAAATTAGAATCCCTGTTTTTATAGAGGTCTTTTTGATTAATTATTCTGTGTTATAAAAGTTGACCAATCGTGTTTAATGCTATGGGTAATTAATTCAAAGATAAAGACATGATGAATACTGACAATGAACTTTAATTTCTTAGGTTGAGTCATTGTTGAGAAAAATCGATATCGCTGCAGCCAAATTATCAAGGCGTCACCTTAATACCAATTTTCTTAACTCGCTTCATGGTTGGGCCATACTAAGCTTCCATTTCCATTCCTACTTAGATTTTTCATAAAAAATAGTAGCAAATGGTAGGGCCTACGGAATCAGGGGGTGTGGAATTCTTAGACGAATACAGCGACGGTGTAAATTGACTTGGAGTATGATTTATGAGTAATATGAATGATCATCGCGACTTTAAATTTATACTAGCGCCTAGCGTGTGATATAATGTTATATTATGGAGGATTTTTCCTTGGGAATACCCAATATTTTATTTAAAGAACTTGTACGTCTGGCTTTAGGTTTTGTATCAACGTTAGCTAGTATACGTATAGTCGTATAGTTTTAGCTATGATCTGTCTTTAGATGTTGCATCTTATTGAAACAATACCTTTAGTGCCAATTTTAAAGTCTTATAACTATCAAGTCATATTATAATATGTATAGACCATGGCGGCCAGTCACCTTAGTCCTATAGCCTATAAAAAATGAAATATGTATTAGCGATCCTGATAGTGCAATACAATAGCCAAAATTCATAACCAAAAAAATACGCAAAATTCATAACCTCATTTCGGGCTGCGGGTATAAATAGCTTCGCACCTGTCATTTTCGACGTTTCCTTATACGCGTGTCGGCTCCCAATATTTTTCGTATTCCGCAGCTATTGGCACAATTTGTGACACCTCCGGCTCCCCCGAAATCGATAGAACATCTATCAATATCGTAAATTTGACTATAACAACGTATTTCCGCAGACAGAGGGGAGAAGGGAGAAATTAATAAGGGGAAACGCGATTTTAACGACTCCCAGACAAATTGACGCGGAACGATCATTTGTTATGGTTCAACTTGTTTAGAATACCATACGGTTTTAGGTTACTCATATGGGAATATTTTCATATGGTACTGAAGCGAGTACCTACTGAAGTGTAAAAGAAGAATGGTGATTGGTGTTGGGGGTTAAACTAATAATAGGGGACGAATTATCTTAATTAGAGATTTTAAAATATTAATAACACTAATGTAAACACAGCGAAGGACGCGATGATGTGTCAAAAATTAAAGATTCTCTTAATAGGGAATCATCATTTAACCTTAGGGAGTTAAAATTGTACCTAATTTTGGTTTAAAATGTTTAAATTATGAGATACTGAGTTAAATTATTCTAATCCACACATATAACAATGCCATAATGATTATAATGCTGACAATTTGTATAAAATATTTTTAGGATATGAAGCAAAAAATTACGCAACGGCATAATAATTTCAAGGTACAACTGTCACGAAATGAAAAACGTTAACCAAAATTAAAAACAGATGTCGCCACCCTCCTTTTAAATTTGACATTTCTTCAACATGCAATCCCAACATCTGCGGACTTTGACGTGAAAACGATTATTTATGCCAATATCACTCACGATTAGTCATTTCGTCCCCTGGGGTACAAAATTTGGGGGCATCTTATCGTGGAAGTAAATGGACGATACGGTATTGGTTGGTTTATTTTCTTACTCGACTACGGTGAAGCCAAAAGGGTAATGATTTTGTCAGTCTATCTGAGGGCACGGTAGTGCCCCCGCCAAGACGAGCCAAGCGAAGCGCAAGTGCACTACCTACCTTTTCTGGAAACGTTTCGTCGTATTTTTGAACCCTCGTAACTTTGGTTTGAATAATGCCAGATAGTTCAAATTTTTAAGATATAATGACATAAATATAATAATTAAATGCGCAAAGTTTGAATATCGCAGCTCATTAAACCTGCTAGGGTACTTCCTGAAGTCTTAGAAAGCTGAAATTTGGTATGTAACATAATATTAGTACAGAAACAAAAAAAATTAAACCCGACCTAGCCTATCCCATCTCCTTGATATAGAGGGCGGCGGATGGATGTTAGTATGAGATACCACCGTTTCTTGTGCTAGATACAACATTAAAAATAGTATAATGACAAATAAGTAATCGGCCAAGTGCGAGTTGCACTCGCGCACGAAGGGTTCCGTACCATTATAGAGCAAAATTAGGCCAAAAATTGTGTTACTTTCTATGGGAGCCCCCCTTAATTGTTTATTTTATTTTAATATTATTATTAAATATTAAGAACACATATAACTAAGGACTTTGAGAAAAATTGAAGTACCTACCTGTTGCTATTATTGATATACAGCAAAAAAGGCCAAAAAAAATACGTTTGTTATATGGGAGCCCCCCCTTCAATATTAATTTTATTTTGTTTTTAGTATTTTTTGTTATAGCGGCAAGAAATATACATAATCTGTGAAAATTTCAACTTTTTAGTTATTACCGTTCTTGAGTTACAGCCTGGAGACAGACAGACAGATAGACGGACAGACGGACAGACGGTCAGACGGACAGACAATGAAGTCTTAGTAATAGGGCCCCGTTTTAACTCTTTGGGTACGCAACCCTAAAAAATTCGTGTTAGTCTTAGATCACAGACTCACAGAAAACCGGCGTGAAACAGCGCTTGCGCTGTGTTTAGTTATCTAGTGAGTGAGTTTAGCGGAGGCCCAACTGCACCCTATACCTCATTCCCTATCCCTATTCTCTTCTGCTTATTCCCTTAGCGTATTCCTTCATAAAAGGCCGGAAACGCACTTGCAACTCTTCTGATGTTACAGTGTCCATGGGCGACGGCAGTTGTTTTCCGTCAGGTGACCCGTCTGCTTGTTTGCCCCCTAATTTCATAAAAAAGGGAAAGAGAACAGGGGATTAGGGATACCCCTTTTCCCTATTCCCCTTTCCCAATTCCCTCAATTAAGCCTTTTCTCTCTAAAAAGCTGGCAACTCGGCGACGGTAGTTACTTTCCATCAGGTGACCTGTTTGCTCGTTTGTCCCCTAATTTTTATATAACCGATCCACTCTTAAAAATAAATACTTGATATAATGTGTCAGCCGCACGAGAAGAATCTAAAAACTCTACACATTAGTCAAAATGGGTGGCTTGGCCATTTTATAATTCGTCATGCTATGGGCTTTGAACTAAACTTTTCTGTTCTACTTAACTTTTATATTAACCGTAACAAAATAGCCAGGCCACCGATTTTGACTAATGTGTAGAGTTTTTAGATTCTTCTCGTGCGGCTGACACATTACATCAAGTATTTTGCCGCGACTTAAGTGTAAATTAAGAATTTTAGATTAAGGGCTGCATATGTAAGATTAAAAACTTGGCTCTACATAAGATCTCACTATTTTTTGACACCACGAACTATACTTAAGAGGCCCCTTCCCAGTCCCACTATCGTCAACGCGGGAGTCATCGAAAAGCTTCTTGTTTCATCGATTAATAGTAATTATTATTAATTAGTAATTATTATTTATTACTTATTATTAGTAATTAATATAAATTATTAATAATTAGTAATAAGTAGTATTCACGATAAATAGTGTGTGGAAATTTCATAAAACTTGTTTCAAGAAATACGTGTTTATTAGTAGGCCTTACAAGTTTGTAAAAAAATGTTTGACATTTAGAATCCCCATAACATTTGCAAGGTTTATAAAAACATATTTCCTTTACTGGTACAATTATTAGTAAGTACATTATAAATTTCTAAATTTCAGATAAAATTTGTGCAAAAAAGCAGTTTTTGGAGGCTTATACTAAATTTGTTTCTCCAAATTTTGAGTTCGCGTTTTTTTATAAACCTAGATATAGTGCAGAAGATACCTATTAGTTCACAAGTTTCAAAGAAATATCCTTTATAACGCCATAATCACGTACGAGCGATTGTATGAAAAGATGGTCGGGTTGGTCGCTCTTAATATGTTCTCGTCTTGGCAACATTTTTACATGAAAATGTTTTTGGTTTTGTATATGTGTGGACTGTGGATTGTATGTGTCCTGTAGTGGCCTCACTACTGGTCAGATTTTAACAAATATATTCTGTTAATGTTCTATTTTTTGGTAGTCGGATTGATGACTGACACTGTGACGTTACTAATACCTTATAAATTTTTTTTTAATTATTATTAAAATAAATATTATGGGAAGACTTCAAAGTTAATAAAAGGTGACAGTATGTACCAGCTTTATAGAAATACATTCTAGTAAAAAGTTAATAACTTCAAGATTCAAGATTATACAGCTTTTTATAGGGTATTAAAGATATCTTAAATTAAATTACACTGGAAAAGTATGATTGCATAAAATGGTAACATTAATATTACATCAATATTTCTGACACTATAAGACACAAACTAGTGAAAGCGCAACTCTGTGTTACAAGCTTAATCAACGTGTGGTCTGAAAATTTAATCAACGTTTTAAGCGTTCAGCATACAATGGAAGCTCAATAAAATTATGTGATTAAAGAATACATAAAGGACTAGCGACCCGCCCCGGCTTCGCACTGGTATAAAATATATAGCCTATGTCAATCACTGAAAAAATGATTAAAATCGATTCAGTAGGTATAGGTGTCTACCAGGATCTGATGGCAAATTTTGACAGCAGATTTTCAAAAAATATACTTGATCATTGGATAAATCATAATCAGCCGCTAAAGAAAAAAAATGATCAAAATGTTTTATTCCAAATATCCCGATATTGCTAGAGTCAATTTCTTTTCTCACTTTTTGCCATCAGATTCTGGTAGACCTATAGTTTTGATTTATATTCATTACTACTCGTGGCCCGCATTGGTCGGTACCGCCGCAAAAGCTACGTCCCGCAATTTTTAAATCTGTAACATCTTCGAAAATATTAATTTAAAGCATATGCTGTAAAGGGCCATATATATCTATGTTAAATCAATAATGTATTTAAAGTATTTAATTGGATGAGGATTAATGCCGTATAAGTTAAAATCGCTTCGAAAATTAGCCATTATTTGTAGTTAAAAGTAAATGACAAAAAAAATGTTATTGTGGGATATCCATAAGAGATAGACATATACCATCGCGAAGTTTTCTGTAGACCTTTTTATAGTGTACAATACTTGGTACATTATTTTGATAAATCTCGTAGCTTAGGGTTCAGCCTGCGTTGAACCCTAAGCTACGAGAGTGAAAATGTAATTATTTACGACATCACATTAGAAATCCCAAAAATATCAGTATTTCTCCACTATTTAATGAATGTTTTTAAATTTATAAACCTTCCTCTTTAATCACTCTATCTATTAAAGAAAACCGCATCAAAATCCGTTGCGTAGTTTTAAAGATTAAAGGACAAAGGGACATGAGGACAGAAAAAGCGACTTTGTTTTATAATATGTAGTGATAAGGCAATTACTGAAGAAATCCAAAGAATACATGCTTGGGCCCGTTACCAACGTCATCACATTAAATCTAGGCATAGAAATACCGTCCCATAGAACGATAACTCTTATACATTGGACAGCCTAAATATTGCTTCAGTTACTGCCATAAACTATATAAACACCTAGCTAGGACAACGAAAATTGTGTGACAATCAACTAAACTCTTCCACATTATGTCGGTGTATCTAGGAACACAAACAGCGAAAACACATTGCAGTTCCTTTACTAAGTAAAAAAAAATACCTCGTGTGGTGTCAAAATAATGGAACATTTCGCGGGATTCAAAGCGGGATTGAAGGTGCAACGAAAAACCCGATAGATACAAAGCGCGTCTTCAGACACATGTTGCCCTTTGTCGCGTAATGACGTGCGCTGTATCGCTCACCGCACTTATTAGCAACGAGGATGTAGAGTACTGGATGTGATAGGGAAGCTGCTGCTGGAAAAGAAACAACGGGTTGCACTCCAGGCATGCTGGCAAAAGTAAAAACGAAACAGCAAGCATGCATACACTTTCATTTTTATACAGAAAGAGATATATTACTTCCACTCTTACACTTTTCTTAACCACACGCGCAGCGGTCTATTTTCCCTCTCTCTTACGAAATGTCGATTATGTCAAGAGTTTACCTTTTTTACCCATCCCAAAAAAGTGCACAATGCCTCCGAAGAATTTTCACTTCAATAAGGTGTGTAAGTGAGCGCTTACATGAGCTACTATAGTTTCAAAAGTTATTGCTAAAGTAATTATTGCTAAGGCTCCTTTAAAATTGTATAAATATAAGCACTCTTGAAACTTAATTACATGTACAAAATTGTGTTCAAACTAAAAGTTTTTGTATAACACAGTCCTAATGTCAAGGAAGTAAGGAATGTGAGCTAAATTTTTGCAGCTAGATTATTATAAACAAAACGGTTTTGTAAAGACGGTAAGATTAAAAAAGTTCGTGCGTTGTGACTTATGAGCTTTGACACATTTTGATAATGGGCAATTGGCACAAGCTACAGGCAACGCTCACATTTCCACCACACAGTAGACATGTGTAAACAGAATTTTTTATCCCATTTCCAAACACAAAAATTGTCGGATCTAGCGTCTCTATGTTATGGATGTACAATCACCTAGACAAATTCACCCTCGCGCATTGTCGCTTTGATCTCGTGTTTTGGTTTTCACCGACCGGGGGACAACGGGGGACATCGATGTTGGTTTCAATTCGAGACCTCTTCAGATTAATACGTATAGGGTACGCGAATGTACAGGTAACAGTCGGACAGTTCATAATTCTATTTACAGTATAAAAAAACTTTTTTTTACATTATACACAAAATACTCAGCTGTATTTATACTTTAGTAATTAATAATAAAATTTAAATAAAATAAATAACTAAGGGAGGCTTCCATACAATAAACACAATTGTTTACTATTTTTGCTCTATAATGGTACGGAACCCTTCGTGCGCGAGTCCAACTCGCACTTGGCCGATTTTTTTCATTTAAAATAATTAATAAGTTACTATCAAAGAAACTGATTCATAGGCAAATTCTGCTATCTGCCTATGAATCAATTACCCTACCTACGTAATTTGGTCACGTTATGTCAAGCTCAACCGACATAATATTATATCACTCAACCCAATCAAATAATGCTTATGAATCAATTTCTCTGATAGTATACGCTGCCAATTCGACATATTTGTGCAGTTTTCTAGATTTTAGGCACAAAAAAAAAATATTATGTGATTTTTTATTATATTTGGAAAAGCTTTTTTATTTAAATAATAAAATAATGTACTCCTACTGGATGAAAAAAAAAAACCAAGGTCACAATATCTTCCAGGAACTTTAAACAGTTCTAACTAAAATAGTATACAAGCTATGCTTTAAAAACTTGTTTTTTTGATACCTTTTACAAAAATCCAAAGCTTGTAGGATTTAATTTTCGGTTCTGACATCTAGATTTCCCATAATATTTATTTTTTCCTCTAACAAACGAAAAATGTATCCACGCTACCGAGTAAACATTTCACCTCTCTCTCTCTCTTTCGCATGAAAATCGACAGTGATGCGAGAGTGATGCGTTAAATGCATTCGCTTAAGGTTATTCGCAGTTATCAGCGTCTGAAGTAAGGTACTCGCTCTTCTATCTGATATGTTCGCCTATCGTGGTAGAAGTTCAGCCCCTTATGAGGTAGACTGGTCTGTCGTGGTCCTGTGTCATACAGATCCGGGACATTCATTTCAAATGGCAATCTGCAGGTGGGTAGGTTGCCTCGGTTAAGCTAGGGTCACCTGATTTGTTATAAGACTATTTTTTTTATTTTCTTTCCAACAAAACCAATTCAACATTTGCAACTGTTAGCAAATCTATACTTAATATTATAAAGCGGAAGAGTTTGTTAGTTTGTTTGTTTGTTTGAACGCGCTAATCTCAGGAACTACTGGTCCGATTTGAAAAATTCTTTCAGTGTTAGATAGTCCATTTATCGAGGAAGGCTATAGGCTATATTTTATCACGCTAAGACTAATAGGAGCGAAGAAATAGAAGAAAATGTGGAAAAATCGGGGGAAATTATTTGAAAGAGCTTATCTCACGAACTACTAGAGCAATTTTTCTGTTATTTGGGTCAGATAAGAAGTAGACCACGTGAAAGATCATAGGCTATTTTTTGTAGACTGATTTGTCTGTGAAATAACTAATTTACGCGGGCGAAGCCGCGCGGAACGTCTAGTGTTCATAATACCTTTGATAACCTAACCCGTTACAGTATCGCCGACTGTACACTGTATATTTTACGCGTGAAGTGTTATGAATTGCTTAGTATTCGTTAAGTATCAGATTATAAAAGGATTTTAATGGAAACTATTCGGAAGCCATTAAAAGCGCTTTAAGAACAACTCCGATGAGAAAACTTTAAAGGTGCTATTTTTAGAAAGGCTTTGCTATTCCATCTTGAATATTTTATAAAATGCACTAGGTATTTCTTTAAATAAATTATAAAATTTTGCCTGATCTGTATTTTATTTACAAAATATCAGTCTTATCAAGCTTATTGGAAAACAAAGGTCGTAGTCAATTAATATACATCCATCATCATAAAATATCGCATAATTTCATTTAAAGCCAAATTCATGCCGCCTAATCAATTTTCACGCACTATTTAAAGTTAAGCGTTGTACACACTTAATCATCCGACCTCGGCCGCGTACCGCGCCGCGGCGCTTCACGCGTGAGGCGCAAATTGGATGCAAAATCAAATAAAAAACATCCGCATCTATCTAGGGGAAGTTTTCACTCATTTAACCAAATATCCCTCGGTATTTTGCATTTCAGATTACCACATAATATAACCATCATCATGAATAATGTGTTTTAATATTAGGTACACATTATTTTTATTTTATTTTACTAGCTGTTGCTCGTGGCTTCGCTCGCGTTAAGAAGTATTATTATTATTTAGGTATCAAAGTCTCAGCCCGATCGGTATATCCTCTATTTTATCCCTTGGGGGTAGAATTGATCAAAATCTTTTCTTAGCGGATGCCTACATCATAACATCTACCTGCATGCAATTTCAGCCTGATCCGTCCAGTGGTTTGGGCTGTGCGTTGATAGATCACTATGTCAATCAGTCACCTTTGAGTTTTATATATTATTTAGATTTAGATTAGATGTAGTGAATAATTAATTATTATTTAAATCATCATTTACTAATAGATCTAAACTCCCTCCCGCACGCGCACCCCCGCGCCCGCCTTGGTGACGCCCACTTCGCAACGGGCCGTGCAGCAGAAATCGTAATATTTTAATTTCGCCATAACTTCAAAATCAAACGTTCAATTTTAATCATTCGAAGACCAAATATTATCTACATAAACTGTGCTTAGTGATGAAACAATTCGTTTCTATAAGGATTAATAGCATGAGTAAAATAAACGCGTTTAAATGAAGTCCAAAAAATTCAAGATTTTTAAATAAAAAAATGGTTGTTGTGCCTCACTCGACATAGATAGGTATAGTATGTCGCGGACTTTTTGTAGATATTTAGAAGATCTACAATTAATTAGAACATTTTATGGTTCTATCTTTTATAGTTTAGGCAGCGTACGCAAAATAAGTAACTTTTCTGGTTGATTTTTACACCTTGTGTCCGAAAAACCCAAATATCTTACGGAACCCTATTTTTTCCAAAATAAAATTTATCCTATGTTACTCGTGGATAATGTAGCTTTCGAATGGTGAAAGAATTTTTAAAATCGTTCCAGTAGTTTTTGAGCCTATTCATTACAATTAAACAAACAAACAAACAAAGTTTTCCTCTTTATAATATTAGTGTACATAATACAATATAATATTGAAGTGGCTCGCATAATATAATGTCAATCTATAAAAAACTACTGAATGTTTTTTATTACCTTAATTTTTTTTATATTTACTACTAGATTTACATCTATACTTAATAGAATAGTTCATGAGAAATGCATGGATTAAGGTTTAAAAAATACATGGACGAAACCATAAGAAAAACTAGTTCTATTAATTTATTAAAGTTTGGTAATAAAAATGTGAAGAGACAAGTAAATATTTTATAGTTCACTCTCGTACATAAGTCTATGCTAAGCATTTAACGCAATATTATGTTTAATACGTTCACCATAACATTTTAGCTGCCAAGTTAAATAAGAACAAGTTTAAGGAATTTGTGTCTTTTTAACTTCATAATAAAGTTCTCACAAGTTTTAAAACTTTATAATCGAAGTTCTAAGTGAACTATGTAGATTATTTTGCTTCGGGCACAGTGGTTGATGGGTGGATAATATTTAATACCTGTCTTTATTTAACTTTGTGATTTAAACATTTAAGTACATCATACTAAACTATCCAAAAATATATAGATGATAAAATATTAAATAAATATTATTATTTTACGCTATGAGAAAAAAATTCACAGTAAACGTGGCTAAGAGCATAACTTACAAGAAACAGCTTGAAACCATCAAACATTTCTAAAGTTGAAACTATCTCTACGTTAAGTGATCTTAGTTTGACTGATGTTTGTGTGAATTTCACGAGGTTCCTTTTGTTATTTTTGGATTTGGAGCTTAGCATAACATACATTCTTGATACATGAATAACAACTATTCCCAAAATAGCTTTCTGCTTTTGGTGTGCAAGTATTTTTGTGAAATCTTCATTGTTAAGATTTAGTATCGGAAAAACTATGAAACAATTTAAAGATTAGGAATTTCAATACAATAAAGTTAAATGATACATCATCGTTTTGGAAATAATAAGCATATTTAATAATAAGTATATTGTATAATCATTAATCAAATATAAAATTTTTGCAAAAACTCATTTCATTTGCATGTTAACGTGTCGGGTACCAGCTGAATTCCTCATGAAAAGGTTACAAATGATTTCAATACAAAGTAAATAACTATAAGGGCGCACCAAATGTGCACCCTCACAAAACATCGGTTAATTGTGACTCAGGTGCGGTACGTAACAATACGAGCTGCGAATCACTCACTTCGTCACCCCGCTCGTGTGCTCTACGCCTCATACTCACTAGGGAAATATATAAAATAATCGCCCAAGTGCGAGTCGCACTCGCGCACGAAGGGTTCCGTACCGTTATAGAGCAAAAATAGGCCAAAAAATGTGATTTTTGTATGGGAGCCCCCCATAAATTATAATTTTATTTTTATTATTAATTATTAAAAAACACACACACACTTTGTGAAAATTCTAAATGCCTACCTCTTTTATTGATATAGAGAAAAAAAACACGTTTGTTGTATGGGAGCCCCCCCTTAGATGTTAATTTTATTTTGTTTTTAGTATTTGTTATTATAGCGGCAACAGGTATATAATATGTGTACAGGTACTTACTTAATATGTGAAAATTTAGAAGGCTAGCTATAGCGGTTCTTAAGACGGACAGACGGACATACAACGAAGTCTTAGTAATAGGGTCCCGTTTTTACCCTTTCGGTACGGAACTCTAAAAACAAGCTCAAAAATATGTTTGAGCTACAGAACATTAATTAAAAAAAATGTTAGCGCTGTTTTTTGTCAACACTATAGTGTAAAATATATTATAATATCCTAGAATACCTAAAGCGATTTAAATATTAAAATAGGTTAAAGAGTAAGATAATATTGTGCGTATCAGCCACATATTTCATTTTATGGAAAATTATTATTTGGTCATAATAACTGCGAAAATGCAAAAACCCCTCTGTAAAAACCGCACACAGAGAGGTCAAAGTGAGGATTGTGTTTTGTAAATTGAAAACGTGTCCGCGTGTTTATAATCCGGGGCGACTGGTATTTGGTGTCGGGTGTATACAGTCTGATACCTGATGATACCGTTCGGTTTTCCTTTTTAGTGCGCCAATTAAATGCTGCATCGAATTTGATTGCCGATTTTTATTTCAAAAGCCTTTTCATTGCATACTTTGGCATTACGTTGTGGGATATATTTTTTAACCCCCTACAAAAAAGAGGGGTGTTATAAGTTTGACGTGTCTGTCTGTCTGTTTGTCTGTCTGTGTGTGTATCTGTCCGTGGCATCGTAGCATCCAAACGGGTGGACCGATTTTGATCTAGTTTTTTTTTCATCATCATCAACCTGCTCAGTGCTGAAAAATCTGGGTTTATCTGGTTCATGAAAGGCCGTTAGCAACTTCAGTCGTTCAATCAAAATGAGCCCAAACACGAAACCTAAAAAATTAATATATATATATATATATATATATATATATATATATATATATATATATATATATATTAATGGAAAGTTGACCTGGAACTGCAGCATCACCTGGTAATCAAAAGGATATCCCTCTCTCCTCGCCAACTTAGAGCAGAGGTTTCGTGTTTGGGCTCATTTTGATTGCGATAACCAGTAAGACGTGGATAAACAGTTAATATTTGCGGGGTTCAAAGTGTGTCGGGGGACCGCTTTTGTAGATGTTTGATTTCACGTAACATTATAGTTTTAGGGTCAATTTATACTAGCGCAGAGCCGAATTCTCAAAAACTGAACATAGGAAATTCAACCTTAACTCCAGAGCGTAACGCACACATTACTTCTGCGAAACCAATCAGCGTTGGTCGGGCGCATCCGCGCGAATTCGCGCGAATGCGCGCGCTTTTTAAATTCTCAGAAGTAATGTGTGTGTTAACGCTTTGGAATTAAGGTTGAATTTGTTATGTTTAGTTTTGGTAATTCGCTTCGATGCGCTTCGACTCTGCGCTAGCATAAATTGACCCTAAGGGTCAGTTCACAGCGAACCGAATCGAGACAACCAGCGACCTGGCGATACAAAATGCAAAAGTCGCTGTTGTCGTAGTTTACTTGGCGGTCCCCCGACACACCGTGACAATAATTATGGACTAAAATATTACTTTACACTTAGGAATTGTTTAAACTTAAAGTCAGTAAATTATTATTTCATTACTTTTTAAAGTTGTTTGCGGGGGTTTTTCTAAATTTCTTAATTTGATTTTATTTAATTTGCTTACTTTGTTTACAAAGAACATAATATTTTCTCTATTACTTTTTTTTAAAGTCGTCCTGATAAAGATTAGATGCATCGATCATCAATATTGAAAATTCGAACAAAGTTACATTTTTAAATATTATGTGTATAGTCAAGCAACTTTTTTTTCTAATGTCGCTAAAATCATCTTAACTCAATAAGAATTTTATTTTCTTAGTAAAATATAACTAAGTATAAAACAATTTTTATAAATTTCATCTAGGGAAAACTCTCCTATCCTCTTATTGGCACTTTAGGTTTTTCATTGAAAATATTAGAAAACCCAATAAAAGGACTTTCAGTCCTATGAACTCTTAACATGCCAATAATTTGGTGTTTCACCTTATTGAAATCAAATTATTTACATACTACCCTCACCTGAACCACACTCGACAGCGCTAATTAGGCATGTCGGTCGGACGTCGGACAGTGACGGAGCGGCAGGCGCGCGCCGGGTGACAGGTGCGAGCGATTATGACGCGCGGGGAAACGTGCCGTGTGCATGCAGCTTTATGTGGATGAGGCGGTGCGATTTTTCAGCGATCTATGAGAGATCTAGAGATCGCCCAATGGCTGTATTTCAAATTATAATTTTTGAAGCCTGTATTATTGCATTTGGTATGAAACCATTTCAGTGACCCATAGGTTATTTATTAATATAAAGTAAGCTAATGAATTTTTCTTAGCAATTATTGTGTATTGGTTATGATACTATTTTATCTTCTTTTAACATACTCACTAAAATATTTCTTGAATGTAAAAACTTGTAAATGGCTATTTGTTTTTAACTTAGTTATTATTGAGATTTGTTTAGCTGTAAGTTTTTCTGTACAAATAAAAAAAAAAAAAATTGTTGTTAGTACTGTAGGTTCCCTAGAACATTTTTTTAATTTGATTACTATCAATCAAATTTTTCGTGAGTAGCGTCATTTTGATAAAAGAACAATTTTCTTTGCGAATATTCTCGAAAGTGGTAACTAACAGAGATAGAAAGGAAATATTTGGATTTGATGGTCCTTAAAATATGGATTGTTCTATTTGTAGGACAATGTAACTGTTAAATTATATAAAATTAACCTATCAATATACAGAAAATCAGCTGGTTAGGGTTCCGTTTTAGGGTTCTGTAGTCAACAAGTCCTTGTTGACTAGGGAACCCTAAAAAATATTACCTACTAACAAGCTGATTTTTTTGTATATTGATAGGTTAATATTTAGTTACCACTTTCGAGAATATTCGCAATGAAAATTGTTGTTTGTCTTATCAAAATGAAGCTACTAACGAAAAACTAGATTAATAGTAATCAAATGAATTTTTTTTTATAGGGAACCTGTACTATGTCATGTAGGTATAGTATTTATGCTACTAACGTGATCGTGAACGAGATCGTGTATTAACGTGATCTAAATTCTTAAATATTACGTAGAAATCATGGTATATCCGATTTTTAAAATAATTATTAGAATGTCACAGAGCGCAAAGCACTAATTAGGTTTCTACATTATTAGAGACAATTTTGCAGATGCCTTAGAAAAAAAATAGATATTCTTTCTTATTGCGGTCTGCCAGTAATGAAAATACTTGAAATGTTAGGGCAAGTCCACATAAAATATCCTACCGCGACACGTGAAACAAAAAAAGGTTTTCATTACCGGTCGTTTCGTTTACACGCGTAGGCTTTTATTTTGGTTAATCGTACCGTGAAAACGGCCTGACGCGCCTGATGCCTGTCTCGATGACTCGTCTTAATTAATTCATTTTACTATCCTACCGTTGTATTATAATCTATTTATCTTACTACTTTTATATTATGATAAAAACTTATCTAAGTTTACTATAGGTTTATGGGTTTACTATAGGTTTATTATTTATTATTATACGTATAGATAGGTAGGTTAATTAACTGAAATAATAATCAATACTCTCATTGAGTACCTACTCAATTAGAAGTATTAAGAAACACTTCTAGTAATATATGATAGTAGATGGAGCACCGAGCATCCAGCATTCAAGTTTCTTACCAATCACTAAAAAAGAAATTAAATTACTGAGTGCGGTAACTATGCATTCAATTAATATTATTTGACTATAATATTGTAGACTCTTTATTAATTAGAAGGATGTCGTATCATAATTAAAATATTTTATGACGTGATCCCGCAATCAAAAACTTAGTGTTACCAATTAAAATGTCACATATGGTACGCCGGTATTAAAAACCTGAGTGTTCTTAAATATTTCCAGTTGGCGCTCACCATCAGACCAATTATCGCAATAATTATCGCCATAATCCAGTCCTCTTTAGTGCCAATTTAAATGCACAGGGCCCTTTACGGCTTATATTGAGTGGGATTCGATCCCTGTACCTTTCATGTTTGCCTGATTATAAATAATTGCATAGACGTATGCAATATGTATTTGGTTGGGTTTTGACTCAAAAATATGTATTTGAATTTTTGGAAGCATCTATTGCTTACTACACATCCGAACTAACTACTAATAATAATTGTTTTTAAATTACTTTTACGAATTTGACTCTTTCAACAAAATTGTTTCAATTGAAACTTATTATTCGGGACTTAACGCGACTTATTCTAGTAGTAATGCTACTACATAATATTTTTTTCGACGTTTAGTCCCCTCGTGACCACGGCCGTTGCAACACGGCCGAAATACGTATACGTGGGAGAGCCATGCTTCGGCACGAATGGGCCGGCTCGACCGGAGAAATACCACGTTCTCACAGAAAACCGGCGTGAAACAGCGCTTGCGCTGTGTTTCGCCGAGTGAGTGAGTTTACCGGAGGCCCAATCCCCTACCCTATTCCCTTCCTTTCCCTCCCCTATTCCCTTCTCTTCTCATCCCTTAAGGCTACCCTCCCCTATTACCCTATTCCCTCTTAAAAGGCCGGCAACGCACCTGCAGCTCTTCTGATGCTGCGAGTGTCCATGGGCGACGGAAGTTGCTTTCCATCAGGGTCACCTGTTTGCTCCTTTGCCCCCTTAATTCATAAAAAAAAAAAAATATAATGCAACGCGAAAGTTTAAAAGTTCAAAATTGTTTCAACTCAATATTAAATAGGACTATACTATTATTACTTCTGGAATGATCGATTGATAGTAAACTAGGTTTGATACAACTGCAGCGTTGATCGTAGTTCATACGAGAGCAAAACCTACAAGCCCTACGCCATCAGTTTTGGTCACCGCCTTCGTTTATACAGTCATCCAACAACCTTGTTCATGGAATCCTGAAGTTTGTAATTTTTATAAAGGTCTATTTTTTGGTATTTTAAGTAATATTTTATCATTTAAGCCTACCTTTACTGCTCATCCTAAGGTAGACTTGAATATTGAAATGTAGCCTACATTAAAAATAATTTTATTTAGCAACGTCCACTATGTTTGAATGTAGAGAAAAATGCATATTTTAAGTGTTGTTCTGAAACAACACTTAAAATACTTGCATTTTTTATTTTTCTCGGTTCGCTAATATTTGGTATGGTACCTCCATTATCCGTCCACCAATTTACTATAAATTACAATGCACTTAGGGAGAAAATAATTTCCCTGGCAGGATCTACTCTAATATGAATTGTTTTCAATACAAACGCAAACTGGCTTTTTTCTTCTGGTCCTTCCGACAGGATTGAACCTTATTAAAAAGGTCTTCGGGCCATCCTGGTTCCTGTCCTCTGCGGAAGGAGGGTGGCTCAGCATCAGGAGCAGCCATTGTACTTATCTCATTATAATTCCATTGTGGATTTTATCATTGCTCATTGCCAAGTTACTGTTGGATCTAGTATTAGCTGCTTCCTTAGTAGTAGTCATTATCATTGACTCTTCAATTAAAAAAGTCAGTATCTTTCGTTAAGATAGCTACATTTCTTGATCTTCGTTTGCTTTAAGAAGTATTCGTTTTGTAAATATACCTATAACGAGTTTGTGTTTGTAATTGGTTATCTTAGCTTCGCTTCAACAGCTTAGTATCCATCAGTGGTCATTCTTGGCAGGTTTACTTGGTTTGGCTAGCTATTTTTCTTCATTTTAATTTGCTTTTGAAGTGAATTGCTTTCTTCATTTGCCTATCCATACTAATATTATTAGTGTGAAAGTGTGTCCCGGGAAAGGACATAGGATACTTTTCATTCTGGAAAAATGCACGGTTCCCACGCGATAAATGAATTTATCGGAGTTGCGGGTGTCATCTAGTCAAATATAATTTTATAAGAGATTTTCATAAAAATCTTCTCTTCTCATATTCGTGAGACCATCTAAACGTTCAAACATTTCAATCAACATCAGTAGTTACGCTCAAGAAGTTATAACACACAGCCATTAATATAAAGTCATCCCAGACGGAGGGTGGGCTGAGACGTCGGCACATAATTTTTCAATTTGCCCAGTTAAAACGCGTTAAGGAGATGGATTAATAAATCTCTCGCCCATAGGTTAGGGGGATAGATTGAGTTAGCGTGCCTACGCACCCCCCGGCTGAAGAATTAAGCGATTTCATAGCTCTACGTTAAGATAGAAGGATCGTTGATATAGTTGTCTGTAGGTCTCAAATCTGGACAAATAGTAAAGTGCAAATTAAAGTAGCTGACTCTACGTAAAGATAGAAAGATGCATAGATACACAGGTAGTATAACTGACCTGTACGACGGTACACTAGCTCACTAAATATACAATATCTACGCATCTTGTTATTATTGAATATAAAGTCGTTAAAGCTGTTATCAAATAGGTAAGAGGTCTGCATAATTAAACTTAATACGATAAGTAGAGTGCGCATTAAAAAATTGTAAGAATATTGACGCAAACATTCTGCTCACATCAACTTTTAATTTTTTATCAGCTGTGCCTACAAAATATGCATACTTACTCAAAAAATTAGGCCGTACGTAAGGATGTAGATAAGTGGGTCCCTAATCCTGGGATATTTGTACAGAGGCCGTCACTTGTGCAGGGGGGGCTCAGTCTGTATATACCAATTATAAGTTTCTATCTCCGACGTTGATTTGTTTGATGACAGCTGGGTTCCGTATAAAAAGCAATCAATAATGTCTTTATTTCAAAGGGATGTAACGCCCTCCGTATTAACAGTATCTTGAGTAATTAAAATACATACATTCAAAAGGCTTTCATCTCACGCACGATGTAATTAAAGGGAATGTAAATGTGTGGAAATGATTTGGAATTGTGAAAATTTTCGTTATTTTCGTATTTAACGCCTGTTAAGGCTCGTTTAAGCTTTGTTAAATAACCAAAATTGCTTATTTATCTGTCGAAACACAAAGTAGACTTCTATCAACTGCACATATTCTTCTATGTTTGACGACCTCTGTGGCTCAATTGGTTGAGTGTGTGGCAGCTGAAGCCGGGGGTCGCGGGTTCGAATCCCGCCGACGGAACAAAAAGTTTTAAATGTTCCCGGGTCTGGATGTGTATTAAATATGTGTATGATATAATAAAAATCTTAAATATATGTATAGTATAAAAGTATTAAATATATTTCCGTTGTCTGGTACCTGTAACACAAGTCCTTCAGGTACTTAGCACGGGGCCAGACTGACGTGGTGTGAAGCGTCCATAGATATTATAGATATTATTATGTTTGCCAGTGGGCGAAAATATTCGTAATCGTTTGTATTGGTCATTGGCCATTAAGCCCATAGGCTAACTTATAGGTAGTCTGTCAAATTATTATCACTAGAGATCGCCCAATGGTCGAAATTCGACCTCAAATAAAAAAATTATAATTTATTATTTGAGGTCAAATTATAAATTTCAACGCTTTTCTATTGATATTATATTGTCAAAATATTGACTTTATTATTTTTTAGACATAATTCCTGCGACAGTCTCAGATTAATAAAGTCAAATGATGTCAGACTGGCCGTGTAATAATTGTCTAACAGTATTTAAGATGCAATAAAAGAAAACTAAATCTTTTTTCAATTTGACAACAGACTTCAACCATAAATAAAATAGTACAATTCGTGTGTATAGGCTTGTCAAATTAAAATCTCCTAGTGTGTGTGTTGTAGTGTGTGTAATGTTTTATTTGTTAAAAAAATGTATGATAAAAGCAGAATTTCAAAATAATATTAGCTCAATGCACTCCTTCACCATATAAACTATAACTGTGCAAAATTTCAATCACCTACGTTTACGCATTTTTCGTCAAAAGGGATCCAAAGTTTTTCGCTCGCGTATTAATATATAGATACCTTTTCTTGAACATGAAGAGTCGAAAAGGCAACATGATATTTACCATAGACTTGCAACCGTTGGTGAAACTGACACATAGAATTCTTATTCATAAACCTGTAATCCAGAAAACAAAACATTTAAAACATGACGCTGTTCTTTTTAATCCGAATTTTTTCGACTTATTTTTCCCACCTCATTATCATCACCATATAATCCGCAAACAATTTCTGCGGCGTTCGTAGGGCTAATTAGTCCAAGTCCAAGTCCGAAACATATCGATCATATGTTGTGCGAGTCATGGCGGCTATCAGGACCATTATCACCCCAAACACCCCAACTAATCACTCGTCTATCAATTACGGAGTTTTTTTTTTGCACGTCGACAGAATTGATCAGTTATGAGGGATTTGCTATATGAATTTCTACAGGAATCCGACCGGATTTCTACAGGAATGCACTCTGAGGCATTTAATGATTATTAATAATAATAATTTATTATAATTGAATGAAGAGCTTTACAGAAAGTGTATAAAACTAGAGTTATAATATGTTAGTAATCCTAATTTCACTTTAATGCCCATTGCAAGAGGTTTTTTGATGAGCTTATCTTTTCGACTTTTCAGCAACTTTTCAGATAGTATATTCACTATATTCTATTTCTAGTTGGCGATTTATAATTTTTAAAGACCTGTTCTACACGACTGCCATAATAATTATAATTATTTTATTAAGGCATTAAAAAAAAACTTTAATGCTCTAATAAGTGTAGTAAATATTAGCAATAACCGAAGTTCATTTTTCACGGTCTCTACGGCATTAAGTACGTCATTAAAGTAGTAATTTATGTTTCGCCATAAAAGTGCGATCGTAAATGGCACTTTTCACTCCTAGGACATTTTTCATATTGGGTTTTTCTTGTCCGTGCGTCGTAATAAAAGAAATCACTTAAAAAATGCACTGCCACGGGAAAAGAAGGGCTGATTTCTTACGCCTACTAACACACGGCCAAGAAAATTGTGTGCTTTTTTTTTAATCGGGAAAAAATAACTTCAATTTAATAAAAATAATATTTTATTTACTTTAAAATTGTGTCAGTAAAATAATATCTAAGTACCTACTAGATATTACCATTACCCTTATTTGAGACTAGCTTTTGCCCACGGCTTCGCTCGCGTTAAGTATTATTATATACAATCTTTCATCCCCTATTTTATCCCATTAGGAATGGAATTTATCAAAATACTTTCTTAGGGGATGCCTACGTCATAGTAGCTTTATACATGCAAAGTCTCAGTCCGATCGGTTTAAAATTGACAAAGTTTCATATAAACTTTCATCCCCTATTTTATCCCCTTGGGGGTAGAATTGATCAAAATCCTTTCTTAGCAGATGCCTACGTCATAACATCTACCTGCATGACAAATTTCAGCCCGATCCGTCCAGTGGTTTGGGCTGTGCGTTGATAGATCACTATGTCAGTCAGTCAGTCAGTCACCTTTGAGTTACCCTTATTTAAGATTAACGGACCAAGAACAACATAGTAATTAGTAAATATGTACTATAACTACAAATGTGGACAAATTGGTTGTCTAGAGAAGTTTATTTTTAAACGTACTTTTTGGGAATAAAATAATAGGAATAAATTCTTGGGAAAAATAATATAAAGCAGCATATTCTGATCAATATTAAGGACCATAATGTCAATAACAAATTTTTAGTTTTTATTATTTTGCTCCAGAATATATCCACAAAATGTAACGAGTGTAGGTAATCCTTGCACTTCAATTCATAATATTTTCCTAAGGAAGCAAAACCTTCATGAAAGATGACTTTCCCATCCTTCCCAGCCGTGTGTATCGTCGAGGGGAAAACAACAGGGTGCAGCAGTGAATAAAATCTGGAACCTCACTCCAGGGGTCGCCGGTACGAGCTTGTCGGCCAATGGAAGATTAATACTTACTTCCTTTGTATTTCCTTAACAAATAACGAAGGGAGAATCAACCCTTGAACGTTCGATGCATCATTATTTCGGATTATGCATACATCCTGTAACAATGCTGAAAGTAATTGTTCATTTTTGTACCTTGTCCTAGCTGTTATTACCGATTTTTGGGGGGACTTGGCACTTTCAATTGGGATGCGATGTGTTAGAACGGTGAAAAGGCCGAATGAATTTCAGGACATTTTGATTTTAAATAATTTTCGTATGCTCTTATTTTTGAGATTAAAGCAATCTTCAATGATTCGTTAAAAAAGCGTAGATCAGAAAACAGAAACTTTTAGTATTCATTAGTCTTAAACATACAGCTTTAAGATATAGCTCGACATTAGCTATAACACCAAAATGTCTCAATGCCAACTAAAGCAAATATACATATTCTAGTAAATATATTGACAGTATACATAGAGCAAGTTTAATTACTTGAGCGTCTGTAATAAGGTTAAGAAGCGACGGAGGAGAGAGCACCGAGCGCTCAGCTAATTAATTCAATAAATACAATTACATAAGATAATATCTATTTAACACTTAAACTATGTAAGGTTCTATGATAGCTAATACATGGGTTAATTAGTAGCCCATTAAAATTTAAACTAATTAATAACTAAATAGCTAGTATAAAAAATCGGCCAATTGCGAGTCGGACTCGCGCACGGAGGGTTCCGTACCGTTTTAGAGCAAAAAGAGGCCAGAAATTGTATTTTTTGTATGGGAGCCCCCCTTAAATTTTTATTTAAGTTTAATATTATTATTAATTATTGAAGTAGACATATAAAAGAGGCCTTTGTGAATATATTATGGGCCTACCTGTTGCCATTATTGACATAGAGAAAAACAGGCCAAAAAAACATGTTTGTTGTATGGGAGCCCCCCTTAACTATTAATTTTATTTTGTTTTTAGTATTTGTTGTTATAGCGGCAACAGATATACACAATCTGTGAAAACTTCACAAGTCTAGTTATAGTGGTTCTTGAGATACAGCCTGGAGACAGACAGACGGACAGACAACGAAGTCTTAGTAATAGGGTCCCGTTTTTACCCTTTGGGTACGGAACCCTAAAAAACGAACTGAAAATGTTGTGTATTAAAATGAAAACTTTTATTCATTAAGAGCATTTACGTCTATGCATTATGTGCCCATGACGGACATTTGCAACGTCGAACGAGTTGCTACGTTGCCTGCTCTTATAAATATCTTTTAAAGATAGAATCACCGTACGAGCGTCCGTATTATGTATTTGAGATCTGAAAATGTCACATTGGTACACGCCTCCACTCGGGATCGAATCTGCACCATGTCGAGTGCAAACCAAAGGACTACCCACTAGGCCACGAACGCCCTTTTAACATAGAAGCGCTTATGTAATTTAGGAGCTTTCCAGTTCGGTTTAGTCTTTCATCGTTGACGGAATGATAAGGACTTAAGCGTCACTCACTGCTCTACATGGCTCCTAAAATCAGTACTAACGCCAGCATTTCGTAAAGTGAGATGCAGCTGTTTCCCTCTTACAACCTCCTGTCAATATCATCCAAGAATTAATGTGTATTGCGGAATAATTTGTGAGGTCAATTTGAGTGGCTGCAGCTTCTCTTCTATCATACCATCCAAGTATATTAAACTGGAAGTCATGGTCGAAATGATGACTTAATAGCTCTCCTTTTATGACTAAAAATTAATTTAGACTTCACCTGACTATATTTTTCCAGGCTCTATTATCTTTTACCGTTCTACCTTGTGCTTCATAAAATTCTTACAAAACTATATTCCATCTCTTTCTTTTGTATCTTTCGAGACCAAACAATCTGCTAGGGCTCGAGCATATCGCGAAGGTTAATCAAAACATACATTAGTGTGCCCCACCCCGTGTCATTATTCACAAGTATGACCCCGCCCTAACATTGTACCACTTAGACACTCGAAGAGGTTACGAGAGCTAATCTTTTCTTTGATATGCCAACGTGAAGTACACTGTATGATGTAAAGTATGTGCTGTATTGGAGATTTAATATATTGTACTGTGCGAACATCTGCGATAAATTACAAGTGTTCTAACAATGCCTGCTGAGAATTTATTTAAAAATAATAATAATGCTATGTTTTTATACTAGACGGCAGTATCAGCACAGACAATAAACAAAACTTTTTGTTCGACGTTTGACAACGTTTATGTCAATATTCTGATATGACGTGTGCACTGTGCAACATGTCGGATTTTGGTTGGATTATTTACTGTGCTTAATAGTAGCGCCCTCTGCTACGACCTTTGTGTAATATTCCCTATTAGCATTTTATATCAATTTTCATAGAAATAGTAATATTATTATCATAGATTTGTCTCATGCTATCGCAATTCGTACATGAACGGTTTTTCGTTTACGTTTGGACAAGGTTCTCAGTCCTATTTACACGTTTAATAGACAATGGTACACCTTATTGACACCTCCAGTTGCTCAGTAAATATAATTTAAAGTGAAAATGATCTTACTATGATATATTTTATATTATCTATCTTTCGTAAGATGAGTAGTCAGCATAGCAAGAAAATATCTTAGCTTTCTCTGGAAGAAAACCTTATCTTCCCGTAACGTCAGAGAAGACATGCATGGCCTTTTTATGACACACTTTATAGCTTTTGCAGTTATATCAGCACTTAAGCTTTGGAGTACAAGACGTGTGAGAGGTCATTTTATGGCGAAAATATAGTTCACTTTATTCGCGCTTTCAAACGCCGATAAAAGGTATTGTACTAACATTGTTTATAGATTGTTAGTTCGTCGCTGTTAGGCATATATTGTGTATTAAACCACTTTGGTACGGCTTAACATCCTCTAATATATTTTAAGTTTTAAGTATACAACAACAACCAACAAAATTCTTTTTATCTAGGCATAAAGGCAAGAGCCTTTATGCCTAGATAAAAACTACCAATGAAAATTGGTTTGAACGAAATCTAGCAAGTAGTTTTTTTTTATACGTCATAAATGGTAAACTTAATTTAACTTTCATTAAATCAACTGAAATATAAAAATAATTCAAAAACCTTTTAATTTCATAAAAATAAACCTTATTGCTGCTGCGGAACTGCGAGTGCGAGTTGGACTCATCCATGAAGGGTATGGGCGAGTCCAACTCGCACTTGGCCGGTTTTATATTATTGTAGTAGTAGATTAAACTGTTCTTAAATGTTAAATCTTCTTAATTAAATGTTATTTTTTAGCTTGAAGGTGTGATGTTGTAAGCGACTTTCTCGTTCCGTAATTATTGATGAAAATTCCCTTATAGCCGCAGAGTGTAGATGAATCAGGAGTTCAAGCTAACTAGTAAGAAACATCAGGTAGTTGTTTAAGTAGCGATTTGTGGCAACAAACTTCAACTAAGACCTTGTCTAAACTACAAGGAAACTCCTGAAGTATTGTTTAAAATGTAGTCAACAAAGTCACGATGGGAAACTTGTATTGTTGAAACTTTACTCGTTAACAGGTATCTTTTACATGGAGATTGAATCAAAATAGTTAATTTACTTCTTAGGCTGCCTTCACATTAAGTCGCGAGTACTGCGGCAGCCGCGCGGCAGACGCGCGACTTCCATACTAAACAGAGTCGCGCGGCTGCCGCAGTACCCGCAACTTAATGTGAAGGCAGCCTTAAGAATTGAATTTAGCGTTTTAAAGTGAAAGCATTAAACTTAACTTAGTTATTACTTTATTTCTTATATTTGAATATGTATTTGACTCTAAAACTCAACGAACAGACTTTGGTCTGTTCTAAGGGATTAAGGGTAGAAACTTGAAATTTCATAGGTATACAATATGTTCGTAATATTATGTATACTAGTCATATTGAAGGTATAAAGAGATAAATCAAATACAACTTATTTAATGAGTTAATAGCCCCAGAAAATACTAATATTAAATACTAGCTGACCCGTAAACGTTGCTTTGCCATTTAAATTATTTGTTGTTGTAATATTGTAGTTCTTTATTTGTAAAGAATATTTAGAAGAAGACAAATATATCTGCGAAAACCGTATTCAAATCGGATCAGTTAGTTTTCGTGCGATGCTGGAACAAACATACAGACAGACAGACAGACAGACAGACAGACAGACAGAAAGACAGACAGACAGACAGACATACAGAAAGACAGACAGACAGACAAAAAAACTAACCACATTTTTGGCTTCTATAGCGATGTAGTGACACCCCCCGCTTATTATTTTTTGAATATCTTTAATGTACAGAATTTTTATTTCTACAGTTTTATTATATGTACGAGTATAGATTTGGTACCAATCTTTCATACTTATTATGGAATTTCTTACAAAGGGAGGAGGAAAGGCAAGTTTTCCTGCCAGTAATTAGTGTACGTTCGAGATGGACACGCGATCAAATCGTTTACTAAAATATCCGTATACCTCTACCGTTGAACCACAAGCTGAACGCTGAAACATTTCATGATGGAGCTAGTGAATAATTCCTATGAATAATTCCTTTGTGATTTCAGAACTTAATACACATTATAGATAAAGGTATTTGAAATATTATATCGGAAAATAATGAAGTTTTGATATTATTTAGACCTTTATCTTTTCTATATTGGATAATACGTAGTTCCTTTTCTCCGATGGGAGTAATCACTCTTTGAAGGCTATTTTGAATGACCCTAAGGATTAAGGCGGGCTGAAACCCCATTTTGTTATTTCTTGATACCCGATTTACCTAGTTCCAATATAATAACGAAATGTAAAAAAATATGAGATATAGAGCACAATATTTAAAAGGGTTTAAATCAAAAACATTGAAATAAAAAATAATACTTTCGCTGTAATTAATTTACAAACTCACCTCCGACAAAACTCTTTGTCATCGAAATATAAGTATTAACAAGAATAACTTACATTTTATTTGAATACATTGTCAATGAATCTATTTTAAAAAGGTCTGAAACTAATAATCTTTTTTCTTAATATTTATTTCGAAAGATATTAAAAAAAAACACACGAATAATAAAATAGAGAAGATCCGCCCGTCGTAACTTACAATTTTATGCTAAGCTAAAATGAATCTTATTGCGATGCGTACACGCTTGGCATTCGCGTTCGCAAGGTTATCGTTTTGGAATTGAGGTAAGTGCTCGCCTTAACGCACATATTACTTCATTCTCAAAACATAAACCTACGTCTGTGTTGTGAGAATGAATCAGTGGAATAAAAAAACCTAAAAAAAATGAATTGGTAAATAAGTCTGGGTACAACACATGATTGGTTTACTCACGATGGTTTCCTTTTTCGCACAATCGTTGAGATCTTTAAAAAAGTCTCACTAGTCACTCATTGGTTTCTTAGATTAGCAATCTAAGAAACTATAACATTTACAAAGATCTCATGATCTATTTATTGATCAATGGATGGTATCTATTTCGCTTTTATACATAAACATAGATCATAATCAGTAGAATTAATAACCACTGCTAATTTAATTTAGATTTTAGAGTATGCACAAGAGTGTAAAACAAATATCCATATGTACATGCAGTGCAAACAAAGGAATATGGAGTTGATAAGGAATTCACCTGTTTGTTTGCATCTGCCTTGGTCTTCGAGCTAATTTTCATATTTACACACCCCGAGACCTCCTCGAGACCTCCCGAGACCTCCCTGAGACCTCCTCGAGAAGTCTCTGAGACCTTTCCGAAGCGCATCGAATATTTACGATTCAGTGAAACTGCAGATGCTATTGCTGAAATCTTGAAAATTGGACAGTATCCTTTGTTGTTTCGTTATAAGTTTTTATCCGTATAATCGTGCCATAACTTAATCTTGTTTCAGAAATCACAACCTTTCAAAGTCATGAAAGTAAAATTTAGAATATTGTGCAGTTATAATGAATTATTACACAACTGTTTTCGTGATATTAATTAGTGACCGTGGTCATTAAAAATATATCGATATCACGTGGTTATGCCTTCATGACAATATTATTGTCATAAACGTGCCAAAACATCCTTGTAGATCTATACTTTTATTTGCAAATTCTACGACTACCTTCACAAATTACAAAGGATACGTTCATTTTTTGCATTCCATAGTTTCGACAATATTTAACATAAAAATGTATGGGATTGGACAGAAAACAATTTAATTCACTTATTTATCAACACGTTATGTCCAATACATTTTTGCGAGCTAACTTCGCTTTCGAAATTATCGAACCCAATTTGACTAAGCACCCTGCACTCGTATGTATTATTTGATAGAACTATCTCACTCGAGACGCGGTGCGACGTTAGAATGTTTACCTTTGTACTTCGACTACCTAACATATTTACGTAGCTCTGCATCTTACAATGCATTGTTTGCTATTTTAGGGAGTAGTGTTAGACAACAGATAAATATGCATCGTTTGTTCGGATGAAATCCTTAATAATATTATAAATGTCTGTCTGTATGTATTTTTGTCTGTTATCTATACCCGCTTAAACCGCTATGCCGATTAAAGTTTTGATGTGAACTTCATGTTGATACTCGTCCCCGATAGGAGATAATATGGAGATATTATAATATTTTGTGTGATAAATAAAATTTCTAGAAAATGTACTGTAGAAATCATCCGTAACGGATGATTTTCCTTTAACTCAATTAAAAAAAAAAAAACAAATAAATACTCAATATTTAAATACCAGAGATACAGCGATTCAAGAAATAAAAACCATTACATTTTAAGTGGAATTTTCCTCTTATCATGGAATGAAACTAAAGCTACTAGAGTACGAAGACGTCAAAGAGCATTAATAAATGATATTCACTGTCTTGATAGCGATACGAGTCTCGGGAGAGAGAACTACTAATCAAGTATGAAGCCTCCGAGGTTCACACTTCCCGTGAAGTGTGAACCTCGGAGGGAAATTAATAAAATTACTCGTATGTTATAACTAGACGTTCCGCGCGGCTTCGCCCGCGTAAATTAGATATTTCACAGACAAATCAGTCAACAAAAAATAGCCTATGATCCTTCACGTGGTCTACTTCTTATCTGACCCAAATAACAGAAAAATTGCTTTAGTAGTTCGTGAGATAAGCCCTTTCAAATAATTTCCCCCGTTTTTTCCACATTTTCTTCTATTTCTTCGCTCCTATAAGTCTTAGCCTATAGCCTTCCTCGATAAATAGGCTATCTAACACTGAAAGAATTTTTCAAATCGGACCAGTAGTTCCTGAGATTAGCGCGTTTAAATAAGCCCTATAAAGTAATTTCCCCCCGTTTTTTCCACATTTTCCTCTATTTCTTCGCTCCTATTAGTCTTTGCGTGATAAAATATAGCCTATAGCCTTCCTCGATAAATGGACTATCTAACACTGAAAGAATTTTTCAAATCGGATCAGTAGTTCCTGAGATTAGCGCGTTCAAACAAACAAACAAACTTACAAACTCTTCCGCTTTATAATATTAGTATAGATATATAGATGTATCACCACTGATCTACGAATAATAAAAATTCAAATACGAATAACGACAAAAATTTAAATACGAATACTTACTACGAATAATAATAATAAAAATATTTTTTTTTATTATTCGTAGCCACTGATTATGTCGAATATACTTAATATTATTATTGTATTAGTAGGTAACTAGGTACTAAAAGTTGTACTAATAATAATGATTTTCTTTAAGTTTATATAGTAGGTATAAGTACTGTTAAAATAACATTTTGGTTTTAAACGCATACATTTTCTCGTGGTACTTAAGAAAATAAAGAAGAAAGGGAAACTTATATGTATTAAGGCCCCTCTTCATGCTGGATCATGTCATGATTGTCTCCATGATTGCGAATGATGTAAGGATCATGAGCAATTTAGACCAATAAACCCCCTACAGTGCGTTCGTTGAGTCATCGAGATGTTCTTTTGAATAATCGGCCAAATGCGAGTCGGACTCGCGCACGAAGGGTTCTGTACCATTATTGAGCAAAATTAGGCCACTAATTGTGTTTTTTGTATGGTACCCCCCCTTATTTTATTTTTTATTTTAATATTATTATTAAATATTAAAGTACATATAATATAACTAAGGACTTTGAGAAAAATTCAAGTACTTACCTGTTGCCATTATTGATATAGACCAAAAAATGCCAAAAAAATCAAGTTTGTTGTATGGGAGCCCCCCTTAAATATTTGTTTCATTTTGTTTTTAGTATTTGTTGTTATAGCGGCATCAGGAATACATAATCTGTGAAAATTTCAACTCTCTAGCTATCACCGTTCTTGAGATACAGCCTGGTGACAGAAAGACGGACAGACGGACAGACAGACATCGAAGTCTTAGTAATAGGGTCCCGTTTTTACCCTTTGGGTACGGAACCCAAAAAATTAAAGGAAAATGTACACTCAGGCCCTAGCCAGCATAGTTTTAATCATGTAAATTTTGTTATTATTTTATTTACTTATTTTCAAAAACCTCTCAAGTCCAAACGGCGATTCTAAACACAAAACTTTTAAATATTATAAAATGTCTATATTTGTATTTCTGTGCCTCGTTATTTTATTATAGTATACACAATTGAAATTACAATACACGAGAAAACAAGATACTTCAAAGTGGAATAATCATGTTTTGAATGGGACGCAGAAAAATACCTTCGGGGTAGAGCTATGTAGAGTAGTGTGTAGACAGAGGGTATATTGAGCGTCCAGTTAGTATTCAGAAAGAAGGCCGCGGGCGAGAGAGATACGATCGCCGCTACACATGACGAATGGAGGCTCTGTGTATCAGATAACCTGCCTCATATGGGACAGCCTGTGCCAAATGTACTTTTGAGGTCACGTAAACTTGGCATTATAGTCACCTTACAGGTAGAGGTTTTTTTTTTAATGAAACATTGTACTATATATTGACTGCAAAATGTATTGTGATTAATTAACGCGTGGGAACCGTACATTTTTCACGGACAAAATCTATCCTATGTCCTTTGCCCACACTAAAAGTATCTCTTCACGAAATTTCATCTATATCGATTTCCGTCCTGTTTAAGCGCGAAGAAGTTAGATAGACATACTTCGCATTAATAATATTAATTATTGTAAACTGTCTTAAAACTCTATTATGTAGAGTTTTATCAGTTATTTCGTTTATTGATTCCTATTTGTTCCATCCTTTTAATATTTTGGTACAAAATTGTGTCCGAACTCAGCTGTCAGATATAACAAATTCATTGGCTAGCCCCGTACAAAAATATTAGACCTCTGCAATAAAACAGACCCCTTTATGTAGCGGACAGTGTTTTATCAAGCGTTCTGCCGATCGCATTCACTTTGCATCTTTTCAAAGGCTGATAAAACAGGCTGTGTTTTGACAGGCGGCCATCATGTGACAGAATTGATAGAAAATTTATGCGCCACCGCCGGCCATAGATAACAAATGTTTAATGAACTTGTTTTCACTCTGTTCCGTTTTTCGTTGAACGTTTCATGTCTGACCCTTTACCTTTTGTAGAGTTAAAAGTTTTTACCCCTTTAATAAGAGAGAGATTACATATACATAATATATTGAAAAAACTTTGTAAAAGGTTATGGATATAGAGTGTTTTGTTATTTGATATTCATCAAGCTACTTTTTCAACGTAAAGGACAAGGACAGAACATTTTATTTAACACCTTACAAAATATTGCAAGGTGGTCAAAATATGTAAGACCTTTTATGTTTGTCCTCCTAAATTAATTTTTCCGCATTTTCTAAAAATCACTTTCTTTTTCAGGTAAAAGCGAACACGCCGAAAATGGACCACAATGGCTACTTTTTCTACGTGAGCTCCACGGCGAAGAAGAAAAAGATAAGCCTCATGCAGCCCCGACCGCCGCGGATCGCTTTCGAGGACAAACGCCGGCCGGGGGTTGCTGAGAGAGTACACGCCAGTGTGGCTTCAGCCGGCGTCGACGGCGCGCGTAACCCTATGTCGCTTCGAGGACCAAACGACGCGCCACGCGCGCGACTCTACTCTCAACTCGAGAGCTACCAGCCGAGATACCACACTATACGTGATAGTGATAAGAGAGTGGAAAGTGAGTGTAAGAAGCGAAGGAATGAGCGCAGGTCGAGCCACGCGAACGTAAGGTAAGGTACCTGTTGATTTTGTAAACAAACCGCGGATTTTCCGATGATTTTTCCTTTTGGATTATTATGATAGTTTTAATAATACAAAAATTTGTAAACCGAATATAATATCCGGTTTAAAATTTTTTGTATTATTAAAATTTATTTGGATAATATGAAATTAATTGAGGAGTGTAGTGATTTCACAAGCACTAATTAATAACGTAACGTAACTTTTATTTACTCCGACAATATAATTATTAAATATCAGAACATACAAATAAAAATATAGTTTTATAAAATCATTCTGTTATATTCCAAGAATTTTACAATTGAACATGCAATAAAATAAATATACATTTCATTTCATTTAGAAAATTGTATCGTGTATTTATTTTGGGTCTCACTGAAAAATTTCATAACAGCAGGAGTTCTCTCTTATTAACATTACATTAATTAAAATTATAGCCCTTTTATATACTGTAAAGTAACTAAATTAGACTCACGTGGACTTTTTATGGCTTTGAGACTTTTTATTGTTGTTGTAGATAAACAAAGACGCCTCCGTGGTCTAATGGTTAGAGCGTGGCTCTCGACTCCGGAGGTCGTGGGTTCGATTCCCGCGTTGGAAACGTGTTATTTCCAAGTTTGGTTAGGACAATGCAGGCTGATCACCCGATTGTCTGACAAGTAAGATGATCCATGCGTCGGATGGGCATGTAAAAAGTCGGTCCTGCGCCTGATCTCTCGCCAGTCTTGTCGGTCTTCCGTCCCATTGGGTTATGAGAGTAAAGGAACAGAGAGTGCTCTTATGTACTGCGCACACACTTGGTCACTATAAAATTACTCCTGCGTAACTGGCCTGGTTTCAATGAAACCGGCCACCGTCACTGAAACCGGTGTGGGAGTATTATTATGTGGATAAACAAACACCAAAATGTATTACTAAAGTTGATACTTATAAACTCTCTTAAAACACTCTTAATGAAAACTAGACCAAAATCGGTGGATACTTCTGTTTGGGAGTGACGACGATGTGTACCTGTGTGCATACAAACATGACATAATATGATACAATTATGAGCATATAAAAAAAGCTAATAAAAGGAAATGAAATTATTTCCACTTCCCTACCCTGAATTTCGTGAATCTATTTAAAAGCATATAACGAATTCTGAACAAAGTGCGGGTTGTTTTAAAGGTCTCTAAACATTTTATTTTCCTCAATTTGAGAGTGGATCTAATGACCGGCATTCATTCGTTTTGGGGTTAACTTTTAACATGCCCGTGGTCAAAAACTCGGGAGTTACGGTTTAACTTTTTCCAACTCTTTCACGATGTTTGAATGGAAGTCAACTGTTTGAATGCTAATTAAGAGCTACAATTTTCCACCTGGGGGCTCCGTGAATGTAGGCCTCAGGAAATAGTACTAAACTAGGTTACGCCCGTGTTTACTTTTTTAATGCGCGACTTGAGTTAGGTTCATTTTGTTTTATTACTAAACATTTTTTAGATAATTAACGAATGGTATATTTTTAGAGTTATCATTTTTTTAATTGAAAACTTGTTTCGCGGCGTTGTACACTTATTTGGGGTTAAACTCGGGTCAGGACACGTAACGTGATCGAAAATTCGTAAGACGGAGCGAGAGATCCGTCGGCGCGCCATCAGACTTCAGAGAGGAGGTAAGATCCCCCTGTTTTTGTATGACGCGCGACGAAAATGTACCTATGTCTGCTCTGATGTTTCCTTTTAACTTCTGCAGACACTCCTGCAATGCAACCATATTTTTATTGTAGAAAATTAATTAATTAATTAAGGCCGGCAACGCGCCTGCAGTTCTTCGAATGTTGCGAGTGTCCATGGGCGACGGTAGTTGCTTTCCATCAGGTGACCCGTTTGCTCGTTTGCCCCCTTATTTTATATAAATAAAAAAGTATTAAGTAAAATTACTAAAGTTTAATGGTACGCTTTAATGATAATTCTAGTCAATAAAAACTAGTACGTGATGGTATGGAGTTCGTTACTAAGGATCTTTCAGGATGAGAATTTTCTGTCCACTGTAAATTATATTTTATTTTGTAAAGTGCGGTTGCAGACAGGTAAATATGTTTCCACAGTAACTGTGACAGTTATTTACTACGTGATATGAGCGGGATAGCAATATTTTTGTGTGCAAGTGAAATTAGAGAACAAACAGAACATAAAATAAGCTTTTTACTCCCTTACCTACTAATAAAATATATTATATTTACGGAGCGTCTTAACCCGTGGTCGTCAAATTGCAGCCCGCGGGCCGCATGCGGCCCGTGGCCGATAAGTGTGTGGCCCGCGATAAAGTGAATTATTTTAATAGTCAAATATACTACACAATGGTTAAAATTACGCCATATTTAACAATAAACGTAACCGGCCAATTTTGGCCGGTTATCGTTAATGTTTAGTTAACAAATGTCATAATACTAACCTAATCCAGTTGTTTTTTGGTGTGGTGCAACTCACTCATAGGGCCTGAATCCTGATTACACCTACCGAGTAGAGTGGCGAGACAGTGTTCTCGACCAATAAAATTTGCCGAGAGTACTGCCTCGCCACTCTACTCGTTAGGTGTAAAAAAGGAATTAGTGTGGAACCGCTCTTGGAGCGCCCTTCACACACTGCCGTCTGCGGCCCGGTGCTGGCACTCACATTGTCATGTGTGGCCCTTGGCCATTAAAGTATGACCACCGCTGGTCTAAACTATTTAAGCTTCGCAGACTTTGTCATGTCACTTTTCTAATGTACCAGACCACGTGTGGTTATTCGACGTGTAAATATCTTTATTAGAATGGTTTAAGTTTTTATACATCAACAGCTCAATCCTGCTACTGGACATTGGACAATTTACCTAATTATTAACACAACTCAAATATTTTCGATGCTCCCGAATCTAATTTAGTTTAGTTATTAATTTGCGTGCCAAAACGTTTAGCTCATTATGAATTCTATATCATAATTACATTTACATAATCACAAAGAAAACTGATTAGTGGAATGTTTGCGGATAATTGTTCATATTTGAACGATTTCGAAATGATGCGCTATTGTTTGCTTCAATATTTGTTTCATTGCTTTATTGGAGTCAAATAGCTCCAATAGCTAAACTATTGTTATTGTACAATACATACATCAAAACTTTAAACATAAATATAAAATCTATATTATATTATCTCGTCCTATTTCACGAGTCACGCCTAAGCAACTCATCCCGATTTGATGAAATAATATGGAAGGTGTATAGAAACACTTTTAACGGGAGTGACAGAAAAATGTACGGTAGCGTTTTATTCAGCTAAAAGTGTTTTCATAGGCTCAGCATTAGTCAGAACAGCCTTATTAAAGTAACTAGCCTTAATTCTTGCAACCAAAATCTGAATATCTTACGTATGTGACAATGTAGATATTTGTAGAAACTTAGCTAATATAAACAAATACTTTTAAAGTAATCAATACTTAACAGAGAGGCATTTTCTTTTAAAATTAGGTCAATTCTTAACACCAAAGAAAATAATTATGATAACAAAAGTTGTCACACTGTTGGTCTTAGTAAGATGCGTGAAAAAAACCATAATCGTTTTCCTCGAGAGACAGGTGCGTTTGCGACTCATTTACCCAAAAACTTAGAGGACTTTGATGGAACTTTGCAATTCCTTAGATCGTTAACACATCTAATGGACATCATAATATTATTATGTGCTATTTTTCTAAAAACTCACGTAGTTGCACCCGGGATAAAGCCTAAGCTGTGTACCATTTCAGTTCTTTGTCTTTAATCATGTTTGGCAAAAGAAAAGTTGAAAATAACATATTTTATATTTTAGTTCATTTGCGTTTGGACAATGTATTAATAATAAAGTAGAAATATACTCTTATCGTTCTAAACTAATATAATTGTTTGTTACAGTTTTTCAATTATTTTTCGTAACGCTATATGCATATCGATATGGCTAAAATATTCTTTGATTTTACCTAATTTCACACAATAACTTTGTTACTTCTTGTTTACGATTTCTTACGTACACTGAGACCTATTTATTTCTTTTAGTAACTAGTTAAGAAAAACTGTACTATCACTCTGTGTAGCTTATTTCATTATTTCCGCGTACATTTATTATTCCTAGAGGTTAAGTGAATGAAGCTGGGGATAATAAATATGTTATTATGAAACATAGTTCAGTGGAGGCGGAGAATAAACTATTTGAACTGAGTACACAAGCTTTATTTGAATTGTGGCTTCATATAAATATTCAAGTGGGTAAGGTACTACAAGTAAATATCAAATATAGCATAGGAAAAGTCTTTCTCTCTCTCTCAAGGAGTCACAATAGATCCTCAAGGGTTGCAGTGACGTCAGGGCTACAAAGAGGAAAAGGTGGTCTCATCAGCTAGCGCTGCCATCGTGTGTATGTCACTTAAGAGACTATTTTCATGCTGCTGCATATCCACACCTCTTGTCAATGTCATCCAAGTAGCTTTTATTACATGTGGTCGAGTGATGGACAACTTTATTTAAGAGCCTGTGCTGTCCCTCTGCTGGGGAAAAGCCTGCCCCGAAGTCTTTAAATCCTCTCGTTCCAACGCAGTCGTAGGCTAGCCTGGCTCGTATTTGTCTAGCTCATCGCGCCACCTTTTTGATGCCTGCCACGGCGGCCTCGTCCATCGTCTGGTACCCGTTCTGTGGTGATATTTGCTCAGCGGTCGGAATGCATATGGCTTGTATGTATGGACTATCGTAAAAATATCGTATAAAGTTTTGCATCCACGCCTCCATGACAATGCCAACACCCTCAAGTTTCATTAGAGGTAGGTTTATGGCTCCATATGTCAATCATCACATTTTATCATGCTTATTTAGACCGAGTTTAGGTGTGTAGGTATGGGTATAATAATAATATGTCGACGACCTCTGTGGCTCAGTTGGTGGGCTGTTGGTAGCTCAAGCCGGTAGTCGCGGGTTCGAATCCCGCCGACGGAACAAAAAGTTTTCAAAAGTTCCTGGGTCATGGATGTGTATTTAACTCATCAAGCCCCATACGGGCACCGGTGGTCGCGACAACAATAGAATACAATAGCATTTCCAAGAATCCGTGATCGAAGGGTTAAATATGTGTTTCATATAATAAAAATCTTAAATATATGTGTAGTATAAAAGTATTAAATATATTTCCGTTGTCAGGTACCCGTAACACAAGTCCTTCAGGTACTTAGCACGGGGCCAGACTGACGTGGTGTGAAGCGTCCATAGATATTTAAAAAAAATATTAAATACTAGACGTTCCGCGCGGCTTCGCCCGCGTAAGTAAAATATTTCACAGACAAATCAGTCTACAAAAAATAGCCTATGATCCTTCACGTGGTCTACTTCTTATCTGTGCCAAATAACAGAAAAATTGCTTCAGTAGTTCGTGAGATAAGCCCTTTCAAATAATTTCCCCCGTTTTTTCCACATTTTTTTCTATTTCTTCGCTCCTATTAGTCTTAGCATGATAAAATATAACCTATAGCCTTTCTCGATAAATAGACTATCTAAAACTGAAAGAATTTGTCAAATCGGACCAGTAGTTCCTGAGATTAGCGCGTTCAAATAAGCCCTTTCAAATAATTCCCCCCGTTTTTTCCACATTTTCCTCTATTTCTTCGCTCCTATTAGTCTTGGCGTGTTAAAATATAGCCTATAGCCTTCCTCGATAAATAGACTATCTAACATTGAAAGAATTTTTCAAATCGAACCAGTAGTTCCTGAGATTAGCGCGTTCAAACAAACAAACAAACAAACAAACTAACAAACTCTTCCGCTTTATAATATTAGTATAGATTATGTTTTGTTTGTCATTTCTTCACGGACAAAATACTGTACAGAGTTTGACCGATATATAGTTCTGAATTAACACAATATATTCTAAGGATACAGCTTTGATGTAATGAAGTACATTGTTCCTCTAATTGTATATTTACCTAAAAAAAGGGCTTAAACTCGTCGTTCGCGGCAAATTAATAAGCTTATTAATTAAAATTTTGTTAACCAGAGCTGATAAGGAGGCGCACGCGATGTCGTCAATTCGCTTTTATTGTGCTACTGACTCTAATGAACTGAAACTAATCAAATTATAGAGACATACTGCCGTCCCATGACTTTGTCTGTTTTTAGTGCGTATATAGTTACTATAAAGTGTTGCTTTTCCCTTTCGTTTCGTTTATTCCATTTCGAAACTTTGAAGAATGTTTTCCTAATATTATTACTTAACTTTGAAATGCTGTTTTGCCGGAAATTGTTCCGAATCAGGCTTAAATTACTAGAGATGAAAATAAAATCGATTGGTATTATATTTATAAAGTTGCTTGCATAATATTTTAGTCCGCAAAGTATACCTAAAAAAATTGCATTTAAAATCCATCATTCAAAAAATCATTATTTAAATAATTCATAAGACACTTTATAAGAACCTTATAAATTATGAGGGACCTTTTATTAAGTTTCTGCGTGAATATAATTTGACAGTCACTCCCGTATATTACGGACCTTCAAAAACTTTACCAAGTTCGAGTCGGGCACACGGACGCAGTTTCGTACAAAATTTCGAAAAACTCGTTTTTGTACGGTAAGCAGTTTCGTACAAAATTTCGAAAAACTCGTTTTTGTACGGATTAATCAAAGGTTTAGGGCCTGTTTCATCACTTCCTGATAAATATAATATTACGTCTGCCGGATAGGCTATCCACAACTTATTTCACAGATTCTCCATACTCTGTCAAATTAAGTGGTGGATAGCCTATCCGGTACTTATCAGGAAGTGGTGAAACAGGCCCTAAGTCGTATAAAAACGTTTATTTTGGTAGCAGCAATAACATGTGAGTGTATAAAATGTACAATGTCCTAAACTCCTAACAGCTTAATTTTTATTTATGCTCTACTCCTATGACACTTATCGCCTGTTTCACCACTTCCTGATAAAGTGCCGGATAGGCTATCCATAACTTATTCGACAGATTCTCCATACTCTAACTGTCAAGTTAAGTGGTGGATAGCCTATCCAGCACTTATCAGGAAGTGGTGAAACAGGCCCTTACTCATCTTGGATGAGTTTTACATAATATTGTTGCATTAAAAATCTAGTATCCCTATATTTTGTTTATTAACTGCGATTATGTTGAACAGCCTGATGACATACGCACAGGCACCAAAGTCTCAGTATGGGTTCTTTTATCTTCGGCTACGGAACCCTAGAAACCTCTTGGATGCGTAGCCGCGGTGTTATTATGGTGGATTTATCGCGTGAAATATGGCAAATTATCTTTGTGAAATCTCAAGATATGTAAAGTTGACCTCGGGGTAACATAAATTGACTCCTTTGTCGTCATTAAAGCGATTTATGACATAAAACATCTTTTAATCGAGTATAAAAAGCCCTTTTTACTTGAGGGATGTGAATTTTGATTTACAGCGCAAGATTTAAATCCTATCATACTTTAGTTTATGTTATAATATGTAATTGTATGTATTGTACGTACTTACCAACTGTAATATTTTTCTCTAGCAATATAACCTAAATCTTATTTTTAATCGCTTTTGCATGAAAGAGTGATAGTTTTTTGGCCTTTCTCACTAACTTTTATGTTTAAAAACTGATTTATACTACTTATACATAGACCTGAGCCGAGTATAAAGTGATATCGTGATAAGAAGTGACATTAAACTATTTAAAAATATTCCGCCGGACGGGGCCGGACGGGCCGGAGCGAGCCGGACCTAATGGCGTTGTTCCGCACAGAGTAGCCCGGGGGACTTCCCCGACGTTTTTCACGATCGATTAAAGGTATATTGGAACGTAGGTACTTACGCTGAATAATCTAAATGAATGGTCAGTTTTTCTTAGGTTAGATATAAATACGACACACCAGTGTCTGTTACCTCACAAGCCTACAGCTGAACCGTTTGTAATGATGTTTATTGTTATGGAGATACTTAGAGTTCCGGGAAAAACAGGATGTTATAAGGGTAATTAGATGATTTTTGCTTGATAAACGATATACGAATTTGTGTGCAGACAAAGACTTATAGTATTGTCTTGTCTTGTCGACAAGAGCTGCTTAATTGTTTTTTTCCTTACTCCTCTATATTTCACCGGAATAACCAGTCACCACTACCAACAACATAACGTAGTTACTCTCTATCATAGAGCTATATACAATGTACATTGTACATATTTTAAACACAGCTCTATTATAGAGAATTACTCACTTGTGTCCGTTTGGTTGCGGGAACGAATAGTATAGATTATACGTGGGAGAGCCATGCTTCGGCACGAATGGGCCGGCTCGACCGGAGAAATACCACGTTCTCACAGAAAACCGGCGTGAAACAGCGCTTGCGCTGTGTTTCGCCGAGTGAGTGAGTTTACCGGAGGTCCAATCCCCTACCCTATTCCCTTCCTTTCCCTCCCCTGCAGCTCTTCTGATGCTGCGAGTGTCCATGGGCGACGGAAGTTGCTTTCCATCAGGTGACCCGTTTGCTCGTTTGCCCCATTATTTCATAAAAAAAAAAAAAAAAAGATTACACTGCCTTCACATTATGTCGCGGGTACCGTCGCAGCCGCGCGGCAGCCGCGCGACTTACATACTAAGGCTGCCTTCATATTACTGCGGCAGCCGCGCTGCAGCCGCGCGACTTCCATAATATAATAATATCTATGGACGCTTCACACCACGTCAGTCTGGCCCCGTGCTAAGTACCTGAAGGACTTGTGTTACGGGTACCAGACAACGGAAATATATTTAATACTTTTATACTATACATATATTTAAGATTTTTATTATATAATACACATATTTAATACACATCCATGACCCAGGAACTTTGAAAAATTTTTGTTCCGTCGGCGGGATTCGAACCCGCGACCCCCGGCTTGAGCTACCAACAGCCCACCAACTGAGCCACAGAGGTCGTCAAACCTCTCTCGTCGTCGTCGTCTTCCATACTAAGCAGAGTCGCGCGGCAGCCGCGCGACTGCGGCGGTACACGCGACATAATGTGAAGGCAGCCTTATAGAGATAGACTCTATACTATTCGTTGGTGGTTTCGGTAAAAGATGAAATATAACCCTTAGCTAGTATCTACTTTTGTCGTAAAATGAAGCCTAAAACGAGTCGCGCGGCTGCGGCGCGACTGTTTAGTATGGAAGTCGCGCGGCTGCCGCGCGGCTGCGGCGGTACCCGCGACATAATGTGAAGGCATCCTTATAGAGATAGACTCTATACTATTCGTTGGTGGTTTCGGTAGTAGATGAAATATAACCATTAGCTAGTATCTACTTTTGTCGTAAAATGAGACCTCCCAATAAATACAAACGTTTCGAGCTTATCGAGTTACGAATCACCTTATTCTCTGGAGCCGCGACTCGCAAACGACAGGAACCGCTTGTTTCATTTAACGTTTATAATTATGGAAATTATTTCCTCCAAGGCTTTGTAACTTTTTGTGTAAAGGCTTCGTATGTACGTTGTTAATTTGCCGCGTTTAATTTTTCAATTCGTATTCAATTAGCGAGTTTGTAGATGAAATTAATTTTACGTTTTTGCTTATTAATGCTAAGCGTTAAGTATGTTGTGTTTGTTTAAATAGTATTAAAACATTTTATTATCATTAAGTAATAAAAACTTAGTTGCATTAAAACTTTACAGGGTAATCAATGCTACGACTAACCTATAAAAACATAATTTTGTGTTGACAGCTATTATTTAATAGGTAAAGAATACGGTTTATTGGTATTTGATAATGTAATTGGTAATTTTTAGATGCCTTCATGCCTCATGGTAGATTTCATTATCTATCAATAAGGCATTAAGGCCAACTTTGCACTTTTTTGTTTATAAATAAATAAAAATGTAAACCATTTGATTCGAATAAAGTAGGTTAGTGATTTTACTTCATGCCTCTACTAAACATTCAACAATACTGTACGCACATCTAAGCTAATACAGAACTCCCATCATTCGTATAATTAAGTCATAGAAGTCAAATCAACGGAACACAGCATCTGAATTAATTAATTTACTTCACGCTGCACGGCGTGATTGACGTGACAATGTGACAAGACGCCATTGATGTCACGTTGATGTCACGTGAGCCGGCTCGTACGTGGGGTGATGTTGAAATGGCAGGTTATTGTCGGTATTTTTAAATGGCTGTCGAAAAAAAGGTTTGCTATACCAACTAAACGGTAGAGATCTACAGGGTGTAATAAAACTAAGTGATAATACTTAAGGGTGTGTACAGGTCTCCTGTATAGAGTTGAATGTGAAAGTGGCAGTGCTGAAAGAGTAATTTTTCGGTTTAGTATGGGAGTAAGAGTAACTTTTTGGTTTAGTATAGTAGTTTAGTACGGGAAAATACATGACGCTAGGGCGCTCGCCCACACAAATCGCCAAAAAAAAATTCGTTCCTTCAGCGCTGCTTCTTTCACAGTGCACTCTATGTACGAGACACAATACATACCCTAAAGTATTATCACTTTTTTTTGTTGTACCTTGTATACGCGTAAGTATAATGCTAAAAACCTAGAGATGATTTAGCTTGTAATTTATTTAATATTATTTAAGATTACTCTGATTAACTCTTAACTCCACTAAGAAAGGTTTAGGTTCTAGGTTGGGCTTTTTGGAGGGTTCAGAAATAGGGATGAATACCTACATAATAGTAACCTGCCTATTTAGTATTCACGTTCATAAAACGATAAATACGAATAAATCCACATCAATTCATATTTTAACTAGCTGTTGAACACAAATAGGGCAAAAAATAAGCCATAGACTTCAATAGAGCAATGATATCACGGGATCAAATCCAGTACCACATAGCCACTGAGCCCTAAGGCGAAAAATTCGGCTAATTACTTCCTGATTAAGCGCGTACTTTGTTTATTCGTCGTGTTTCAGATTGCCGCAAGTTTTATTACAACGACAAACTTGCCCAGCCCACTTCGCCAACTCTAACTTGGGACCCTGGCGTATTTGTAACTCCATCTACATTTTGAGAGATTAAAGTGTATTTCGATTTGCGATGTAGAATAATATAAAAAAATGTAGTCTAGATGCTGCCCGTAATATTGTAACGCCGAAATTCTTTCATCTCGCGAGAACCGTACATTTTTCCGGAATAAAAATTGTCTTATGTCCTTTCCCGTCTCTCCAAGTATCTCCACACCCAACAAAATCGGTTCAGACGTTTGAGCGTGCAAATGTAACAGACAATATAGACAGACAGGACAGACAGACAAGACATACACGTTATTATTAATAAAATAAGAATACGATCATCAAAATATAGGGAAATTATATTATAAGTTGTTAATATACTGACTCTACATATGGAGATTTATTTGTTTTAGGGTAGTATTTAATCGAGTGACTGTAAATTACAGTTTTAAGTGTCAAAATTAATTAATTTGGGTTATAGAATTACTATTTGAGCGACTGACTGTGAGTGACGAGAAATTAACAGAACAGCAACTTACAAATTATTTATTTGAGTTACTTAAAATACAAAATGAGCAGCTTCATAATATTTGAGCGACCTAATATCTGTTTGAGTGTCAACGTTACGTCCTGCATTTTTTTCAATATTTGGCAAATGTATTTTTTATACTGAGCGGCATTTTATCTTAAATGAAGTGTTTCGAATACTAAAACCACTTTGAAAAATACACCAATGAGCAGAGTATAATGAGCTCACATTAAAACAAAAAAAAAAATGAATATGAAATAACTATTTGATGAAACACTATTAACGGGGATCCCTAGAACATTTTTTTTTTGATTATTATCAAGCAAATTTTTTGTGAGTAGCTTCATTTGGATAAGAGGAACAACAATTTTATCTGTGAAAAATCTCGAAGTGGTAGCTAACAGAGATAGAAAGGATTTCATACTTTGATTTGATGATCCCAAAATATGTATTGTTCTATTTGTAGGAACTTAAATTATATAACGGTAAAAGTTTAGAATCATGCCCAACGATTTAGGGGGGGAGGGGGAGGGGAGGAGGGTGGAGGGGGGTAAACCTATATATAAATATATGTATTTATATATAAAAATCATACAAATTAAAATCCTTAACGGAACGTCAAAGAAATAGGTAAATATTTTAATGGCGACCTATACCAAAAAAAAAAAACAACTGGCTTCAATTATTATGAGTCGACGGAGCCCCGCTACGCGGGGCTCCTACTTCTGGGTGGTTCACAAAAAAATAACCACGATGGCTAAGGCGGGAGCTTCGCTGCGCTACGCTCCCGCCTTAGCCATCTAACCTAACCCAAAAAAGTCGTATTGGGCCAACACGGAGTTCCTTAGACTTAGACTTTAGGCTGCGTTTCCACTGACGCGAATCCATATTTTAGGACCATCAAATCAAAGTATGAAATCCTTTCTATCTCTGATAGTTATTCACTTTCGAGATTTTCATTAAAAACACGTATCAAAATATAAAATATAAACCCTCAAATAGAATAGCAGTAACCAATAATCATTAATAAAGCAGCTCCCAATGTTTGCTCAAAGTGAACTTTTTAGTAGTTCGTAATGTATAACCTCACTTAGAAAAATTGAATCTATCTTTAATATTGAAGTTGCTCGCTATGTATTTCCAGTTGCTCACATAGTAATACAGTCGCTCGGATAGAATTTTAATATCTGAAATAGATTAATCACAATCCACTTTTAAGCTCGTTCTGGATTTTATTATAAATCAATATTAGTCGTTAGTTTAGTTTATTTTTCGCTTACTAAAATTCATACCGCTCATGTTATTAAAACAGTATGTTCATCATCAGTCGCAAAGTAATTTTTTATTCGCTCGTTTTATTATTTCCCATTGTTTTACCACCGCGTTTCCTTATAGTTGTAGTATTTTTTAGGTTTTCTTAAAGTAGCTATAAGTAGAAATCATCCTTAATAACCAGCTAGCCCTAATTAACAACATGTTTTAAATAATAATTGTATCCGTTTACATCCAACCCTTAAAAGCGAGATGGTGTCATATAATACCCAGTAGTTAATAATTTAGTGCTATGAGTTTACAGTGATGCAATGGAATGAGCTTGAATTTTACGAAAATAAAGCTGACACACAGAAAACACTTTCTGCATAAACATTGCAAGCTAAATAATTAATGACATGTACTGTGGTCTGTGACTGACTTACGGCCGTTCCCAATATTTGATCTATCTCTGGTTTTGTCCTACTAGAGATAGGAATAGCTCTCATTACGGCCGTTCCCAATATTCAATCTATCTCTGGTTTGACATACCACCGATCGCAGCTAACATTGAATTGACATAAAATATATGTCTCTAATGTCTAATGAGAGCTATTCCTATCTCTAGTAGGGCCAAACCAGAGATAGATCAAATATTGGGAACGGCCGTTAGACATTAGAGACATATATTTTATGTCAATTCAATGTTAGCTGCGATCGGTCGTATGTCAAACCAGAGATAGATTGAATATTGGGAACGGCCGTTAGGGGACGTTTGACAGCTCTGTCAGTCTCCCTTTGCCGTACAATTCTTGGACATTTTACGTTGCTGATTCTGGGACATTTTACGTTGAGCATTCTTGGGCATTTTACATAAGCATTGACACTGTAAAATGCCCGGAATCACCAGAATAAAATTTAGCTTTTACAGTATTTTTTGGATAAAACAAAGTAGATATAAATATTGAATATTGTTTGTTTTCGTGTGGTTCGTCGGTTTTATGGTGATAAAAATATGATATTACGTTAAGCAAAACATTTTATCACTAAAGAACTTCACGAGAAAAGAGTAGGTCTATATTTTGGTAACATAAACATAATTATTGTAGCTTCCAATTACTATCAAAGTAAAGCTAGCTGAAGACTAAAATAATATAATAATTAAAGTATAGTATCAGATTTTTCTGTTGCACGGAAAATCTCATTAGAGTAATGACATCTACAATACAAATAGGATAACAGAAGGGAAATATTTTATGTTTCAAGTACAAATTATTATCATAATATGTACATTATAGTTTTACTTTTAATGTTTTTGGGTCAATGAGTTTGTAGAGGCAAATAAATTCTATTATATTTGTGTAAAGCTAATTTTTTGTTGAAGGAAGATGCTGTTTTGTGCGCAGGATGAATAATCCGGCTTTAGATTTAAGTCTTTGGTCCTCTTTTTATTGTTGCATTAATTTTTATCAGTAAATTATGTACATTATCGAGTCATCAATATTCTGAACAAGTTGTTCAAAACAACTGTTTTACCTCCGTACTTGCAAAATTATAAAATTATATGTAATGTGGGACCGAAAAAATAGAATTACCCATATAATAAATATATCACTATCGTAATTTAGTATATCTTATGTCTGGTAACTGGTAAGCGACTGTCTTTACCATACGAAAAGTTGTCATAAGGCTTTGAACGGTTGATATAAATGCATCGGTACCTGATAAAATAACTTATCATTGGATGAAAGATTACATTGCAATACCGTAATTTTTAATTCAATAGGTGCAAACTCTTGACAAAACAGAACATAATATTCACTCGTGATTTGTCGATTTCAACTTTACCTCGCACGTTAGTATAATTTAATAACAGAGTGAAATATTTTATGTATCATAAGCCGAAAACAATGTTCGCTGGAGGTACAATTTGAGAATATTTTTAATTTGCCGCCGCCGCACCACTTTCATTACACTCAGGACCTTTGATGTCGAATGGAGCGCTGCACCTTCTAGGGGGGTTACCTTACATTATTAAAAACTCAATCCACCAGTAATTTGAAATTGTTCGTAAACATGCAAAATACCTATGGGTATACGTCGTATGAATAAAATACCATACAGCAAGAGGTTTATAATTCACTTTAACGTATTCAATAAAATTTATTTGACGGATGCGAATCGCGATACACATTATTCCGATGATACAGGATAAAAATAATAAATGCAATGTTTTTTTTTTTATGTTTTATATTATACTAGCTGTGCCCCGCTGTGTTACCCGCGGTTTAAGTGATATATAATAAAAGACTATAAAAATTCCAATAATAGGGTCAAAACGGGACGATACATGGTTCTATAATGGTTTATGGTAGTGATGATGATGATGAATGTAATTTGCATAGTAGCATGCTTTCCGTTCTTAAAACAACGTCGGAACTCCCAAACTTCTATCTATAAAGAGTCAGGAGTTCTCTCAGCACCTTCCGAACCATGGTATACCTTGGTGCAAAATCTTACTTATCTTGCTACGTTGGTAGCATATGCTTAGAATACTGCTCACGAAACCGAAGTCACCACATGTTTCCATATAAATTTTGGCGAGTTCCCTCGATTTCTTATGGATCCCTTCATCAGGTCACCACTTTTATGAATATGGTACCAAATTGGGATGATAACCTATACACTAAAAGAATTTTTTTAAAAATCGGTTCACAAACGGCGGAGTAATCGTTGAACATAAAAAAACGAACATAACACCTCCTCGATTTTGAAAGTCGGTTAAAATTGTAGCCTATGTGTTATTTTGATATATAAGCTATATTATTGTAAAGTTTCATTAAAATCCGTTTTGCGTGAAAGAGTACATCCATACATACATCCATACATACATACATACATAATTACATACATCCAAACTTTCACCTTTATAATATTAGTAGGAAAATACTTATTTGTAGTTTTTTCTTCTTCTTTCTTCAACTCTTGTATGTGGCTAACGGAAAATTTTATGACCCTGAACTTAGCAGATAGCAGACAAAAAAATTTCAGATAGGGATATGCGCGAGCTGAATTATTTTTTTCAAATTTACCAAAATGGAAATTGTTTGTCGGTGAATCACCTACAGGTGATAACAAACAATTTTTTTTTAAGTTATGAAAAATTTTTAAATTAAAAAATAAAATTTTGGGAAGCTCTCAAGCAATTTTTTAATGTTGAAATTTTATAAAAATCTATAAATATGCTTAATTTTTGGTGTTTTAAAAATGATATCGATTAGTTTTTTGATTTTTTATTTTGATCATTCTGGGGCTCTCATAACTGCATAAATAATTAAAAAAAAAAAACAATTCTCATGTTTGTATTTGCCTTAATTCTAAACATGATATTTTTTAGATTTTGAATTTTGTTAAGGAATTGGTAAATATCCGTAACTTTAAATTTTTACAAATTTTTGGCGACGGATATCGAAGTTAAAAACAATCCAAATTAAAAAAATATATATACCCTGACTTCATTTTTTAAAGATCTAAACATGATATTTTTCAGATTTTAATTTTAATTTTTTTCATTTAAGCCCAAAAATGAACAAACGAAATATTAAAATCTGAAAAATATCATGTTTAGATCTTTCAAAAATGAAGTCAGGGTATATATATTTTTTTAAATTTGGATTGTTTTTAACTTTGATATCCGTCGCCAAAAATTTGTAAAAATTTAAATTTTATGGATATTTACCAACTCTTTAACAAAATTCAAAATCTAAAAAATATCATGTTTAGAATTAAGGCAAATACAAACATGAGAATTGTTATTTATTTATTTTTTTAATTATTTATGCAGTTATGAGCCCCAGAATGATCAAAATAAAAAATAAAAAAACTAATCGATATCATCTTTAAAGCACCAAAAATTAAGCATATAAAATTATAGATTTTTATAAAATTTCAACATTAAAAAATTGCTTGAGAGCTTCTTAAAATTTTTTCATAACTTAAAAAAAAATTGTTTGTTATCACCTTCACCGACAAACAATTTCCATTTTGGTAAATTTGAAAAAAATAATTTAGCTCGCGCATATCCCTATCTAAAATTTTATTTTGTCTGCTGTCTGCTAAGTTCAGGGTCATACAATTTTAACATTAAAATAAACAATAATTTTATTCAAGGACACATATCATCTACAATCAAATGAAACTAAACTTAACGAACAAAACTTTCCTGAAATTAATAACCAAAAGAAAATCAGAATGTATTACGTAAAACGAGAAAAAAGTTGGCCGCTTTCTCAAAGCCATTCCATTTAAGTTGGAAAGAAATTTGCAATTAGATGCATCGTTTCGTTAATACGTCTTTAACTGTGAAACTTAGCTAATACCGCGGGTCTTTCCTACCCCGCGCGCGCGGCTCGTGGCAAAACCAATATTTATTAACTTAGACTTCTTGAGGGTAGATATAGATGACTGGAAACGACCTCGAGTGATATCGCTTTGGTGTTGTTGACAAAAATATCACGTGTATGTCATGTTATTGAAAATATTATGTTGGGATCAAATCAAGACCTTCTGGATATAATATTATTATTATTATTATTGTCTTCTGCTTATTAGGGTTCCGTAGCCAAATGGCAAAAAACGGAACCCTTATAGATTCGTCATGTCTGTCTCTCTGTCTGTCCGTATGTCACAGCCACTTTTCTCCGAAACTATAAGAGCTATACTATTGAAATTTGGTAAGTAGATGTAGTCTGTGAACCGCATTAAGATTTTGATACAATAATGGAAAAATTATTAAAAATTTTAGGGGTCCCCATAGGTACAACTAAATCAAAAAAAAAAATTTTTCATCTAAGCTATGCGTGTGGGGTATCTATAGAAAGGTCTTCAAAAATCATATTGAGGTTTCCAATATCATTTTTTCTAACCTGAATAGTTTGCGAGAGAGACTCTTCCAAAGTGCTAAAATGTGTGTCCCCCCCCCCCTCTAACTTCTAAAGTAGGAGCATGATAAGTCTAAAAAAAAATATGATGTACTTTACTATTTAAAAATCTACCAACGAAAATAGGTTTGAACGAAATCTAGCAAGTAGTTTTTTTTTTTTATTATTATATTTAAAAAAAAAATTTTTTTTTCATCTAACCTATGTGTGTACCTATGGATAGGTCTTCAAAAATCATATTTAGGTTTCTAATATCTTTTATTTCTAACCTGAATAGTTTGCGAGAGAGACTCTTCCAAAGTGGTAAAAAGTGTGCCCCCCCCCCCCCCCTAACTTCTAAAGTAGGGGCACGATATGTCTAAAAAAATATATATGATGTACTTTACTATAAAAAGTACCAACGAAAATTGGTTTGAACGAAATCTAGCAAGTAGTTTTTTTTTGTATATTATTTTATTTAAAAAAATTTTTTTTTCATCTAACCTATGCGTGTGGAGTATCTATGGATAGGTCTTCAAAAATCATATTGAGGTTTCTAATATCATTTTTTTCTAACCTGAATAGTTTGCGAGAGAGACTCTTCCAAAGTGGTAAAATGTCCCTTCTAACTTCTAAAGTTGGGGCATGATAAGTCTTAATAAAATATGTGATGTACTTTTCTATAAAAACTTCAAACCAAAATTGGTTTGAACGAAATCTAGCACGTAGTTTTTTTATACGTCATAAATGGTAAACTTAATTTAACTTTCATTAAATCAACTGAAATATAAAAATAAATCAAAAACCTTTTAATTTCATAAAAATAAACCTTATTGCTGCTGCGGAACCCTTCATGGGCGAGTCCAACTCGCACTTGGCCGGTTTTATATTATATTGGAATCGTGAAGGCTGAAGAATAAATATGCCAAACTCGAAAATAATATACATGTAATCTTCTCTTGTATCGTTGAATTTTATTGAACACAAACACCCATAAGACATAATGTTTGTTTTAATTATCTTTAATCATAATTTTAATTTCATAATTTATAGTAAAAGTAAAATAAAATAAATATATAAGGGGGGTTTCCATACAAAAAACACAATTTTTGCTTAGTTTCGCTTTGTACGACTCGCACTTGACCGATTTTTTTGTTTTTTGATTTTTCTCTACGCTTACACACAATTACCAAGCTGGATTCCAAATTTCATCCTTCTAGGTCATCTGGAAGTGGGTTAGAATTTTGATCTATAGATCAGTCATTCAGTGATAGAAATGTATATTTACGGACGTTAATATCTTAATAACCGATCGAAATCTGTTCATGAAATTTAGAGCATATAATATTATGTATCTCGTAAGGCTCAATATATGAGCCAAATTTGAAACGTTTATGTGCAATCGTTTCTGAATTATGAGGGGGTCAAAAGTGGCTGCAAATGGTTAGTGTAATATTACACACGGTGCTGCTCGCCAGTTCTGTTATACTTGAACTTGGCTTGACACGCTACCGAGTGTCTAGACAAGATAATTTTTCCAGGCCTTATCGCTCATTTAGAATTTAAGTCCATGTCGAGCAATTTATTTGGTCTTCGATTTTAGTTTTTCGTTTTGTGGCTAGCTGGCAGCTTATTATGGAATATTAAATTGATGGGTAGCCGAGTCGATTCCCGGGGGCGTCCGTCTATATCGGTAAATAAGAAATTCATGCCGAAAATGTGCAGCGAAATGTGTTAAGAATTCACTTTACTCGGGATAGGGTATAACTTTGGTATAACTGATAAAAGTTTATTGAAATTAACAGGAACCTTCTTTTAGTCTATCACTTTTCAGTTTTCACATAAGTAGATAAATAAACAAATAAATATTTATTTATTTGTGCGAAAAATTGTATAACCCATAAGAAGGTTCATGTTGAGTTTCAGTTTTCACAAAAATATATAATATTAATACGCTAGCGAAAAACCTTGTATCCCTTTTGTCGAAAAATACGGGAAAGTAGGTGAATGAAATTTTGCACAGTTATAGTTTATATATGGTGAAGGAGTGCATCGAGCTAATATTATTTTGAAATTATGCTTTTATCACACTACAACACACACACTAGGATTAGCCTATACGCACGAATTGTACTCTTTTTTATTTTATTTATGTATATCTATTGCCGCTATAGCAAATACTAAAAACAAAATAAAATAAAATAATAATCTCATACAAAAAACACAATTTTTGGCATAATTTGCTCTATAATGGTACGGAACCCTTCGTGCGCGAGTCTGACTCGCACTTGGCCGATTATTTATTTGTCACAAGAAGTATTTTGTACTATTTTTAATGTTGTATCTAGCACAAGAAACAGTGGTATCTCATAATAACATCCAGCCTCTATAACAAGGTGATGGGATAGGTTAGGTTGGGTTTGATAATTGTTTTGTTGTTTCTGTACTAATATTGTGTTGCATACCAAATCTGAAATCACAGTACTAGTACTACTGACTAACAGTTTTGATGATCGGCGAGTCAGGGACAAAATTGTGGGTTTTTGGACACCTATAAAATCTAAAGTATTAATAGCTACGATATTCAAACTTTGCGCATTTAATTATTATACTCATGTCATTATATCTTAAAAATTTGAACTCTCAGGCATTATCCAAACCAAAGTTACGAGGGTTCAAAAATACGACGAAACGTTTCCAGAAAAGGTAGTAAGGTAGTGAGTGCCCTTGCGCTTCGGTTAACTCGTCTTGGCGGCCAGATCTGAGACTATCGCAGGAATTATGTCTAAAAAATAATAGTCATTTTGACAATAGAATATCAATAGAAAAGCGTTGAAATTTGAAACTTATAATCTTGGCTTAATATGTCTGTTACATCCTTACGCTTAAACCGTAGAACTTATTTTCATAAAATTTAGAATATGCCAAAACATTATTTTTTAAATATAATTTTTCTATAAGTACTGGTTTTACTCTCATATAAAAACTTTTTGTTTCTCGTATTTTTAAATTGTTATTGTGGGAATATGTGTGGAGGCCCCAAAGGAAGATCTTCCGACCGAGCGAGGTGTTATGCTCGGTCAGGCCGGAGCCCACGTGATACATTTCAGCTGTCGTATATATACCGACGCGCTCAGAAAACTTCGATATCGCGATGCAGGAATGTTAGGCGAATTTGTCGCTAAAAATATTGTTTATTGAGTGTTTGATTGAAAGGTAAGTACGGCCTATTGTGTTTTTTACGTCATGAATGTTACAATGTGTAACGAAATGTGTAATGTTACAGTCATGAACTAGTTTTAAGGCGGAGACTACACTTGAAAATACTTATATTATAAGTACTGTTGTATCTATTAATAACCCACAACGGTGTTGAAAAATTTCGTAATCACCATTGAGGTATGGAAAATTACAAACTCGGCTGAAAATTCAGCAATCACCTTCGGCTCGTGCCCTATGTTAGCCACGTTCGTAGATATATACAGTGTGTAACAAAAATAAGTGATACTGCTTTAGGGTGTGTACGTATTCCTTGTAGAGAGTTCACTGTGAAAGTAGCAGCGCTGAAAGACGAATTTTTTTTTCACTTTTGTATGGGCAAGGGCCCGAACGTCACGAGTTTCGCCATATAAAAATGAAAAAAAATTTTGGTCTTTCAGCGCTGCTATTTTCACAGTGAACTCTCTACAAGGAACACGTACATACCCTAAAATATTATCATTTATTTTTGTTACACCCTGTAGAAGCATAATTACTTGTATTACAATTTACTATAATTAAAATTTTATATCTTGATATATTTAACCTTTTTTTTTTCTTTTCCTTCAGCCTTTATAAAAAAATTGGATATATAGTTTATATTCTGGACTAAGCTTTATAATGGTCATGTACGTATCATTCGGTCATGTACGTAACGTGTGTTACGATGTCATGAATGTTATAAGTACAATTTTTTGCGACCATACCCAGATACTTTGAGTTTTTTACGTTATTAAAAGATTTCAGATCAATGAATTTGCGGGTAACACCTAGTATCACTATTAAACTTATTGTTAGTTTAGTACTTTCATCAATAGAATTCCAGCGACCAGGTAGAAAGATAGACAAAGAAAAGTAAAATAGTATAATATACTAGACGTTCCGCGCGGCTTCGCTCACGTAAATTAGGAATTTCACAGACAAATTAGCCCACAAAAAAGCCTATGATTATTCATATGGTCTACCTTTTATTCGTGCCAAATAACATAAAAATTGCTCCAGTAGTTCGTGTGATAAGTATACCCTTTCATGTAATTTTTCCCGTTTTTTCCACATTTTCCTCTTGTTTCGCTCCTATTAGTCTTTGCGTGATAAATAGCCTATGGTTTTTCTCGATAAATGAGCTATCTAACGCTGAAAGAATTGTTGAAATCGGACCAGTAGTTCCTGAGATTAGCGCGTTCAAACAAAGAAACAAACTCTTCAGCTTTATAATATTAGTATCTAGAAATGTCACAAAAAGTAAAAAAATTCAACTTGACACTATTTCTTATGTGTTAATAAATTTAAAAAAAATAGTAAATTTCAGTAAATAATCGTTACTTTAAATGTTTTATCAATTTCGATTTCGGTTTCGGTTTCGGCCGAAACTGAGAGTAAGGCCGAAAGTTCGGTTTCGGTTTCGGGTGAAAAATCAGTTTCGGTCGGACACTACTAATAATATTAACCTTTAAAGTCACGGGCGGGGTCTACGCAGATACCACGCGCTGTTTTTTGACGGTATTTTTTTAAATTGGCAAGTTATGATCGCACTTTTTGTTTTTCGGCTAATCTCAATGCAACTCGAGGTCTTTCAGTGAGTGAAAAGTCGTCGCTCTTCTGGTAAGGGTAGTCACGGGGATACCCGCAGACCCCACCCGTGATTTAACGTATATACTTTTTTCACTTTGGTTATTTGTTTATTTGCTTGTTTTTTTTTTTTTTAGAATTGGTTAAGTATAAATGGAAAAATTAGTCGCCGACTAACAGAAAATCAAATTGCACAAATCATATTATACAATTTAATGACTTTGAAAGCGGAGTCACACGCCTAAGAGACCATTTTGGAAAAGTTAAGAGGTAGCTAGACCATAGTGCCTCAAAAATGAGGCGAAGATGCTATTATTGTCCCAGAACCAATTATTATTGTTCGTAAGCCTTGCTATAAAACTATTTGCAAGTCTCAATCAGTACAATTATTATTGTTCGTAAGCCTTGCTATAAAACTATTTGCAAGTCTCAATCAGTACAATTATTATTGTTCGTAAGCCTTGCTATAAAACTATTTGCAAGTCTCAATCAGTACAATTATTATTGTTCGTAAGCCTTGCTATAAAACTATTTGCAAGTCTCAATCAGTACAATTATTATTGTTCGTAAGCCTTGCTATAAAACTATTTGCAAGTCTCAATCAGTACAATTATTATTGTTCGTAAGCCTTGCTATAAAACTATTTGCAAGTCTCAATCAGTACAATTATTTATTTTATTACTTACCTTGCCTAAGTACTCAAAAAAAAATTTAGTTTAGGGTAGTACGTTTCAAGGTAAATTTTTCTTTTAATTACATATTTTTAGCTCTTATTTTATTAGAAAAAAAAAAGAATGAAGAATGCCCTTTTCTTAAATTATAGTACATCAAACATACGCTCTAAAAGTTCTATGCACGAGATTGGTTATTTCATGAAAATGTTCTTTACTGTATAAATAATGGTTGGTTTATTATTTATAAATGCTTTTTATAAAAAAACAGGTTTTAAAAATTATTAAACAATTCTGAATTTAAATCTATATTTATGTTGGGGATACTTCTAGACCCCACGCGTGACGGAACGTTACCCAAAACAACGCGTGTACTTAAAGGTTAATATTATTAATAGACGTTCCGCGCGGCTTCGCCCGCGTACGGCGTAAATTAGATATTTTACATAATAGCCTATGATCCTTTACGTGGTCTACTTCTCATCTGTGCCAAATAGCATAAAAATTGCTCCAGTAGTTCGTGAGATAAGCCCTTTCAAATAATTTCCACCGTTTTTTCCACATTTCCTCTATTTCTTCGCTCCTGTTAGTCTTAGCGTGATAAAATATAACCTTTAGCCTTCCTCGATAAATGGGCTATCTTACACTGAAAGAATTTTTCAAATCGGACCAGTAGTTCCTGACATTAACGCGTTCAAACAAACAAACTCTTCGGAATTATAATATTACTAGACGTTCCGCGCGGCTTCGCCCGCGTAAATTAGATATTTCACAGACAAATCAGTCTACAAAAAATAGCCTATGATCCTTCACGTGGTCTACTTCTTATCTGACCCAAATAACAGAAAAAATACTCTAGTAGTTCGTGAGATAAGCCCTTTCTAATAATTTTCCCCGTTTTTTCCACATTTTCTTCTATTTATTCGCTCCTATTAGTCTTATCGTGATAAAATATAGCCTATAGCCTTCCTCGATAAATGGGCTATCTAACACTGAAAGAATTTTTCAAATCGGACCAGTAGTTCCTGAGATTAGCGCGTTCAAATAAGCCCTTTCAAATAATTTCCCCCCGTTTTTTCCACATTTTTCTCTATTTCTTCGCTCTTATTAGTCTTAGCGTGATAAAATATAGCCTATAGCCTTCCTCGATAAATGGACTATCTAACACTGAAAGAATTTTTCAAATCGGACCAGTAGTTCCTGAGATTAGCGCGTTCAAACCAACAAACAAACAAACAAACAAACTCTTCCGCTTTATAATATTAAAGTATAGATAGTATAGATTAGTCTATGGTAAAATCAACCACATCACATCGTTTCAGGCAGCTTATCGCATGTTGACGAAAACAAAGGACGTGGTCCCGCATGGACTTTGCTGCGGACTGTACTCATACAACCGCTCGAACTGAAAGATTTTCGTGCACATTTGCTATGTACCTTTTGAGGCTTGTGTTTGTAAAGCGCTAAGTGTAAAATAGATTATTATTATTTAAATAAGAAGGTGCATAATAATATTATGCACCACTTCACTTACTACTTTGGACATATTATGTCCAAAGTATTAAGTGAAGTTTCGCATAATTCGGAGCAATATATATTTTTTTTTATTTCCTAAATAATTTCAACATACTTGATCGAAATTGCTAAAATTATTAGGATGTAGGTACTTTAGTTCTCAGGAAAGATCGTAGAAAAGTTTTAAGATAGCCAAGTTTCGTAGTTAACGAAGTTGCGGCTTACATTAATATATTTACTCGAATTTGTAGCGATGTACATTAATTTACATCGCTACAAATTAAAATAATAATATTATTTTCATACATAGTTTGCTATTTTTAACATTCCAGAAGTGTTAAGTCAATATCACCTACTAACTGGAAATATATAAATTTTGAAAAGTAGTCAAATATAACAGGAAAATACATAAAAGACTTTCCCTACGTTTAAAAGACTGTTAGACGATAAACGAACTTATATAATTCTATATTCCCTCGCCGGGGAAAGTGTTAAAAACCCATGGGAAATATGTTCCTTTTTGTGATTTATTGACAAGTCCGAAAGTTTTACTATGCGGGCCGGCTGGAGGAAATACGATGGAAACTTTACTACATAATTGATAATACATAGGCGGCACTAAAAGTATCGGGAATGGAATATTTCCACTGTTCCTGTCATATTAAAATCTTTTTAATTGAAAACTCCTTGGTTTTAAAAATCGAATACCCATTTATTTATTTTAAAAAAGATTCCCGGTCTTGTCACAAGGTCTTGTCAAACTTGTCTAGTCGTTGAGAAAATGGAATTGACTCGAGAAAATTCTAGAGCGATGATTTATTATGACTTTCGAAATGGTTTAACCAATGATATTCTATGTTACTATAGGTCTACCAGAATCTGATGGCAAATTTTGACAGCAGATTTTCAAAAAATATCCTTGATCATTGGATAAATTTATATATTTGCATGTTTCACACACAAAATCAGCCGCTATAGAAAAAAAAAAGGATCAAAATGTTTTATTCCAATTACCCCGGTATTTATAGAGTCAATTTATTTTCTCACTTTTTGCCATCAGATTCTGGTAGACCTATAACGTAACTAGATTGGCAGTTAACGGCAGCAACGCGTTGCCACTTCGAAGATGCCTGGAGGCATATCTGACTTATATAATGACATAATGACTTGACATCGTCTTTTGAACTATAAAGTGGTTACGCATTTCTGAGAATCTTTTGTAAGACGTTGCTACTCTAGTATTTTAGAAACTCATTGGGTTTAACACAAAAACAGTGTGTTGACCGGATGATTTCTGCATTTGGTGATGAAGCCCCATCCAAAACCACAATTTATCGCTGATTTTCTGAATTTCAACGTGGACGTGTCAAGCTCAGTGATGATCCCCGTCAAGGTCGTCCAAAAACTGCAGTCACCCAAGAAAACGTTGATTCTGTGCGTAAGCTGATTGAGGAAGATCGACATGTGACATACCGTGAAATTCAGGCAACTTTAGACATTGGCATGAGTTAAATACAAATAATCTTGCATGAACAATTAGGTTTTAAAAAGTTGTTTTCCCGATGGATACCGCATTTGCTCTGTGAAGAGCGAAAAGCGGCTCGCGTTACTTTGTGCGTCAGACCTCTCGAAAGATTCCACGCAGGATCCTCAAATGCTGTATACAACATCGTATCAGGTGACGAATCCTGGATATATGCGTACGAACATGAAACAAAAAACCAGTCACGAGTTTGGGTGTTCGAAAATGAGTTAAAGCCAACAAAAATTGTTCATTCACGGAGTGTGGCAAAAAAAATGGTGGCCACGTTTGTCTCCAAAATCGGCCATGTTGCGACTATTCCTCTTGAGGGACAAAGAACGGTAAATGCAGAATGGTATGCTAGCATTTGTTTGCCACAGGTCGTTTCTGAACTCCGTAAAGAGAACTGCAACCGCCGCATCATCCTTCATCACGACAATGCGAGTTCTCACACCGCGCACAGAACAAAAGAATTTTTAGAGCAAGAAAACATAGAATTATTAGACCATCCGCCGTACAGCCCCGACCTAAGCCCTAATGATTTCTATACTTTCCCTAAAATAAAGAATAAATTGCGTGGTCAGAGATTTTCATCACCTGAAGAAGCTGTGGACGCCTACAAAACGGCCATTTTGGAGACCCCAACTTCCGAATGGAATGGTTGCTCCAATGATTGGTTCCATCGTATGGAAAAATGTTTCAAATTTCGCAGAATATATTTCAAAAAGCAATAAATATATTTTTAAATAGTAATGTTGTGTCACTTCCTTGATTCCCGAAATTTTCAGTGCCGCCCTCGTATTCGGTAGGCTACTGGAACTTTATACAGACTTATAATTGATAAAAAATGTATACAACATGTATCAAAACTAAATGATACTTAATACTTTAGGGTGTGTATAGGTCCCCTATATAGAGTTCGCTGTGAAAGTAAAGCGCTGAAAGTGTAACTTTTTTTTTCATCTTTGTATGGAAAAATTCATGACGCGCGAGCGCTTGCCCATACAAATTACAAAAAAAAAATTGCTCTTTCAGCGCTGTTACTTTCACAGCGAACTCTATATAAGAAACACATACACACCCTAAAGTATTATCGCTTAGTTTTGTTACACCCTGTATATTTTAAAAGCTCTGGAAGAATTTCAATTTTTAGTAACTCCGTCAATATAATTAATAGATTTCATTACGAAAAAAAATCTTGACACGTGTAAAAAAGTATGAGCAGTTTAAAATGAAACAAAATTATTTTATGGACACATATTTTATTCAATATTATTTGCTATTATTGTATTTTCTGCTGACTGTACTTATGAAGATCTATTCAATATTCATATATTCTGTGAACAATGTGCTTCACAAAATTACTCCCACAGACTACTTTTGTAGTATCCTAATTTTAACTTACTTTGCAAATTCTGTGTGTGTTTTACTCAAATTTATGCTGAGTAAGTAAACTTGTATTAGCTGATGGAATAGTGGATTTGTTGGGTGTATTTTTGTTCCAAACATATTTATGAATCTACATTGTCCAAGACTGTTTTGGCGCGTGGCTAAAATATATTTTAGACCTTATTTTGAATATAATGTCATTACTGACGTATAAATAATTTCCCAATGAATATTATTAGACTACAACTTTCCAAAAATTTTCAATAGTAACAGCTCCATGGTTTTTCGATCGTTACAATCCACAAAACGATTCACACAAACTAAATATTAAAAATTTCAAAATTCATGCCTCATTTCGTAGTTATTTCTCCACTACATTGAACCGGCTATTAATAAAGTTAATAAGATAGCAGCCCAACTTTTTGTTCAACAACAGATGTTTTCGAGTCTTTAACGCAATAAATTTACAAATTGCTCTTGCGACTCCACGGCTTTTTGTCCGCTATATTTACGAGGCACGTTTCGTTTATGACATATTTTGATTAATACGTCTGTAACCCCGGCCCTCGTAAACACTGTATTACTCTATTGAGTTCTTTCGAGAATTATTTTCCTACCGTTGAGGTTGGCGACGCAAATCTTTTGGTCGCACTCAGAGACATTTAATACTGACTAAGCAGACGAAGAGTTTGACAGATAATATGTACCTATGGGGCTCATGTCAAAATCTTCAATAATTAATTACAGTTATGAAATTAATATTCGTCACTTAATGCGGCAGTTACACTTTAAAGTTTAAACAAGAACATGCTACGAAATATATAATTGGTCTTTCAGCGAATTTTCTTTAGGTTTTTGGGGGTGTAAAAACTTTAGTTAGGTCTTATACCTAGGAAAAAACCGAGCATTTTCAAATTGTTTTTCTTCTTTTGAATTCCGATCAAAAATAATTGTCCCTCATGGCTTCTATTTATTGTGTGAGTGTAATTTTTTTAGTTATTTTAAATGTAGTTCTGTTCTTCCTCATCGTCCCTTGGAAAAAAATTAAAAAACACTTTAAAATTATGTTTCTTGAGAAATTTTAGCACAGACGTTTTGTTACCTAACATTAAAGCTTTTTAGATAGTTTATGTAAGTACCTACTAAGTTTGAAAGTTAAATTCAAATTCAATACAATGGATCGATATATCAGATAGGCTCATGAGTAATGAGGAGGTAATTTGTATGCGAACAATGAGAAATTTTTCGCTCTGAGCTAAGTATTATATAAAGACCGGTAACGTTCTTGTGCAATGCTGCGGTGTAAGTAATGAGCGACAGCAAATTTTAATGCAAACGTAAATATATTATAATTATTTATAAAACAAATATAAGTATAGTATAAAACAAGTAACTTTCAGTAAATTATAATATATAATCTGAATTATAATAATATCATGTACTGATTTAATGGTGCTCCGACCAAAACAGTTATTTGGGCCCTGGCCTTGTCCCATGAAACTGTTTTGAGACTCAAACAGTTTCGTAGTAGGCCTACTCGACCTCCAAAAAGAGTTTATCTATTGTTTTTAGAATTTAATAAACTGGATGTGAAAAGTGAGTCTGAAATCTGAACAAAATACCAGAACTGAAGTTCAGTTGCAAGCAACAAGTTTGGCCGTGGGGTTATTTCTTCAAATTTTGTTCATGCAAAGTTTCGCAGTAGGTTGGATTCAAATAATACTCCAATGTAAAGTTAGAAAAATTAATGTTTGGCAGTAGGTTTTATTAAAGTAACGCACTTTGTAAAGTCAGGGAAATCCATATTTGGCAGTAAATTTTGGTTGAAATGAAATAAATGTTTACCAGTGAGTTTGTTTCAAAATTCGAAAATTGTGTAGTCGGGGTACTGCACGTTTTGCAGTAGGATTTATTCTCATTACGCACATTATACAGTCAATGAGATAACGCTTGGAAATGAGTTTTTTTTAATTTGTACACTTTGTTTGTTTTAACGCGCTAATCTCAGGAACTCTGCATAGTCAATTTATGTCAATAATGGCTCTAGGCCATAATAATGCAATATCGCACTGCGACGAATCGGTGGAAGAATTAATGGATTATTTTTAACAAAAAATTAAAACCGACTTCCAAGGTAAAAACAATAATACCATCCTTATAATATGAACTAAAAAGTATTAAATAATTTTTCCTATCTAGTAGTGCATTTTTCCGAATTCGGTTAAACCTCAACTATTTCTGTATTCAATCTTCATCATTTTGAAGTCGTTACCAGATAGCTGAATCTTCAGTTCTCTGACAGAATATTTGAAACTTTTGGAACTAGCACCGACTTCAAAATGATGAAGATTGAATACAGAAATAGTTGAGGTTTAGCCGAATTCGGAAAAAGGCACTACTAGATAGGAAAAATTATTTAATACTTTTTAGTTCATATTATAAGGATGTTATTATTGTTTTTACCTTGGAAGTCGGTTTTAATTTTTTGTTTAAAATAATAATTTCACTCTTTTAGTTACCTAGTAAACCATCGCGTATATTCTACGTATCTTATTACAATTTGTATCCATATACAACCATGTGACATTGGTGACCCTGACGTGGTAATGATGATAATGATGATGATGATGATGATGAATGTAATTCGCATAGTAGCATATGCTTTCAGTTCTTAAAACAGCGCCTTAATCCCCAAACTTGTATCTACAGTAGGGCCTCGGTCGGAGTCCGGCTCCCGCTTGTTCGGTGATCGCTGTAATCCGGCCGGCCGGAGCTTTAAACACTGCTTTAAAATGGGCTGAAGATAACGAATTTGATAGCCACGAAGTTATGTTTATCCGTCAACTTAGCGACCGGGCTTTCGAAATGAAGTATGAAAATCATAAACAGTAGAGTATTACAGACTTTTTCAAAAATAATTAACTACTTACCCCCTTACTAATAAACGCTGTATAAGATTTGAATAGTTATACAGTGTTTTGTCTTCTTCAATCCAATTAAAAATGTCACTTGTGTGACAAGAACAAAACACTATATAACTATTCAAAGCTTATACAACGTTTATTAGTAAGGGGGTTAATGTTTTATTATAACTCACTGATTTCTTACATGGTTGTAATTATGAACGTGTACATTTTGTGTTTATGCTATAATTTAAAAATTAATTAAATAAACTAAGGTTAAACACGTGTTTTATTAACATTAAATATTGCTTACTTACTATAATCCGGACGCCTCGATAATTCGTAAAAGGTCTTCTTTTGCCTCTCCGGATTAACGGGGCCCTACTGTATAAGGAATCCGGAGTTCTCTTAGTATCTTCGGAACCATAGTATACCTTGGTGCAAAATCTTGCGTTTTGGTAGCATATGCTTAGGATACTTCTCATAAAATCAAAATCACCATATGTTTCCATATAAATTTTGACGAGTCCCCTCGATTACTCATGGATCCCATCATCAGATCACCACTTTTGTGAAAATGGGACCAAATTGGAGGGAAACCTAATAGAACAAAAAAAAAATTTTGAAAATCGGTTCACAAACGGCGGAGTAATCGTTGAACATACAAAAAAATATATATCCACAGCCGAACATATAACCTCCTCCTTTTTGGAAGTCGGTTAAAAATAGTCTAATATAGGTAAAATTATCTATGTTTGCTATTATATACTGACGCAGACGAAGTCGCGGGCAACAGCTAGTCACTTATATTTGGAAGGTTAACATCAAGAAAGTAATAAAGTTAACCAAAAAACAAAAATGCTCATAATCTGTTACTTGTACCGTACAAATGCGCATACGGTATCGCGATAGCATCGCACATCTAATCATTGTGGCTCGACGTGAGATAGCGATGAGATTAGCGGTGAGATCGCGATGAGATCGCCGTAAGATCGCGATCACAGATCATGTGATATCTGTCATCCTCCAAACGGGAGCCTCAAGCTACGCGCACGAGGCGCATTGGTTCCCAATTTTTATACAATACTAGATGACGCCCGCAACTCCGTTGCGCCAAAACTCGTTTATCGCGCGGAAACCGTACATTTTTCCGGGACAAAAAGTATCCTATGTCCTTTCCCGGGACTCAAGTATCTTCATGCCAAATTTTAGCAAAATCGGTTCAGCGGTTTGGGCGTGAAGAGGTAACAGACAGACAGTCAGACACACTTTCGCATTTATAATATTAGTATGGATGTTTTATGACCCATCGCACTCGGTCATGAAATGAAAAATGCGGCCCGCCCCGCTGCGGTCCATCACAATGTGTATACTTACACGTAAATGTCAGAAGCGATCGGCTTTATTCTTTATCAATACAATCTTGAGCTTATTGTACCAATTAGTAATGTTTGTGTTGCTCAGTAAAATGTCAGAGCTCCTTATAATGAGATTGGTTTTAAAATAGAAGTCTTATCGAGGCAAGGCATAGAGACAAGTCTAAATTTAGCATATATTCTAGGGATGAACTGACATATTTTCCTTTGTCAATTTGTCATTTTCTCGTAGAAAGAAACCCTTTGGTAGCCATCCTACGTGCAAAAGACAACAAAATGTTTCAAGTTTATAACCAACATATCGGCACAATATTTTCAGCGAATAAAACGGAACGAATAAATATTTAAGCGCGATGCTCGTATCAGGGTCCCGATTCTCAAGCGTCGAATTTCGTTTCGATCGTTGGCTACTGATCCACGTAATCAAGCGTTTCAAACACTTGTAGAAAAATGAACGACTGGGCCTTTTCGGTGCGGTCGTCTGTTGTGTAGAGCGCACGGTGCGGTTCGTGGTGCGGCCCGAACCAAGTTCATTCGTCTGTTTGTAGCTCAGCTAAATCACGCGTGATGAGATAATTATGGCCTGTGATCTAAACGACATTCGAGCCTTAAGAATCGGACCCCTGTATTACATGTTTCAGTACGAATATTATACGAGTACATACAAGCGTGCTACCGCTCCTCTCACGGGCCGTTAAACTCCTAAGACCTACCTATCTTTATCGCTACTAGCGCTTAAAATTCTGTAAGATTCAAGTGCTTTCTATACCTTTGTACAGTCGTAAGAAAAATAATTTTATCTACGGATATATTATGATTTATGAGTTATGACGCTTACATTGTGTTATAAGTTTTGGTAAAATCATCTATCTATACTAATCTATACTATTTAATAATATAAAGCGGAAGAGTTTGTTAGTTTGTTTGTTTGTTTGTTTGTTTGTTTGTTTGTTTGTTTGTTTGTTTGAATGCGCTAATCTCAGGAACTACTGGTTCGATTTGAAAAATTCTTTCAGTGTTAGATAGTCCATTTATCGAGGAAGGCTATAGGCTACATTTTATCACGCTAAGACTAATAGGAGCGAAGAAATAGAGGAAAATGTGAAAAAAACGGGGGAAATTATTTGGAAGGGCTTATTTGAACGCGCTAATCTCAGGAACTACTGGTCCGATTTGAAAAATTATTTCAGTGTTAGATAGCACATTTATCGAGGAAGGCTATAGGCTATATTTTATTACGCTAAGACTAATAGGAACGAAGAAATAGAAGAAAATGTGGAAAAAAACGGGGGAAATTATTTGAAAGGGCTTATCTCACAAACTACTAGAGCAATTTTTCTGTTATTTGGGTCAGATAAGAAGTAGACCACGTGAAGGATCATAGGCTATTTTTTGTAGACTGATTTGTCTGTGAAACATCTAATTTACGCGGGCAAAGCCGCGCGGAACGTCTAGTTTAGAGATATTTTGGGAAAAATTATGATCTGCTTATGTTGACGATAAAGCAGAAAAAATTAAAGCCGTACTCGAAAAAACATCTTTATTTGAGTGAGTTTTTAGAGTAGAGACATATTATGGGTACTGGATACCCATGTGTCAGCCAATAAACAGCTCTAGTTGTGTGCGTTAGAAAAAATTGTTTTTGTTTTATTTTTATACAAGCAGATGTCACATGACGTACTTGTAACATGATTTTATGTACGGACTTATTAACTTTTAGTACTAAACTCCATAAAGCCGTGTTGTAAAGCAGTGTAATTTCACAAGTAATGAGACAAGGCCTATCCTTACAAAATGTGATTGTTTCTTTTAACGCCCCTCTGTAATGGGTTGTAAAGATTTTTTTATTGCCGAGTACTTTTACCTCTACGCAGACTACTCGTCAAAATTCTAATTATTAGATCTCGTTTTAATTGAGTGCGTAGGTTGAATAGCTGAAGAAATTGAATCTCAGATAAATTTTATCGTAAAGTTTTGTCTTTTACATATAAATGTAATAAACGCGGCGTATAATTATTATTAACTACTTAAGGTCCGCTGTCTTTATGTGTCGTGTGACTTTTCCAGAGCCCGAAAAAGACAAGCAGATCGTTTATAGTTATTTGCTTTAAAAATATTTTTATTAATAATGGGGTTAGAATTTTTAGACATCGCATATTATCTTAAAATGTAGAGAACTATGTGGCTGAAATCATGGTTATTTTAATTTTATAAATTTTTGTTTTAATTAATATAAACGTGTTGCGCTATGCTCGCTACAACAGACATCAAAACAGATCCTCAAAGAACCCACGACAAAGCCCACAGCAGCCACTTAACTTAAGGTGCTTCAACGTGCTTAATGTACTTGTAATTAATATTCTGAGCATATTCAGCGTGTAAGAGCCATTTGCGAACAAGCGAACTATGTACCAACTTAAGATGTAGGTACACGGTTGAGCGGCTAATTTTATCAAATACACTTCAAAGTACTAAACATTCAGAGACATTCAAAGGGATGTGCTCTTTGAATATTATGAATGATATATGTGTACCGTTTAACAGGTCACAGATGTGGACCTTTTGATATGCTGCGGTGAAGTTTTTTCTAAAGCAATGCCTAGTAACTACCAACTAGGCAATAGAAACGAGCCATTTTCCTGATTTTATTCAGAATTCGCTTCATTACTGTAATAACGTGACAATTTCTTTTAATCCACTGGAATACTCCAACCTGTAAAACGTTCACGAAATAAAAGAGACACATTCGGAATCGTAAAGCATTAAATAATAAAGGACGCTCCATAAAAATCAAAAGTTCCAGTTGATTTTTTCAGAGGCGCGTCAAAGAGCCACGGTTTCACACATTGAAAAGGTGTGATCTGTATTATCCTTTGAGGAGTGCTGTGCAGAACCCGTCCGCTAACGAATGAGTCTTTTCAAATATGATCTCACGGTTAATCAGGTTTTCGGCTTGAAGTGCGTATACATGGGGCGCTTTGAGCCCCGCTACTTTTGTGACTGACTAATTAAACAAAATAAACAAACCAACAAAACTTATCAATGAATGTTTTGATGTTTATGTTACCGTTAGAATGCAGAATACGTTAACGTGAACATTACCTAGGTAATCTGCAGATTCCCTGATACCATCCGTTAAAGTGTGAATTTTTTTAGTAAAAAAAGCTTATATTTGCAATTTACCTTCTTAGTTTGCATTCTCTTCCTTCATAAAGTCCTACAAACTTTGACTTAAGCTTGTCAACCTAAGATTGTTGTTGTTGTTTTGATTGGTTTTATTCTAGTTGATACGATCTGTTATATTTTATTAGTGTAGTAACATTTTACTTAAAATTTAATAATTTATTCCTTTGTTTATGTCCGAAAAGTTATATTAAATAATTCTCTACAACTAAATAACATGTTCCATTATATTATATAAGCAAGAACCTGTTTTATGTAATTTAATGAGAACAGAATAAACTTTTTGCACTTTAAGAGCGCGCTGTGAAAACGCTAGCCCCGCCTACACACAACGCTATCCTCCAATCGTGATACAATAATTCCATGAATCGTGCTCCCGGGCAATGTACTTTAGGCTTCAGCTAATAGTGAACAATATCGCGTAACAACGGTTCCCGCATTATAGCACGAAAGTAAAGGTCGTAAGTCCCAAAACTGTTTTTTGATGATTACTTAAAAACTAAATACAATACTAATATTTCCTTTAGCTATTATTTTATAAAGTGTGTGATTGTAGTAGTGCAAGTTATTTAATTATAGTAACTCAATAAGTGTAACAGATATTTATTGAAATGCCCAAAAAGATTCATAATTTCGAAAAATAAAACTATCGAGTCAAAATAAGTGAATCGTGTTTTCCGTTAGCTAAATATCAGATAAATATACAATGATTAAATAAATCTCAATTTCATTTGAGTCAATCGTCTTCCGGGATCGTAATACTTATTAGAAAACACAGCAAAATTGCACAGCCCGCTCTTAACCGACTCACCCAGATAATTTACAGAATACCTTGTTAATCTGCAGTCTAACTGGTTTACGCACATTAACGGTAACATTGCTAATCTAATTTAATTTACCTTAGTAATAATAATTGCTTTAGATGAATAACTATAGCAGCTCGAGACTTTGTTGCGCCATATTTTTTCGTTTTTCTGCGACTGGAACTGAGATCTGGGACTCCATGTCCATCACAATCGGCTCAGAGAAGGAAATCTTCACAAGAGGTAACTGACAGACACACTCTCGAATTTATAATATAAGAATGGATAGTACAATATGACATTAGTTACAATTATTTAAATAATCGGTCAAGTGCGAGTCGGACTCGCGCACGAAGGGTTCCGTACCATTATAGAGCAAATTTGGGCCAAAAATTGTGTTTTTTGTATGGGAGCCCCCTTAATTTTTAATTTTATTTTAATATTATTATTAAATATTAAATTACACATATAAGGCCTAAAAATCACGTTTGTAGTGTGGGAGCCTATTTGTTTTTAGTATATGTTTTTATAGCGGCAACAAATATACATAATCTGTGAAAATTTCAACTCTCTAGCTATTACCGTTCTTGAGTTACAGCCTGGAGACAGACAGACGGACAGACAACGAAGTCTTAGTAATAGGTTTTTAATTTGTATGCCAGTATAATTGAGAGACATGTAAGTTACCTTATGTAAGAAAGTGTTACATAATATTATGACAGTCTGGTGTTCATAGTTCGTGGGTACACAAAATTATGTCAATATAAATTTCATTAGGTATGCACGAAACACAGCGGCGTTAAATGCAGAACATGTTGAATGTATGTTTATTACTGGCGCGATTAGTAAGCAAAATACAGCCAGGGAGCAGACTGCATCGGCTTGTACACGAAGCTGCGAATTGGCGCGGCGCGGCGTGACGACAACGCTGCGGTGCGATTTTACGCGATAAAGTTGTGATCCGTGTCACGTGACAAAGAGAATATTCTTGCTAAACGTTGAATACTATACAAAACATTAAACACTAAACTTGCAGTGAATCGGCGCGACGAGAAGTCGCTGCGGTGCGATTTTACTCTACAAAAAATGCTCTTGACAAGGAGATCGTGACAACACGCAACGTAACAAACAAAATATCTTTGCTGCATAAAATCGTATCACTTTGATCAGCGTACATGCTGAATATTGATAAATTAACTTTATATAAAATTATATACAGGTGTAACAAAACTAAGTGATAATACTTTAGGGCAGTGTTTATCAATCTTTTTGATTTCGCGACCCCTTTACAGATTGAAATATACTGGCGACCCCCTCGTGTAGAAAGCCAAAGAAATAATTTTATTAAAAGGTTTCTTACGTTAGGTAATGATTTTTTTCCTAGTTTGGTATATTTATCTATTATACCTCAACTTTTTCTTTCTGTCGGCGACCCCCCGAGTAAGGATTGAAAAACACTGCTTTAGGGTGTGTATGTGTTCCTTGCAGTAGAAAGTTTACTGTGAAAGTAGCAGCGCTGAAAGAACAAAATTTTTTCCACTTTTGTATGGGCAAGCGCTCCAGCGTCACGAGTTTGCACTTGTATAACAAAAGTGAAAAAAAATTTGGTCTTTCAGCGCTGCTACTTTCACCCTAAAGTATTATCACTTAGTTTTGTTACACCCTGTATAAATGTCATAATTTTAATATCTTCGTAATAGGTAATAAATACTTAATTATGATCTGTGCGATTATAATAGTAAAATATAATCACAAGAAACGTAACAGATTTTTAGACCGCACGCGCATGTACTTGCAAAGAAGTTGATTCCTAGGCAGATGGCGGACGGCGCGGACGCGTTACGTCAAACCCATCCGACCGATCACAGCTAACATTGAATTGATATAAGCCGACCAAATGACGCAGGTACGTCAACTTCCTAGGAATCTTTCCTCGATGGTACAATGAGTTCACAGATGCGATGCGAAAACGCGGTTTTGTGTGAAAGCCTTAATTCATGTAAAATATTCACAAACACCTGGAACTAAATAAACAGAAACCTAGATTAACAGCCAAATACAAGCGTATTCGAAATATTATATATATTATGTTGTAAATGGAATAACTTTAGTTTGGATGAAAGTTATTCGAGTTTGTATAGTTCCCACAAATATTATTGGCAGTCTTATGGACGAAAATAAAGCGAATAAAAGCTAAATTCTGATATACGTTTTATTCATAATGAAAATGTGTTTGCTACCTAGGCATAATATTATTTTAATTTTTTAAAAGAATATTATTATTTTAAAATTTTATATGTTCAAAATAGGTAGTAAGATGTTGCTGGGTAATGTAATACTTAGTTCCTTATTACTTCAACTTATCGCGGAAAAAATGTTAAAAATAGTCTTGTTACTCATAAATATAGAATTTTTACTAGTAACGACCTTACTTGGGAACCCAGACCCCTACGATGTAACTATTAATTATTCTATGCCATTCAGTATTTTACAAAACACATGAACTCAACTATCCAGTAAGACCCAACTCACAATTTTAAACATGGCTGTTTAAAAAAAGGACATAATTTTTTGTAAAAAGTTGTCTTGAATCGTCCTCACGGAGTCAATTAGACGGTGGCATGCGACGTTTTATATTAAATAATTAAATTACCATCTACTAGTGTCCTTATTAAAATTCACGAGGAGCAGTGAAATGAGACGCTCTTATTCGTTTTTATGACGCTCCAACTGTTATGACTGGCTTTATAAATTTGCTATTTATGACGCCTTTTTAGCTTATTTCGCATTTGTATAGCCTGTTGTTGATAATTGCGTCTGTGTTATTTGTATTTACGAGTAAATTGTAAATAATAATTGAAGACGTGAGTGGAAGAACCAGGTAAGTACCTAAGCGCGTGTTCAGACCAAACTGACTATACGCCGCCGAATGTGAGCAGGCTCCACTGTGAGCCCAGTGTGAACGTGAAAATATACGGTATCGAATGTCCGCGCCTACGCCTAGCGTAATGGCGTATTATCGGTTAGGTGTGAACGAAAAAGTGAATATGTATGGAAATACAATAAACTGCGTAACGTTCGCTCACATTCGGCGGCTCACAGTCGGTTTGGTGTGAAGACGGCCTATTAGTGAAAGAATTGCCCTTTTTTATAAATGGAGGCTTTAGGACCGGAAAATAATTTGAAATATAAGAACTGTAGATTTTATGTGTCGGCAGATATATTATGTATTAGCGAGGTGATGAAGTAGATAAGTTACAAGGTTTGTTCAATTTATAAGTGAAAAAAATGAGTAATTTTCTTTATGTCATAAAATGTTAGTTATCTGGTTCTTCCGCTTACGTCTTCTATTATTATGATATGGCTGGAATTGATTTCATATTTTACTAGATGACCCGGTGAAATTCGTGCCACTTCCCTCCTAATATTAACCTTCCCTGGACTTCCGAGAACATTTCAGCTGTTAGCGAGAGTAACAATTTTTTTTTTATTTGTATAGATTTTCAATGCGAATATCAAGTTCTAAAACTAAGATAGAGTTAGGACAAGAGCTTGCCCAAAGATTGATACTTGACAGTTATACCCAAAGTAGATTTTTTATTAGGTATACCCTACAATAATAATGTGTTATCTTCAGTTATCTTATCTTGAGTTACCTTTGCATTATTAACACAATAGACAGAACGAACCAGTACGCCGACTTCATACTAACTGACAAATCTGAGATTTGACAGGAGTTAATGTATTTACTAGCGATTTCAGTAACGACAAACTATTAACCAATCGACAACGTCAAAGATAAGCGAAACTCCTGTTATAAAACATCAGAATATAGGCAGAAGTGAGGTAAGAATAAGTGAATAAATTATTATAAAAAAAAATAAGTAAAAATTATTAAATGTACCATCGAGGAAATTGATTCCTAGGCAGTTGCCGGACCTACGTCAATTGGTCGGCTTATGTCAATTCAATGTTAGCTGTGATTCGATCGGTCGGAAGACTCGGAAGGGTTTGACTTAACGCGACCAAATTACTACGGTCCGCCATCTACCTAGGGATCAACTTCTCTGATAGTACTAACTACTAGGTGACGCCCTCAACCCCGTTGTGCCAAAATTCGTTTATCTAACGGGAACTGTACATTTTCCGAGATTAAAACTATCCTACGGGACTCAAATTATCTCCATACCAAATTTCATCAAAATCGGTTCAGGGGTTTAAGCGTGAAGAGGTAACAGACAGACAGACAGACAAACATACTTTCGCATTTATAATGTTATTTAGTACTTATAGATATTTGGGTTAAAAAAAAATATTGAAGGAATGTACAATAATTTTCTGCACAAATTTTCTGAAATTTTCTTTTTTTTTTTGCCTCTAAGCTGTGGTCTTTAGTTCTAATTATTTCACTGCATAGGTTACGTTTAATGCGCTTTTCACGTTCATAATGTTACAATGAACAATTATTATGTCTTCACCCCTGGGAATATTTGCATAAAACAGATTCGTATGAATTTAAAGTGAAAATGTGCAGTTTAAATGGACAAATTGCAACGGTATTTTGTTACTATACATTCCCTAGGGTCAGTCAGTTATTTTTTTTTACTTACAGTTGCTATGTTTACAATTCTATCATAGATAATTATAATAGTTGCTATGAAATGTAATTCATGCCACGAAGAAAAACTACTACTATAAAAGAAAGGTTCGAAATTTTACCCAAAATCTTAGAAAGAAAATTGTACACTTACATTGGATTTTCTTCTATTTTTTATTCATACAAATTAATCGAGTTTTGAATTCCTCTCTCGTATAATGATAAAAATATAAGCCCACATTGCTAGCGACAAAAACTCCGTTTCAGACTCCAGTATAAAAACATTTTCACTTGAAATTTGAGGATAACAATTATTTAGCTTGTGCTAAGGCCTTTGGATATATTTAATAAATAATGAAGGTGCCTCGGGCTCGCTTGATCGAATTGTATTTTGGGGCCGCTACTACGAAAAGTCACGAATTATAATCGAGATTCGAGATCCTTAGCATTGTATTATACTTTATTAAAAGCATACATACTATAAACATTTATAAGCATTATAATAATTACAACATCATGTATTAATTATTTATACTATTTATATTTTGGTCGTGTAATATATAGTATAAAGGTACTCAAATAGTTGAGGCAATGTTTATTTCATGCAACAAACCTCTGTAAAGGCATAGATTTCAACGATTATTCATTATTTTAAAAGCAATTAAAACGTGTAATAATATTTTAATACCGAAAGGAAAGTGAAAGCCCGTAGTAGGATCAATGTTTATATAGGTCGATCTAACTCGCATTTCTTTGTACGCCTCTTTACCTTCCGGAATTAAATATTTAGCATATCCACGCTTCAGGAGTTCCCTTGTGTTAAAGGGTATTTGGTCGCATTCTTGTGATGGGCCAAAATGAAAAATGTGACTTTGAATATTCAGATTTATGATTTATCAACTTGTAAGAATATTCACGCCCTTTTTTCCGATAAACATGATAAAGAAATTAAATACACCATATTTTCTTAAAATGTATGGTAAAATCGTTATTGTTTATTAAAAAATCCAAATGGGAATATCACCAGTAAACTTTTGTTTTATGTTGCTCATTTATTACGAAACTGTAAATTTAGTACAATTTTTCATCGTTAAGTGCTGAAATGTGGTATGAAACTCGAATACACAAAAACAATTTCTGTATTTCCCAAAACACCCTTAAATCAAACGTCGCATTTTTCATTACAAAAAGCCATATCATATTACCATTACTGCTACCTGCTACCGACTACTCACGATTCCTTTCAAATTCAACATTTCTTTTTAATTTTAATCACAATTTGCGTGCTGACACACATTAACTCTCACCAGTGAAACATGGGACTCGATAAAATAACTAAAGAACGATACTCATACAGTTACCCCTCTTTAAAGTATCATTAAAATGTGTAGAATGCGATAAGGCATTGTTAATGAGGCGCGCTATGATTAATGTGACGTATTATCGAGTTGAGTACGCGTTTGTGAGTTTTTACGGTAGGGGTCAGGTTGTACTTAGCTTCAGTTTCAGAGACAGTTATTGAAGCTACTGAAAAATGCATGCTTTTTCATCATGCTATATATTATTATGTTTTTCTTTTTATAAAATGTGAATTTGTATTAAATAAAATATATTTTCATGAACTTTGTTACTTGAGTTGTAGGTTTAATGCCTGTTACAATTTTTACAATAAATGTAAATAAATTAAACTAACACTTTTCACTATAATTTTTCACTCATTTAATGTCATAGTATTTCACACAGAGGATAAAATTAAAAAGTTATGTCTACAACACGTTCATAAACATTTTATTTAAACAATTTTGGCTGATATTAGTCCGGCACGCGACATATAATTTATTATGTACAAGCTTTATGGAAATGACTGGGCTTTTATTATAATATTTATTAATTAATATTTGTCATTTGCGAGTGTTATAATCTATGGGGCTTTTTGGGTTTTTAGTTCTAAAATTAATAATTTCAGGTGTTTGGTGCCTGTTAATAATTGTCACAACTACTGGAGATTTGATTTGGGGACGAGTAATTTTGAGCTGTCAAAGTTTTTTATCACCGTGCCCGATTTGGTCGTGGAAGTGTAACACACTTTGCATTGGGTGACCTTTAAAAAGTCTAAGGGCCTGTTTCACCACTTCCTGTTGGTGCCGGATTGGCTATCCAAAACTTATTTTACAGATCCTCCATACTCTGTCAAGTTAAGTTGTGGATAGCGTATCCGGCACTTATCAGGAAGTAGTGAAACAGGCCCTAAATCCAGATTTTCACGCTACTTTAGGATTAGTTTCTGATTAGTTATCAGGACACAGGAACTCATCCTAAAGGTGATTCAAATAAATATTACCTGATCCTGAATACCCTATACCTGAATAATTTTTAACTATAGTCTAAAAGCATCTATAAATTATAAACCGGACGACTTATGAAACAATAAACTTTCAGTCCTCGTTTCACCATTTCGACTATAGCTACGAATTCTATAGTAAAACTACTGTCTGGCCTTATTAAGGTCATGAACCCCGCGGGTCGCGGCGGCGGGTCGCGACGTAAACAAATTAGAAAGTGCGGGTCAGACCCATCCGTCACGTAATCACGGCCGTCAACGATCACGAAGGTACGGAATAATTTACCCCCACACGCTCACCCTTTGTTCATCTGTTTTAAAGTAAGCAAGATAGCTATTAAATGGAAACACACAGAATTAAATGATAACTAATGTACTATCAGAGAAGTTGATTCATAGGCAGATGACGGCGGTCCTTAGTCGTTTGGTCGGGTCATTTTAATTCAATGTTATGCCTGCCATACACGCTACGGTGTACCGGAGACCAAATTACTTAGGTCCGCCATCTGCGTAGGAATCAACTTCTCTGATAATACTCTGATAGTATAGTAGAAAATTATTTTAAGCAATGATATTCTATGTTACTTACGTATGTAACTAAATTGGCAGTTTACGGCAGCAACGCGTTGCCACTTCAAAGATGCCTGCAGGCTTATCTGACTTATAAAATAAAAATAAAATAAAAATAGTTTTATTTCTGAATAGATTTTAAAAAAATGCTTTCAGAATGTTGATACTACATGGTGCCTACCACCGGTTCGGGAACTAACCCGGCGAGAAGAACCGGTGTAAGAAACTGGCCTCACTTACATAATGACATAATGCCATAATGACTTGACATCGTCTTTTGAACTATCAAGTGGTTACGCATTTCTGAGAATCGTTTGTAAGACGTTGCTACTCTAGTATTTTAGAAACTCATTGCTTTTAAGCATCTTGCGGGGATGGGAGGTCCTGCCCGCAAGTATGTGGGTATTTGCTGCGTCTGAAGACGGTAGTGGACGCAGCCCCTAGCCCCCTGCCCACTAAAACTCGGCGGCACTCCACTATACGCCCTAGGCCTACGTCTACGTCGGCAGACAGAGGACCTGCGTTATTTGGTCGGCTTATATCAAATCAATATACTTTCGTGATCTATCTATTGGGCTTGACAACAAAACCCAACCAGAAAATGTATGTCCGCCATCTGTCTATCCAGCCAATAGATTTTTTTTTGAGAATTTACTTATTTTCAATTTAAATTTGTTTTAAATTCTAAAGTTCCGGACCCATTTTAATATTATTTATCTTTCTACACTACCTAATAGTAACTGTTGATTAAGGGGCCGGGTACCATCGAAATTCTCATACAACGTAATACCAAAATCATTTTCTCATACGAAAATATTTAACATGTTTGAGTTATTTTTCAGCTTAAAATAGTAATTACCTAGGTTCCTGCACAAAAATTAACTACAAAATATTTTACGTTGTATGAGAATTTCGATGGCACCCGGCCTCTTAACAAGAAAGTCTTATTTAATACTCTCTAAAATCTTAATCGTAGGCTAGTTTCTACGTATGAAAACCACGCAGTATAAGTTTAATTTACGACAGAAACCGTACCTAATTGAGCGTTAAGCACTTATAATGGGCAGCATTATCACCTTATACACCCCAGCGGTCGTCGCATTGTTTAAAATCGTTCTGATGTTCAGCCATTTTGGATTATTAATTATTTCTATTGTCCGCCCAGAGAATGAAACAAGCTGAAATTAGAAAGGTATTAAGACATCTGAGTCCCTATTTATTTGAAGGTAACTATTGTATTCTATAAGCATACCTATATAGATTTCTATAGTTATAAATAATAAGTTAAGTATACCTAAAATATTTTGTTAAATTGGATATTTTAGCGTATTTTTTATATCATAATCTAAAATTGCAGGAAATATTAAGGTAGTTATTAAGTAACATCTGTAATTTACTGATTGAAGAGAAAAAACTGAAAAAAATGAAAAACTGTTCAATTTCATCTCGTTTTAAGTTGTAACCCACAAAAAGTAAAACCTTCAAACGACATTAAGGAAGAAGTTTAAAATAACAAAATCGTGTTTCTTGCTCTAATCCATACGTTCGCCTCTCTCAGTTGTCACATAATGTAAGCGTATGTTAATATATCGAGAGGGTTACTAAGTTAGGAAATTATTTACCCGTGCTCCCATACCTTTCCACATAAATTTTCAATATTAACACCTCCGGACCTTTACCGAAAACTGTCCCGGGGACCGTACTAATCCCTCATAATTACTTTCGATGATTTCCACCATCCATCACGACATAGGTTATTAAATACGTGTTATATAAATTTGTATTATGCGGCTTCTACGCGTTGGGTAATGATGGACAAATATTGGCGATCTTTTAGAGAAGAATTCGTCTTTTGCGGCCACGCTTTTGTTGGCCTATGACAGGGATGGCGAACCAATAGTACGCGTGCCACCATTGGCACGTGACATAAAACTAGTATCGAAATTATTTTACCAACAATATGAAGGATATAGATCCACCTCTGCATAGTAAGCATATAATTAGACAAATTTTGAAATACGCACCGCATCACAAAAATAATTGAATGGCACGTTTATGACTTCTTCAGAAATATTTCTTCAGAAAAGGGCACGTTGATACGAAAAAGGTTCGCCATCCATGGCCTATGATAAGCACGAATAGCTACGGCCTACGATACACGGGCGATCATGATTGTATAGAGGGGCATATTCGAGTTTAATTTTCGATGATCTACGTAATGAGCCGTGATGGATAAACACTACTGTCAGGAGCTGTCACCATAATGCTAAGCTGAGAGAGAGAGAGAGATTAACAATCGACGGCGATCATGGGCAATCGTAGAGGAATATGCCTCGTTCACAGCTACACACGGTCATCATTGCTTGTAAGCGAACGAAGTGTATAGTAAAGAAGGACTCTATTGGTGCAACAAACTGAATCTTAGCATAAATTTAGTTTGTTATTATTTTTAGCAATATTCCGCGAAATAAACCTCAACCTTTAAGTAAATGAGTGAATGTACGCATAGGCATGCGTACAGCACCTCCCTCCTCTCCCACACTGCCTATGCGTACACTCGCATGCAAGAACCTGCAAACACCACCACCACACAAGCAATAATGTTGGCAAATCCGTGCAAGGCCCCTCACCACCATGGAGGTTGAAAACCTCGACGCGCGTTTCGCCCCAACACCGGAGCATCCTCGGGATGTGGACTCTACGAACAAAGTCCGTCAACTTACTTGACGGATGTTGGATTTGCCAATATTATTGCTTGTGTGGTGGTGGTGTTTGCAGGTTCTTGCATGCGAGTGTACGCATAGGCAGTGTGGGAGAGGAGGGAAGTGCTGTACGCATGCCTATGCGTACACTCACTCATTTACTTAAAGGTTGAGTTTTATTTCGCGGAATATTGCTAAAAATAATAACAAACTAAATTTAAGCTATGGATTTCCGCAAAGTTATGCCTGATTCTATTAACTATTTGAATCTTAGCATCCAATGTAAAATAATTAACTTAACCTTACAACTTTGAATAAAGAAAACATTTCTTTTCATCCACAAGACTGGCTCTACAAAACAAATAATTGAGGAAACGTTAATCTTTTAAGTTACTAAAATGAAAACTCGTTTTTAAAATAAAGTAAAATTCTTTTCATTTAATTACATGAGAGAATTTTAGATAAATCATCGTAAATTATTATGTTATCCATAATAATATTATGTATTTAATTGAAAAAATCGCCCAAGTATGGGGAGCCCTAATCATTTTTTTTTGTTTTTAGTATGTGTTGTAATAGCGGCAACAGAAATACAATTATCTGTGAAAATTTCACCTCTCTAGCTATCACCGTTCTTGAGATACTGCCTGGAGACAGACAGACGGACAGACAGCGAAGCCTTAGTAATAGGGTCCCGTTTTTACCCTTTGGGTACGGAACCCTAAAAAAGTCTTTACATATTAGTCTTATTACGTTAGTAAGTATTCAAATATTTGGAGTACTTTGACGCAAAGGAAATATGCAAGGAAATAAGATAAAGCCGAGCTCGACTGCGGAAACTTCTAACATTCAACGGTCTTTGAACAAATGAGCTTATGTATTTGCTATTGTAAAGTGACTCTTACAATAGATATAACTTTAGAATAAAGTAACGATTTATTACCTAACGATCATTTATTACTGTAATTCAATTGATTTTGATCTAAATATAAAAAAAAAATAAACAAAGCTCCGTATAATAGCTACTATAATGCTACCGATTTAAATTTTTAATTTCATGAAGTTTAAATTTTTGTTTAAATAAAGTGAAACGATAGTCAGAACTCAGAGGCTTCAAAGCTTTAGCCACTGCTTACGTGAAAACTAAAAAGAAGTCATACATCGGGAGACTATACTCCGTTCTGATTTTCCAAAGAAAAATGAAGATTGCTAAAGACTATTTAGTTTTGTGATCCTTGAGAAATTTAAAGTCCCATTGTTGCGTATATAATAATAATAATAATATCTATGGACGCTTCACACCACGTCTGTCTGGCCCCGTGGTAAGTACCTGATGGACTTGTGTTACAGGTACCAGACAACGGAAATATATTTAATACTTTTATACTATACATATATTTAAGATTTTTATTATATTATACACATATTTAATACACATCCATGACCCAGGAACTTTGAAAACTTTTTGTTCCGTCGGCGGGATTCGAACCCGCGACCCCCGGCTTGAGCTACCAACAGCCCACCAACTGAGCCACAGAGGTCGTCGATATGATTTTAAATTTCGCTCAATCGATCTGCACATTATATTCAAAGTTTCATCCCCTCTGTAGGGAAGGCTGCATCTATAATGCAGCGGCGCGCCGGGGGGCGAGGGGGCTGTCCCGTGTCCGTCACATTATGTGCACCCCTTATACGTTTCACTGTCAGTACTTTAGCAAAAAGTAGCTAAAATATTAGATAGTATCGGTTACATAGTAGAGACAAAAGTAAGCGTAAATCTCTTTAAGAAATCTTAGTTCATAGAATATATAACTTTTGTGCTGAGCATCTCTAATGCCTGGTATCTGATAAAAATATCAGGACTTTATTCATTCACTAGCGCTTTCAAATGATTGAAGTCACTATAACCAATCAATAATTAAAGATGTCACGAATATTCGGCAACTATTTGGTATTGGGCCTATTAGGCTTCTTTTTTTGCTATTCGGTATTCGGCCGAATACCGAATGCCAAATTATGTAAAATAAAACACGTTATATTACTCAAAATTATGTATTTATTTCAAAATTACAATACTTTAGTAATTAAAATGCCATAAGGCGATAAGGCCGCCCTTGCCCACATGTATTAGTTTTTAAGTATTTTAAGTTTGTTTGTATACCCATTTATGTGTGAGCAATAAAGTGTTTATCTACCTATCTATCTATCTATCTAAAATTGATCAGTGGTAAGTTGTGATGTATAAAAACAAACTTTTTCAGCATTTTTGGTAGCAAATGATTACGATTTTCATCGTAAATGTTACCAACCTCAGAAAATAACCTCTCACTATACACGCTACTTCCAGGAGATAAACTTTGGCAAATTTCGAAAGGTTTGGGTATTGTTTTTCGTTTGCTAACCACCACTTGTAAGGATCGGCCTTCCGATCTAGGCGAACTGTTTTCAAATAAAAATCCAACTCGTTTGACGCAAATGACTCGTTTGAAAACGCAACGAGGAAACGAGTTGCGACTTATCTTAATCAAGCTACCGCGCCCCCGAAAAGTTTGTATTTTGTGCCGAATATTTGGCGCTTCGGCCGACAGCGTTGCCGAATATTCGGTATTCGGTATTCGGCCAATTCACTTTTCGTGGCATCCCTATTCTTTATATACAGGGTGTAACAAAAATAAGTGATAATAATTAAGGTTGTGTGCGTGTTCCTAGTAGTAGTAGTAGAGCTGCTATGGCCGCACTTTGAGACACTAGAGATCGCCAATGGTCGAAATTCGACCTCAAATAAAAAATTGAATTAAAAGTTTCAAATTTCAACGATTTTATATTGATATTCTATTGTCAAAATTTTGACTTTATTATTTTTTAGACATAATTCCTGCGACAGTCAGATTGATAAAGTCAAATGATGACAGACTGGCCGTGTAATAATTGTCTAACAGCATTTAAGATGCAATAAAAGAAAACTAAATCTTTTTTCAATTTCACAACAGATTTCAACCATAAATAAAAGAGTACAATTCGTGTGTATAGGCTTGTCAATCAAAATCTCCTAGTGTGTGTGTTGTAGTGTGTTTAATGTTTTATTTGTTAAAAAATGTATGATAAAAGCATAATTTCAAAATAATAATATTAGATCGATGCACTCCTTCACCATATAAACTATAACTGTGCAAAATTTCAATCACCTGCGTTTCCGCATTTTTCGTCAAAAGGGATCCAAAGTTTTTCGCCCACGTATTAATATATAGATAATAATGAGTTTAATCTTACACATAACACTTCATTAAGGGAGGTCAAACTCGTGGACAGTTCCAAAAATGTAGAATTAAAATTCTATGATACGATTCGAAGACACGCAAAGCTTACATGAAAATAACAATAGACAAAGAAGACCGACATAGATATAGCGGTAATCTCTTTTTGAGCTGTTCAAAGAAAACGCAACGAGGAACCTGGTCCTCACGATCGGGCCATTGATGTACAATTTCTAGATAATATACAACTAATTTAATTTTCAGTAAAAAAAAATGTATCTTCTTAAATATTTAGATAGACAGATTTATTTATTGCACTATCTGTGAAATTAATTCATAGGCAGATAAGGCTGTACGTTATTAATTTGACATAATCCTACAAACCCAAGAGGCAGCGACAGCCCAACATTCGTCATTTTATAAAAGCTGATAGTTTTCGTGTATTATGATCCTTATAGTGGCAAGAACGATCAGCAACTATGAAGTTTGATAAAGTGTAAAGCTTAATTATTTATCTCATTTTCTTCGTTATAACTATGAAATCTCGTCTCCCACTGCCGATTTACTTACTTTTCTATTAACATGTAGAGAGAACACAAATTTTTACTCAATCCTTATAGCCTCGATGATGATACCTAAAATATAAACAATAGCTTATTTATGAGCCAAAAAAATCGGCCAAGTGCGAGTTGGACTCGCCCATGAAGGGTTCCGCAGCAGCAATAAGGTTTATTTATATGAATTTAAAAGGTTTTTGATTTAATTTTATATTTCAGTTGATTTAATGAAAGTTAAATAAAGGTTTAACATTTATGACGTATAAAAAAAACTGCTTGCTAAATCTCGTTCAAACCAATTTTCGTTGGTAGTTTTACAGTAATGTACATCATATATTTTTTTTAGACTTATCATGCCCCTACTTTAGAAGTTAAAGAGGGGGGGACACATTTTACCACTTTGGAAGAGTCTCTCTCGCAAACTATTCAGGTTAGAAAAAAATAATAATAGAAACCTCAATATGATTTTTGAAGACCTATCCATAGATACCCTACACGCATAGGTTAAATGATTTTTTTTTTGTTTCAGTTGTAACTTGTATCTATAGGGACCCCTAAAGTTTTTAATATTATTTCCATTTTTGTATCAAAATCTTAATGCGGTTCACAGACTACATCTACTTACCAAGTTTCAATAGTATATCTCTTATAGTTTCGGAGAAAAGTGGCTGTGACATACGGACGGACAGACAGACAGACAGACATGACGAATCTATAAGGGTTCCGTTTTTTGCCATTTGGCCACGGAACCCAAAAAGCTGTTGACTAAAACAGGACCACACACAGCTACTTGTGATGCTCGTCACACTCGGCGCGTGGCTGCGGCACTTTGATATGTCACATCCATCGAATATTAAATGCGTGTTGGTTTTTCGTGACTGTTATTTTTTAATTTTATGCTTGTGTTTTCTGTGCATTTATGATCTACTAGTTCTACCAAGTGTGATATAGTCCGGTCGCAGGATAGACTTTAGTAGGTTTAAAATACCTAGTTGTGTTTGGTACTACTAATATAAATTCTGTGGTAGTGTGAGACTACAAAATGTTCACAAAGGCCTTAATTATACATATGTCAACTTTAATAATTCATAATAATATTAAAATAAAATAAATTAAAGGCTCCCATACAAAAAACACAATTTTTTGCTTACTTTCGTTCTATAACGGTACGGAACCCTTCGGGCGCGAGGTCAACTCGCAGTTGGCCGATTTTTTAATCTGGGAACAATTAAAGTGCGTACTTGCTAAGTAAGCCGTCAATGGAAAAATCGGTGCGAATTAGATGGAATAAATCCTGGATTAATAAAGGATTTCAGTGGTCCAACTTCGCTCGCTGGAATTTGACCCAGTTCAAATTCGGTCGGTGTTTTGTAACATCGAAACTAATAACAAACCTTATTTTTTTCATAGAAATACTAATTTTGAAAGAGTCAGTGTTAAGGATTAATTAAAAAGGAAATAAAATAAAAAGTGTTCGAAATTAAAAAGTTGGAGTGATCACCCAATTCCGATTGCAACTCATTAAAACGTACTTTGTAATAATCGGCCAAGTGCGAGTGGGACTCGCGCACGAAGGGTTTCGTACCGTTATAGAGCAAAAATAGGCCAAAAATTGTGTTTTTTGTATGGGAGCCCCCCTTTCATTTTTATTTTATTTCAATATTATTATTAATTATTAAAGTAGACGTATAATTAAAGCCTTTGTGAAAATATCAAGTGCCTACCTGTTACCATTATTGATATCGAGCAAAAAATCTAAAAAACTCACGTTTGTGGTATGGGAGCTTCCCTTAAATATTAATTTTGTTTTGTTTTTAGTATTTGTTGTTATAGCGGAAATAGATATACACAATCTGTGAAAATTTCAGAAGCCTAGCTATAGCGGTTCTTAAGATACAGCCTGGAGACAGACAGACGGACAGACGGACAGACAATGAAGTCTTAGTAATAGGGTCCCGTTTTTACCCTTTGGGTACGGAACTCTAAAAACAGGCTTTGGAATATAATTATTTTAAAAGAAATGCAGCTAGGACAATATGTTATTCATACACGCAAATTAATTAAAAAAACTTCCTGAAAATAATATGAAAACGGCCATCTAGTGGATATTATTGGAAACATTTTTTCATCCCACGGGATACCTTGACGTGAGCGGCGACTGCGGGGCGATTTTAAGGATTTCAGATAGATGGCGCTGTAACAACTCATGTTGAATTTTCATCATTTAGTAGGGCGACATATTAAATTGTATTGACATACATCAAAATATTATCTTTTTATATATAAAATTCTCGTGTCACAATGTTAGTCAGCGAACTCCTCCGAAACGGCTTTACTGATTTTTACCAAATTTTATATGCATATTCAGTAGGTCTGAGAATCGGCTACTGGGTACTTTATATATTGATAAGTGCATTTGTTGAATAAATAATAGTAAATTATTACAACCTGAGACTGGCGGCGACCATTGTTTGTGCGACGGGATAGCGATCGACGTTGCCATGGCGACATACTTATTTAGTCACTTCAATAAAATAATATGGGCGAAATACTTTATATTATGGCAAAGCAACGTTTGCCGGGACAGCTAGTATAAGTATAAAAAAATTACAGATTGGTATTATGTGTGTATTCTACAGTAATTCGTATCGAACAAGAAAAAGCGACCGATAACCAATATTTACCTAGGTAGAGCAAATGAAGAGTAATATTATTATGTTCTCAGACTGTTTTGACTTTTGATAATGTTAATTCATAATATGTATAGTGCATACGGTGTACCCATACTAATATTATAAATGCGAAAGTGTGTCTGTCTGTCTGTCTGTTACCTCTTCACGCCCAAACCGCTGAACCGATTTTGCTGCAATTCGGTATGGAGATACTTTGAGCCTCGGGAAAAGGACATAGTAGTACGGGAGCCCTAGAACAATTTTTTTTTGATTACTTACTATCAAGCAAATTTTTTGTGAGTAGCTTCATTTTGATAAGACGAACAACATTTTTATTTGCGAAAAATCTCGAAAGTGGTAGCTAACAGAAATAGAAAGGATTTCATACTTTGAATGGATGGTCCTAAAATATGGACTGTTTTATTTGTAGGACAATGTTACTCTTAAATTATATAACTTATAACCTATCAATATACCAAAAATCAGCTCGTTAGGGTTCCGTTATAGGGTTCTGTAATCAACTAAACTTGGTTGACTACTGAACCCTAAAACGGAACCCTAACAAGCTGATTTTTTGTATATTGATAGGTTAATAGTTATATAATTTAAGAGATACATTGTCCTACAAATTGAACATTCCATATTTTAGGACCATCAAATCAAAGTATGAAATCCTTTCTATCTCTGTTAGCTACCACTTTCGAGATTTTTCGCAAATAAAAACGTTGTTCGTCTTATCAAAATGAAGCTACTCACAAAAAATTAGCTTGATAGTAATAAAAAAAAATTGTTCTAGGGCTCCCGTACTATAGGATTTTATCCCGGAAAAATGTAGGTACGATTCCGGCGCGATAAACGAATTTTGGCGCATCGGAGTTGCGGACATCATCTAGTAGGGATTTCCATATTATTTTGATGCATACCTTGGAGTTAAATATAAATAGATACAGAGGCATATATCTGATTAAATTCCATCACCCGAAGACGTTACACAAATAACTTGAGTTATTATCTTTGAGTTTGCAACTTGCGGTAGTTTGGGCTTTACGATTTGATAGTAATTAGAAACTTTAATTACTATACTACTTTAATGACAGAAATTAATTAACATCTAGATATAATCGATGGTTATCTTTAACACTGATTTTAGTGGGTACTTAATTTTGGACTTTCAGGTAAACTGCTCTAGCCTCTACAGTATAGCCCAATGGACGAAATTCGACCTCAAATAAAAGATTAATAAAGTCAAATGATGACAGACTGGCCGTGTAATAATTGTCTAACAGTATTTAAGATTCAATAAAAAAAACTAAATCTTTTTTCAATTTGACAACAGACTTCGACCATAAATAAAAGATTACAATTCGTGTGTATAGGCATGTCAAATTAAAATCTCCTAGTGTGTGTGTTGTAGTGTGTGTAATGTTTTATTTGTTAAAAAAATGTATGATAAAAGCATAATTTCAAAATAATATTAGCTCGATGCACTCCTTCACCATATAAATTATAAACTATAACTGTGAAAAATTTCAATCACCTACGTTTCCGCATTTTTCGTCAAAAGGGATCCAAAGTTTTTCGCTCGCGTATTAATATTATATAGATAACTAGCTGTCCCGGCAAATGTTGTTTTGCCTGTTTTCCTGCTTTTCTCTTGAAGTTTTTTTGAATATTTTTCCCCGAAACCTTTCCAACGAATGCAAAACCGTGGAAATCGGTTCGTGCGTTCTGGAGTTATAGCGTCAGGAAGGAAAACCCGACTTATTTTTATATATTAGATTAGTGATACGACTGATTTAACTGTTTTGATTGTATTTACTACTTTGATAAATGCTAAATCATGACGACCTAAAGTCAAACCCAAAGCCCCCATTGGCCCATGATGGACGACTACGATGGCCATCAGTTGATTCAAGTTGCCTCTATAAATAGATAGGTATATTCATAAAACTATTTCAAGCTCATTTCGTGGCGTTTGTTATTCATTAACAAATTACCGCAAACGAATATAAATTACCTTTCATTATTTAAATGTGTATAATGTTTCATTTTAAAATGTTTACATGTTTTCCCTCCACAAATAGTCGAGAAGGAAGCGACCGTGACTCGAACTATACTCGATTCAGACTCACACGACCAATTTGTAAATTATTTTAGGCAACCGATACGCCTATTAGAGCAGCTTGATGGCTACCCGTCGTCTTCTTTCAACATCTATTTAAAAGCGTACAAAAACCACATGTGTTCTGCCTTTAAGAACACAAAATTATGCGATTATCAACCATATTTCCCTGCAATAAAGACTAGAAGGTGATGCCTCGTACTCAAATTGAGTTTGCACCAGAATATTGTGTATTTAAGGGCTGTTCGTTTCCAATATACGTTGGACGGATGCGTGTCGTTTTTTCCTTTGTATTTTTAGAAATTCGTATTAAAATCCGCGGCTCACTTTACGCTGGTTACTGGTAGCAATTTGAATATATTTTCAAACTAAATATAGATCGGAAGCTGCCATCTACAATCTTCTTATAATTTATACGAGGAAAACAGTCTTTTCGGATTATACGTTATTTACACAAAGTACAGATTACGTTGACATTGTAATATGAGTTAAGAAGGGGACAATGCTCTATTTTTGGTATTATTCAAATAATTTTATTTGAAAAAAAATATTTATTTAAGTAGATTGTTCCAAAAGATTGTAAACTGTAGAGTTGCGACTTGCGACCAGAGAATTTGGCCTGGAATTTTTTGGTCCTTTGGTGAGGATTAGTCTTGAAATCTCAAGATTTGTGTGAAAGACATTGAAACTATTATAAGGAGGTTATATAATATTATTGATGTTAAAAATAGTTGGAGTTTCTGGATAAAATTCGTGCTCGGAAACTCAGGACGAAATTTCGTTGGACGGTAGAAAAGACTACCTTCTCATACTTTAGGTACTGTAATGTAATGGGGGCTACTGTTTTTTTGCTCACTAGACGGCGCAACTGTCGACTAAGGTCCGAAGTTATAGCTATTAAAGTCGACTTTATAATAATCTAGAATCCCATTTATTTGTTTAACTCATCAAGCCCCATACGGCCACCGGTGGTCGCGACAACAATAGAATACAATAGCATTTCCAAGAATCCGCGATCGAAGGGTTTAAATTTAAATAATATCTCCTTTACTTTTGCAAAAATTTTGAAATAACCGATTCATATTTTTAATACGATTATTATTTCTTTTCTTAATTTCGCTCTCAAAGCATTTACATTGATCGCTAAATAATACTTTTGGGGATAATTTTACGAAGAAGATCGCTTTTCAACAGGAAAATTGGATAAATAATAATTTTTGCCACGAAAACCGCTAAAACTAGTACAAAATAGACGTTTTTAGACCTCGCGCGACACTAGCGCCTCCAGCGGAAAATTCACACGCGGTAGCCCCCATTGGTAAAATATACAAGAGCTCACAGACATTGATCAATATAGATACCGCATGTGTATGTACTTCGCGTGCCATATCGCGTTCCCAAACGACGAGCAATGCTCGTCTTTCGAAAGTCTTTTCTTTAGTCTGCTGTCGGAATCGGACGTCAATCGGAATTTAAAAAATGCCTTAATGCCTTAAAGTGCCGTATTGAGCTGTAAAAATTCAAATAGAAACGTTGGCCTAGATAATGGATACGTTTCTTATCATCGGTACGTCACAGTAGGTAGGAAAAAAGTGACACGCTCGTTTTCATACAAATGGAGCGACATGCGGTATCTATCTTGATCTATGTCTGTGCAATAGCTCGAAAGTTATAGAATTACTAGATGACGCCCGCAACTTCGTTGCGCTGAAATTCGTTTATCGTTCGAGAAAAATTAAGTATCCTATTATGTCCTTTCCCGAGACTCAAGGTATCTCCATACCAAATTTTGCTAAAATTTGGATTAGGTGAAGAGGTAACAGGCAGACACACGTTCGCATACATAATATCAAGTATGGATATGGTTGTTGGTTTTCATCAATCTTCCAGATTAAGCGGATGGATAGTCCACGTATGTATCGCTAGGATATCCATGGATTGTCCATTCCATAAATTGTTATCTGCAGCTTTGTTCGTCTGACAGAATAATTACCAGGACTTGATATATCATGTGTTGTGTGGTTATCAATAGGTGATAGAAATGACTAGAACCTAGATCATATCGAGAAGGTTTGGGTACACCATTAATCTGTATTGTTGTTTTAGGTGTTATAATAATAAATAAAAGAGACAAAGATTTTTTAGCAACTAATTAGTTGGCAAATTAAGCCTAATTTAAAACTTTTTAATCTAATAATATAATTAAAATAAATCGTTTAAGTATTGTTATTTAGGATTACCCAAACCAAAAATTCCTATAGCAATGTTATTCATGGAATAACACGCGGTGTGAAAGTAATACCAGTTTTCAGTAACATAACCATAACAATGCAACCAAAAAAGTATCAGTTCAAACACAGCTACTTTCGTCAATAAACGAATATTACCATCGATTTTAGTTCAAAGAGAAATATCAAACGGCCACCGAAAAACAATAAATCAAATCGACAACCTTACTGAACGAAATAAACGAAAACGGGAGCAAAACTTTCATTTCATTCGCGCTTGGCGAACTGCGGAGTGCACTTTACGAGAAGCACGCCCCTACCAATGGTTAGATCTTACTCGAACCAGCAGTTACGTTCTTATCTATTTCGTAGTCTATGCCAACTTGTTTCTCAAAATAAGTGAATATCGATGTTTCTCCTCTCGCATAATGAGACATGCTGGTATCACAACAATTAACAGCTTATCAATTATTACAGATCGTCTAACACCTTTCTAACAAAATGTTACACAATGCCTATTTTCCTATTTTTTTTCCTTCGTTCGTTTTGTCCTTGCCTGTCAAAAGTCGTTTGACAGGCAAGGACAAAACTTGGATAACTACCTATTTAACTTTTGTACACACAAGGTATCTTTATTGGTAAAGGGGTAATATTTTAAATCTTTTTAGCAACCGCAGCTTTACATTATTCAGTTCATTTAGTATATTCGCCACTTAGGGCGTTTGTGCACTACACGGAATTTTAACGTCCGGCGTTCATATCTTTTACATTTGCCATATCAAAACGTTAGAAATCGGAACGCCGCGGAGAATGGTAAAATTCAGTGTAGTGCACAAACGCCCTTAACCTTGTAGCTAACTCGAACTATGAAAATTTCAACATAAAGTCACTTAACGAATTTTCAATCGAGTTTACGAGTTCGTGGTAGCATATCCAGCTGTGTTTACTGTTCGTCTCTAGATAGCACTGCATTAACCCCCGACTGAGATTGTTTTTAACCCGTAAATGGGTTAGGAATTTGTCTCCTACGTTTTTGATTCAAAACTTCACCAATACCTAACACTCTTTAATCTTGAGAGACACTTCAAGTACTCTAGATAAAAGTTCCTCGCGAGGATCCACTTTAAAATGTTATATTTTATTTGAGGTATAAAATTCCTTCTAAAGTAACTGGCAATTTTGAGTGCTAAGTTTGAAAATTGAAGAAAATATAATTTTGATGCTGAATGGAAGATGTGGAATGAAAACCTAATATAAACCGAATATTTTCCGGCTTTTGACTTGACTTATCGTCTGCACTGACTACTGGAATTTGAGTTACTTTTACAAGCTGTATCCCCACATTTTATTAAATAGGTAATTTCATCTTTTGTGGAGACTCTAAATTCATTAGATATGTTTTACTTGAGTACTAACCCGAAGTAACTGGCCATCCACATAGCAGCTATACTACTATATTACCTATATCATTAATTTTACAATGATAAAATTTTACATTATGCTTTTAAAAACATTTTTTCAACTTTTACAATATTGTAAAAATTTTATATTCCAGTTTCAAGTTATCGTATTATAAAAACGAATTGTTTCAAATTTTCCCGTTCATGCAAATCCGGAAGTTTCGCTGGACTTTTTAAATATGGAAATGGCGACCCTGCCGAGCCCTTTATTTTAATTAATGTCAATATGAAATAATTTTCTGCACGCCGGCTTTCATATGCAAAGCAGGCGGATTGTACCCATAACCCAGGTATATTTTCAAACGTTGATTTGTTAGGTGAAGATACGTGAGATTTTTGTAAATAGAATTGTTTATGAGTTAATCACTTCTCGTGGCATACAAAGAGTTTTTGGGTTTTTAACTGAGCAAATTGGGGAGTTTTATTAATTTGTTTTTATATCTGGCTCTCACTACTAAACACTATATAGAACGTTGTTATTAGCCCCGGTCGACAAAAAGGGGTCTTTTGTCTCTCTGCCTCTAAGTATGTGTGTGTCTGTCCGTGGCATCGTAGCATCTAAACGGGCGGACCAATTTTGATTTTTTTTTTCGTTTGATCAAGAGTATTCTTAACCATAATTCATCAATCATCTACTAGCTTACTACAGGAAAATTTAGGAGGTTCTATAAATTTTTATATTTATTAGTTTAAATATGTAGAAGTAAATGGTTTATTAATTATTTCAAAAACATTTCATTAACCACGAGTATTCGACGTAATTCAAATACTCGTTGTTCTTACATTAACAAAGCAATTTTTTTCGTGGTAATTGAAGATAAGGACGCTACCAAGAAAACATTTTCATGGGAAACGATAAGCGGCTTTCCAACGTCCTAGACGTAAAGCTAGCGAAATGCACTCAAAACTGTCAAACCACCAACTAACGTACACAATCATCACCCCTATAGCCACGCCGGAAGGTATATTTTTCCTCGAAATATTTCGGCGCCTCCAGTATTTGTAGCAATGACAATTTTTCATATCCGAAAATTAATTTAGACCTTAACACAAGGGTTGAAAGTCGTTGAAGTTAAATTAAACTGTAAAAGAGACGTTTATTTAATGCTATATTAAAACGAAAGAGCTAAAGTCTTGGTCTGGAGAGGTTGTAAAAATAAGTGTTTATGGTCGTAACAGTTTTTTGTAAATGTAATAAGTGCCCAAATTTTATGACACTAATGTGATTTTACGCCTTTTAAATGTGCGTTGGGGACATCTGCAAACCCTAAATATATTTTAGTAATAAGTATGTATGTAGGTGTTTTATAAAAGAGCGTTTATTATGGTACTATCAGAAAAATTTAATTATATTATAGTCCGACCAAATAACGTAGGTCTGCTATCTTGAATTATTTTTTGTGATTTACCAATTCCTTTCTTGTTTCAGGTAACCTACAAATTCGAGTGACAATAATTTGATGAACTGATGATTTACGAGTAAGATTTTATTCTCCTTTTTCTTGGCATCTTATTTTACGCCATGACATGGCGTCATCATTACATTATAATATTTATTGCTTCTCAAAAATATTAAATATTCAGGATTAAAACATAATTTCAAAAACATATAATTTAACCAATCTTTTAAAACAAAGAACTTCAAATCCCGCTCTTAGTGACGAGGTCACTTAAGGAGGCTAAAATTTTCCTTTTAACTCCGATACAATTGTGAAAGGCTTATTTTTAATCTTTTAAAAGCACAGAAAATCCATTAAGAGCAGGACTAAATCTTCGTTATCTTTAATTAACTTAGGCTTTGTACGTTCTAGGCTTATCAGGTCTTGGGAGTTGCGCAACAGGACAATGGGACGCCCAACAAAAAGTGATAAATATTTTGTAGTCTGTACCAGCTTTTGCCGGCGGTTTCGTGTAGATGGACAATTCTGTTTTGTGTTATTGTGTGATTAAAAACTGTGTATAGACTATAGATTCCTTAACTATGTGATCAGTCACAGGGTTTGCATGTAGTTACAAGTATATTATAGGTATGTACCATGATATAATATTTCATCAAGCACTCCCCGATCAACTTTAATTTGACAGTAGTCTAGATTATTATTATTGTTTAATGACTTTTTTCATACTTTAGCCCAAGCTTTTCAAGTTACAACAGTAACTATTACTCCAATACATAAAAATAATTTTGACTCACAAACTCTACGAAAATATTTTCCAGACCCAACTTTAAAAAGAAAATATTGTTCCTAAATATTCTTAAGCGCTACTTAGCTCAGACCTCAAATGTCGCTAAAACATTTCATCCGAATTGACGCGTAAAATTTAAAAATCGAACGTTAATTCTGAAATATGGCGGAGATAATTGTTATGATCCACTAGTAACATCAAACGGTTATGATAATGTTCGTGAATATCCCGGAATATCCTATCCCGGTCTATCCCGATCCCGGACTACGGGCTAACAATAACAGTTAGTCGATCCCATCGGAACATTTCAACATTTATTGTTAACGGACAGATGTAAGACGTTAACGCAAAATGTTGCTTATTGTTATTGCTTAAAAATGTTTATTTCCTTTCTCTTTATTCGTTTGTTTGATACGAAAGGCGTTCATTGGTGGCTATGGATAGCGCGAGCAACGTGTTTGTACAGGTATTATTACGATTTTATCGAAAATCGGCGTGGAATAATATACTTGGCTGGGTGCAAAAACCATCATATAAGTATTTTTTAATAGAAACTGAATAGAACAATTTTAATTAGAAAATTTACAGATACCAGCTTTGTTTCTTTGTATTTTCGTCTATAAAATAAAAATGGGCAAATAGAGCAAATCACTTACCTCACGGCCAAACACGAGCCCACATTTTAGATACTCGAAAGAAGAAAAGATCGGGAGTAACCTGCAGCCTTTTCAGATGCGGTCATTTCTTTAATGTTTGCAGATTCGGCAATACTGCTTGTAACCCCTTTAAAACAGACAGAATGGTCACAAATGTAATGTTAATACAAAAGCATATACGGGACTTCCGTGCTAACTGCGGTACATCAGAAATATCAACAAGCGGTAAATTAATTAAAAGGTCGGTCGTCTGCGGAGGGAGAGTGGTGTAAATCAATCAGGTGCCCGTTTTGTTCATTTGTAGCGGAAGTCCAGCGGTCCCCGAACGTAGGGCGGACGCAGGGCAGTATATAGGGCAGGCTAGGGCGCGATGATGGGTCATTTGTTTAGCAATATTGGTTCTAACATTGTTGGAGAAGGAAAGAAAATACTATCAGAGAAGTTGATTCATATGCAGATTGCGGACGCGATCTCTCGGCTGGATTTGACATAACGCGACCTAATTACATAAGTCCGCCATCTGTTTATGAATCAACGTCTTCTCTGACAGTACAAGGATCAGACAAAACAGGTTAAATTAACAGTTGAAAAATATTTTAGTTTTCTAACCGTCTTAAGTTATAGGTGGCAAAACAATAATTTTATCTTACTATGAGTAACTGTACATTATAATTTTATAAGTTGTAGCATCAGGCTTTAAGACTAACTATTAACTTTTTCAACAATTTTCAATCAAACTAAAAATCGAAACGCCTGTAAAATGTGCAATTGTATAGATATTATTTTTATATTGCACGCCTAACATGACGTAAAATATACAGTAATATTTACACTTGTACCAAAACGAACTCAAATTCACTCCGCATAGAGCTGATGATAGTTATTTGATCGTTATAAATAAAAGTTCCGTATTCGGCTATAAATTAAAGATTAATGTATGATGCAGCCATGTTCGTATGTGGACGTACAGACAGCGATATTACCGGCTATTTTTACGCCCAATTTTATGGCTTACTTTGTAAAATGTGCACTATATCATTGGCCCAACTGTGAGTTCTCGATAGCAAAATCGTGCAGAATTTTAAATGTTACATTTAAAATTCTCGCGACTTTAGTAATTAGTTTGCAATAGGTTACAAAATAAAAATAATTGTAGTTCCAATGGGAAATAATTACTGGAAAAGAAAAGTATAGTGATTGAAAATAAATTCAAGTGTTAACAAAGTAATTTAACTTTTCTAATATGTACGTTTACTGCACATCGCAAATATTATGTGATTGATGAGAATGGTGACGTAGCAAAATTCCTCAAGACTTGGCGCGACAAAAGTCGTCTTCCATGAGGGTAGTTTAAATTAACCTTTTTGTGTCTCCTTTTTATTGTCACACTAGATGACGCCCGCAACTCCGTTACGCCGAAACTCCTTTATCGCGTGGGAACCGTACATTTTTCCGGTATAAAAAGTATCCTATTGTCCTTTTCCGGGACTCAAAGTATCTCCATACCAAAGTTTCAGCTAAATAGGTTCAGTGGTTTGGGCGTGAAGAGGTTACAGACGGACAAGCCAGACAGACAAATACACTTTCGCATTTCTAATATTAGTATGAATATTATTATTTTTAGCCGACTTCCAAAAAGGAGGAAGTTATATGTTCCGCTGTGGATATTTTTTTCACGTAATTCGTCATCGAAGTGAAATCTCCACATAGTAGGGGTAGTAGCATATTTTTTTAACTGGACTTTATTTATGCACCATTTCCACGGGGGACTTTGACAAATGCGAGCAATTTTTGTTTCCGTCCGCTGCTGACTATCTACCTGCGTATTTATTGGTTTATCGCCATCTTGATAATCTTAATGGCGTTTAAAGCCGCGGTATTGAAGGAAACATTGGAGATTTACTGCACAAATAGTATAATCAATTGTATTGAAACACGATTTAATGTTATACTAGAGATCGCCCAATGGTCGAAATTCGACCTCAAATAAAAAAATAAATTATAAGTTTCTATTGTCAAAATATGGACTTTATTATTTTTTAGACATAATTCCTGCGACAGTCTCAGATTATTAAAGTCAAATTTAATGATGACAGACTGGCCGTGTAGTAGTTGTCTAACAGTATATAAGATTCAATAAAAAAAACTAAATCTATTTTCAATTTTTATGTCAATGTTGACAACAGACTTCAACCATAAATAAAAGAGTACAATTCGTGCGTATATGCTGATCCTAGTGTGTGTGTTGTAGTGTGTGTAATGTTTTATTTGTTAAAATAATGTATGATAAAAGCATAATTTCAAAATAATATTAGCTCGATGCACTCCTTCACCATATAAACTATAACTGTGCAAAATGTCATTCACCTACGTTCCCGCATATTTCGTCAAAAGAGATCCAAAGTTTTTCGCTCGCGTATTAATATATAGATAGTAAAACAAACTGTTAGGCTGCCTTCACATTATGTCGAGGGTACCGCCGCAGCCGCGCGGCAGCCGCGCGACTTCCATACTGAAGCGAGTCGCGCGGCTGCGGCGCGACTCTGTTTAGTATGGAAGTCGCGCGGCTGGTACCCGCGACATAATGTGAAGGCAGTCTTAGTTATGGGCTTTCTAAGATGGACAAGACTCTTTTGAATGTACTATGCTTTCATGAAAGTCTTGTCCATCTTAGAAAGCCGGAAAAGCACTTGCAACTGTTCTGATACTGCAGGTAGCTTTCCCGCTTGCCCCCTTGTCTTATCTGGGTGGACGGTAGTGCACCCGCCGAGACGAGCCAAGCGAAGCGCAAGGGCACTATACCTACCTTTTCTCGAAGTGTTTCGTCGGTTTTTTTAACCCTCATAGTTCCCGATGTACCGGGTAGTTCATATTCTCAAGATATGATGTCAATAATTATAGACTTATTAAACATACAAAGTCTCAATTGATTAGCTCTAATACTTTAGATTTTATTGATATCTAAAATACACCGATTTCGTCACTGACATACTGACTCACTGACACACTGATGATCATCAAAATGTTTGGCTACTTCCTGAAGTGCTAGAAAGCTGAAATTTGGTATGTAATCTAAGTTTAGTATACAACCAACAAAAAAAAATCATAAACTTATAACTTTCGCCCTCCATCCCCTAAAATGGGGGCGGTGGAGATTCATATGACACTTTCACAAATTTCATGAATTAGGACATAATAGTTTACACGGGACTGTAGACAGTAACTAAAAAACCTTTAGATAAGTACTTACAAGAACCAACTTACAAAAGGAACTGAAATCCTACCAAAAACAATATCATCATCGCTACCGTCGCAGAGGTGATGTGAATATTTAGTTTCTGATCTGAAGTTAGTAACGAAACAGCCGAGCCTTACATATTTACTGATATGTAGAATTTGTTTAAGTTAGGGTAGATTCAGAAGCTTGGCTCTACATGAGATCTCATATCTTTGTCACAGGGTAAACCTTATGTGGTCGACTCGGCAATATTTTACAAGAAATGCTTTTGGTAGGATAAAAATAGTTTCTTAAATAGGAAGTCCCTCTACATTAAAGTTCTTTACGTGGGTAAACCTTTAGTAATCACAAACAATACCACCTCTCGATATTTTTTACAGCGCAATCGCCACTTGAAAGCTTTAAAAATTCAAGAGAAGGTGAATCGTGAATTATTTCTTTAATATTTCACACAATACAAGGGTCCGCCAGCTGCGTGGAGATAGCAAAGAAATTAACGCCCGCCCAATGAATCTCAACTTTTAATTAAAACTGGAGACGGCAGATCGCACTGACTCCATCTTCATAATTAATGTATTATGATGATTAATGTATAGTTGCACCGACAATTCTATGGCCTATTGCATAGCTAAATGCCAATGACTCGCGAATCGTGATTACTTGATTTGGTGGTTGTGGTTAATGTAATGTAGCTTAAGGTACACTTGATTTTTTAGGGTTCCGTACCCAAAGGGTAAAAACGGGACCCTATTACTAAGACTTCGATGTCTGTCCGTCTGTCCGTCTGTATGTCATCAGGCTGTATCTCAAGAACCGCTATAGCTAGATTTCTGAAATTTTCACAGATTGTGTATATCTGTTGCCGCTATAACATCAAATACTAAAAATAAAATAAAGTTAATATTTAAAGGGGGCTCCCATACAAGAAACGTGATTTTTTTGGCCTTTTTTGCTCGTAATCAATAATGGTAACAGTTAGGCACTTGAAATTTTCACAAAATTCTTAATTATATTTTTACTTTAATAATTAATATTAAAATTAATTAAAATTAATTAAGTCCATCAACTTCGTCAACTATATATTAAATTATTATTAAAAACAAACTATTCCTCTTTACAGTATTAGTATAGGTGAAGTATAGATGAAAACAAAAAGCCGGAAAAACTTTCCCTGCTTTCATAAACGCTTAGACGAGAACAAAGCAGAGGATGTCTCAATCACAATTAAGCTAACACTTGCCAACAGATGACTAAAACAATGCCATTCAGGGGTAACATGCTCAGAAAGGTTCATCCCACCTATGACTTACCACGACAAATACATAATCACGCTATTATAACACTTATTGTGTACCACAAAAGATTCATGTGTTGTTCAGCGGTTACATGGGTAAATTGAAAAATTCTTAATTGTTCATTACTAATGAGGGCTACAATGGTATAACTACACCCATTCACTCTGCCGGTAATTCTTTACCCATTTCCGTGTAGGGTGTCGTCTTTGACACTATTGTTTCATTACTGTAATTGTTTTGGTTGATTGTGAGCTTGCTAGGTTTTAAAGTTTATTATGCATGAAGTTTGGCTTTCGCAAATAAGCCAAAAATCACGCAATTCTGTAACGAGAAGCTGTACCGAAACGATGCTTCAAGACCCCAATTCACAATGCGTCCTAACTCCTATGTCTTGTAAATAATATTATCGACACAATATACTTATCTACTACTAAAGTTCAGTCGCCGAATCGAGAGAAAAATAACACGCATGAAAGTATCCGCATCCAGCACACGGTATAGAAATACCAATATTTTATGTGCGAGTGATAGAGAGCATCGATAGGGAAATGTTCTTTCCATCCGCCATAATATCGAAATTTAAATTCAAGAATCCTCAAAATCGCTAATAATAATCGCACTTTAGGTAATTTGCGGGGGTCGGCGACGGAACACGTCTGTCTACATCGTTAGGTAATCGAATTTGTTTGCAGCACTAACGAGCTTGACGGTCAGCTTGCCCTGTGACCTGTTTGCTAATGGGAACTTGCCCAATCGCCCAAATAATATTATCGGCCACTCGAATCCGTCTATAATTACTAGCGAAGCCCCTTGAATATCAAAGACGGTCGATTCGATTATAATGCAGTACGACGAAGCTTGGGACGTTGGCGAAATAGTAATACGTAGAGTTATCTAAAAATATAAACAATCGAATATAGCACCTCCTTTTTTGGAAGTCGATTAAAACTAGATTTTGCCGGAACTTCGTACACCCAAATGAAACGGTAGTCTTTCGCAATATCTATTAGTATCTATCTTTCCTCGGTGTCTCCAGTCTCTATATCTCTATCTGTACCAAATTTCATCAGCTCAGTTGAATGAGAGCCTATTCAATGTTAACATTGAATAGACTCTGAAACTACAGAGGTAAATTTAACTCTGACGAAGTCAAAATGTAAGTCAAAAATTTAATTCAAAATAGGTCTCTTGAATCTTCATACTCATTTTGAAGTCCATTATAAGTCACATGATACTAGATCTTTTTACAGTGTACCTACCTAGTAAATTATACGAAAGCAAGGATGTCTATAGGCACGCGGAGCATGTCTGTTAAGATCGAGCTCATAGAACTGACAAATAACCATAGGTACCATCAAAATTAAGCATAGATCATTGACGATACCCATACAGATACAACAAATAGTTTATTACCATGTCGGTATTCGTACGCTCACCTGACGCAGCTCTAATCAACCTATATTGTTTCAGCTGCCTTTTGTCCACCACTCTCACGTCTCGCTTTGTTACGTTTTATGCCACAACGTTATCATACCGGTATGCTATCGACATTCTGATATCCTACTGTTATGTTTTGATATCCTACTGTCAATAAGTAGGATCAATTTCAGGCATTCGAACTATGATAATGCACGTTACATTAATTAATTAGCATATAAGAGCGTATGTTTTAATTTTTAACTTGTGTGTGTTACGTCTAGTAATAATAGAGTAAATTAAAAAATTTACATGTAATTCTTACGCAAATACATGATAAACTAAGTGGGGTAATGATTAATAAGGCATGAAATAAACAAATAAGAATCCCTCCATCCGCTATAAAGGGAAAAAATGAAAACGGAACTAAAGATAGGTTCTTAGCAAGTGATGTTTCACACCGTGCTGAAAACATGAAAACTCGATAAATTTTAGAGTGCACACTCCGACGCCGCGAGCCATCCGTCCCAAAATACATCCGAAAGCTTCGTTAATATGCCTTTATTGTGGATTTCATCCCCTTTTGAATCGAACTGCGGACTCCGCCGCATGAAAGGGGGCCGTTTAATACCATCTGGGAGCGAAACAGTCGAAATGCGGAACTTAATGGCCGATAGACGGGTTAAAAACTAGCGATAAACGTTTAAATATGGCCGCCGCGCGCTGTTCTTTTTGAATCGGACGCGTAGAATGTACTGAATGTTGAAATTTTTAGGAATTTGTAAAATGAGGAGCCATTTTCAGCGATGGATTTTTCTTTTTTAATGCGGCGTAGCGAAGAACAAGTTCTAATAATGTAGCAGGAGGAAAACGTAGAAAAAGGCTAAAGACTAAGGACCGACATCCTGGAATGAGGCTAATTGGGAACGAATTCCCGTAGGACGGGTCAACCAACGCGGAGACGGAACGGCGCGCGGCGGCGCGATCGCTGTTTTTATCACAGAATAATATATCAAACTCCACCATTATTACTTTTAAATAAAGGAGTTTATGTAGAACGAGATGTTGCTCAGCGTGTTTGTTTTGCGGAAATTAGTTTATCACACATTCTTTTATTTCATATCCATTCTCGGGACTCAAAGTATGTCCAAAGAAAATATTATCAAAGTCGGTATTGACGTACAGACAAAAACACTGGCAAACGGAAAGACGTCATGTACATGTGGCGGTACCCGCAATTAGCATTAGCGCCACATTCCTGCATCGCGCTATCGAAGTTTTCTAAGTGCGTCGGTATATATACGACAGCTGAAATGTATCACGTGGGCTCCGGCCTGACCGAGCATAACACCTAGCTCGGTCGGAAGATCTTCCTTTGCGGCCTCCACGCATTATTCCCACATTAGTGACCCTCGACAGAACACGCCTCCTTCATCATCATCACTCCCCCGCCCCTCCGCACCGCGCCAGCCAGCATCGCCTCATCGGGTACTTCGTCCACTAGTCGCAATCTACCGCGGACTGGGCGACTCCGCATCGGCATCATCGGGCTTTCTCACTACACCGGACCGGTCAGCAAGCAGAGCACATCTCTCCTGGTCAGCACGTAGCATCGGCCCCGCACAGCAGCTATCCGACTCACTGAATCCCGTGCAGCGGCATCACAGTCCCGACTCACTGGGACTTCACTGCAACAGTTCCGACTCACTGGAACTCTCTGGCATTGGCGACTCAAGCGACAAGACTTCAAGATTCGACCTCCGGTCTTCGGGGGGGAGTGATGTGGCGGTACCCACAATTAGCGCCACATTCCTGCATCGCGCTATCGAAGTTTTCTAAGTGCGTCGGTATATATACGACAGCTGAAATGTATCACGTGGGCTCCGGCCTGACCGAGCATAACACCTCGCTCGGTCGGAAGATCTTCCTTTGCGGCCTCCACGCATTATTCCCACACACACATTGGCCTTTACTTGAGTCCCACACTCATGTTCTGTAAATTTCTTGAAAATAGTGTTCATGCCTGATTTTTCCCGCGTACACCAACAGAAGCGTTACGGAAATCAGATTGTCAAGTTTTGTGCATCTTCCCAGAAGTCTGCAAGTTACTTGGCCTGCTGCCACGCGCTGTTGTTTCGCACTTCCACTGACATTGCTGTTCTCACATAACTTGTAACTTCGCACTCACTTCCTAGGCAGTCTATACCATATAGTCAAAGGGAGTCTCTACATTGACATGACGAAATAAATAAAGATATTAAAAGTGATAATGTTAAATATTCTATAGAAACTTTTCTAGCTTAATAACAGTTGTAAATGTCCAATAAAATTATTCATTCTAATATTTTGATAAGTACTTTTATACTCAAAGTGTAGCAAAAGTTGTTTTTTTTTTTTTTAGGAAACGTAGTAGAAAACACGATTAAATGCACATTTTCCATTACCGCCACTTGATAAAATATTCGTATATTCTCTCACATGTTGCTAACGTAAAAAGTTCTGTAACTTCATTATTCTGTTTTGTTTACTTTGTCACATAAGAGGCTTTTTGCGCTAATATGCCTTCGTTACGCGTTTTCGTTCCGCGTTTGAGGTCTTATACACGCTCGTTGAGGAAATTGGGTCAGCCGATGATGTGTTTGGCATATTTATACTTCAGCTAAAGTGAATAATAATCTTGCTTGATGGTTTAGAATAATTTATATTTAATTATAATTAATGCATTAAAGTTCAAAAAAAGTTAGAAAATAAGCGTCACTATGCTAAATTAAGATATTTCAATTGATAAACCCTACGAATAATAAAAACTAAGGAATCGTAATTCCCATACTATTAACGTCTTAAATTTGGTTCCTTTCGATCTGTCATGTAACGTCAGCCTAGTACCGCTCAAGGCCACCTAAATATTGCAAATGTATTGAAATGTGTACCTAAGGTACACTTTTTTGACAAGTATTGTGAAGCATGTTTTTTGACGGAGTTACTTTTCCTTAGTTTTTATTATTCGTAGGATAAACCATAATTTTCATAAGTAGAAAACTAACCGATGTCGTTCATTTTGATGTCAAATGCAATACCGAAGTTTGAAGACCAAATTTAATTTGAAAACACACCCTTCGATTTCGGATTCTTGGAAATGCTATTGTATTCTATTGTTGTCGCAATCACCGGTGCTCGTATGGGGCTTGATGAGTTAATAAGTTTCTTTTACAAAATAATGCTAATAAGTTTCTAAATAATTACTTTCAGGAGCGTCAGACGTCTGGTTTAAATTAGGGAGCAGTAACTAGACTACTAAAATGATTTTTTATGCTATGATTTACAGCATCGTAAAAGTGGTTACAAGGTTGGCTACATTGTTGCGCTATTAAAACAATGAACGCATAAAGCGTGTTTCCGGTTTTAATGAGATTTTTATGGAAAACTGCATTAAAAATTACATCGCCCTGTTCGAAAGTAATAACGCTTTGGGGATGTATTTCTGTATTTTGTTGAGAGCATAATGTTTAGTAGAAGAGAATAATATATTCGTCTATTTTTATTTGTTGTCTATGTTTTGGTAATACTTTTTATATCTATATTAAATCATAGCCTTTATATCACTTATTCACTTGACATAGGAAATTCGAGAGTCTAGATTCTCTGAAAAGACGGATGGCTGGATAGATTAAGCTATATATTTATACTAACATAATTAAAATGTATTAACGTGCTGCGTTTAATTTCAAAAATTATCGGTAACTTTACCGCGAAAAAAGCTATCGAGTTAAAAACCTTAACGAGTTCTTCCGCAACAAAAAGTCGGTTGTAAAAGTTGTAAGTGTGCGCGATATTAAGAAATTATTGACTTTAGCTATCCGGATGATTTACAGTCGTTTTACGAGTGCGCAGTAGCTGTGCTAGGGCTTTGACCCGCCGTAAACGTCAATGAGAAAAACTGCTGAAATAATAGTGCGATGTAAATATCTATGCTTACTACGTAGGCTACGTTTTCAATTATTTTGATCTAAACGTAAAAACTTGACTTTTTATGTAGTATTGTTTTTTGTTATACCTACTTATGAATTGATAGCATTACAGTCGCTTGTAGTGCATGGTGCAATATGGGCCTACATACTATATTCTCGGGCTGTCTTTGTATTGCTTAAATAACAAGTTAATGCAACAAGTTTCAGTATATTTAACAGACTATTTACTTCATTTGTCTAAAGCTTTACATTGTAACTAAAATCACAATATATTTTTAGACATCGCAATGGCGCGGCGGCGTCTCGTCCCATTATGAAATTCATGCTAATTGTGGGGGGTGTCGCCCCATTGACACTGTCACAGCGATGGGTTTCGAGAAAACCCATAAATTATTCCCAGCCACCAGGTGACGAGAGGGGGACAGAAGTCACGGGAGAAAGTCACGCTCTGATAACTCGAAAAGATTCTTTGTGCAGTTAAATATTTTTGCATGTTTATGTAGTTTTGCTGTGTCTAGATGTTATAGAGACGTCAAGGTGTGTTTACCATGAAAGTGTGAAAGTTGTAATCTGTAAAATCGTTGCACTAAATTCCGTTCTTAATAAATAGGGAAAACCAAGGTGTTTTTCGCCCCATCATAAAATCCTAATTGAATTTTCACATACTTATTTCAATTCAGGTTTATTAGGTAGAAATTTAAACTTTATAATAACGGGCGAGCGTCACCCAGTTGGTGACGCCCGCAACTTTGTTGCGCCAAAATTCGATTATCGCGCGGAAACCGTACATTTTTCCGGGGAAAAAAGTCTCCTATGTCCTTTCCCGGGACCCAAAGTATCTCCATACCAAATTTCAGCAAAATCGGTTCAGCGGTTTGGACGTGAAGGGGTAACAGACCGACAGACATACACACTTTCGCATTTATAATATTAGTACGGATAAAAAAACATAGAATATATTTTATAAATTTATCTTAGACCAACTCCTAAAGATATGTTCTTATCGTTCCCAGAACTCTACATTGTATTGTACAAAAAATATAGAGCTCCCGAGTCCCGTGTTTACTCAAATCATAGTGAAAGATTTACTTTGTTGGCATTAGCTGACTTCCCTGCAATCACGGGATTCTCACAACGAACTCTACACAGATAAAGTGTACACACTGAAGCACATAAGCATTTTAGGGTTAACTTGTATTACTACAAGAAATAAAATAGTTACTTAGGGAAATAAAATAGTTAAAAAAAAAGAATAGGGCTTTATTTTATTTTTTTTAATATTCCGGCATAACGTCAAAATATAATGGCGCTAAACAAGAAAAGTTTTAAAAACTGTAACTTAATTTAGTAAAAAATTTCACTCGCGGCATTATAACTACTCTTTTCAGAGTACGTTTTTAAAGTCGAACCATAGCCCCTATGAGGGTACAAAGACTACCAATATACCAATATACTCTTCCTTTTGGCTTCGCTGTAGTCGGATAAAAGGAAAACACCCGCGTCGGCTAAGCATGGAAAGTATTTTTCAGTAGATTTAAGACGCTCTAAGCTAATTATTTCCTCTAAACAGATAATGTAGGTGGTCCGTCTGAAAATAACGCATGCCCTGTTACCGAGATTTACGGTATTCCTTAAACGTTTTAGTAAAAAAATACGAGCGTCGCCATTTTATTTACGATCACTTCTACCGAGTGCAGTATGACGTACTAAGTAAATGGAAATGGGGAACATATTTCGGGGAAAACGTTTACTCACACTTTCGCTATAATTATTGTAGTAATGTTTGTAGGAGTTTTAGTGTGAGTAGATTACTTCTTCTGTGCAAGAAGAAAAAAAAATAATGCTACCAATTCAAATATTTTCATTACTCTATTAGAACAGTACTTTTTATTCAGTGTTTATTTACCTAATATATACCTTAATATATGATAGGATCTAAAATTCTGAAGAGACAATAATATGTGCTAATATGGTTTACAGAATAGTAACAAATAAATGATTTCAGTTTTGATTCATTATGGTCAGATCTAAAAAAATAATCTAAAGAATTAGTATACTTAGTAATAAGTAAACCATTGCACGATGACACCACTCTACAAAATGAATCGAAACGAATTGTAAAACAAAATATTGGCACAAAAGTCAATGGTTTGTAAACCGTGGATTGACCCAAATCGTCCGATAGATTGGCTACGAGTAAACACGACAAATTAACACGTTCCGACTGACTTTGATTACTCACTCATTGATTTAAAGAGGTTTCCGCTTTCATCTCGTAAATATTTGAAAATTCTATAATGGAGTTATGATCATAGTAATCTACTGCTAATGATTAGATTTATAAATAGAACTGAAACATTTATTGAGTTGACTTTTTACCTATATGACTGAACTGCGTAAATTAATTAATTTCTAAAACTATAGAAGATATTAGTTTAAATTAAAATTAAATATCTCCATTCTCCATCGTGAAACAACTAGACATAATTCCGCTCTGACAGAACACGATATTCCAGTAATTTTAATCAGAGAAACAACCCCAATAAGTTCTTGTTAAACAAAGCTAATTCGCTAACGACACGTTACTTTCTGTCAGAACTCCGTAACGAAGATAGACAGAGGAATACCTGGGGGATGGCATCCATCCTACTTAATAATTAACCGTGTCAAGAGGGAAAGGGGAGTGTGTCATTTATATGGGTTTAGCTAAACGATTTTATGTTGACGATGTATTGTAGTTTGGAGGAGATTTGGCTTAAATGTTACGAGGTGTGATATTCGCCAGATCGCGTCATTTCTAGGACAAATACGTACGACCTACTAGTAAATTTACAACAATACAAAACAGCGACCTGACGTGGTATGACGGAATTATAACACGGCGTGAGAGTGCGTTACTTAAAGTAAAATAGCTTGAAAATAAAAAGTAACAGAAGTTGATAAAAAATCAAGAGTTATCAGAATTCAAAATACTTCAAATTAAAAAAAATCACATAAATTATTTCGAAAACTTCATTTTATTCATAGCAATGCTTAAACCCCGGCCCTTAAAAATCCCAAGAGAAGGGGACCGTATTTCTGAATGTGAAAAATCGACATTTAATAGGAGGCCGGCCATTTCGCAAATGGATGTAGCCCTGTTCCTTAGAAGGGTGATGATTTACGTAGTAAACTTGGAGCCCTAAGGACTAAGGGTTATAACAATTGCCTATTTTTCAACTAGAAATCACGCCTGATTTATTTTGGCAATGTAATAGTAATAGTTAATAGACCAAAGCCATAAATTTATCTTAATAACGAAAATGTTATATATGTTCAGGTCTATTTACAGTATTCAAACAATACCAACATAACAATATTATAATCGTAAAATGGAAAAAGTTTCTTAATCTTATGATCAATGAAAGTCCAGGAGATTATCAAAAGGTAAGTGATACTAAAGTTTCAAGTCAAAAGCATCTTGCTTTTCGGAATACCCAAGTGCATAAAAAGTGTAGCACCTGTAAAAACAGTTGGAGAATGTCGGTCAGTCTATAGATCAGCGTAAATCATTGTAAGGAGGGCATCGCTAGTAAAAGTACAACCTGCGAAGTCTCAGGAAGTGACATACAGGAAGAGGGAAACGAGAGATATGTTCCGAGCTATAAGAGGTAGCGGATTCATCATCATCATAATCTCTCGTGATAAAATAGGCACAGGGAATGATGGTAAAGACTTCAAACATATAGCATGTTGGATTTGAGTGAATTTACCAGCGCCGTGGGGTTCTTACTGGCTTTTTTAACTCCTTACATTTTTTAGGTCGCCATCCTACAAAATACACATAACAACATATTATTACAAATACTTAACTTCTCTTCTCTTAGGAAGAACCAGACTTTACTACGTCTTTACAAGAATAATGAAAATATTTTTAAGGCTTCATACACACAACTTTGTTCCGAACACAGTTATCAAATTTTTTCCAAATCATTCCTGTACGTAATTTACATAATTATGACCTTCTAACCCGCATCGTCCTATAACTTCTACCGCGTGTAAAGTATTACAAACACCGCCATTTTGAGATAATCCACCGACTGTAGTGCGACTTAATTTATTAGTCACGAAAGTGTTTGAATTGTTAATGTTGTACTTCCAGTTAGAAAGTACTGGAGAATCTGTTTTGTAATACAATCCGCATTGGCCATGCAATTAAGTTTTACGTAAAGGCGAGAGGACTTTAAATTATATGGGATTTATTTATTACAATTTTCACACCACTGTACTTGACTTTGTTATTTATTAACACGTTCGTTCCCACTACGATTTTCATGATGCCTTCTCGGATGCCGCCTACATTGTACGGCGGACTCGCCAAGTGAGTCGCCGGCACTGCAATATAAATTGAATCGACTCACCACGTGAGTTCACTGGCACTACGTAAGGGTAAATTATTTTTTTATTATTTCTGTGGTCATTACAGTGTAACTAAGGTGTTTAACGCAATTAAAAAGTGTTAGGTGTTGTTGTAGGACTATTCAGCTTGTAAAAATTCTAAAAAACTCTTTGGATAAAATAAAAGGTAAGTTTGTTTCGTAATTTAAGCAGTGGTTGTCAATCTTTTAAAATTTGGTTATTGTTAAGGTTATATTTTGAATTTCTAATACTTGTGAATAGTCAATTTTACCCTGAAATATTTTAATACGGGTTTTAGATTAAAATGTATTATTTTTATTGTGGATACGACGAATTTAATTGATAATAATTAAAAAAGAAACTTTTTTTTAAAAGTTTAAAATCTGCCGAATTAAAATTAAATGATAACTTATTAATATGCAACAATAATAATGTCTTTACGTGAAACAACATTTTATTACGTTCGAAATTTGTTAAGAAGTGCCTGATCTTTTGTGTGTGACAACTAATAAAATACATGAAAAAACTAGTACAAAATAATAATATCATATTCGTTTCCTTGGATCCTAATTTTTTTTCATTTTTATTATCCTATTCCCAACGAAGACAAATCCGAAAACACTAAAATCGTAAAAATCTGTTTAGCCGTTCTTCAGTTATAATTAGTGTAACTAACACGACTTTCTTTTATATATATAGATTCTAATGAAACTAGTTTGTTGTATATTAGTTCCATATCACAAGTATGTAGGTAGTCCATGCTATTATGTTGACGTCGTTTTCTAACATGTACATATTTACAGTTTGAGGATCTATGTCCGGGAACTCACCTGGTGAGTTCAAGGCATTGCAAAATCGTTTTTTTTCCTTTCAAAAATAAACGGGAACTCCACGCCCGGCCCACCGCATAAATCTTTAGCTTAGCATATATTTAGTCTAAAGTCTAAACTATAATTTCAAGCAGAAAATACGGATGCATTTTGGAAATACTAGTGAAAAACACTGAACTCACCAGGTGAGTCGTCGGCACTGGAATCAAATTTACGTGAACTCTCCAGGTGAGTCGGTGGCACTGAACATGTTAAGTAAATGCGGCGTTTTCCACTTGTTACAAAGGTCACGTGACCTTATCGAAAATTCGTTAGACCGAGGGAGAGTCAACCGTCGGCGTGGGGTAGGAGCGGAAGTAATACCTCCCCTCTCTTTCTACCACGTGACGAAAATGTATGCTTTCTACTGTAATTTAGGTTTTTACTTCTGTCGCCTTCTAGTGTGCAACCTGAAGACTTCGCTGTGTCTATCTGTCCGTCTGATCGTCTTTACACCAGCCTGTAATTTTTAAACATTATTTAGCACACTACTAAATTAATAGAACATCGATAGCAGCCTATGCAATGTGCATTATCAACTCTGGAACGAACTGTCGCCAGCAGTATTTCCGGACCAATACGACCAGCGAACTTTAAGAAGAGAGCATATTCCCTCTTAAAAGGCCGGCAACGCACCAGCAACTCTTCTAATGTTGCGAGTGTCCATGGGCGACGGTAGTTGCTTTCTATCAAGTGACCCGTTGGCTCATTTGCCCCTTAATTTTATAAAAAAATGTAGAACATCGATAGCAAGGCTGTGTATTATCAACTTACGCAAGGGTTTCACATAATACGCATTCAGTAATATTGTTCAGTAGCTAATCTTCTAATGGCCCTCCCCTGATACTAACGTGGCTTTTATTTCCATAATTTTCCTTGTATAACATAGCGTGTTACAAGAAATATTTCTTACAGGAATATTTCTTAAATGAATTTAAGTATAGTAAGTTTATTATAAAAAGGGCGAAAGCGTGGATCTAGTTCTAGAACAATGTAATATATATAAATTGAATTGAGAGGTGATTGAAAACTAAAAACATAATAGTTGATATAGCAAAATAATGTAAAATGCAATTTGTGTAACACCTATTTCTTTGGGCATGCAAGTTGTTATGACTTCTTTGATCATTTTACATAAAGTCTACTGACAAAAACATAACAATTCAAAACTTTTCTTGGAACTTTCAAGACATGATAGAGCTACTGGCTATAAAGATAATAATAGGAGTGTCATAGAACTATGTAGGTTCTATATTTAACCCAATAAGGGAACGAAAATAGAAAACTCTCGTGTCCCAATCAAATTACCGGGACCGAAACTCCTCAGGGAAGCACTTCTGTCAATCAAATATAATTTGGTATAACTTCTACAAAGTATGTCTAAGTTGAGGTGTGTGCTATTTTCACAAATCGATTAAGAAAAAACGTAATAGCAGACATGATAGAGCAGCAATAATAAAAAGACATACCTACGATAAACGATGTTTGTTATGATGATGAACACGTCGACTGTCGCCCACATTTCCGTTGCGCTGAAGTTCGTTTATGGTGTGAAAACCTTATATTCGTCCTATGTCCTTTGGGACTCAAAGTATCTTCATACCAAATTTCAGCAAAATCGGTTCAGCGGTTTTGCGCGAAGAACTAATAGACACAGATACTGCAGACAGACATATTTTTTATAAAATTAGTATGGATTATCCTCTGTTTGGCAAACTTTTTGTGTTCGTTTGAATCAATGAAAATCTGGTGATCTGGATTGTGTTACTTTTACCCGCTAACCAGACTTCGATATCTTCTCTAACGAAATTCGACAACTCTCTTTTCCTGTTTTCTTTAACGTCATTAATTTTATAGACAAAGTACTATCAGAGAAGTTGATTTTTAAGCAGATGGCGGACCTACGTTTATTTGTTCGCGCTATTTCAAAACCAACCACACATAAAGACTTAAATTAAGTTGACATAACCTAACTAACCAAATGACATAGGTAGGTCCACCTTTAATAAATTAATTTCCTAGATTATACGTCCGAAGTACGAATTCGAAAAGTAATATTTACATAATTATAGTAACCAATAAACACAAGAAGTAAGTACTTAAAATTCCCTTTAATTTATTTTACGGAAAAAGACGTTTAAAATTAATTTCTAACGAGATTCCTAATACACAAGGCATCGCCCACCCAATTTTGAGAATGAAGCCACACCAATGTCATGTAATTATTGTCCGTAGGTCTCCGTAGTGAGAAGTCAGGATACACACTGCTGCGAAAGCCAACAAATCAAAGCTCATCAAATATATAAAATACAAAATCTACAAAACATACATAAAATTTTTGTTTAAATTATGATTTAGTGACAAATATCCTATACACAACTTGGATAAGAGTGAAAAATTGCGGCAGTATTTAATAAGAAAAAATTAATACAGCTTTGTTCAAGTGCGAATCATATTATGAAACGATATAAAGTTCTCATAATCTACGTCAACAAACCTCCGTCGTCGTGAGTTTGGAACTTTCGACCAATAATTATTGTAGAATATAGTTTTCTATGACTCTAATAAAAATATTAGGTTAAATGAAGAAAACAATCGGGGTAAAGTGTAATGTCAATTAAATTTAACTCTAAACTCGTTACTTGTTACCAAATTCATGAATATGAAACACTAAAATCACTTATCAAATCCTCACCTCCTTTTGCTATGAAATGAAAAGAAAATTGTGTAATTTTTGAACTTTAGCACAAAACATGTTTTCAAAATTGTCGTACTGACCTACCATCGGTTCGGCAATTAACCCAGCGGGAAGAACCGTGAGGAACTTTCATGTAAAGTGATATTCAACGATCATCCCGCTCGTGTGTATAAATTGAGGAAAGGTAATTGGGCCATCGAAAATGGATGTCGAATGCGGGCCGATATCGCAGTACAGCCTGTTGATACCGCCTTAATAAACCAATTTCAGGCGCTCGCAGACACGTCACTCGTGGTCGCGTCGCCAGGGTATTGATGTGATGATAAATAGCGTTTGATATATCTTGACCTATATAAAGACCCAATAAGGAGAGAAGTACGAAATCATTACATCCATAATACTAATATTATAAGATTAAAAAGTGTATGTCTATTTGTTACCTCTTGACACTTAAACCACTAAAATAATAATTTGACATTTAGAATGAAATGCTTTGAATCCCGGATAAGGATATAATAGTATTACATTAGTAAAACCTATATGTTATTTATTTAAATAAATAAATAAAGTATAGGTTTTATAAAGTGTAACGCAGACGGAGCCGCGGTTTGTGTAAAAATTTAAACAAAGTTGCTTCCCGCTGTCCATCTCTTATTATTATGCTTTTATCTTAAAAAGTACGCCACAGATTTCGCTGTGTATTGCCAAAATAGAAAAAGTGATTTAAGAATAAGATTAACGTATGTAATACAAGCTTATTATAGAACGTTTATGGCTAAATAACGTTGTCCGTGTCAGCATTTTGAATAATTGAAAACACTCTTGCCAACATTAAAAATCACTGGTCAACAAAATTTTGTAACAAGAAAGGTGCTTGCTAATTTTAAATTACCTACCTACCCTCAATTTATTACAATATTTATTTTGATTCCATCAGGTCTAGTTTTCATGTTACAGGTAGCCAAAAGTTACAAAGTAACACTTTTTGGTTCACTTTCGCTTTAAAAAAAAGTCTATAATTGAAGAACCTAGTGTTTTAATAAAAAAAATTGAGTTCAGTGATTCTATAAGAATGTCAGAAAATATTAATTAATAATAAATGATCAAACGAACTTCTCAAGTGAAGTTCGATCATTATTATATAAGTCGCTTCATTCGATGATATAATAATGTCAACACAGGGTAGTCCCCTTATCCTACAGGCAACTTCGCACGTTTTTAGAGAATAAAAAAAAAATCAGCTGTCAAATTCATCTGACAGTTGTCACTACTTATCTGGTCTGTCAAGTGTCAACCTCATTCTTTAGAGATTTTAACAAAACTTAATCACGGGTTTCAATATAAATATCTATGTTAGATATTTTTATTCTGGGTGGGATGGGAAATTATATCATCGAATGAAGCGACTTATATAATAATGATCGAACTTCACTTGAGAAGTTCGTTTGATCATTTATTATACTACATCGCTTCATTCTTCAGATATAATAATGTCAACACAGGGTAGATGTTTAGAGCATTAAGTTTTGTTTCTTTTTCCAGTGAAATAAATAAGCAAACAGGATAAACTAATCAATATTTTATTCCAGAGAATATTGTACAAAAAATCATCAACATTAATTTTTTATAATGGGAGAATAATAAACTTATACAGGCTTATCGTTGATTAATCACTAAATAATTAATTACGGAATGCTACCGTATTGGCAAATTCGCCTTCGCTTAAAATCGGTCTGTTGTAAAACCGGGCAAAGGCACTGGACGCGCTCGTCCAGCCTGCCGTCTTGCGGATCACGTCCAGGCCGAGGCCGGCGGCGTGCGCCGCAGACGTAGCCGCGTGCCGCGTGCTGTGCGCGCCGTAACGTACGTGCCGACATCTACGCCGCTGTCCGACAACACTTGTCTGATCCAGCGGCTTACAGATTGAGAAGTGGCAGCTTTGTGCGGCTTCTTGTAAGTCAGCAAAAGTTTACCCACGTTCGAGTGCCTCACATTTTTAGTCATAAAAATGTAATCTTTGAGGGCTGAAGCGGGACATATGTTCGGATTCTGCACAAAGAATGGTAGAAATAAAACCGGTTGGTCTCTTCCGGGGGCAGACGTTTTAATAATGTCTGTTATGGCTATACTTACTCCATTGTTGGAAATCGAAATATTTTCGAGTTTTATAAGAGTAAAAGTTTGTACGCGATGTGCTGTACAAATTGCTAATAAAGTTACTAATTTCTTTGTAATCTTTTCGATACTAAGATTAAGATTAGGATACCATAAAGAGATAAAATCTAGGACTAGCTGAGGATCCCATGTCGACGTGTATTTCGGTCGATTGGGTTTTAGCTTATATGCTCCCTTCAACAAACGTTTGATAGATTCATCGGAGCCTAAGCGATCGCCCAATAATAAAGACAGCGCCGAACGGTGACTGTTAAGGGAGCCGTAAGAGCAACCTTTTGCAAATTGTTCTGTTAAAAAGGATAAGACCGAAGATATTGGTCCATTATAAAAATCAATAGAGCGTTCTGTACAAAACTGCCACCACAGCTTAAGGGTTACGCTGTATTGCTTAACAGTGTTGTCGGACAGAGACGCTAACATCAGGTCGAGCGCCTCCGGTGGGGCACCTCTGAGCGCGAACGCCGCCCGCACAGCTGCGCTGCACCCAGGGTAAGTTTGTAGTGGAGAGGATGATGACCGCTGGAATTAGATAGTAAAAGAGATTTACTAGGCTTAAAATAAATAATACGCGAAACTCTAAGTTCCTCTAGTAAAGGAAACCACGCCTGAGAAGGCCAGTTTGGAAAAACGAGGATACCGGTGGCTTCGTCGTCTATAATTTTTCGTAAACATTTAAGGATTATTGAAAAAGGCGGGAACGCGTAAAAATATTTAGATTTCCAATCGACGGTGAATGCGTCTACGGCAAAGGCGTCTGGCTCTTGTTTCCAAGAGACAAACCGTCTACACTTGGCATTGCTGCGAGAAGCGAAAAGGTCAATTTCTGGTTCTCCGAAATTACTTACGATAGAATAAAAAGCCTCCTGAGATAGGACCCATTCGGTATCCGGGTTAACCCTTCTTGACTCTGCGTCTGCGCAGTTCTCTTTTGTATTTACATAAGATGCGAATAGCCAAATATTGCGCTTCTCGCACCACTGCCAAATTGATCTAGCTAGGTCATTAAGGTGTTGAAATTGAATACCTCCTAGTCGGTTAATGTAGCTGATAGCCGTAGTATTATCGATACGTAATAGTAGTGAACAATTATTGTCTTCGTTAGCTAAACTCTTTAATCCTAAAAATACCGCTAGAAGTTCTAGATAATTAATATGCTGTTTTAATTCATCAACTTTCCACCTGCCGCTTATTTTAACATTGCTACATACAGCTCCCCAGCCAGTTCTGGAAGCATCTGTAAAGATTTCCTTCCTATAGGACAGCGTCCTCATAGGATTATAAGTTGTAAAAATATTTTCAATCCACCAGTTAAGATCTGCTAGAATGTCATTCGGTAAACTAATCTTTACTTCATAATTATTATTATATAATTGTAGTAAATTAAATTTTTGTCTTTCTAATATTTTAGTATACAATAAGCCAAACACTCTAAGACTTTTAAAGTTTCACGTACATTATGTAAGCAGTCATTGTAACTGGCTCCAATACATAATATATCGTCAAGGTATATAACTGACGTATGTCCTTGTTTTCTCAGGTAAGTAATAACTTCCTTCATGATTTTGGTAAAAACTCTAGGCGCCACAGACAAGCCATACGGCATCGCCGTGAACTCGTATGTGGTTACCATATTGGAATTAGGACTTTGAAACTTAAATCGTAAATATTTTCTGCTCGATTCAGCTATAGGCAATAAAAGGTAAGCCTCTTTTAAATCTATTGTAGCTAAATAACCCTCTTGAGGAATTAGTTTAGCCGCTGTCCTGTCTTCCATCTTAAAGTGTGTTTTAACGATAAATTTATTTAATGGCTTTAGATTTAATATAAAACGTTTGCCACCATTCGACTTCGGCGCTAAGAAGATTCTAGATATAAACTGATCACGCACCGGGAGGCACGTCGATATTGCTCCTAATTTTAATAATTTATTTACAGCGTCTAATATGTCTAACCTTTCTTTGTATGGAAGTGTACAACTAGGTTCTACTGTTTGAGTGACTGTACTACAGAATGGTATAGTATATCCATTTTTAATCCATGATAATACTACTTTGTTATTAGTTATACGTGACCAACAGGTAAGATATAACTGAATACGACCTGCGTGTACCTGTGCTAGTGTGGGGTTGCACGCGTTCTGGACGGATTGGCAGTCCTCGCGTGAGATTGGGTCTGGGGAAAGGCACGGCGTGGTGTTGACGCCGGCGGCTTCCGATGACCTCCTCGCCCCCCCCTGTTCGACTGGTAGCGAGAAGGTCCTGGCCAGTTTCCCTGGACAGGACGAGTGGCGGAAATTTGTGCAGTACCGGCGCCGCTAGCAGTTTTCTGGTTCGTTGGCGCCTTAATCTGTGAACTCTGTTTATTAATGGCCTGGCTGGCCTTTATTTTTTCAGACAATGTGGAGCCGAATAATGTATCGTCTCTTTCGGCATCTTGAATGACTGTCAAGAAATTCTTTTCCAGACTAGGCGTGATTAGCTTAATTCTATCCTTGGACCAAACATAGTGTAGGTCGGTTAAGAACCGACACCCGTCGCTTAATTGTTTTAGCGCCTTAGCCTTATCGGTCGATGTTAGTAAAGTATGTATACCCCTGCTTATTGTCGCTGTACCTACGCCAAGCTGATGTTGGAATCGAACCAACTTCTTATCGCGCCATCTGACAACGTCTGATACAGCGGCGGATATTTCTGCGTTAAGCTTAGGTGCTTGTAACAGTTTACAGTTTCCAGGTAAGAGGTACTCCTTTAGAAGTTTGTCCTTATCTTCTTTTGGAAGTCCCTTCTTTAAAATAGGATTCCATAAGCTGGCTAAACTGTCATGTATATTGTCGCCGAATTCTGGCGTATCCGACGTGGAAGCTCCCAGGGCAGATAGCAGTTCGGAATCCAAAATAGTCTCTGACTGAATCTCAGAGATGGGTTCGGCTGTAACTTCCTGCGCTTCTGGGCCAGGTTCTTGTGTGACGGAGGTCACTCCGTTTTGTGGGATCGGTGGGTCGGGCTGACACATGTCGTTAACCTCCACAATACTGGTATCTAAAAAGAAATTATATTTCTTTACGATTTTTGCAGGTAGGTAGAAAATTGTGGGTAGATGAAAAATAGTGGGTAGATGAAAATATTGAAATACATATCTATTGTCTCGAGGACAGTAGAATGTTATTAACGTACTTATCTTTTTTAGACAACACGTTTTATTACGTTAGTATAGTAGCACTTATGTGTCTCATGGATAGCTCGCAGCTACCCACGTTATCGAAATGAACTCGCAGTTTATTTCGACTCGTCTTTAAGCACATATCACTTTTATATGGAATTTATTTGTGAACTGTTATAAGATCCCATACTCTTACATACCTTCATTGTTTTCGTCATCTGACGAATCTAACGGACGTTGAAAACGGCGGAAACTCTTTTCTCGCCCTTTTTTACGTTGCTCCTTTTCTTCTATCTTCTGAATCTTTCTCCGATAGTTTTCGAGTTTATCCTGTGCACTACGTTTAGGCATTTTTGAATACGTGTGCGCTCGTTGCCTCGCACGAAAAGGGAATGAGGTTGACACTTGACAGACCAGATAAGTAGTGACAACTGTCAGATGAATTTGACAGCTGATTTTTTTTTTATTCTCTAAAAACGTGCGAAGTTGCCTGTAGGATAAGGGGACTACCCTGTGTTGACATTATTATATCTGAAGAATGAAGCGACGTAGTATAATAATGATTAATGATCCTAACAAGTTTTGACATAAATTCCATAAAGACATTTCTATCATAGCAAAACAATATCAGGAGCCCATCGTATATTAGCTACTACTGTTGAAAATTACAGATTAAAGCAAATTACAGACGAAAATCACAAAAGTAAATTCATATTAATATTGCAAAAAATTAAATAATTTGTACTTGTTGATAAAAATTTGAAATGTTTAACATGGTATTACAAAAAAACTATTCGTATTACAATAATTTTAATAACTCTTCTAGTATCCTTTCCCGTGTCTTAAACATAGCTAGCCAAAAGTTTTCATGTTACATGCAATAGTAAATTACGCACCTAGGGCAGGAAAATAAGAAATGTCTCAGATCACATGTGATCTGAGGCTTTCTTATTTACTGCCCACGGTGCGTATACTATTTTTCTCATCGACGGAGGTGGAAAACGGCAACATCGGTAATCGCAGCGGGAAGAAAGTTGACGTTTTCCGCCCGGAGGTGAGAAAAAGTTATTTTTTTGTTGACTAGTGATACCTTATCATATTACATTTTATAGAATACTTTTCTACAAAGTTGAAAATTTATTAGTTCACAATAGGAGCTCTACTTATAAAGTTCAAGCTACAAATGCGATACGTTGAGTTGTGAAAAATTTTAATACGTAATATCACGATACAAAGTAATACGGAATCATGATTATATCAGAGTTTGTTTGAACTAGTTTAGAACTTTTATATTGTATAGAATCACCCCTAGGGGACCTTAAAAAGTCGGAAAGTTGGACACAAAATAATATATTTATCGGTTTTTTGTTGGTAACTACAAAGTTTCATTGGAAATATGACGTTACTATCAAAAGTTTTAAACAAAAACAAATTAAACCTGTGTAGCTTTTTTCTTTATTGTTTATTTCATTTTTATTTTAATTTTCAGGTCTCTTTATTGGCATTTTAATAACATAATCGACAATGCCAGCATATTATGCTATTATAATAAAGACTTAGTCTTTATGCTTTTAAAAAGGTATGTCTAAAAATGTCTATTATTTTTCCTGCTTTTAATAGGCTACTTGACCTACTTTTTTTCTTCATGCTTATCGCTTCTTAATCATTCATTTTCACCAAAAAAAACTAATATTTTAAAATTTTAAGCAGTAGAAACCCATAAAAATGTTGATTGTAAAATATGCCTTTTAAATGGCGCCTAAAACACTGTCCGCCATAGTGTGACGTCATATTTTTTGTATTTTATACTTTCTTTATTGAAAAAATTTTTATGTGCTTAACGTACGAGTCTAACAGTGCCAAAAAAGTAGAAAAGAATTTAGAAATCATTTGTAATGTCGAAAACTTTTGGAGAAAAGTTTTGGCCATTTCATTTCCCAACTACAATAAATGGAGATAATCTATACTAATATTATAAAGCGGAAGAGTTTGTTAGTTTGTTTGTTTGTTTGTTTGTTTGTTTGTTTGTTTGTTTGTTTGTTTGTTTGTTTGTTTGAACGCGCTAATCTCAGGAACTACAGGTCCGATTTGAAAATTTATTTCAGTGTTAGATAGTCCATTTATCGAGGAAGGCTATATGCTATATTTTATCACGCTAAGACTAATAGGAGCGAAGAAATAGAGGAAAATGTGGAAAAAACGGGGGGAAATTATTTGAAAGGGCTTATTTGAACGCGCTAATCTCAGGAACCACTGGTTCGATTTGAAAAATTCTTTCAGTGTTAGATAGTCCATTTATCGAGGAAGGCTATAGGCTATATTTTATCACGCTAAGACTAATAGGAGCGAAGAAATAGAAGAAAATGTGGAACAAAACGTGGGAAATTATTTGAAAGGGCGTATCTCACGAACTACTAGAACAATTTTTCTATTATTTGGTTCAGATAAGAAGTAGACCACGTGAAGGATCATAGGCTAATTTTTGTAGACTGATTTGTCTGTTAAATATCTAATTTACGCGGGCGAAGCCGTGCGGAACGTCTATATTATATAAAACTGATGTTTTATTTGAATTATTCAAGAAAATATATTGTACAAATCTTTCTAGGCTTATTCTTATTATTTATGTACAAATAAACATACATATAACGAGCGCGATAAATAAAAGATATTAAATTACTAGTGTGATGACGTCACATCTAAATCGGAAGTACCGTAAAAGCGTTTTCGTCAGTACAAATAAAAAAAATATAAAATAATATTTTCAAATCGACTTTATTTATCAATCATAAGCGTTTATTTGATGATAAGGGTGAAATACGATTTCCTAGGCCAAGTTCTACTAGAAATATGCATTTGTTCAATGAAATTGAATATAGGTCAAGTAGCCTATTATTATATGCTTTTCTTCTCATTGTTATAATCAGATTCCTGTAACACCTGGAGCTAAAAGAAAACGGTAGCCTAAATGTTTGTGAGCATCGTGATACATGAAAGCAAAAACTGTTTTGATCTCTGTTCAGGGCTTTGAAGATATTCGGTAGCTCAAAAGGGTTTATTAGTCTTCAAGTTTTCAGATGTCGTAAGGTGTCTTGAGCATTTTAAAAGTGGATTTTTTGTAACAAAATTCTCTAGTGTGAATTATAGATAAACTCCAATCTCTAATTTGATATTTTTTCAATGTTTTACGTAAGCCAATCAAAAGTGCTCCTGTTAAAAATCTAAAAAATCAGGAATTATTCAGTCAAAAACTGTTTGAATCCTTAAATCCTACAGTCAGAGTTCAAAACTATTTTAGAAATCTTATAAATAAAGTTCTATAGTTCTATCGGCAAGAACATAAAAATGCATCGTTTTGATCATATTTAATGGTTTCTTCGTTATTTACATTACCGTACCTAAAATAGTACTCTCAAGATTGCCTTTTAGGAAACGTATAAGAGACTTAATTTGCCTTAAAAAATATTTATTTCTCGCATTTATTCCTTTTTCAAATACATATGCTGTCCTTACGCAAGTTTTCCGTTTTTATGTAAAACACTGACTCTACATTCATCCATCATCACAAACTTCCACATTTGAATGGGATTAAGTTCATAAATTATTTCGATTCCATTAAATAGCATGAGAAACAAAAGAGCAGCGGAGACCCCAGAAGAAATATCATTACCCTGGCGTCACGTCCGCGGATACGCTGGAATAATAAAACGCCATAATGCTACTGTCTCATATAAAATTCTCATTTCCCTGACTGTGCGACTTGAATTTTTTCGAGCCATAATGATTCTATTTTCTACATTCCGCGGTTCTTTCTTGTAATTATTTTTATAGAGTTTCAAGAACTGTATCGAAGTAATAGTTCTTTCATAATTAAAATTTATAATCTGGTGACATTGACGCGAATGTGTGTCTATCTCATATCTGTCCTTCTATCCATTACTTCTTCACGCTTAAACACTGAACAGATTTAGATGAAATTTGCTGTGGAGATACTTTTTGAAGCGGGAAAGGACAAGATAATATTTTGTAGCTGGTGAAATATGTATGTTACCTACGCAATAAATGAATTTCCATACAACTATTATTTACCGAAATCAAAAGTCAATTAATGCAATTTACCCGAAACTAGAATAACATTTAAATAAACTGTCCAATATTCAAATATTGCACCGCGCTGGCCAAAATTGATTCATTTCAGAATCAATTAAAAACGTATGTATACTGTGTCCGATCTCACAATAAACCAATGAATTACAATGGTTTTTCACTTTTCACTGCATTTTATCCTTTATTGTGTTGTGATAAGGTCGATGAGTCGAGGTTGAAGTAAATTGATATGTAATCAGAGTCTATTAAGTTGTTGGTTCAGATGGACGGCTCAGCATATCCTGTTGAAAGTTTAAAATTTAATCACCGGTTATCATATTTTGTTTAAGGGTATTCTTTATTTAATGTCCGTTCATGAGTAAAGAGTTTTTATGCTGTGATTGATTTCTTTTGATTACACATCATTATACCAGCTTTCGAAAGCAAAAAGCTCATTTCATTAATAAGATATGAAGAAATTGCTTGACATCATTTTGAATCTTGATCATTTTAAACACTCTTTATAATGGTAGCTGTTGTTTTCATCTCAAGTTTTTAATCTATTGCATAGCTTTTATCGCGGGTTTTGAGCGCGGCGACCGAATCAAGAAATTCCGTAACGAAAAAAAACTAACACACCCCACTTCGACCGACACAGTGGTGCGGCGTTGCCGTGCATCGTTTAACGTGTTAATTGTATACGTGTGATAAAAAATGCTATGAAATAGCTTAACCGCGGCAGTCCCCGAGTACCACATTTACCATTTTTTTCTAAAATAAAGATGCTAAGGATAAAACAAGACGCACATATCTAATTTAGATGAAGCTATTAGATAAAGAGTACAAATCACTGAATGGAAAAACGACTTTACGCAGCCCCTTTCGGATGCAAATGGCTGTATTAAATTTGCAATTTAGACCTCGATAGTACCGCGTGGAATTATAATTGATCAGCGTTTAGCGGCAGGAGAGAGCGGTGCGTTTCTGACTATAATAATAGTAGGGGTCTAACAGACGCACTCAGAGAAGTCTAATGAGACTTCATGAACAGATATAGAATAGGCAGAACATTGTATATGTATGAATGTATGGAGTCTATGTCATAAAGTTAATATACCTAGCGGAATAGAGAAACAAAGAGCTGAGCAAGCGAGATGTCACTATCAGTAACACTGCGTGGTAGAAAGAGATGCGTGATTTGAAGTGGCAGAACTTCAGTGGCAGGCTTTTTTTCATCTGTTTTGACATTCAGTCTGCACTTATCGGTACGTTGACAATTTGAGCTCTAAGAAAAAATTATAATATAGGAACATAATTTTGACGCACACGTAAACAGATTTGTACACACAGATGTAATTCAACTTTGGTTTCGTTTGACAGCTCGGGATTGTTTCTCTATTCCGCTAGGTATATTAACTTTATGGTCTATGTCAAAATATTTGTTTAAAGTTAAATAATTAATTTATAACTCTGAATGTGGCCGTATGTCAAGATTTTCTGCTTTTATATAATATAGCATTTTCTTTTTGTTTGCTTTGTCTTTTTTTTAATAGTTTGATATTTTGAATCACCTATTTATTTCTACCCACTATTTGAGATGTAATCTTCATTTCTCACCAATATTTTATCATTGAGCATAATTTTCTATTTGCATTTCTCATGACTTAGACCACTAGCTGGTGTTGGCAAATGCGAAGCCTTCAGACAATGAAGACGTCCCATTGTAATGCTGAAATACGTTTTATGTCTTAAGATATATTTAATTTTTATTTACCCATAACGATTTTTTAGTTTTTTTAATAAAATTGCCAACTATGCCTTTTAAAGATGTGATTTTAAATCCAAATTTTGTAAGTACAAAAGTCCTTACTCTGCTTAGTACAATGTGATATCCGTTTGAGGTTTATGTTAGGTTATTAATTCTAGAATAACGACTACGTTTCTAGAAAAAACTATCAAGGTATAGCATAAAATATATCAGTAGAATAACACCTTGAAATCAACTTACTGAACATATAGAGATTAAAAACACTGCCAAGAGTCATCTGAATCACACCTACATGAGCAATGTGCTTGCGCTCGATTTGGGCGACCTAGTATGAAAATAGTTCACTACATGTTTACTTATTTTGCTATAATTGTCAGATCCCTAACTTTCTGACCTTAACAATGATTTATCGTCTACTCCTCGACCGAAGAAGAATGTTCAGACGGGGATAATCTGGCTAAGATAATTTCCACACAAGTGGTCCGATGTCTTTGGCGAGCGACGCCGCGGGGCGCGCTAACTGTTAGGGACTTAGCGGGGATCTCTTAATTTATAGCCTTGTATCGACCGTGGTACAAGCTACCGTATAGATACTATTTGTTGGAAAGGAATAAGCTTAAATATAATAATATTTGTAACCAATACAATTGAAAGTAGAAAGTGTTAAAATATAAAATTAAAATATGTGTGTAACTACGAGACACGACAATTAGAAATGAGCCAACGGATGTAAGTTTGATGTAACCTTTATCAGTAACTAGACAATGTTTAGACCAATCGCTTGGAGAGCCAAAATGTGAAAGATAAAAATGAATAGTTATATTAGCTTTATTAGCTTTGAGTTACGCTGAATATTTAATTTAAATGTCAAACTGCTCTAACTACAAGTAACTACAGTGGAGCGACGCGACACTTCACTTCCCATAGTACTAAACTGTGGTACTACAGTGCTGTGTCGCCTAAATCCGTTGCCGCGTTGTGCGATTTGCCGTACGATTTCATATAAAGATTAGTTGGCAGCGTGTCGCGTCGCTGCAGTTTCACCTTTAGCTGCTTTAGCCCATGACTTGCGCCGTTCTTCGTCAAACGTTATCTACAGACTCATAGTGGGTGAAATAATCTGATTTGTCCATTTGCCGGTAGTGGGACGATAACAAACGGGCAGCGCTTCGATTAACAGAATTGCTTTTTGTTCTTCTATTGTGATATTACTGCGTTAAAAGTGTGTACTACCTTTTATTTTAGATATTGCGAGTTTATCTTCGTTAGTATTGAAAATGTTGTTTGCATCTATATCGTTTGTTTCTATTGATTCTAGAGTTTAATTTTTCTTACATATACCTCCTGCTCTATTTTTATTGTATATGCAATATCAATTATTATTATTAAATTATTTACTAAGTGAAAATGTAAAGCCTAAATACTTGAACTTATGTACACAAAAAAATTTATTATCATTGTTGTGGTATAATTATTTCCCCTATTCTCTATTTTGTTGTATGACTAGCATTTTACATTCCATTGCTAACCCAATAAACATAACTCCATCCCATATTCACACTGCACAATGAATGGGAGATTATCGTATTTCCACCAAATATGTAAAGTATTTACATTTATATATTATCACCACTTATCGTTTCATCCCCCGCGTGTCGCAAATCTGTGCATTTGTAACGGGCATTATCGGCGTGCCCGGGGCAAAAACAAGGACCAGACGATAAATCGGCCCCAATGATTCATGCCCGTCCAAAGTTTTTGCCCCGTTAATTGCATTACGGCCCCAAATAACTTTCATTGTTTACTTCGTTTAATAATTATTTAATCATCATTTCATTATCACTGTTAATGCTTCGAATGGGATTAAATTATGTGGATCACGAATATTTTCTTTAATTGGTATTTCGCATCTGAATTTTACTTCACAAACTTTTTTTACATAACATTTACAATTGCATGGGACAAAAAAATTTAATTAAATATTGTATGTAGTACGTGTGGTAATAGTCAGCAGTGCGTATTAGCATATACTTTTTTTGAATAGTTTATCCCAAAATTCTAATTCTTATTAGGTAGGTATTTTGACGAATATTTATGTCTTGAAACGTAAACCGTATCATCTGGGGTGAATAGTGGGCACAAGACTAGCCCGACCAGCCCCGCTCAATACAGCCTTTTGTCCACCCCTCAAGTGCAAATAGCTTTGCAGTCTAATTTTAAAATGTAAGCGCTTTCGAATAGTATGCTAAAGTAGCAAAAATCAACGTTAATTGGTAAAGTTAAAACAATGAAGGTGATCTAATATAAAAGCTTTCTTAGCAAAGTAATTAGCAAGCAATATATTCGTGACGACATCCTACTTACCTGGGTATTAATAAAAGTAGCAAGTAAGCAAGCAAATTGTTTACAAATAATCTTGTTTACGTTGTATCAAAGTTTTATCTACAATATCAAAACCAAAACAATACAGATAAAGATAAAATCGAGGTTTTTGCGTTTTTTTTTTAAAGGAAAGGTAAATATTTTATGATCTCGTTCACGTTAAGGTAATTGATATCGAAAGTGGGTGCCAAATGTAAGCGCGGTGCAGTGGTACAGTTCACTCAAATAAAAGACAGTGTTTTACTGTCTACAGAGCAGAATGGTTTATACCACTATATTCACAGATGATGAATCTACGTTTTTTGGTCAATTCTATCAGCTAGGGCTGACAAAATCCGTCTATAATGAAATATCTGCCTATAAATTAACTTCTCTGGTACGTGAGGAACAAGTTACAACAGAGTCTATTGGTTTTGTATGGTTCGTCACATTTTGTTTATTATTATCATATTCATTTCTATCAAAAATTCATTCGTGATTTGTTCAAAGTATTTTGATTCGAACAATTCTAAAAGAGAGACGAATAAAATATGATATTGTAAATGCAAATATCATCACCTACTTTAAAACATGATATTATATTTACCATTGAAAAAAATACCCCCTTTTTTCCAGATCGTCTACATAGAAAACATGATTTCCATCAGTTACATTGAAAAGACATAAAATACCCCTTTTTCCGATGCGAGTGTACAACAAGCAATTTGGAATTACCTCCGCTTCACTTCATATAACGCTCCAACTGCCATGACTTTTGACACGAGGTATCCGCCTTGTCATTTTTCTCGTGTCGCCATTTTATTCTTTCTTTTTTATTTCACCTGAATTTCGCTGAATTTATAAGTTTTTGCCTTTTGGTTGCTTAGGTTATTGTTATAATATCTTGAACATTCGCGACCTCGAAAACTGAATTAAATTCCCTTTCATATTTTTGTTATTATTGTAAAGCAATATAATTTGTATGTTTTAACTAGAAGCTTGGGTGTGTACGTATGGATTTTGTCCGTAGCATTGCTTTATGATCTAGTTTTTGTATATTTGAAAACTGACTTTATCAACGGTTTTTAGGTTCACCATAATCAGATCTATTTAATAATTGCTACTGCTTCATATTTACTCACTTATTTACACATAAAATTTTAATTATATTTTTTTCGTTTTCTAAAAATGTATCCAGTACTCCAGATTTGGATTAATACACAAGACATCAATACTCCCAGTGCAGGGTGTGATCCGTCTTTATTTACAAACATCCTAACACTCCGCGCTGATGTGCAGTAAATTGATTGATGCCCCGACAGAATATTTCAACAATACTGATTTAATCCATTAGGATTATAGAATTTTAGATTTAGACGGATTTTGTGGATTCAAGAAATATTATTACTTTTGAAATGATACGCTTCTTACAGTAGCTACTTGTAGTGGGTACTATGTTAATTATTTTAATGTAGGTAACTTTCAGACTTAAATACTTGAGAAAACTCTTATAATTATGTAACGTGCTCTTTTCTTAGTGTCGCAGGTGGTACAAGATATTATAATTATATTTTATTTTCTTTATTTACAACATTCCGTCCATTCCGTTGTCTGGTACCCGTAACACAAGTCCTTCAGGTACTTAGGAAGCTAGGACTTAGTGAAGCGTCCATAGATATTATTATTATAACATACAATAAATAGTCTAATATTTTAAAATAACTTATTGCTTTTTGTTTTTTTAGATTAGAATAAAAGAAAATTTATCTAAATCGTCTAAGCGGTACTTTTTTAAGTTCTGTACCCAAAGGGTAAAAATGTTTTATTATCTATTACTAAGACTTCGATGTCTGTCCGTCTGTCTCCAGGCTGTAACTCAAGAACCGCTATAGCTATAGACTTCTGAAAATTTCACAGATTGTGTATGTCTGTTGCCGCTATAACAACAAATACTAAAAACAAAATAAATTAAATATTTAAGGGGAGCTCCCATACAACAAACGTGATTTTTTTGCTATTTTTTGCTCGATATCAATAACGGCAATACATACTAGGCACTTGAAATATTCACGAAATACTTAGTTTTATTTGTACTTTAATAATGTATAATAAAATTTAAATTAATGAAATAATTAAGAGGGTATTCCATACAAAAAAAAACAACTTTCAGCCTATTTTTGCTCTATTGCGGTACGGAACCTTTCGTGCGCGAGTCCAACTGGCCGATTTTTACGTAATACTCATATACTCTATATCTCATCTCATCTGCAGTGGTTTTTAAAAACCATAAACTTTTTATTTATAATCAAAATCTTACTGCCAATCTCACGGTCGTAACTCAAAAAGAAATTTCTTACGCAAAGCGCAATCTAGCCAGGCGCGTGATATACAGCCAATTACTTGCGTTAATCAGACTTTAATAAACTTAATGCGCATTTTATAGTGCACATTCTTAATTAAGTTAGAAATGCATAGCAATTTATTATTCCAGCATACGAGAAAATGTTTGAATTAGATCTAAATCATAAAATCATTACAAGGACCTAGAATATTAAACATGCAGACTGCAGAGGTCCTAATAAGTTTTGTCGTAAAAATTTATTCATAATCAGATGACAAACCTACATAATTTGGTCGGGTTTTTACCATAACGGACAGATCAGGGTCCTGAATTATTCAGGACTAACATTGATTTGACATAACCTGACCTAAAAGCGTAGGTCCTCAATTTACCTATAAATTTCTCTAATGGTACATTGATACTCAACTACAAACTGAAAACTAAACAGCAACTAAGCAGCTTAATCGAACTTCTAATCACTGAATTTGCTAATTTTTATTTGGCTGTAAGCGTTTTCCATTAGGGGAGAGGGGGGCAACTAAGTCCCTGACGTTTTTGGTGTCGTTAATCTGGCTGGAGAGTGAATGGCAATTAATCTGATCCCGACGAGGCCTCACCGAAAAGCCGACATATTTGATTGGAAATTTGGTGGATATTGTCAAGTAATAAGGAGGATTAGGTTGTGTAATATTCAATTTCCCCAAGCTCTGAACGCTCGTCACATTTTTGTTAATTTTTTTCTGGAGGCACGTTTTATTGGTTTTGATAACGTTAAATAAAGAATTTTTCAAATTGACATGCTTATAAAAATATTGACATAATAACATTATCTATTACAGTATCTATCACTGTATATATCGGAGCAGTCATATAATATTAAAATGCAGTCTTTTTTACAGATAAATAATAAAATATATTTCAAACATAGTTCTTTCTATAAAGCGGGTCAGTGTGAATAATAGCATCTTAAATCAGAAAATAATACCTTTTACATTACACTTCCAACCTTCTTTTATTGATTTGTCATAACTTTTCACGAATAAAACTATTTTATTACGGGGGCGGACGCATCTTGCACTAAGCTCCCCTTTACTACCCTCGTCCTTTAATCCAATTTGGATCCTATTTCGAGGGACACAAGGGGTGATCTCGTTTGTAATGTATCAAATAAAAATCTGTTACAAGTACTCGAAGTGACGTTGTATAATAGAGGTCAGGTCCCCCGGGACTGGGAGTATTAAACGCGCCACTGGGCAGGTGAATATTATAATGAAAACAAATTTAACTTACTTTAATGCACCATTGATATTAGGGGAGGGCTGTTCTGAGCTCATAAAAATGTTTTGAATACTTTGTTCGCTTAATTATGTTGGGCCGTTGATTAAATGACAAAAGAAGTCCGACGTTGATGGTTTTGTATTGAATTTGTGTTGATAGGTTTAGCTGATCCGGATGCTAAATATTGTCACTTGTATTAGGTGTCAGGTTTAAGGATATGGATTAAATCTGTCTATAATAAAATTTTACTTGAAGTGAAATGCAAAACAATATTAATAATTGCCAATTTAATTGAAAATTAATTGTCAAATGGAAATGGAAAATTGATTGAATTATTATCATCTAGGTTGTTTAATTTTAAATAACTATCTAATTAACGCTTCGTGTTAACTAGCTATCTGCAAGTATTCGTAATAGCGTAAGTGCTACTATAGAACCTAAAGAGCTTTCACACTTTCTACAAGTAATAGTCAATTGAAAATATGATATACTTGGCACAATGAGTTTCTAAAATACTAGAGTAGCAACGTCTTACAAACGATTCTCAGAAATGCGTAACCACTTGATAGTTCAAAAGACGATGTCAAGTCATTATGGCATTATGTCATTATGTAAGTCAGATATGCTTGCAGGCATCTTCGAAGTGGCAACGCGTTGCTGCCGTAAACTGCCAATCTAGTTACGTTAGTAACATAGAATATCATTGCCTGCAGGCATCTTCGAAGCGGCAACGCGTTGCTGCCGTAAACTGCCAATCAAGTTACGTTAGTAACGTAGAATATCATTGACTTGGCAGATATACCTTCGGCACCTACCGTGAACTACAACGCAGAGGTAGTGTTCCTACCAGCTGCCTATTAAGATTACCTAGGAACACATTAATTCCCCTTACTAATAAAATATACAAGAAAGCGAATAACTATACAAGCGAATGATATCTTGGCACATTATAAATGTTTCATGACATATAAAGACACCGGACCTTCAGTAATTTGCAGCTTTGGTTGATAATAGATAGTGAACAAAAACTTTTCATTTATATTAGCCACAAAAATCAAATTATACTGATCTGGATGGATCGGTATAATTTGATGGGTCCACCCATCCCTAGTATAGTATCTATTTAATAAGGATCACGGAACGGTCTAAAATCGCCGGCCATTCGCAGGCGGGGTGACCTCTGATGAGCCTCTGATAGACAGCCCTGTCGCTCACATCATGACCTACTAATTAAGAATAAAAGCCGCCTCTTTGTCAAACCGAGATAACTCCTAAACAAAGGGTCTCACTTAATTTCTGAACATGCGGGCCACCATGTGCTTATCTTTAGAAGTTTTCATTCGTTTTATAAATTAAACTAAACTATAAGCTCATCTCTTTTACACGCACACGAAAAGATTGATATTTCATCCACACGTTATGGAAGCCGGATACCAAATCAACCCACTCAGCGACCGGACTCTACTCACCGCACTATATTTCATGTTATCAACTGTAACGGTGAGTTACATCAAAATGGGAGCAATAAATCCACTTGCCATAGAAAATTGGATACATGTAGACGTTTATCGTATTTTCAATAAGCGTCATAAATAAAACAGCTCGGTAAGTGCATAATACATTGTACCGCTCACCTGCTGTCTTGCTGTCTTGTTATACCCAAACGGGGAGTGTACACGGAACTAATGGTATTTCGCGGAATAATTGTTTTAATGTGACATTTACAGAACAAACAAGCTATTCTAGTTAATATACGTCTGGAACGGTTAGCTTTTTGGTGCGTCCAGGAATCCGTAAAGGACTAAGGAAGTAGCACGAAATACCTAGTAATATTTTGCTAATTAAAAAGTTATTAATTATCAACATTAATTGGAGTTTGAAATCAACAGATGAATTATTATTATCACAAGTTGAAAATTCGGAAGTATAAGAATTCAGACTAAATAACAACATCAACACAAAAAATCTGAGGACGAAAAATATAACCTCCTCTTTTTTAAGTCCTTAAACAGCGAGAGACTTCTAATGATAGTAAAAACAGCTAATTAGAAAATCGATGCAAATAAGAATCGTGGAGAGGAGAAATCGATTAGGCGATAAATCGGAAACCTTCTCTAAGTCGGACTCATAAAGGCTTGCAAATGAGCCTTCTGGCGCCAAATGAGAAGCCCCCAAGTCCCAGGTCGTCTAATTAATAGACAAAATGTTTGTCCGAGTTTGAGAGCCGTTCGGAGTAATTACCTACTCCCCCGGATTTCTACATTTTTACTCGGGAGGGTTCACTTCTTTATTGCTTAATATTATTCCCCTTATTAGCTTTGTTATATTCGACTCTTGTTAATTACAGTTGTTTAAATATATTAAACTTTTTAAAGTCACTTAGTGCTTTGAAATTGTATGTCCTGGAAATTGTAAGTGATACTGAAAATAATTTTAGTTTATTTATGACATTTTGTGACAATATACCTCGAATATTCACCAGTACTTCTATTATAATATTGAAATTTCATGGATACTTATCTAATTAAATTGTCAAGAAAATCATGATAATAGAGACGATAGAGCTTATTTTTCCGTTCCGAAATTAAACAGAATTAGAAGTCGAAGTTACCAAAGATGAGCTGATAAATTAATATTATAATTTCTTGCAATAAAATAATACGTAACAATAATGAATAATTAAATAATAGGTAAATAACCATTAGCATTAATAACCACTAAAATCTCTCTACCTTCACTACATTCTACTTTCAAAATAGATCAATACAGTGTCCTCTATTTTCACAATAGATCCAAACCCATACGTTATCTAAAAGCAAAATTTCGGCTTCCTCTTTTTGGTTTGTCGCAGTTACTCCCGTAAGCGGTAGGTACGGAGTCTGTCGGAAGTTCAGTAGCGCATACTCCGCGGAGGACGCCGCACGTCCCTCCTCCCGACCACCGCGTGTTTTCGTGTGTAGTGTAATTGTCCCGAGTGCTCCATACGCGTCTTTGAAAGTTTTGAGATGTATATTTTAATTACACGTCCTCGAGTAGGTCCTTAATTTGTCCCAGTTAGTAAAAATTTTCGGTGTTTTGATCCCAATTTAGACACAAGAGTATATATTATATAGTATTTTTTAATGAAAAATTTGTGAAAATAAACTACAACGTTACCTTTCATCCCCGTTTCTATCCGGGTTTCCGATCTTTAGCGTTTCATACATATTCAGCAGGCTACCTCTACCCGCTGCCGGTATGCAGTAGATTGCAGTTTCATCGCAAGTCAAAATAAATCCTTTTATTAGCTTTTCATGTGAATGAAAAAAAATGCTGACATAATTTTATTAATTGAGTCAGATTGAGTAAGTATTAAGGATTATATTTTATAATATTCTATATTTAATTTCTCATTTAATATTTAATTTCTCGTAGTACAAACATAGTAAGTATCAGTTAATTTAACAGTATTCGGTCTGTTAGATTGTAATATTACAATTAATACTTATCATTGTGTTACAACTTACAAGTATTTTGGACAGGATATTTTGTACGTACGTAGCTACGCCTACGAAAAATCTAGAACGCGCCATATCAGCAAACTCAGTGAAACATTGAATTTATAACTTCTTATTATATTGTTCTTTCAAGGCATTTTACTTGATTTATAATTTACTAATTAATCAGTGCTTGTTGATTAATCTTACCTACTGGCTTATTGAAAGCATGCATATGTTATCGTTTTTTTTCTAATCAAATATTTTTTTAAATGATAACTTGGTTTCATACACCCAAATTGGTTATTCAAAAACATAATCTCTGCATATGAAAAGATTGTCAATATTGTCTTGTTTGTAGAGGACCATTACCCAATACCCAGTGACCCGTTAAAGTGGACATTTTTATGGAAAATTCTCTACCTACATTTTCCATGTTATTGAATAAATTGTTACAGGCCGCACTTCGAGACATTTAATAATTATAATAATAAATAAAATGATTACAACTTTATTTTATGAAGAGTGTGACAAAAAATATATGGAGCTTTAATGCCAAAATAATTAAATTAATTTTAGTTGACAGCCGCACACATAATGTTTTACTTAACTTACTAAAACATTATATCTGTCGGGCAGTGCGGAATATTAAAAAATAAACTATAGTAAACCTTCAATTTAATGAAGAGTTTGACAGATAATGTAGAGGGCTTATGCCAAAATTTTGAATTAATTACATTTAAGTAATTAATGTTCCACAGTCCACTCTGAGTGCGGCAGATAGTCATTTTTCCATTTTCCTGGTAAGTACAATTTATTGCTTATATTGAAAGAGCTAAAATGCGGAAAACTGTGACTAGATATTCATACTGTCAGCAGTCCCGAGGCGGTGAGCACATGACAGGCCCCAGTCTGGAGTCTAGACTTGTTGCTTTGAGACCTAAGATTGCGTGAGCATTTTAATTTTTGTCTCACTTTATGAGCGGTCATAAGACTCATAAGCGACTTTGATCAAACGTCAACTTTAGCAACAAGCTTTTTACTGAAGTTAACATTTTGGTGACCGAAAATACAACAGCTTACATAATATTCTATTTTTTTTGTAAATAGATAGATAATTAATTCAAAAGATGCAGTCGTTTCACATAGGTATTTAGTAGAAATTAGAATCGTGTACTGTAATAAGAAAATACGCGGAGTTTTTTTTTTTGTGTATGTTTGTTAATATAAAATTAAGACTCTGAAACATGCATTAATATATTATATAATTATATGTATTGCTTTTTAACACTAAAAATTAATAATAACTTAATATCCCGTGAAATAGCATGTGTCGTAGACAAAAATTATTGTTCTAAAAAGTACCGACAGGATGGTAGAAGGTTTTTCTTAAGGAGTAGTAGGACTTCTCAAAATATCATGTATGTGTTTGAAACTGTATCTATCTATTTATATTAAAAAAGTATAATGTTTAATTCCAACATCAATTCCCACAAAAGGACCCGTTAAAGCCGACTGAGCGGGAACTCAAACTTGTGTTTAACATAAAAGCTTCATTAAACACGAAGTAATCTGCATCATTCCCACTGGAACCGTACTGTAATCTGTTCCCCGGAACACAGTAAATAACAGGAGAGCTCTCAACAAATAATGCATTTCTAATGCCCGAGTGCATCGCGTCTAATGAATCTGATGAATTTGCTCTCACTCGCCTGATGCCTGATGCCTCGTTAGCGTCTTGATACTGGAACAAAGGATTACAATATGTATTTCGTAAACTCATTTGTATACCCAACTTTTTCTGTAACATTTGCAAATATAAATGCGAAAGTGTATCTGTCTGTCTCTTACCTCTTCACGCCCAAACCGCTGAACCGAATTTGCTGAAATTTGGTATGTAGATATTTTGAGTCCCGGAAAAGGATGTGGGATACTTTTTATCCCGGAAAAATGTACGGTTCTCGCGCGATAAACGAATTTTGGCGCAACGGAGTTGCGGGCGTCATCTAGTTTTAATCTAAATGTAAGCAAATCGATAATGCCTATGTCATAAGTTACCGCGCTATTTAAAAGAAACAAAATATACCACATTAGTTGGTCGTGTTTTAACTTTTCTTAGTAAAACAAATACGATCTAGATCAATTTAATAATTGTATTCAGACATTCAGTATGTACTTACCATCTGGTTATTGTAGTTTAATTTGATTTGAAATTTGGCATTAGACAGACTGCAGTGAAAAGTTAAAATTTTGCCTTTGTTACCCGGTTTAATGTGATGAATTTATTTACAAATCAAAAATGCAATGTGATAACATAGTGCTGTACATTTTAAAATATAGAGCAAACTTCAAACATCAGAAGTAAAACGTGGTAAAACCTACCCCTCCCTAACTTCACAAAATAACAAAACAAAGGTAACTTCGGCAATAATCCTTCATCTATACTAATTGTCTTTGAAATACAAACTGAACCCGTCAGCGTCACCTCGTACCCCAGATTATGAAGACGCAGAAGTTTCGCTCTCAATAATTAAAAATTCTGTTTGCAGGACTAAAAGTGTCCTGGGGATACGCGCTGCTCCCGAAATGTGTTTCAAACTTCGCTACAATGTTAAGTCCGGTTGTAAAATAAAACGAACAATTTTTAAATTGAATTTTACGAGAACATCTGCTATGGAATTTTGGACATCTTTGAATTCAATTATTTTTAACGGACAGTGTTAACAACTATTAGTATGTTGAAGTACCGTTAGAGAAATTAATTTACATACAGATGACGGATCTACATTATTTGATAGGATTTTGTCAAGTTAATGTTAGTCATGATCTGTGAGCTGACCATGACAAAACATTTATTTTTTTGTAAGTCCGCCATCATATTAACCAACTTCTGTTTAGTAAGTACATTTAAATTAATGAAATTTTAATTAATGAAATAATATTCTAGTGTGCTGGAACACTTCGAAAGTAACAAAAAAAAAGCGACAACATTTTCGTCATTCATTCCGCTATGTAACAATTTATCGGTTCAATTTTGTGAGCTGTGACATTTAAGCGACAGCGTTTGTAAAAACATCCAGCGGCATGACAATATAAAAACACGTTCGTTATTTTTTCTGGTATTCTCGCGCAGAAAAAAAACCGATGTTTATTTTTATCCAATTCCTTTCGAACAAACAACCATTACAGTAAGTGCGGAAGTTATAACGGACAGCTTTACAAACCAATGAAACGCCGTAAAGGGGATTTTTACGTTTTTTACAGCCGACGTGTTGGCAATTTTGGTAAAAGTGTTTGTTAAGTAAATCACGCTGAAACTATTCCGGTATTCCGCTGGCGGTATTTTCTGGGTTTCTGTTAAAATATTTATGCAATATTTATGAATGTGGCAGTACCAAGTTAATTAAATTGTTAAATATTTTTTCAGTTTTGCAAGCATCGCTAACGTTGTAATCAATCGGTTTAAAAAAAACAGAAACAAAAGAAAATGCCAAACAAACAAATCACCAAAGAAAAGTAAACAAAAACCAATAAACTATCAAAAATGCAACGCATAGGGGACTTGGAGGCAATAAGTTTGAAGAATTTCCGAATCAGTGGCTCGGTCACGCCACGCTCGGCAATTCATTATCGTTTAAGGGAAACTAAACAAAACTACAGAACTAATTAATAGTAGGAACTAACTATGTAAATGCACGTAATAAAATACCCTGCATGAAGCTTAAGTTAAATGGGACACACGGCTGAACAGAACGTGGAACAATTATTTAACATGTATACAGGGTGCAATTAAACCTTCTTGCCAAATTTTGATATATTGATCCTTCTTAAAAATAAAAATACACGTATTTTTTCTTTTATAATCACTCAGTACTAAAATGTTGAGAAATAGCTTCCGAAAGTTATCCTAAAAAACACTACAATTAATGGACACGACGCCTCGCCCGCGCGTGACGAGCCCCCGCGCGCGCGCCTCCCCCCCGCGTTACCCCCGCTTATACCCCACCGCCGCGAGTGACCGTTCTGCAATGATTTTAAATGGGATAAAATATGTAATCAAAAAAAAAATAACACCCAATTTTTTTTGGTTAAATGGACTCTCCTAATGATACCTAAGCCCTGGAAAAAATTTAACAGGAAGGTTTAATTGCACCCTGTATATATAGGCGTTGATACTAATATTAAAAACTAGCTGTCCCGGCAAACGTTGTTTTGCCATATAAAGTATTTCGCCCATATTATTTTATTGAAGTAACTAAATAACCATGGCAACGTCCATCGCTATCCCGTCGCTCACACAATGGTCGCCGTCAGTCTCGAGTTGTAATAATTTACTATTATTTATTCAACAAATGCACTTATCAATATAAAAAGTAGCCAGTAGCCGATTCTCAGACTTACTGAATGTGCATAATATAAAATTTGGTAAAAATCAGTAAAGCCGTTTCGGAGGAGTACGGTAACTAACATTGTGACACGAGAATTTTATTTTGCCATTTGACTACTCTATTATAACGTACTGTTTGAAATTGCCTCTGATGAAAAAATTTTGAGTTAGTAATTGTTTGTAAAAAATGTATCTATTAGTACATGCTTCCTAGAACATTTTTTTTTCATTTGATTACTATTAAGCTACTTTTTCGTGAGTAGTTTCATTTTGATAAGACGAACAACAATTTCCTCTGCGAAAATTCTCGATAGCGGTAGCTAACAGAGATAGAAAGGATTAAATATTTCGTTGACTACGGAACCCTAAAAAAATTACTAACCAGCAGATTTTTTGTATATTTATAGGTTAATATTTGTTTAATTTAACAGTAACATTGTCCTACAAATAGAACAATCCATATTTTAGGATCATCAAATCGAAATATTTATTCTCTGTTAGCTACCAGTTACCACCTTCGAGAATTTTCCCCGAGGAAATTGTTGTTTGTCTTATCAAAATGAAGCTACTCACGAAAAATTTGCGTGATAGTAATCAAACGAAAAAAATGTTCTAGGGAACCTGTACTATATAGGTTTCCCAATTATTACAACATTGATGATATTATTATATTATGTATATTATATATTATTATATTAAGTTTTACGTACAAATTTACTATAAATAGTTATTATTAAATATCTACTTTCTATGTATGTGTGACTTCAAATGGCATAATAATGCTCTAAACAATCGGTCCGTAAGTTCGTCTCGCAATAAACGCGTTCGTCCAACAACATACGCTAATAAAATTTATAATCCATAAAACCAGGGAGCGAAACCGTTGTTTTATAATAAGTAATAATCATAAACCTACCCCACGCCCTGGAGGCCTACGTACAAATTCCGGCAACTATGTACCCCTTTTTGATCTTATTACGATAGCATAAGGAGTACAAAGTGCACAAAGATTATGTCCGCGACCGTACACTGACGGAATCAAGAAAACAAATAGTCAAGAAGTTTACCGTCTGAACTTTTAACTTTCTTAATCCACTTTGAAGAATAAGTGATGAAACAAACAGAAGTTAAGGCGGCTTCGTTAAAAAAAATCGGCCAAGTGCGAGACGGACTCGCGCACGAAGGGTTCCGTACCGTTATTGATCAAAAGTTGGCAAAAAATTGTGTTTTTTGTATGGGAGCCTCCCTTAAATATTTATTTTATTTTAATTTTATTGTTAATTATTAAAGTGCAAGTATAATTAACCCTCAATTCACTAGGTGAAATGTACAAACGTAAATACCTTCTATGAGTCCCTGGGACTCACATATTTTAAATGTATGTTTTTTATGAAATAAAACAGATTTCAACAACATTTTAACAATCTTCTTAAGAACTTAGTAAATTATAAGAATAAATAACAAAACTAACCAAACTTCTGAGATCCTCTTGAAAATTAAAGAAAAGGCACTTATCAGTCTTTTAAAACCATGAATTGATATTTTTAAGGTTTCTCTAAACTAACAAAATATATTCTAAAAATTAAAAAGAATTTAACGTTTTTAAACCAATGAAGGTACACAAAATAAAATAAATATTAATGTATGCTTCTATAAAAAAAAAAAACGTGCAGTGGGTTTCTATCACTATCTAAAAGCTACGTCGGCATATCTTTTTGAGCAAGTAAAACATATCGGCTTCAGACATTTTGTGTACAGATGAGCAGTTTTTGTTCTCTTTTTGTAGTGGCATAAATAGTAATACTTTCCCTCCTAGCTAACTTGTTTCAGGGTGGCTCACATCTTCAGGAATGTCATTTTTTCGTCCAAATCTTCTTGAAGCCAGGATTCCAGGATGGAATCTGCTCCGTCTTCTCTTAGATTGATAAAGTCATGTTTTTAGAGCCATTTTACAATTCTACAACAGAAAAATAAAGCATACAAAATTTAAATTATAATAACGGTGAAAAATCAACATTTCAAAACTTTAATAAATAAAAATAATCATAACATAATTCACTAGTATGAGTCCTTGGAACTCACTCGGCGTAATAACTCACCAAATACGGTATATACGCACTCATCCTCTCGGCACCATGTCGCCTGCGTCACTACATGAAGGTACTGAGACCAGAAGGAAACTAGCTGCTAAGACTTTTGAATTATGGCCGTTTAAAATTTTGATGTGAGTCTCTGGGACTCAGGAAGTGAATTAAGGGTTAAGAATATTGTGAGTATTTAAATTATTAATTACGAGCAAAAAAGGCCAATAAAATCACGTTTGTTGTATACGAGCCCCCCTTAAATATTTATTTTATTTTTAGTATTTGTTGTTATAGCGGCAACAGAAATACACAATCTGTGAAAATTTCAGAAGTCTAGCTATAGCGGTTCTTGAGACAGCCTGGAGACAGACAGACAGACGGACAGACGGACAGCATCGAAGTCTCAGTAATAGGGTCCCGTTTTTGCCCTTTGGGTACGGAACCCTAAAAACTAAACAGTAAGCACTTTGATAACTCTAGTTTCATAATTTGATTTTATTGTTTGTGCAGAAAATAACTTTCTACTCCTTTTAAATTATTTAAATAAGCGAGCGAAAGCTATTCCTTGCGAGAAAAATTATAAATAAGATTGGGTTATGAAACCCACATTATCGCGAAAACTCGATTTCTCAATTTTCACGGGTTTCGCGTTTCTCATGAAATTTGTAAATTAATCAAACTTTGTCGGGCTTCAGTACCTTGCTTGTCATTGAAATAAGGAGGCTCTACTGACCTATAAGGTCACTTAAAATATTATCCAATTAAAAGATATAAGTATTAAATTATTAACAAAAAATTATTTAATATGAGTACCATACACAACTTTTCTTAATATTCTATTTAAGTTAATAATAAAAAACCGGCCAAGTGCCACGCGCAATATAGGATTCCGTAGTACCGCTAGTTTTTGATAATTTTTGTATGGTCAATGAATGTACATTTATAACGTGTTTTACACTACTAACAACATCATATCAGTTACGTTCAAAGAAATTTGAACGAAAAGTTCATTTATACTTCTCCGAATACATTTTTTTTAGATCGTCTATTACCCAATAACTTATGAAGTCTTCTTAGCCGTGATAGTTTTCCTTTTAAATTCAGCATATTTCCTACTCTCGTGATTTTTTTCACATTTCCAGAAGCAACCGTTTAGCTGGTAGAAGGGGGGACACTGGACTCTTAACGATTTTTTCCACTCTAAAACTTCATATTTCACAAATGGATCCCCAAATCGGAAAATGATCTGTGAATACTCGTAATATTTTAAAAAATCGGCCAAGTGCGAGTCGGACTCGCGCGCGAAGGGTTCCGTACCGTTATTGAGCGAAAGTTGGCAGAAAATTGTGTTTTTTTTTATGGGTTTTTTTTTTTAATTATTTTAAATTTTTTTATTTATTTTATTTATTTTTATTAATAATTATTATAAAATAATTATTAAAGTACAAATATAATTAATAATATTGTATTCAATAATGTTAGCAGCTAGGCACTTGAAATACTTTCAAGTGCCTAGCTGCTACCATTATTGATAACGAGCAAAACAGGCAAAAAAAAAAATCACGTTTGTTGTATGGGAGCCCCCCTTAAATATTTATTTTATTTTGTTTTTAGTATTTGTTATAATAGCGGCAACAGAAATACATAATCTGTAAAAATTTCAGAAGTCTAGCTATAGCGGTTCTTGAGTTACAGCCTGGAGACAGACGGACAGACGGACAGACATCGAAGTCTCAGTAATAGGGTCCCGTTTTTACCTTTTGGGTACGGAACCCTAAAAAACCAACACCACACGCTGGGGTGGACGCGAAAAAAAAACAGGGAGGTACCATAAAAAAAAATTATGATTTTATACACCATTTTGACGGCATCATTAATATTTCGAATAGGGTCTACAAAGCTGAAATTCGGCATTCATGCCGAATTTCAGCTTTGTAGGCCCTATTGTCTCTGAGCAAAACCGCGGACAGATAGGCGGACAGACAGACAGACGGACAGACAGACGGACGGACAGACCGAAACTATAAGGGTTCCTTGTTAACTACGGAACCCTAAAAACGTGTATTTAAAACGGTATCACAAGGTATTTTTTTAATTTCCAATTTTTTTGTAAGAATTCGAAACAAATTGGCAATATAAACTGAAAAAATAACATAAAAACGTCGAACGTTACATTCAAATAGACTTAACAATTTTCATCGAACATCAAATTGTTGGAAAAAATGTAAAAAGTATTCAACAATTCGTTTGAGTGGAGCAAAACTATTTCAATTTAGTCCAATTATTTTGAAATGGTTCACCAATCACTATAGTTCACTATTTGCTTTAAGTTGTCAATTGCCGCTTCAGCTGTATTTTGTTGTAAGAAAATATAATATTGTTACAAGAAAACACAATAAACTTTTTACTAAATAGAAATATTTAAACAGGGAAGAACTATATAAGTTCTGCTTCGCTGGCGCGTTAAAAATTGTCACATGCCAGACAAAACAGCGTACCTGAGGCTGCGTAAATTCTACTTTAATTATTTATTACTAAACATTTTAAATTGTTACATTTTAACAGTCCTAGTTCTACTAGTAAAGAAAACATAATGCGTATTTTCAATCAAACTCCCCCTCTGTAATTGCAACTGAAATTGTTTTAAAGTTTATGATTTATTCAGTACTTAGCAGGACGCTCCTACTTTAATTATTCTGGAGTCGCCGAGTGACGTCACAGTAAAAGCGGTGTCGTACATTTTTAACATTCAGCCATAGAATGCGCTGAGCGTTCAACATTATCCTTTAATGACCATTATTTAGAAAGAGACAAACGACAAGAATAGAAAGAGAAGAAACATAAGTCTCTTAAAAGTCAGTACCTACATCGTAGCGTCACCGAGAAGTTTTCAAAAAAGCAACTGTTATATTACAGTTTAGAAAATCAAGTAATCGCATTTTTAATGCCTCATTTTCTATCCTTGGGTAAAGTTCTCAATTACTTTTTAATATAGTGTGACTCTCTTTCTAGCCAATACTTAGTACATTGCTTAGGGCTACATTAGTGCTTTTCACGTAAAAGTAATTTTACACTGTAATGAAAATTATCGTTGTTTAGGCTTTTAAATACTTGTTTTATAATATCGTCAGTGTCTTAATTATAGCTTTTATAATAATCACCTCTGTTCTACGTTTATTTAACATGCCAAATTATATTAAATTCTTTAAATACAAAAATCGGCCAAGTGCGAGTCGGACTCGAGCATGAAGGGTTCCATACCGGTATAGAGCGAAAGTACGCAAAAAATTGTGTTTCTTGTATGGGACCACCTTTAATATTTACTTAATTTAAATTTTATTACTAATTATTAAAGTACTTACAAACATAATTAAGGATTTTGTGAAAATTTCAAGTGCCTAGCTGTTACCATTATTGATTACGAGCGAAAAAACCTAAAAAAAATCTCGTTTGTTGTGTGGGAGCCCCCCTTAAATATTAATTTTAATGCGTTTTTAGTATTTGTTGTTATAGCGGCAACAGAAATACACAATCTGTGAAAATTTCAGAAGTCTAGCTATAGCGGTTCTTGAGTTACAGCCTGGAGACAGACGGACAGACGGACAAACGGACAGACATCGAAGTCTCAGTAATAGGGTCCCGTTTTTACCCTTTGGGTACGGAACCCTAAAAACTAAAGCTAGTATTTAATAGATCTTCTCATATCCATCCCATCTCTTCAAAGCGATTCTGATGGGCTTCTCTTTTTGATTCTTCTATCAAGTATTTCTTCTTTTCATTGTATATAATAAAATCATTCAGTATATAATCAAAATACTCTTATTTTGTTTGGTTTAAAGCAGAATAAACCTTTCCATCTACCTAGAGATTTATTCTATATCATGTAGAGCCTTCTCATTTTCCGTTGCCGCTTCAAGACATTAAAACAATTAATGCCGAACGAATTTATACCCTCTTAAAGGTGCGATCACACACTGTTGAAGCTTGAAACTTAATTACAACAGGAGGTTTTATTCGCTATAACTTGTCGAATAAATCTCGCCAAATCGCGCCTTTAACGAGTTCCAATGCTGAATGCAGTTTATTGATCATAAAAGAAACTTTTACTAGAATACGCCGTTTATTTGAACAGCCAATTGTAAATTTCGTTGTGTGATTGAACAAATCAAATTTGGATTTAGTGTTGAAGTAAAACATTTAATATTGTAGTCGATACGCTTTACGATCGTAGTTAATAGAAATAATTTATAGGTAATATTAATTGAGAATTTCCTACATTTATGTTATAAGGAATAGAGATATTACTATTGTCTATCTTTCAAAAGTTAGGATCAAAAAAAAAGTAATTTCTGACAAGTTTTTGCGTTGAAACTGCAATGAAGGAGTCTGCTGATTATATCTACACAATCAGATAAGTTCGTTATATGAGACAAAAGTAACGAGCAAAGATGATATAAAATATTTTTTGTTACCTATTAGAAAATTAACTATACAATAATTGGTATTTTCATAATCACATGAACATTAAATCCCTACATTTTCTTTCACAGTACCAAGTACAGTGTTCCTAATAAAATAAAGCGGGGTTAAGTCGAGTGACCGTGTTTAACTTTGAGACTTAGAACAATGAGTGAAGTAATGAAATAAAATGGCGTCGTTCAGTCACCAGGAGACCCAGTCCAGTCCTGCCAAGGAAGTGCCCAGGTATGTACAGAATACACTAAAGAAATAACTATAATAGTATGTAGTGAAGATGGCAAAAAATACAAAAAAAAGGTTTCTTTTGATGCATTTATTAGAATATCGAAGTATAAATGTGTCCACCTGAAACTCCTGAAAGGTTATTAGGGGTGCATTTCATCATTTGAGATTTAAAATTAGCGTAGATGACGTGACTTTTACACGTCGTAGCTTATCCTGAGTTTATAAATCTTTGATTTCGCGTAAATAACCTTAAAATTCCGGAATATATTTGATTGAAAAACTCATAATTCTGAAATGAACGCTGACGAATGATTATGAATTTATAACATATTTTATGTGTCTTTAAAACTTAGCAATGTACGCTTTGAGGGTTCAAGTGGGGTCACACTATTGAATCCGTCCAAAAAACCGGCAAATTCATCCTCACGGGTTTATTTTCTAGATTGTGTACTCTACAGCGTCGTTTTAAGGTTGAAAATTGCACACAGAAATTTGCGCGGACTTCAGTTCTAAAAATGATATTTTGCTGACTTGTAAAGTTGTAATTAGGTAACTCGGTCAATTACGACATGTCATGTGTCATGGGATTGACACAGCGTATTTACCGCTCTGTAAACGATCCGCCACTTTGCATTTCAAGCGGTCTGATCTAGATTTTTAAAACGTGCAAATTCGTAATTTTGCACTGGCCGTAATATTTTGATGTTTATAGCCATATAAACATTTTTTTAGCTTACTAGATTATACAGTCATTCCATTCTTTACCGCAGTCTTGCCTTAACTTTGGAAATAGATTTGGAATTTGACTACTATTTTACGATATGTTCCCTCATTTTGTAACCAATATCCATCGTTAAACATTTCATTCTCTGGTATAGCTGATAAAAATGTATTTTCTCAAAAGGAAATAGAATATAATATCGCAAGAATATTTGTCATAATAATTTAGACATGAAGTATGTGCCAGCCAAAGTTTGAATGGAGATAACTCTGTTCACATCTCGTAATAATATCGTTGGAAGGACGCCGACAAAAATGAATGAAATTATAGATACGATAGTTTTTGGATGACTACAAAATGTTTTTGGCTAGCATTGCAAATAGAAAGAAAGTTTTAAATTGTTTGACGGCAGCAATTTTTTGTCTGAAACCTTTTTCAGCTTTGCCAATTTTGTTTTTAATAGAGCACTTTATATTGAACATAATGTTAGTTTCTCCTTTTTATAATCTGTCTTAAAAATAACTCCGCTTGGTACTCCTCCTCACCAGCTTACTACTCCTTCTCATCAGATTTAGGTTACAGTAGATTGTTATACTTATGAAATATGATTCATCATTAAAACATTACTTTTCACTTTATAGGATAAACTCACGATTTAAAATAATGATAATAACGTATTATGGCAAAAAAATTTCGCCGGATCAGCTAGTATAATAAATAAATATCATCATTGATCTAAAGCATCCATCACACTTAACCAACTTTAAGTGTAAACTTCGACAGTAAATTAAATTATTTGCTTTGCAGTTTTCCCTCGCGAACGTCGTATTTTCATTGACATCCAGCTGAAAAGCTGCCGGTTCGATTACAATTTAATGGAATGTTTAAAAGTCGCGTACCGGGCTACGCCACTATCGTAGTTTTTTTTTTTTAAGTTTTATTGCAGGACATAGACTTTTAAAGCTTCAATTACATGCGTTTAATAAACAATCCGCGTATCCAAATCAACAAATCCAGCAATTTTATTACCCTTAAAACTATTTCTAACGGATCGGCTGCATGTAATAGACCCTTAAGAAATAGTTCAATAGTTAATTGGCCTGTACAAGTAATGCTTAGCTATTAGTCAAGCTGTATGTCAAGTAAAGTTGGCCACATGCCAGTAATAGCTTATCTGTAACAGACGGATCGGTTCGCGTTATTTTTATGTTTTGAAACGATTGATTGACGTAATTAGTTTTAGCTGGCCATATTTTTTGTTGGCTTCGTAATAAATCTCGGTTTAGTTTAGTGTTTTATCAAGGAATTTAGGTGTTTTGTCTATGTCACAGCGTAATGAAAATTTATAAGGTTTGATGAACATACATGTGAAATTTTGTTCCCGTATAGGGCGCCTTTTTAGGTTGGTCCTTGATGGACAAATACAAGCAATTGCGGACGTGTAGATAGGCTTGTTTGTTTATGATTGCCTGTGATCCCATGTCAAAGATCTTGCACAATTATTGTGCTTTAATATAAACAGCTGTGCAATCATGGTAGCATTACTAGTTATCCATAATGTTCCAATCTAATCAACTTTTATTTTTTTACATTATTAAGCTTAAGAGCCTTTAAAACTATAACAAAGGATCTCATAGCATTTTTTAATATTACAACGTCACTATAAAGTTAATTATGAGAGCCTTTTGTGGTGTGCAAGCAATCGAAGTGGCCAATCTAGGTCGCAATCAAGGAAGAGGCTTTGCTTAGTGTTTCCTCTTCGTATCGCTCAATCAGCGGAATTGCCTACAAGTTTACTGCCCACGGACTGTGGGAAAAAGGACGGAAAATATTTAAAAACTGGCGCCTAAAGTCGGTTTTCAAAAGATGAAAAAATCTAAAAGTTGTGTCTTGTTCTTATTAAAATTTGTCAAATGTAGTTGAAATAAATTATCTTGTCATACTTTTCCATTTTTATGCGCGTCTGTATGCGTTGATAAAACTTTGAAACGTTTGATACAACCTTAAATAAATGTATCTCAAGTATCAACGTAGCCAAACGGAGTATTTTTTTGCAATTTACCAGTATTTATTTTAAGCCACACGCCGAGAGCCTATTTTAGTCTCTGGCCGGATGCAAAATCAATACAATGACTGCAGCAAAGGCTTACAGACATTTGCTTTCGGTGCCGGATTTAAAAATGTTTATTTTTTAAATTCGTTCGTAAACTTTCCATTTCCTGATATTGATCATTGTTTCGCGCGCTTTACACCATTGATTTACATGATGCGTATGGTGTATGGCGTTAAAAATGGCGGCGGGTGAAGTTTTTTTTAACTAAACTAATTTTGGGTGTAGATATACAGGGTGTAACAAAACTAAGTGATAATACTTTAGGGTGTGTATGGGTCCCCTATATAGAGTTCATTGTGAAAGTAGCAGCGCTGAAAGAGCAAAAATTTTTTTGTGATTTGTATGGGCAACGGCCCGCGCGCCAAGACTATTTCCATACAAAGATGAAAAAAAAAGTATTATTGAACACTAATAAAACACAATTTTTCGTGCACTTTTTCCACTATATTAAGAAATTATTATAAATTTTAACAAATTACACGACCGGTTTCGAAATAAATCATCTTCAGGTGTGTTTATTTCGAAACCGGTCGTGTAATTTGTTAAAATTTATAATAATTTCTTAATATAGTGGAAAAAGTGCACGAAAAATTGTGTTTTATTAGTGTTCAACATGAATTTCCACCAAGAACCAACAGTACAATCAATTACATATATAAAAAGTATTATCACTTAGTTTTGTTACACCCTGTAGAAATGTGTTGATATTTGCAATGATGGGCAGATGGATTGTTGTAGGTAAAGTAGTTCTCTAGTTTTAAATAATCGTGGTTGCTTGTCTACAAATACAATATAATATAAGAAATATTTACTACTAGGTGACGCGCGCAACTCCCTTGCGCCAAAATTCTTTTCTCGCGCGGGATCCGTTAAATTTTCCGGATAAAAAAGTGTCCTATGTTTTTCCCCGGGACTCAAAGTATCTCCATACCAAATTTCAGCAAAATCGGTTCAGCGGTTTAAGCGTGAAGAGGTAACAGACAGACAGACCCACTTTCGCATTTATAATATTAGTATTGATATGGATGAAATAAAAAGAAGCAAAAGTGAAATAGGTAAAACTAACATAACATAAAACCAGTATAGATATTTTAGCTAGTCATTTATTACCTATATCATCAACCCTGTATTTTCTATTTACCTACCAGCACCACAGAATATATAATAGTACCTTACCCAGCACCCGTAGCATGGCTACAGTAGAAATACGAAAGTGAGACAAACAGCGGAAATTAACTGAAGGTGCCGTTCCGATCTTTACCGCGGCTAGCCGCAATGGACAAAAATTCAATTAAAATGCCACTTTATGGCATAGACTATAGTCTACGTCATAAAGTAGGATTTTATTTGAAATTTTAGGACTATAGTCTGTCATAAAGTGGCATTTTAATTGATTTTTCGGAACGAAAAAAGACCGGAACGGTACCTTAAGTTTATCTCCACAGTTTGTTTATACTTTCGCATTTCCACAACACATCTAGAAAGGACAAAACATTATGTAACTTTAACGTATCTAGATCTTCTTATCAGTAGCAACGTAAACTAAATTTTCACCTTACGATACAAAAGTCCAACAATTCCAGAAGAACGATTTCCAGATTGAAATGAACTCGACACAGAATCGAATATAATGCTAGCACTGTTTGCTCCATCATGGCCGCTTCGCTTTTTAATCGCATTCCTAACGAACGAGACATCGGCACTGAACTAGCGAGCGTCAATATCCGACGCTAAATAGAATTCGCTTATAGAGAGAAGCGAATATCACTTATTCCTCCTATAGAATGAAATATAAGTAGACTGGATGACGCCCGCAACTCCGTTGCGCCAAAATTCGTTTATTGCGCAGGAGCCGTACATTTTTCCGGGATAAAAAGTATCCTATGTCTTTTCCCGGGACTCAAAGTATCTCCATATACAGCGAAATCGGTTAAACGGTTTAGGCCGCGTTTCCACTGACGCGGAGCGGAGCGGAGAGGAGCTTAGCGGTGCCGAATTGACCAATCACCATGCTCGAAATCTTCGCTCCGCTTCGCTGTCATTCCGCTGGAATAGCACGATTGGTCAATTCGGGCACCGCTAAGCTCCTCTCCGCTCTGCCCCGCTCCGCGTCAGTGGAAAAGCACCCTTAGGCTTGAAGAGGCTTACCTCTTGTCTACAAAATATACAATATAATATAAGAAACTTTCTTATAATATATTGTATTTGTAGACAAGACAGACCAGACCAGAGAAAGACAGACCGACAGACACACTTTCGCATTTATGATAATATTAATATGGATCATAGAGGAATTTCTACCTGACGGTATCTGTTTAAGATTCCATCAGTTTAAAAGTTGTGGAACACGACACGAATCACGATACATATTATAATGTGTGAAATCTATATATTAATACGCGAGCGAAAAACTTTGCATCCCTTTTTACGAAAAATGCGGAAACGTAGGAGCATGACATTTCGCACAGTTGTAGTTTATATTATGGTGCAGGAGTGCATCGAGCTAATATTATTTTGAAATTATGCTTTTATCATGTACATTTTTTTAACAAATAAAACATTACACACACTACAACACACACACTAGGAGATTTTGATTGACAAGCATATACACACGAATTGTACTCTTTTATTTATGTTTGAAGTCTGTTGTCAAATTGAAAATAGATTTAGTTTTTTTTTTATTGAATCATAAGTACTGTTAGACAATTATTACACGGCCAGTTTGTCATTTGATTGTCGCAGGAATTATGTCTAAAAAATAATAAAGTCAATATCACAGATTAAGTATCCTCCTTGGTCAATATTCTGTCAATAGAATAAATAGAAAAGCGTTGGAAACTTTTTAATTTTTTATTTGAGGTCGAATTTCGACCATTGGGCGATCTCTAGTAAATGTAAATATAATTATCATGTTATGTCGAATCACAAAGTCTTTATTTTATTGCGTAAATAAATTACTGATCTTTTTTTTTTCTTTGCAGGTAATTGCAATCAGAATATTACGTGTCTACCTACACTAAACACTGAACAGTAATGTAAGTACTGTAAAAGACATCGGCAACAGAAATTTTTACAATCAGGAAAACCACAATAATATTATCAATATAATATAATATTAACCATGTATAAAAAAAACAACTGGTCCGGGAATGCCGGCAGAAGTAGAAGTTAAACGTAAATCTCTCCGTCTTACGAATTTTCGATCAGGTCATACAGGACTTTTACATTTTTTACTTATAAGATATATATCTGCAATATTTCACGCTAGACGACAGCACTAGCATAGACAGTAAACAAAAAGTTTTGTTCAACGTTTGATAACGCTTCTTTCAATATTATGATATGACGTGTGCAACATGTCGGATTTTGGTCGGATTATTTACTCTATAGTAGTGCCCTCTTCTTGATGTTCCTTATTCCGAAAAAAGTTCAAAACAGCTCTAAAGAGGTTTTCACTTCAAATATTGTGGTGAAACATCGAACCAGTTGCGCTAGTACAGGCTGCTCTATTAGAAACTTTAACCGATAATGATCATTAAATAATTCAATTACAAAACCGTAGCTAATAAACCATAATTTACCAGCGGGTTGATTTCATAGACTGATCACGGAGTAAATTTGATTTTGAGTTAATCATTCAATCGACCAACATTATCCGATAGCATACATTACCCAACTTACATAAGTTAATGTTTGAAATCAAATATGGGAAATAATCAATGATTTTGAAAGAAACTATAATGTCACAATGCTTTAAAACTCTAACTAATCCATTTTCATCAACAGCCTTCTTAAGTTAGAGGACCTAACTTTTTAGCGATTTAGGTGGTAGGATCATATAATATCCTATATAGTAATGGCACATAGAACGTTATTGAAGACGTTTTGGACTTAAGAGCTACAAGGCCTGTAATGAGGACACTTAGCATTAGAGGACAGATGGAAAAAAGTTAATAAAAACTAGACACTAGTACACGCTTTAATGAAACCGTTTTTAAATCTGCCTTCAGTTACTATCAAACCTTATCATAGAGATAGACATGTCATGGCCAAGTCTGAGAAATTAACTGTCTTGAAATATTTCTTAATATTACTTTAACAGCCACATATTCAAAGACATAAAATAGATTAACCGAGGATATTAAATAGCTTGAACAATACGCAATAAGACGAAAGACGTATGCGCGAAGATATTTAGGCATCGCCTCTTCTCTAGATAATTATGGATTCATCTGGCATTATTGGATTTCCAGACATATTGGTTATAATAGATACGATAGTCATATCAGACCTATAATTTGTACTATGTGTGCAATAAAATCAAGACTTCCGTGAGGATTTCCTCAAAAATTTTGCTCAACTATGAATATCCCTAACAATCATAGTTATCAAGATATTATTTAGGATTGTTCGTGTTCACAGCAATTCCTTAGTAACATCTAAATCAGCAGCCGAATTACATTTGATAGTATTTGTCATAGCGTAAACGGTATAGCTTTTCGCTGATAAGTGACATGGCGCTTCATACCTTATGTCAAACATTTTTAGGGCGCTTTTTCTGTCAGCCGCTCGTGGATCTAGTCCGCATACGGGTGACAACATACTCCTAGCCGCACGCATGTTGCCCGTATGAAAAGAAAAACATCTATGAAATTATAGGAAAGGAATACGCGCGCTGGCGATGACACGCATAACTGGAAAAGAGCAACTTGACTAAAGGAACAACAGTCTCCCTATTATTATTTGCGTGTGGTATTCCTAATGGATTTATGTAATTATAATGATTGATCACTTCCATATCATTTAACAGACATTCAATTCATCTGAAACTCAATTCACAAAAGCAATAAAATCTATTGCAAAATGTTATCCGTTATCCTCCTCTATCGATTCCTAAGCCCCGTCACCATAATTTTAAGTTATATTCGTGGATATTTTATTTTAACCGTTCATTTTCAGGTTGAAATTGTGCTGTGAATTATGGGCGATTATTGGTGTTTGATATATTGGCCGGCGTTGAGTCGCAATCTAGTTAAAACTTCATTACGCTATCTGAAATTAGCGAAGATAATTGGGTTTAGATAAAAAATTAAATTGTCATTATTGTTGGCGTTCGCCGCTTACAGTGGGATACAAATTCAATTGCAATAACAAAAATGAGAGTATTTCTGTTATTAGTCGTTATCAGAAAATAGTAACTTTTGTTTACCTTTCTGAACCTATTATTATTCATTCTTTGTTGTTTCTTCTATATTTCTTAGTGATAAGCAGACTTAATTTAGTACGTATCTACAAACTTTAACAAACTTCTTTAGTATAATAATTTAATTTGTTAAATCTTGTTTATAATTCAAATAAGGTCACATTTCCCTTCATGAATTTTTCAGAATTTTTCTACTCATCGAATTTCCACTCGTATATTTCCACCAGTTGTACCCCGCCTGTGACGTCACGTTGTTCGCAGCTGGAATTTTCTTCTCATTTTAATTCCGCCCGAGGCCCGGCGACATCCATGTCTTCTAAACGGGGGTGTAATTTTAGGGCTTAGAAAAAGTTCACGCGCCGCTCGTCAGACGTACAGAATGTGAATGTTTGGAAATTTACCTATAGTCCAAAGCATAAGGAAGGTTACAAAATGTCCTACGAAGTATAATTTTGTGCACATAATTTTTATGAAATTTTGAAATTAGGCTGGTGATTGGACCTTAGATTTACACGAGAGTTTTCATCAAATTCTGTTGTTTTTGAAAACTTGTGTAACTTTTGCTATTATTTTTAGTGTCTGTTAAAAAAGGTGATTGCCATACTGTTTGGCTGTGGATATAAGTTTGTTGTTTTTTTTCGTTGACGAAATAGCCAATCAGTAACTAGTCCCAGTCGAATGTTCCACATTGAAATTTTCATGCGCGGTAAATAATGCGGCCTAAATCGAATTTATACACGGGCTAGTTGTTTATATATTACGTACCTAGAAAATTGTGCAATCAGTTAAGTAGTGCGACCCTATGAATAGTTAAATGTTACTTTATAGAGTCGTAAGAGATCAGCTACACGATTAAATGTAATAGATAGGGCAGGGGTTCCCAATCTTTTTCAGCCTGCGGCGCAGTTACATGTAAAATATTTTGTCACGGCGCCCTACTCTACCTAGCTATTAGAAAAAGATACATAAATAAATACCTTTAAGGCTGCAGTCTTGCAAAATTCACTCGCTGCGAATTATTTGCGCAACTTTGTATATTTTTTTTTGGACAAACTAACAACGACTAATAAAATAACACGAAATATTATTATATAAGTATAATATAAGTAATAGCTAGTTATTTTTTTTAAGTTCATCTATGTTGATAATGTTAGGTAAATCAAGCGTTAAAAACAGCTCTTTCGTCCCAATGTCATTTCGAGTTGTGCTTGTGCGCTTAGTTTATGGCAATAAATAATTAATTTAAAAATCTGTTCAGCGCATAATGAGCTCAACATTCTCATCTTCAAAATGCGCGGATTAGTTTTTTTCTAATTATCTTTCCTTTTATTAATTAAGAAGCCACAATTTCATCAAAATTCTCTGTTTTTATCTCTTAATAAACGGGTTATTTCATAAAAACTATGCATCGAAACTATGTAATAATTAGATTATTTTGATGCCAAGAGTTCAATAAAGCAATTAATATAAAAAAAAATCACCTAAATCACCTTACTCCAACAATAATAATAATCTTAAAGACCTACACAAATTTCCCTTGCAATTCTTGTTTATAAGCCCATTTTTTGTAGGTCTTTTGAGATTATTATTATTGTTGGAGTATTGTTGGATTTAAGTGTTTTTTTTTTTTTTTTGTATTAATTGCTTTATTGAACTCTTGGCATCAAAATAATCTAATTATTACATACTTTCGATGCATAGTTTTTATGAAATAACCCGTTTATTAAAAGATAAAAACAGAGAATTTTGATGAAATTGTGGGCTCTTAATTAAGAAAATGAAAAATAATTAGAAAAAACTAATCTGCGCATTTTGAAGATGAGAATGTTGAGCTCATTATGCGCTGAACAGATTTTTAAATTAATTGTTTATTGCCATAAACTAAGCGCACAAGCACAACTCGAAATGACATTGGGACGAAAGAGCTGTTTTTAACGCTTGATTTACCTAACATTATCCACATAGATGAACTTAAAAAAAATAACTAGCTATTACTTATATTATACTTATATAATAATATTTCGTATTATTTTATTAGTCGTTGTTAGTTTGTCCAAAAAAAAATATACAAAGTTGCGCAAATAATTCGCAGCGAGTGAATTTTGCAAGACTGCAGCCTTAATGATTATAGCTAGGTTAAGCAGGTAAATAGTAATAAACAAATATTTAATCATCTACCTGCTTTACATATTTAATATTATAATTTCATTAAAAGCTTTTATTTAACTTGCTCTGTATGTATGTAAGTATGTATGTTCGGGTGGAATTTTGGAACTCAATTTTGAAGTAAGTAGATATATTTAACCGATTGAGTTGAAATTTTGCATACACGTTAAGTTTGGATGGCAATGCACGATATGGTATGTGACAGCACTCTAAATCCAATATGGCCGACCATCTAAGATGGCGAAATAGTTATTTTCTGTGCAGTCTTACAATATGGATATTAAATGAAAGGGCTTTTTGAGAGTAACTCGAAAACGAATGTAATTTCATTCTACATCCAACATGGCGGCTCATCCAAGATAAGGGATTAGTTATTTTTAATGCACTTCTGCAATATGGGTATCAAATGAAAGGGCTCATTGAGAGCAACTCGAAAACGAATTTAATGTCATTCTTCATCAAATATGGAGGCGCATCCAATCCACTTCTGCAATATGGTTATCAAATGAAAGGGCTCATTAAGAGTAACTCGGAAACGAATGTAATGTCATTCTACATCCAATATGGCGGCTCATCTAAGATAGGGGAATAGTTATTTTTAAAGCACTTCCGCAATATGGGTAGCAAATAAAAGGGCTCATTGAGAGTAAATTGAAAGTCATGTCGCCGTGTCGTGTCGTGACGTGACGTGTCATGTCGTATCGTGACGTGTCGTGAAGTGTCCTGAATGATAATATCAATTTACTCAGTTAAATTGGTATGTACTAGTTTATCTACAAATCGCGCGACAAGCTTTTATTACCATGCAAATTGTATAATATATTGAGGTTATAACGTAATAGTTAAAATTTTAAGGAGAAGTTTATTTTCTTCTTTTTGGAGTATTTAAATAAAACCTTTGTTTCAAAAAGTTTTTTGAATATAATTTTTTATAATATTTGTGGTTTCGAATAATGGAGGATCGACTCACGGCGCCCCTCTTGCCTTTTCACGGCGCACCAGGACGCCGCGGCGCACACTTTGGGAACCCCTGAGATAGGGATCATCTGTTGTAACCTTTACTATTTATAGCTGGCTTAGAGATAGTACTTGTTACTTAGAATGCAACAAGTATTTTGTGATCCTTTAAAGCAATCGGTCATTAAAATTTATAAGGCATATTAATTTTAATAGCTGCTAATGAAATAAACTGCTGCCTTTCTTTAGTGTACCTATAACATTAATGTTGTTACAAAATAAACTCTTATGCAGCCTCTTTACGTATAACTCAATACCAGCTTACGAACGTGTATAATTAAATTAACGATGTCCCATAATCGATGTAAATTATACATGGTATAGATAGCTACGTAATTATGGTGGTATTGGCAATCATTGCCATTAAAGGGCCCATCCCTTTAATGGCAAATGGATAGTTAAAATAGGAAGGGACGCACTGTCGATAAAATTCAAAAAGCAACAAAAAATATTGTACTATCAAATAGTTGTAAAATTATGAGTTTTTAATGTAGACATCTCTCAGAAGGGTTAATTAATGACTGCCGTTAAAATGGAGGTTTGGAGTCGCGCCAACGACGTATTGGATGAAAAAGCGCAGTTTAACAAATAGCATGCGAGCGCAATTACAATACTGATTTGATGTATTACCTAGTTATCAATCCATTATGGTAAAAATATTATATTTGTTATTGTAATTATCTTTTGTCCTAAATCAGAGTAACGCAACAAAATATGCACACGAAGCCGAAGTAGCTGACATTAACACTGAGTGTTAAAAGCCTCTGTAAAAGAAAAAAAAAAAAAAAGAAGCCGAAGTAGGTACGAAGTTTCTAAGTACAAGACATTATACTGACTAGTATAATATGATAAAGCATGGTATATTCCATCTAGAACTTTAGTCCTTGTATTTTTAAAAGCTTCGGTGAAAGCGCATTCGCCTATTACATTAAACGATCGGAAAACAGATTTAACAAAAAGAATTTCATTAATGCACAAGTAAATTTTTTAACAGTTTTAACATAAAGTGCGGAGGCATTAGAGCGAAAGCCGCAAATGAAAATGTGCAAACCGTTGTGGGCTCAGTGAAATTTGTCGGTCCAATAGAACGCTCGGATAACCAGTTTATTTTGAACTCATTTACACTAGCAGTCCTTTAATTAATAAATTGCGTTAATTGTGTAAATTCGAGGCGAATATTCGACAGCAGTAAAATTTTGCTGCAGCCGAATGCAGATTTTTGTTTGGTAACTGTTATTCGATTTGTTGTTTGCTGACTTCGTTGTGGTATTATTTTTCATTAATATATTGATAATGTGTCATTAGTTGGGTTTGATGTTTCATAAGCTGACCCCAGCTTTTAATGGTATTGCGGTCTGAAATGACATTCGTTATAACGTTTGCAAATACATATAAAGCGTGTTAAATTGAAATAATAATTATAATCTTCACACCTGCAAAATTAATGACGTTATTATGGCACAGCTATCATTTAGCTTTAACATACCAACAAATACAGTTACTTATGCCCGGTTTTTGAGGTTTTTTCCTAAGGTTTATCTTTTCACTAAACCTGATTGGTCAACGTCAAAATATTAACCAATAAACAACCCTGTAGAATAGATAAACTCCTGTCAAAAATCTCATAAACCGGGTACTAAACTAACAAAATCAATCGCAAACTTAAACAACATAAATAAAGCGGATTATCGGGTTAGAGATACCATAATCGTTGGTTCTTTCAAATACCGATTTCCGTTAACGTCGCTTTCGGATCGCTGGGCCGGATCGGCCATATAATATCCCCGAGATAATAACGAAACGGATGTCGAGACCCGGGTATCGGGATAACCCGGGTCTCTCGATCTTGTTAATTGCAATCTAACGCGATTATGAAATTGATATTATTGTTTTGTAATATCATGGTTCACGTTTGAATTTAAACTATTTTAAATTCAAGGAATGCATTGGCAGATTAGAAAGTGTAGGCTACGTTTGTGACTCATTTTAAGAATAAAAGCTATTAAAAATAAAACCGGCCAAGTGCGTGTCGGGCCACGCGCAATATAGGGTTCCGTAGTACCGCTAGTTTTTGATAATTTTTGTATGGCCAATGAATATACATTTATAACGTGTTTTACACTACTAACAACATAATTTCAGTTATGTTCAGAGGAATTTGAACGAAAAGTTCCCTTATACTTTGCCGAATAATTTTCGTTTAGTTGATCGACTATTACTCAATAACTTATTAAGTCTTCTTAGCCGTGATAATTTTCCTTTTAAATTCAGCATATTTCCTACTCCCGTGAATTTTTTCACATTTCCAGAAGCAACCGTTTTGCTCAGCTATCCTCAACCCGCGGCCCGCTGGCTGCATGCGGCCCGCCGCCGGGACTTTATATGTGGCCCGCGTTATGTTTGAAATTCAAGCCCACCGACAAAATAATGTAAAGTCGTCGTGAAAGTCGTGAAATTTGTTCCACTTTTAAATCATTAATTTTGAAAAACGTTATTTTTTAACCCTAAAAAATTTTTGTTGCGGGCCGCGACACCAAGACCAAAACATGTTTGTGGCCCGTTTGAAAAAAAGGTTGGGGACCACTGGTTTAGCTGTTAGAAGGGGGGGGGGACACTGGACTCTAGCGATTTTTTCCGCTTTGAAACTTCATATTTCACAAATGGATCACTAAATCGGAAAATGATCTATGAATACTCGTAATATTTTTAAAAAAACCTATCCAATGACACCCCACACAGTGGGGTGGACGCGAAAAAAAAATATCATTCCCGCAGCCCGCTTGATGTGTAGGGGAGGTACCATAAAAAAATATTTTTTAAAGATTTTATACCTATACCATTTTGTCAGCATCATTAATATGTGCATTAATGCCGAATTACAGCTTTGTAGGTCCTATAGTCTCTGTGTAAAACCGCGGACAGACAGACGGACAGACAGACAGACGGACAGACAGACAGACGGACAGACAGACGGACAGATGGACGGACAGACCGAAACTATAAGGGTTCCTTGTTGACTACGGAACCCCTAAAAGCATTTCGTATAAGTTAAATAGTTGATAAATAGATACGCTTTTATATTGTTAGGTAACTAAAATAATTACCTGTAACGGCATGAACATTTTGAATTCCACTGACCCTTGGATATTTTAGAAGGACTTTTAAATAATGTCAATATCAGGTGATAGGCTATAGACAGCTAAAGGCACTAAGTTGAAAGACGTGGCGGAAGCCTTACAGACAAACCCTGACAATAAAAGAAGAACAAGAAGTCCCTTGGATCCCTCAATGATATTGAACAATTGGCAGACTCCAGATGTTCCCAAAGTCTTGACCAATAGTTAAATACCCTCATTGGAAGTATTTAGGTCGGCGTAGACACGCGGGTCACGTCCGTACATTTGTTCCAACGTTATTTCACCTCGGAGTTTCCTTGAACCTTATGTGTTTGGCATAAAGGTGATATCAGGGGTAAAATAGATCTAAAAGACTCGTGTTGGCCGGCACCTGGCCGATATTGCGGAACATCGGGGTGCATAATATTTGTCTTCGGCTTACGCGCTTACGTGTACGTGATTCCGATACGTTTTCTTCTATCGGATCTTAGACTATTGTACAAATACGTTTCCATTGCGTCATTTATTTCGGGATTGGGTGAGGATTACTTTTGAGCCGGTCGATTCTTATCCAACTATGTACCTGATATCAAAATAAGCCCTACTAAGTTAGCACCATGATACGAAAAAAAAACTTCGGGCTTTGAGCAGAGATACGGACTCTACAAAACTTGAAAACACATACACATGATTCTAAATTTATACGCCGCTACCCCATCTCCATGTAATATAAAACTTTCCGCGAATAAAAAGCGCAACTGGAGATTGTAATCAACCGTCTCTGTACCCCAACAACTCAGACAAAGCGATCCCTTCTGATTGATGTGCCCGGTAGTCGGCCATTTTTGACAGATACAATATTTCGCCCGCCGAAGAAGCGCCCGATATGATTTATACGACCGAATTGAAACGCCAGACACTTTAAAGGCCGCCCGTTATTTTTCCGATGATTGAAACCAGACGTGCTATCGATATCGAAAAAAAATATTGAAGATACCATAAAGATAGAGTTAGACGTTAGGAACATTAAGGTTCTCCCTCACCGGGAGCATTCGCTTGTAATGTAACGTTACAAAGACGAGCATTACATCAGTGAGGTAGGAGAACCGAGCATTATAATGCGCACTTGCGCATACGCGTCAGTCAGTGAGGTAGTACTGTAATATTGTAATGTTCAAAGTCGAATCTATAATGTTACATTACACGTGAATGCTCCCGGTGAGGGAGCACCTTTAAAGTAACTTAGCTTTAGCAAACATTTTTTTATCCAAAATGCGATAAATATTCTAGTGCCATTGCACATAGCCTTTTTATTATAAAAGCATCTAAAACTAAACATTTTGGCTAGCCTTTATTTTGTATTAAGAAACAGGAATCGAAAATACATTAGAAGAAAGCGTTAAAAACGCAAACTTTCAATCAGAACAGTTAACACCAACAAACAAAAACACTTATCGAATCGAATCGAAAAAGACATTCATTCTTTGAAGATCCTCACAATCTTAAAATAAACCGAATTGGCGTGAAAATACCTAAGAATTGATTTGAAGCGAAAATAATTTCCACACAAGAGTCGTTCTCGGAAACAATACCTATGATTCGCTCAACACAGATATTCACGGATTTCTCGTGAATGGAAAAAAGGAATGAGAGGTTTTAAATAGAAACATACTTCTTTACGCTAATCTTGAAATGTCTCCAATAGGAGGGTGACGAAACGCTTCACACCGAAATATATTTAAATGGAAACAAAGATCTAAAGAGATCGCGTCGTTACTTTTTTATTCCTTTTGTTAGTTATTGCTAAGGAATACGACGTTATGTTTTGTTTTTCTTAGTTTTAAGCTACGAGAATGTGAAAAGCCATCAAGGGGACAGGCGTGGTAGCTATTAAGAGCTTACTATTGTCTCTTTTCTTACGTCATAATATTTTGCAAATTCTTATAAAATATGCATGATACGTATTGATAAATCATTAAGCTCACAAAATGTAATCTTAATAACCCCAACAAAAAAAAACCTAAAAAATATTTTTTTGTTGGGGGTAAAAAAAATGGTACCAAAAATGTGACAAGACGTTTCTTCCATTGGCGTAGCATCCGTGTATATTATGTAGGTGAAACGGATAAGGGTGGATGTATAATTTACATAATGTAATCAGCGAGAAACGGGAGCCGATGATTTGAGATGCCACTTGCCTTTTAACCAAATCAGGTGTTTTAATTTGGTTAAAAAGTCAACTCGATATCAGTTCTTTTTATCGGAATCTTCACAAACGAGATAGGCTTGTTTTTTTTTTTTATTTTTCTTTATAGGTATTTTTTTTATAAAAACACTTACGTAAAATAATTATAATTTGTAAATAATTTGGAAAAATAAAATTCTACATTTCATAGACATAGAGATCATAAAACATCTGCCTTTTAAAGTTTATATTTAGAGCAAAAAAATTAACTTCCTTCCTTTTTACTACAATAAAAAAGTAATATAACTGATAGAGTTGTAGGAACAAAATATAAACGTTACCTTAGAACGTCTGAAGGTATTTAGCAAACAAAACCGATCTGCTTTGTATTCATAGCGGAGAGAAAGTTATCTCAGGTGCGTACTTACCCTACCCACCTTTTAAAATATTTTTTTGAGTATTTTATGTTACTTCCCCACGAAGCTGAGCGGTAAGCCACGAGAAAAGCGACGGGTGGCAAACACTGTTATAATATAACATTATTAGTATCATAATATTGTATCCATTCTACTAAATACGAAATTAGTCTGTATGTTATCTAAATTGGAATACTTTCTACTCGTACCTTTTTTCTGGTTAATTTTCTCTTCAAATACTGTTTTGGCATGTCCCTCGAGCGTCCTGAGATTAAAGAGTTTTCGTCGTTGGTAACCGCTGTCGGTCCTGGCTAACAGAAGTTGCAGTGGTGGGAACGTGCGGTGGATCAATGTCTGTTTGTCACCTATTCAAGCTTGCCCATTGAACCGATTTGGTAAAAAATTTATTTCTTTATTTTTAGGGTTCCGTACCCAAAGGGTAAAAACCGGACCCTATTACTGAGACTTCGATGTCTGTCCGTCTGTCTCCAGGCTGTAACTCAAGAACCGCTATAGCTATACTTCTGAAAATTTCACAGATTGTGTATTTCTGTTGCCGCTATAGCAACAAATACTAAAAACCTACGAATCTAAAAACAAAATAAAATATATATTTAAGGGCGGCTCCCATACAAGAAACAAGATTTTTTAGGCATTTTTTGCTCGACATCAATAATGGCAACAGGTAGGCACTTAAAATTTTCACATGATCCTAAATTATATGTGTACTTTAATAATTAATAAATTATAAAATTAAAATAAAATAAATATTTAAGGGCCCCCCTTAAATATTTATTTTATTTTAATTTCCCATATAAAAAACACAATTTTGGCCTATTTTTGCTCTATAACGGTACGGAACCCTTCGTGCGCGAGTCCGACTCGCACTTGGCCGATTTTTACGTAACTTTGACTCTGTAATTATTTTATCACAAAAGTTGTTGTTATTTTTACTTTTTTGACAATTTTACTTGTTTTATTTAACGCATAATGAATGAAACTTTGCATTTAACTTTTTATAATACTAAGGGCCTGTTTCACTACTTCCAGATAAAGTTCCGGATAGGCTATCCACAACATTTTTGACAGATTCTCCATACTTTATCTGTCAAGTTAAGTGATGGATAGACTATTCGGCACTTATAAGGAAGTGGTGAAACAGGCCCTAAGATACCTAACTAAACGAATACCAGCTCTACTTCTCTACTAGCACAAATCGCCTCCGCTTCTCTCATCTCCCGCTCGTTCCGTAGCCGACTTTCAAATAACTTATTGCTCATTTTATCTCAAGATATACTTTTGTTACTAGAAAGGTTTTAATGTCTCCATCTTTGTCCTCCGTTATTAAGCTTAAGTCGCGACAATGACGGCGTTTTGGTCAAAACGTTATGTCTGATGGAATTTTTAATTATTTTCCTCCTTGAACGGCTCATTGAGATGTTAAAAGCTACGTTCCTTGTGTTTTATTGTCTCGAGTATTCTCCTGTAGTAAACATTGTCTTAAGATCATTTTTAATTGCGGACAAGCGTAGATAATTTGCGATTTTGCACCGATAAGTGCAAAATTACCTGATTGCAAAATTAATAATTTGATGTCTAATCTATACATATAATAAAACTGTAGAAATGAAAAATTCTGTACATTAAAGATATTAAAAAAATAATAAGCGGGGGGTGTTACTACATCGCTATAGAAGCCAAAAATGTGGTTAGTTTTTTTGTCTGTCTGTCTGTCTGTATGTTTGTTCCACTATCACACGAAAACTACTGATCCGATTTGAATGCGGTTTTCGCAGATATATTTGTCTTCTTCCAACTTAACATCTGGTGTATAAAAATTTTTCCCCCCACCCCTCTAAAGGGACGAAAGAGGGGGTCAGATTTTGTATAAGACTTTTGCTGTAACACGAAAACTACTGATCCGATTTGCATACGGTTTTCGCAGATATATTTGTCCAAAATCTGGTGTATAAAAATCAAACCCCCCCCCCCCCCCCCCTCTAAGGGGAGCAAAGAGGGGTCAGATTTTGTACCAAACTTTTTTCTTTAATGGACTTACTTCATATTATTAACTGTTTTTTCTAACTTAACATCTGGTGTATAAAATTTTTCCCCCCACCCCTCTTAGGGGACAAAAAAAGGGGGTAAGATTTAAATACTTTAAATGGCAAAACAACATTTGCCGGGACAGCTAGTGATATAATATTAATAATATATGGGTAGTAAAATGAAAAATCGTTAGGGATTTTGTTCTTATCCCGGTGTATTTGTAGACACAATGGCATGGCATGTTCTGTCAACGTTAATTACGCTAACAAACGCACCGCTAAAATAGAAAACTTAGAAGTACACGAAGATGTAACATTCATTATGTGGAGGACATGTTGTTTATGTTTCTAATTTTTACACTTCTATACTCTGGCTAAGTGCAGACGTAGAGCATTTTATATTACTTAAGTATGGTGATTAGTGCACTTCACGAATCTAGTCACAAAAAATTAAGTGTCAAACTTTTTTAATTGTTTGTGACTTGTCTCATAGGTAAGGCCACAGTGATATGTTACATGAGCTATTGATCTTAACTCAATCAATTAAGAGGAAACCAAAAAAATATCCACAGTTGAACATAGAACCTCCTCCTTTTTGAAGTCAGTTGAAATGTCCAGGTAGGTACTAAAATTAAATTGTTTTTGACATCTATTTAATGGCAGTTTGAATAATTAGCAGAAAAAAAATCGGCCAAGTGCGAGTTGGACTCGCGCACGAAGGCTTCTGTACCACTATAGAGAAAAATAAGAAAAAAAATGTTTTTTTTGTACGGGGCTCCCTTAATTTTTAAATAAAAATGCAATAAAATTAATATTTAAGGGGGGTTCCCATACAACAAACGTGATTTTTTAGGTTTTTTCGCTCGTAATCAATAATGGTAACAGCTAGGAACTTAAAATTTTCACAAAATCCTTACTTTAATAATTAATAATAAAATTTTAATTAAGTAAATATATAAGGGGGGCTCCCATACAAGAAACACAATTTTTTGCCTACTTTCGCTCTATACCGGTACGGAACCATTCGTGCGCGAGTCTGACTCGCACTTGGCCGATTTTTAAAAATTATTAATCTAGCAATTTATTTTAAAAAAGCATATTTTCAGTGCTTACTTATCTACACTTTTCAGAAACCTGTGTGTCTCACGGCCACACTCAAAGACAGATCATTACTTACTTTATGTAGATTTTGACATAAACTTTATTTTATTTATTTATTTATTTCTTCACACTTTATGCAATTTACAAAGGCGGGCTTAATGCCTTGTGGCATTCTCTACCAACCAACCTTAGGGTGATACTGAAAATGTATAATACAGGTGCATTCGTGGTAATGAGACACAAAGGATTAACGATAAAATAAATGGATTTATATACAAATAATTAATAAAACTATTATATAAATTTAATTACAATAAACATACATAAACAATAAAATACCTAATATATTTATACTTAAATAAATATAATATTCATAAACTATAAAAAATATATACCTACATAAAGTATGTCATTGCAAAGCTAATGTATAAGAAAAAAGTTATATTGTCAAATATTAATTCCAAGTGGAAATATAAACTAATTATTAATTTTATTATTCATTCAATTTATTTTAAATATAAAAACTTCATACATTTTCAGTCAAATTCCTCATTAAATTAAAGTTAAGTTCACGTTCAATATCTCTAGTGCGGCCGTAGGGTTCGATTTCGCTTGCGCAAGTATCAGAAAATCCGCTTACGTGAGCAACTTCAGCTTGGCGACTTAAGGCGGCAGCTCCCTCCGTAATGAAATAAAATAGTGTTGTATATTAATTGTCCCGGAACACGATAGTAAATAACGCGGGATTACCGAGAAATAGGCCAGCGGGGAATTAGAATAGGAGGCCTATACTGTACTGAGGTTAACCTCATGGCTGGAAAAATATTCACAAGCATTGGACGTCATGATGTAACTTGGTCGCCTTTTACTCTGTACCACAATAATAAGAGTTGTGGTGGATAGAGAAAATTGAATACTTTTTTTCCCATAATATTGTATCTTTCATTGCAGAAAAAATTGTCTTTTCAAAAAAAAGAGATACACAATATAATAATAAATAGATGTTTCATCTCTAAGGCCCTGACAATTCTATCCCATGCTACCCCAAAGTGACACCATGATAAATACGTCTTGCTGCAATGGACGGGGATTGCTTCATCAGATAGTTCAGATACACAGTAAACTAAAAGAGAATTTTCCTTTTTAGGGTTCCGTAGCCAAATGGCAAAAAACGGAACCCTTATAGATTCGTCATGTCTGTCTGTCTGTTCGTCCGTATGTCACAGCCACTTTTCTCCGAAACTACAAGAGCTATACTATTTAAACTTGGTAAGTAGATGTAGTCTGTGAACCGCATAAAGATTTTGATACAAAAATGGAAAAATTATTATAAATTTTAGGGGTCGCCATAGGTACAATTGAAACAAAAAAATTTTTTTTTCACCTAACCTATGCGTGTGGGGTATCTAGTCTTCAAAAATTATATTGAGGTTTCTAATATTATGATATGAATAGTTTGCGAGAGAGACTCTTCCAAAGTGCTTAAATGTGTATCCCGCCCCCCGTAGGGGCATGATAAGTCTAAAAAAATATATGTACTTTACTATAAAAACTACCAACGAAAATTGGTTTGAACGAAATCTAGCAAATAGTTTTTTTTTATACGTCATAAATGGTAAACTTAATTTAACTTTCATTAAATCAACTGATATTTAAAAATAAATCAAAAACCTTTTAATTTCATAAAAATAAACCTTATTGCTGCTGCGGAACCCTTCATGGGCGTGTCAAACTCGCACTTGGCCGGTTTTTTTTAGTTTAAAGATTCAATAGACGGTACATGGTTAGTAACAGTTTTTAAAGTGATATATTTTATTCCCCGCGCAGTATCAAAATAGGTTTAGCAGCTCAAGAGCGAATAACAGACAGACACTTTAAATAACTAGATGATGCTCGCAATACTCGCATAACGTGAAAACCGTTAATTTTTCCGGGACAAAAAGTACCCTATGGCTTATCCCGGGACTCAAAGATTAGACAGCGGTTTGGGCGTGAAGAGATAACAAACAAACACATTATCAGAATAGGTTCGACTGCTCAGCGAAACAAGCAGACACTTGTTTATATTACTAGTATTGATTAATGCTAGTATGTAGGACGTATTCGTATGTCAGCCACAATACCGGGATTATCCGGTACATGACACACGTTTCGTGTCGACTTAACTAACATCGACAGTCGAGAACAGCGCAAACGGACAGTGTCTTCATTTCCGATGTATATTCGATATGGATATCTCGATAGTCGATACTATAAGTTATCGAGTCGACATCACGAAATCGGAATTTGAAAATAAAACAATCTTACTAAATTGAGACTAATGCCTTGATTATACCTACCGTGTAGAGTGGCGAGACAGTGCCCTCGGCCGAGCACATCCATAATAAACATAGTAACATCCTTAGTAGTTAGTACAAACTTTTTACTTAATGAGTGCAATAACAATAATTTTTATTTACAACCTCTTGTTCAAATTGTAACTAGTAGACCATATTTTCCTATAAAATCTGGCAAAAGTTGCGTTGCTGCCAGTTGCCACACGCTTTTTTCACGCTAGTTTGCATTTTCAGCATGTTTTTACACAATATCTATTAAACCTGTCCATTTCTACACTACAATAATCAGCTTTCGTATATAATCTCTATCTTGTAGAAGTAAAGCAACTTATGTTCTACCGCTACGGCTGGGAATTGGGATATACCAAAAAATATTAGTTTGCGCATGTTTGCGTAAATATTTTTTGTCATGACAACGTGTTCTTCCATTTGTCATATACGTAAATAAGTCATAGCTAATGTAGCAGGACGAAAAGATCTCCCCGTGTTATGAAGCATCATAGCCGGTATTTTGCGTCTTATTGCTATCGTAATAAGGTGTAACGAGCGTGTACCGGCGTCACACTAATGTACCGTGTTAGAGCCAGATTACACTTTCGTTTGTATTGTGACAGTGACGTATATGTAGTGTACAGCCGCTGACAGATCCGGCACCACAGATTGCTTTTGTACCTTATTGCCATGTGATAAGGTCGATTATACTACACTTAGGGGCAATTTCACCAAAGAAATGGAACGCGTTCAATGCACACTGAACCGGTTCAAAACGTATAAACGCGATTATAACATCGAATTGCATTTCACCAACATAAACTGAACGCGTTCACAGCAAATCCGAGTTTTATCTTCTGAGGCCTTAGTGCGAGTTTTATTCGATCATACGCATCGAGCACGTTAACGCGAATTTATATGGGATCAAAGCAGTATCCACGTTAGCCAGTACATGGCGCTGCTTAGATCCCATATAAATTCGCGTTAACGTGCTCGATGCGTATGATCGAATAAAACTCGCACTAAGGCCTCTGAACGCCCAAAGTCCGAAGTTTACCGTCATAAAACCCGTTCAAGCCCTGTCATGGCGGAACGAAAAACATAGACAATAGAAATGTCAAGGTGACAGTTTTGACACATGCGTTTGGTTAGGTTATGTATTGTTTCTTGCTATTTTGTTGCTAAATTAACGTGAAAAGTCTTTAAAATGATGAAAACATGTAAAATAATCACGTGACGTCACATCGCGATCAAAAGAAGTTTGTGAAATCCATTTGAAACAGAACGACATTTACGTCACCGTGTGAACGCGTTCAATGAGAACTTAAGTTTTATAAAACGAAGTTTTGAGTGTGCCTGGTAAAATCCCGAATAATCGTACTTCTAATGAAGTGTATAATAACTTGCATATTCTATAAAGAATTAACTACAAATATTTTTCCTGTTACTAATAAAAATTTGCTTTGCTATACAAGGTTAGCATGTCTTTGTCTAGCGCACTGTTTCCCAACCAGTGATCCGTGGGCCACTAGTGGTCCCCAAAATGCGGTCCGCGAATGCTTATGATTAGTCCTAGGATAGTCGATCTCATGAAGAAGATGCAAGCTCAGAAGTCACATCAATACTAAAATATCAAAGTTTTCTATGTAATTTTTTATTGAGTTTTAATGTCCTTCATAATGGCCCCTGTTAGTAAAAATATAAAAGTGGTTCCTGACCAAGACAAGTTTGTGAAGCCCGGGCTCTAGCATATAGGATACCTTACACGACAAAGACATGCGCTGCGAAATATAGTTATTAGTAAAGACGAGAATGTGCTCACTCGTGCACACCCACGCAATGCACATAACGAATCGGTCAAGTCGGCCTGTGTCAGTTCGATCGGATTCAATCGGCCTCCCTGTATAAGAGGACCTTAATAAACCTCCATAAAGCTTACGGATTACCTTCGAGAAATTTATAAATCACAAATATTTAAAACGTTAGTTTGGGGTCCGGTATGTTATTTTTGGAATGTAAAGCGCCAGATTGGAGGACCCTCATCCGAGCCCTTTCTGACCCCGTAAAGCAAACTATGAGGGAAAACTTTTTGAGTGGTATGACAAAGCCTATATTTTAGGCTTATGGTAATTATTGTCCAAGAGATAAAAATGTTTTATGCACTACCATTTCCATTTCCAAATCATCCATTGATGGCAGACCTACATTATTTGGTCAGGCTCTGTCAAGTCTGATCTGTCGGATATTCTAGACGTAACCCTACAAAATTACGTAGGTCCGTCCATGTATATGAACCGATTTCTTCAATACAAATGTACTATCGAAGAAATCGGTGAAGATATTATATTTTAGTCAGTCTTTTGCTGGACTGAAACATTTTCACCTTTATTGGAACGAAGTTCCTTATCGCGCGTTGCGCCTTGCGGGGGGGCTAGACGAAAAAAGTTGTAATGACACTTTTTTATAGGGCCTTGATAGTTTATATATGATATTGAATGTACCGTAACTTCTTGGTGGAAATTCATGTTTCACAGTAATAATATACACTTTTCATGCACTTGTTCCACTTTTATTAATTTATTTTATTTGTTGGTAGTTTAGTTTTTTTTTTTTTTTCATATTGAATCTTAAATACTGTTAGACAAATAATACATGGCCAGCCACCAGTCTGTCATCATTTGACTTAATTAATCTGAGACTGTCGCAGGAATTATGTCTTAAAAAATAATAAAGTCAATATTTTGACAATAGAATATCAACAGAAAAGCGTTGAGATTTGAAACTTATAATTAATTTTTTTCTGAGTGTATACCACTGTGTATACAGGTTTTTTGTACATAAGAAATAATAAACTGGAACTTCGTTCCATCCGGGTGTCCCATGACACCTCGCAAGATTTTTTTTTTTTTAGGGTTACGTACCCAAAGGGTAACCCTATTACTGAAACTTCGATGTCTGTCTGTATCCACTCTCCAGGCTGTATCAAGAACCGCTATAGCTAGACTTCTTAAATTTTCCTATAATGGTACGGAACTCTTTGTGCGCGAGTCTAACTCGCACTTGGGCCATTTTTATGTTTACCTACGAAATGCATTTAAATCTTACGTAGGTAAATTTATACACAGACAAATATACAGAACAAAAAAGAAATAAATCTCTGGCCAAAGCCATTTATAAGGGCTAAGAGTAGGGCACCGTTAATCTTGATAAAGTTATAAGATAATCACGTTAAACCGGCCCAGCTAGCGACATTTGTCGCCTAATCTTAACCTGAAAGTCTTTAAATTTATTAAATTAAATTGTAATTTTGCGTACCTATACATTAACGGCCGTTCCCAATATTTGATCTATCTCTGGTTTTGCCCTACTAGAGATAGGAATAGCTCTCATTAGACATTAGAGACATATATTTTATGTCAATTCAATGTTAGCTGCGATCGGTCGTATGTCAAACCAGAGATAGATTGAATATTGGGAACGGCCGTAACTGCGTAACTATGTAAATAACATGGCCTTATTAAGTATTTAAGAATATGACAGAAGTTTACTACCTATAATAAAACATCAACAAACATTAATTTAGCATAATTTTGCTCTTTAAGTTCGTCCGTCTCTCCGATCTTTTAAGGTTTTAACTTCAATAATTTTATTTTGCAATAAACACATACTTACTTTCAGCAAAATGAGTCAATATATTTTATTGCACTGATAAATGAATGGTCTCTAATGAACGGACATAAATAACAAAAAGCGAACGCTTAGTGAATTAATTGCAAATGTGAGTTTCATGTTACAGAACAAAAAGTTGCAATTCGAAAAACTGTAAATTAATTACATCGATACCGGTGGAGTATTACGTAACAATAGCAAGCGATAGCAATCTAATAATGCCCGGTTTCCGAGGTTTTTAACTGCGGGGCTAAAATGGTCACATTTAGCAATTCCTCTCAATCAATTCACAAAATGAATTGTCAAAACTGGCAAACTCACGAATGTCAAATTAGTACGAATTTAGACATCTGAATTGCATACAGACGGTCAATTTTGCGATTTAAAAAAAATGAATCATATTATGATTCATAATATGATTCTCCAAAGCGACCATTTTAGCCCCGCAGTTTATTTTTAGCACTTTTGATTGGCTAACGACATATTGACTAATCAACAACGCTGAATAGATTCTAAAATCTAGACGTCCCATCAAAAAACCTCAAACCGGCCGACTTAAATAGAGTATGAAATCTCCCGAAGCTTATATAAGAAGTTTTTTTTTTTTTCTTTTAACGGGCTTTGGCCCAACACACATTCTCACCGCTGTATCTCCTGTGTCGCCAGGATCGACAGCGGTATCCAAATAATTGTACCAACTTAATCATAACGAGATTTGGTTTTAATTACTAAACTTATCTTAGTGAACGACTGATGCGAGTGGCTTCACCCGTTGCTTTGAATAAAATTTTCAACCCGCGTTTAAAGGGTGGAATTTCGTAAAAACGTTCTTAGCGGGTATCCAAAAATTGCTTTAACTTATAATTCAAATATCTACTAAACCTCTTAACCATAACAATAATGTAATCGATATCTATTGTTAGGTAATAGCATCTTTGTGCAGTGCAACACGTCGCAAAGTATTTGTCAAACATTGTAGCGTGCGGGCGACAAACATGCGACTGTAATGGGAATGCAAATGTATCGTCTGCCCAGGGTGATACGTTCAAATCCTTACCCTGATGAACTTTCTGAGCCCTAGGTACTTAGCTGTTAACTTGATAACCTTTGAAGCTGAAATATATGGCAAAGAAAAAAAAGTAGCTGAGATAAAGATCGAAATCACTAAAATGCTGTTGACAAACGTTGCTATTTGCTACACCACTTATGTACAACAACCACCAGCTTACTAATATTATAAATACGATAGTATGTGTGTCTGTCTGTCTGTTACCCCTTCACTGAACAGATTTTGCTGAAATTTGGTATGGTGATACTTTGAGTCCCGGGAAAGGACATAGGATACTTTTTAGGATAGAAGTTGCGGGCGTCATCTAGTTTATGATAAAGGTTTTACCATGAAAATAATTATTGTAACAACTTTTTTCGTGATACTGTGAATCTACCGTTCTTATAGTACCTACATGTAAGGAAACTAACCTATGTAACTTGTAAGGAACCTTACTGATATTCTGGTAAACACGTTAATTAAGACCATCCATTCAGCACATTTCGTCAAAGAAAATACGGTCTACTACCATCCAATCGTCTATTCACCTACTATCCCCTTTAAACTCGTCGCTTTAAAAAGCCATTTGAGATGCATGTTTAAGTAAAACAGTATTCGAGTCCCATAAACCGCTCCCCCGGTTTATAAGACGTAGCATATTTAGAAGTCGATTGGAACAGTAAATCGCGACCGAGCACTGGAGCACAACACGATATACGACCGCTTCCGACCCGCTTTCAGCAGATGTAAGTTATGCTAATGCTATATCATCGAGATCGCATCAAACTACATTTTGTAGAGAATGCTTACATTCATAACGCAAAATTGCTGAAAAATTACCGTTTGGATATTTTTGGAAGCACTTAGACTAGAGAGACATTTATATATACTGCCTTACAATTCAGATCTTCCGATTCAGATCTGTGGTTTACTGTTTACATACCTGAAACAAATTTTTTGCTTTAGTCCAATTAAGTAGGTGTTATGTATATCTTGGTAGTATTTTCCGAAAAAATCTGCACTATGCCCTTTCAAAAAGTGTATCACTGAATATACCCATCAAAATCGGTTCAGTAGTATAATCTCAGCTTTCGCATTTTTAATATTATTAGTATGGCAGAAGGTAATAAACTAAAAAACAATACCATATTATGCATAGTATATAATACAACCGCAAATAACATTTTCACTACACGCATTGAGCATACAAAAACGAAATGAACACATGAATAATCAGACGCGAAATCCCGTTCAAATCCCATAATGATTCACCCAGAATAATGTGATGATAAAAATCTCGAAAGTTCCTTTGATTCCTCTAGGTTTTGTCGCTTATCGTTGTTTCATCCCGAGCCTTCCCCGTGAGACTCGCCGCAGTAAATCTTGCCGCAACTTACGCGACAAAAATATCATTATGTAAATTTACATAGAAATAAAATCCCGCAGTCTATGGGAAATAGCTATCGCCGCTATTACTTCGGGCGCGGTTTCGGTTCACAATGCTAAAAAGTACTATACTTTAAATAAGTATGTGCATGCATGAAAATAACGGTTTTTAAACGTTGTGAGTGCGGAAAGTTTTAGTTTCTTTTAAAAAGTAGCTATTGGCTGAACAGCCTTAAAATTTGTTTAGGTTAGGCTCACTGATATTTGGTAGTAAAATGAATATATAAACCTCATTATTATTAGACATAAAACTGCAATCAGACAAAACATTGCATATTATATAGAATACAATATATTATACTTTATTTGAGATAATACGTAAATAAAATAATTTTATTAATTTATGCAATCGTGGTACATATTTAATTCATTAACACGACACAATATTTATATTGGCAACTCAAATATTTAGTTTACTAACAAAATTATGCTAATGTTCCTTTATTGAAATTAATTAAATTAACTTTCACATATTTTGATAAAACAATAGACTGAAATATACATATTTTAGGTATTTACATTTTTAGAGATTTAATTTTGACTATTAAACCGACAAAATAATTGTTTTTTGCTAGTTATAATTGAAGACGTGAGTGTAAGAATCGAACAAATAACATTTCGTAACATACGGACAATAACTCATTTTTTCCCTAATTATTTTAATAAAACTTGTAACTTATCTACTTCATAACCTAGCTAATATATCTGGCTACACATATAATCCATAGTTTTTCTATTTTAAATAAATTTTCCGGCCCTAAAGCTTCCATTTAAGCAAAAAAACGGCAAGTTTTTTCATGTTACTTACCTTATTCTTCCACTCACGTCTTGAATTGTTTTACAAAGGTTAGCTTTGCACCATCTACACTTATATTATGTAACTCTATTAGAGTACATAAAAATAAGTTAACTTGGCAAAACATTATATACGTCTGCCACGTCATATCACTATCAAAATTCAAATTGATCTTCTGTATGCTCATTGTTCACATACCGATTTTGTACAATAGATCATTCAATTTGGCGGTAATTAATATACGTTCCCTATTATTTCTAATTAAAGTGTAATCACAGTATAACATTAACGAAATTGCCTCACATTCATTCAATATAACCGATATTAGTTTAGTATTTCATTTATATATTAGTCTGATAAATTGATGTAAATCAATTTATTAGACTGATATATAAATTAACCAGATATAATTAACCCAAACTATTTGGCCGTTTTATAGAAATGCTGGAAAGGTGTTTTAGCATTCTTACAATATAATAATATGTTCATGTCTAAAATAATAATTTAGCCAGTGGTTAATTTATTTAAGTAGTTCATTATCAATAAATAAATAAACTAAATAAAACTCCTACTTGTGTGGAAAAATAACTAAAGCTTTTTAATAGCTATCTGCACTTTACAAAATTTATTTGCAATCTTCAGCAAGATTTTGGCTGTCAAAGTTTTTGAAACATGACGGCAAATTCAGTGTTGAGCAAGACTATTGTTTCTACCGCGCCCGCTAGCCCTTTTGTTGTTCATAAATCTCCTCTTGTTTCGTCTGTCTACTAACTAATATAACAATATGTTTATTATTGTTTGTCTGTGCGTATCAAATTATTAAGCCTGTACATTACTTCAACATAATGTATCACTTTAATGAATTAACCACATTTCAAATCACATAATAACACTTTGCAGACTATCTGCCGTACTCAGAGAGGAACATTAATTACTTAAATGTAATTAATTTATAATTTGGACATAAGCCTCATCTGTCAAACTCTTAATTAAATTGAAGGTTAATCATAATTAAATGGCTCTGAGTGCGGCAGTAAGCTTTTACATTATACAGCTAATTGCAGATGAACAACTTACAAAAAACCTAACTGTAAGATAAAGTGAGCTATCTGTATTTGTTTAATGCACATTAAATAGCAAGAAACAGCTATAAATACAGCAATTCTTGCATCAAAAAAAAAAAAGAAAAAGCTATCTGCGAAGAATATAAATATGGAATTATAAATGCATTAGATAACGAGTACTCGATCTGTTTACTAAATCTCCCCTCTACGCAAATACGGCACACGAGATATAGTTATACAGAAATTTGCTGGCAAGTAAATATCAACATGAGCTTAGTATTGTACTCATCAGCTATGCAAAGCAGACACCGTAAATAGGAATAGTTTCATATCAGAATGATAGACGTTTCAATGCTTTGGATTTTTCCAGCATTTTTATTCCTCTAGACTATTCTATCGTAAGTTCTCTGCCTCTAAATTTAAAAATGTGAAAGTGTGAAACGAGTCATTATTATCAATTAAGAAAAAGTGCTAAAGAGCACAAAAGTAAGTTAATTATGTAATTTACCCTTTGTAATTCTACACAAAAACTTAATTTCAAAAGCAGGACAAAATGTGCCCCGATTGTGCTATTGTCCTTTAATGTAGTCCTCGTAATATTTCGCGTACGCTGTAATAACGCTTGCATTCATTTCGTGCACAAAAGTTGGCGTTTCGCTGTGACATATATTTCATAAGAAAATCCTAACATTGAATCGGCATCTATAAATTTTCATATATTTAATTCTATTGTTTTTCACCGAGCGTGGTATTAAAGTCTGCCCCTCGTGGGGGTAGCGTATGGTTTTTCTCATTTCCGCGCTCCGAATTTCCACCTAACATTTATTTTTATTTCGTATTTATATTCGTTTCCTGTAACGCCATATTTTTTCGCGACGTCTCCATATCGCATCCGTCAGCCGGATATGAGCGGAGGTTGTTAAGTGTTGTTATTACGAGGAAATAATTTCGTGATTTGTCTTCAAGACTTTTTATCTGTTTAGATGTTCTGTGACGAAATTCGAAAAAAAAGGCTAGGATTTCATACGATTTCAGATCAAGATTTTCGGGATTTTCAAATTATTTTAGTGACTATAAGGTACCTAATGTTAAAAATATTTTAAGCTAAAAAAATGTCAGTAGAATACTTCCAATGTTAAAAAATGTGATAACCTCGAAAATGCTTATCCATTACATTAAAGCACGGCAAAACTTTTTACATGTCTACCCTACTTATTTTGTGTAATATAAAGTTTGGAGTGATGACATTTATAAAGGCGTTTCAGGGCGTCAGGACAGGGTGCCAGGGCGCGTTAGGGCGTCACACCATATCTCCACGTGTTTTACGGCTTAGTTTCCAAGTAACTGCTTGAGCCCGTAGTTTATACGGCACATGTGCTGGCTGGATTTATGGCGCTTAGACTAAAAATATTTAAGTACGTAACATATCACCTTCCATTAAATTGAATTGGCTTTTCGTTATTTTCTCTATATTTTGGCGGTGCGTTTTAGCTGCAACTTTGTTACGCAGCGATTCGTTTATTGCGCAGGAACTCTACATTTTTCTACAATACTTTTTCCCCTCCGGGAATAAAAGTGTATCCATAATAGAGATACACTTTCAGTCCTTATTTTTTTCTTACTTTATTCTATACTCACCAAAATCAGAATAAGCCAAACAAACAGAAATACACGGAATGTTAGTATAGATTTACGCCTGCTTATCAAAATCAATAATAATATTTTTTAACTTTTTCAATTTTCTTTCATAACACTATTCAACTCCAAAAAATATGAAGCCTTTTCGCGAACGTCCTTACATTATGTGCATGTCTTAGTTTTAGGTTCATACATGTCTGCATAAATCTGGTGCACGCTTAACGAAACTTTTCCTGTGTATTCCGCCTCCATCTGGCGTCGGGTTCCTCATAAAACGGGATTAGGTCTCGAGCATACAGCGTGTGTGGTGAGAAGAGCATAATTTTTACTTATTCTTTCACTATTTTATTCCGTTAGCACTCAAGTCTTATGCAAATGTCTTCTGAAATATGTAGTGTTATAGTGCAAAAATGCGAAAGTAAAAACAGAAAATTGTCTACGTCTAGTATATTTATAATACGTTATACCTGTATAGTCTAAGTTCTACATAATTCAAGATGTGAGTGGAAGAATAAGGTAAGTAACATGAAAAAACTTGCCGTTTTTTTGCTTAAATGGAGGCTTTAGGGCCGGAAATTTTATTTGAAATAGAAAAACTGTGGATCATATGTGTAGCCAGATATATTAGCTAGGTTATGAAGTAGATAAGTTACAAGTTTTATGAAAATAATAAGGGAAAAAATTAGTTATTGTCCGTATGTTACGAAATGTTACTTGTTCGATTCTTCCACTCACGTCTTCATTGTTGTCTTAGTACCTAATAATATTTTTGAACCTCAAGCGGCAGGTTTGTTCAAGCGGCTATTACCTGTTTCTAATATCTTTTAAGAACCTTCATTTTCATACGTCCGCGATTTTCACAGTAAAACGATGGTTACCGAAGCTGAAATTAAGTAGGTACCAGTGTAATTTACCTTAAAGTACGTGTAAAAACCGTCTATTGTAAGCCTCAAATAGTGAACACGCTACAAAATCGAGCCCCTAGAAACTTCCATGGCCAACAAAGCGCCATATTATGCGTCCATCTGGTGTTTAGGGGATAACGCTTGGGCTAGTTGTTAAGAACATGGCGATTGTTTTAATAGTTTTTTGGCGTTAAAATTACGTTTGTGGCCAAGGGTTTTTGATATTACACGTAGAGAAAACTTGGGTTGCGCCATATTACTTTTATTAATATGTAGCTGCAGTGAAGCAAAGTAAATTAACTTAAATAATATATTTTTTGGTAATTACTTTATTCTAGGCTGATCCAGCAAACTATGCATGTATTGCATAAAGAAAATCTGTCCCTAGACGGTAGAGTACCTTTTAGAACAAACTGCATTAAAAAATAAAATCATTTGCGCAGTTTAAAAGTATACAATACTAGCTGTGCCCCGCGGTGTCACCCGCGGTTTAAGTGATGTCAAAACGAGACGATACATGGTTCTATAATGGTTTATGGTAGTGATGATGAATGTAATTTGTATAGTAGCATATGGTTTCCGTTCTTAAAACAACGTCGAAACTCCTAAACTTGCATCTATAAAAAGTCAGGAGTTCTCTCAGCACCTTCCGAACCATGGTATACCTTGGTGCAAAATCTTGCTTGTTTGTAGCATATGCTTAGAATACATGTTTCTATATAAATTTTGAGGAGTTCCCTCGATTTCTGATGGATCCCTTCATCAGGTCACCACTTTTATGAATATGGTACCAAATTGGGATGATAACCTATACACCAAAAGAAAAATTTTGAAAATCGGTTCACAAACGGCGGAGTAATCGTTGAACATAAAAAAACTAACATAACACCTCCTCCATTTTGAAAGTCGGTTAAAATTGTAGCCTATGTGTTATTCTGATGTATAAGCTATATTACTGTAAAGTTTCATTAAAATCCGTTCAGTAGTTTTTGCGTGAAAGAGTAACAAACATCCATACATCCATACATACATACATACAAACTTTCGCCTTTATAATATTAGTAGGATTAGTAGGATAGGATAGGATGTATAGAGAACAGATAATCGAAAACGACTTTGTTTCTAACTTTGTTGTGATTTACCTCGTCTTAAATCAATATAATATTTATAAAACCAAAACCTCAAAAATAAATTTGATAAAAACGTAACCGAATACGAATCCATCACAAGAAAACAAAAGCACACGTTGCTTGTGACTTAGACGAGGCCACAAAAAGCGGCTATCCGCCAACAAAAAGGACCGCCACAACAATGGTATGATCTCTAATGAAGAGTTTTACAAAGCCCACCTCTTTATTAATATCCCATGTTGTTTGGCTCTCGACTTACACGGTAGGGGATCCTTCGTTTCTTTTATTACTTCCGATATTAATAATATCGTACCTTCGAAATTTGCATTGTAATAGAGTGAAGAATTTGCGAATGTTACTTTTTGTGCGTACATCTTTCTCCCTTGCTCAGGTACGTATGTTCAGGTATTACATTACTTAGATAATTAATTATTAAGTAACTAGGTAGTCGTGCTCCACTTGTGATGTTTCTAAAGACTTTAAGATCAACGTTATCTTGTTTTTCGATTCTCCGATCCTATATGAAGGTGCATAATATACAAGGTGTAACAAAACTAAGTGATTTAAGTTCAGGGTATGTAATGTGTCCCTAACGTAATGGGCAAGCGGCCCCGCGTCATGATTTTTTCCTTACAAAGCTGAAAAAAAAGTTACTCTTTTAGCGCTGCTTCTTTCACATCGAACTCTATATAGGGGACCTATACACATTACACACCCAAAAGTTTTATCACTTAGTTTTGTTACACCCTGTATCCCAGACCGCTATCTAGATACACGGTAGCGTGTCAAGCCAAGTTCAAGTAGCATATTGTAGTATATGTTATTTAAATAATGTGAGATCTTAAAGTATAATTAGATTTAACTTGGCCAGTTTTTATCAGAGTTAAAATGTTCAATTACTTTATGAAATGACTGATGTAATGAAAACTGGCCAAGTTAAATCTAATTATACTTTAAGATCTGACATTATTTAAATAACAGCAATTGTGATAGATATTTAATAAAGCAAATAAATAGACTTTATTATTTGTACATAATGTTATTTGGTTCCTATAAATACATATTTCGATTTTCCATAGAACTTGGCACTCATTTAGATCTCCATTCTTTTTACGGCGGAGTTCTTAGACAAGCATAATGTTTGTATTGAACTTGGCTCTCCTTTTTTACATTTATGTTTTTGGTGGGATACAATTTTAACACATTTTCATTGAAACAAAGCACGTAAGTATGTAGCATACCTACGTTGTTTTGATATTTCAGGAGCATACAATTTGTAGTTTGATAGGAAACGTACTAGACCGAATAAGGAACGAAGCAACATTGTAACAAAATAGTTAAATCGAGGAACTTCTATAACATTTGAAATAACTCCATAACTTGCAAATACGAAAATTGCTAGGCAAGGTTTATATTGTGACGTGACACAAAATACTTTCGGCCAATATGACACATAAATCATGTAGTTTCATGTCAGAACACATGTACTCGGCGAAGCGGTACTTGTTAACGGTGGTTTACATGCCTTTTTATTTATTCCTACAACACCGGTATGAAATATGAACTATTTAGCTTTCAGCAGTGAAGGTCAAACGTAATTTACGATTGTTATTTACCCGACTACGTTAGAAAACGGGTACGTTTTTAAAATAATGTTGGTTAGGTTTTCTATTGTATTTTGTGTCGTCTTTAAAAACTCTACTATTAAATTTCAGCCTGGACCTTGCCAGATTACCTGTGTTTACCTGTACAATATAGATACTGTACAGTTTTTACTTCTTTACTACTTTATCAACTAAACCCTTTAACAAGCACGGCAGTCGGGATTACAGCATGTATTGAAAAGCTCGAACGCCATTGGACAGTTTTGTTAAAGGCCTTTCTTTAAATTTATAGCCGTCATTTTCCCAAACAATGCTGCATTTGCCACGTTGCCGGTGTAGCGAAAAACTTCAATTTAGACCGTATGTAAACACAATAGGGCTCAATATTGTAAAGCAAGGTTACAGTAGATTATAGTTAACATTGTTTGGCCCCTGGACGATTGCCACGAGGTCGCTTGCAAAAAAATGGTCTAGTCAGAAATGAAAGGTGCAAGAGTAGTGCTGTAACTGGAAGTAATCATGATTTGAATGAAATAATCCTCAACTACACTTAGAAAATTTTCATAGATCAGTCATTGTAACGATATTGTTTGGACGATGGTAAAATAGAACGCAATTTTCAGTAGAAATAGTATTTGAGCTGTACCTATGTATTCCATGTAACTCAAATAATCTGCTATGAAACCAATATTAAAACCGCCTACGAAAGATATTAGAAATCAATAAGAAACAAATGAAATCATACCACTCAAGCCCGATTTCACGGGACCGATATCTTGGTTTCTTATAAAAATAATAACGACAAAATGGCCGCGCTGGCTTATTCATGGTCCAAATATTCTATCAAATGTCAGGAGACGGCCTTTCGCAGATTGTTTTCAGTGCGACAGCCGACCCGTAAAATCAACGACATCGTAGGAGCATAAAGTATATCCTTTGAAATCGCAAGATTTGTATCTACAGCATATTTGTGTTCGGATTTAAGTGAATTTCGCCTTGTCGGTTCACCTTTGCTTCTAATATCGATGGAAATTCAATTTTGAGTCGTCAATATTTGTTAGTTTTTTCAAATACAATAATATTAGATACAGTCTACTACTATTGTTATTTGAAGAAAGTTATATTTAGATGTAGTTTTTCTTTTTAGAGCTGATACTGTCAAGATTTTCTCGAATTTTTCGAATTTCCAGGCATAAAACGATGGATAAATTGATAACGTAGTAAGTTGTTTAAAAACTGTTTTATTTAGGTTCGTTATAATTTTACCAATTAAAATAAATAATGTGCTATTCATTTTTCCACTCAGGACTTATTTATTTCGTAGATAAGGCCTGAATTTAGGGAGAATTACGACAACTAAAGTTCATAACCATTACAGAAAACTAATGTTCCCATTTCCTAAACCATAGAAATTAACTCAGAAATTTATAATTTTGACCTGAAAGCCTATGTAAGTTATTATTCAGAACAGAATTATATGATAAGGACACGCTATAAGCAAATGTTACCGTGTAATTCCTACGATTTCAAAACAAATAATTTTTGAAAATTACTGTGAGTGGTTGGCTTAGCGCGTGAAATATTACTAAAAGTTGAATATAAGTAAGCATTATTATATACAGGCTTTCACCGTTTTATGTAAATGCACTTTTTATAACAAACGCAACGGAGTAGGTAAAGTTGTCTAAAAAGATCATTATAAGATGATTCGATTGTTACCACTTCACAGACTACGCATTCTTAAACACTAAAATCTTAATTTAGTACACAAACAATAATAAACTTACATTTACAAGGAATTATCAAAAAAATCGGCCAAGTGCGAATCGAACTCGCGCACGAAGGGTTCCGTACCATTACAGACCAAAAATAGGGCGAAATTTGTGTTTTTTGTATGGGAGCCCCACTTATATATTTATTTTAATTTTATTTATAATTATTGAATTACAAATATAATTAAGGATTTTGTGAAAGTTTTAAGTGCCAAGCTGTTGTCATTATTGATTACGAGCAAAAAGGGCCAAAAAATCACGTTTCTTGTATGGGAGCCCCCCTTGAATATTAATTTTATTTTGTTTTTAGTATTTATTGTTATAGCGGCAACAAATAAATATACACAATCTGTGAAAATTTCAGAAGTCTAGCTATAGCGGTTCTTGAGTTACAGCCTGGAGACACAGACAGATAGACAGACAGACGGACAGACGGAGAGACAACGAAGTCTTAGTAATAGGGTCCCGCTTTTACCCTTTGGGTACGGAACCCTAAAAAGAGCGTCGAATCCCAAGACAAGTGACTATAAAGCTACTTACACACTAGACGCCGAAAGGTCTACCCATTTGTCACTCCACAAACAAATCAATATGCAATGCTTCAGTCCATATCTAAACGGCCCACGAGCCCACTAGTGGGGACACGAAGGGCCAAGTCGAGAGGTATCCAAACACTCCCCTAAGAATGTTAATACTCGTAAATACAATAAACTTGGGGGTAGTCGCACGCAAAGGGAAACACGCTATTTAAATACCGTTTATTTTTATACTCCTTTAATGGCTAATAATAGTATAAAATAATTTGATGAATGAATAAACTCCCTAATAATAAAAGCCTAATGCAGCCGGATATGGTTTACCTTTTGTAATACCAAAGTTTTGCTCGATATTATTTAATATTACAAAAGAAACTGTTTGGTATCAGCTGCGGTCGTATAAGGAATGAAAATAATAAGAGGATGTTTCTCCTTGTTGAGAACTTTTGTGCCTAAAAAATTTCGTAGTTTCGAAAACTTTATATTTAATTTTATTGCAAAATTATAGAAATTATATTTTGCAATTTTTTAAACTTCCATTTACGACCTATCATCTCAAAACCGCTAATCATACAACTATTTTTCAAACAATTAAGTTTCAATTTCAAATTCACATCAAGCCATCCGATGATTTCGTCACGTTGACATCACGTGACAGAACTAAAAGAACATTTGCATACTGAAATGAAATTCCGAAGGATCACGAATGATTCCCAATATGCCCTGAGAATTTTCAATTTTAAGCCGCCATCTCCGGCGAACATTAAAATAAAATACGACCCGTTGCCGGGAGTCACGTAGAAGCTATCCATCAGTGTACAGGGCCCTTTACGCGAATATTGACGCGGTGTGAATTTTTGAAAAATGTAAAAAAGGCCACCGGGGACATCACGTAAGGACTATTTATCACAAACTCCTCCGGGGTTCGGTGCAGGAAGTTTTAATATTCACATATTATATTGTACGGGGTGGATTTCCGGCTTTTTTAAGTCCCTCACCACGTTGGGCCATGAATAACCATGATTGCCACCATGATTGTCAAGCTGTCTATGACGAGCACAATCGTTTTAAACGATCAACGTCCATTGTGCTCTCCACTTAAACAGCTCCACGAGGACAATCGTAGACGAACTTTTACGGCCGTTCCCAATATTTGATCTATCTCTGGTTTTGCCCTACTAGAGATAGGAATAGCTCTCATTAGACATTAGAGACATATATTTTATGTCAATTCAATGTTAGCTGCGATCGGTCGTATGTCAAACCAGAGATAGATTGAATATTGGGAACGGCCGTTAATCGCTTGCTTCAAGGTGTCAGCTTTTTACCGTTCAAGATTTGTCAAAACAACTAAGGATTTCTAAGCTTCTAAACTTCTTAATTTTAATATAAACTCCGATTCCTAAATTTTACATAAAACGAATGCCCTGCTATACCCAACAAAAATAATAAATAAACAGGAAAACACATAGCGACAACTAGATAACCTGTCTGCGAATGCTAATATCCTAAATCTTTTCAGGACAACGAAATGCAGTGGCGGCTCACCGCACCGGGAGCGCAGAAAACGGGAAGAGGAAGTCGCCACCGGATTCAGTGGCGTACTCCACCGAGCGCCGCCGCCCCCGCCCCCCGCGCTGCTGCGCCGCCTAGGAGTCAAGGAGCCCACAGGGGTCGGCAAGGTAAATTAATTCCGTAAACTTCATAATTGAACATTATACCATTTATACCTGTGTTGATTATTGTCTGATGAATTTACTTGGTAATGAATTGTGGGTGAAAATTTACACCGGGTAACGCAGGCTGTTGTTAATTGTAAATTAGGTTAACATTAATTGTATTTAGTTAAAATTAGAGTAGCTTTAAAATAATTTAACTTTTTTTTACGTCACAAATCAAATAAAATGTAACTTCGGATTGAGTTTTAAATCATTATATTGAGATAAGTTCTCTTCTTTGTATGTTTCTGTAATAAAATGTTATCAAATTATTTATGAGAAGGGTCGTTCATTCTTTATGTGATAAAAACAAAACGGCACAAGTAATTCGCGCTAATGTTCGTTCGGAGGTAACGAACATTTATACGTGGGAGAGCCATGCTTCGGCACGAATGGGCCGGCTCGACCGGAGAAATATCACGTTCTCACAGAAAACCGGCGTGAAACAGCGCTTGCGCTGTGTTTCGCCGAGTGAGTGAGTTTACCGGAGGCCCAATCCCCTACCGTATTCCCCTCCTTTCCCTCCCCTATTCCCTTCTCTTCCCATCCCTACCCTCCCCTATTACCCTATTCCCTCTTAAAAGGCCGGCAACGTACCTGCAGCTCTTCTGATGCTGCGAGTGTCCATATTTCATAAAAAAAAAAAAAAAAAAAAACGAACTTAAGTCACGCTCTTGTTGCAGAACTAGTATTGCCGTACAGTTAAAGCTAGGATATATTTACTACCTTATGGAGATACCATTAGTCCATTATGCTAAATACTAGATAGTCATAAGTAAAATTTGTCGCTCTTGGTCCTATTCAAAGCCCATTATAGGTCAATACCAAATGTACAAAAGCGTTTGGTAAATACGCTAATATCTAAATTGATACAAGATTTTTTTCCTTAAATAAACTTACATTTGCTTAATGATTACACTGGTGTAGTGGCTTAGATTTATAATATGTTTAAAAGTTATTTTTGAAGTTTTCATAAAACTCTTTCATAAAGTAATTATTATAAACATAGCTCCATATTATATCATACTATATAGCTTTCTCTGTGTAACCACCTAAACACAATCTAAGCTCTCGGCTGCTAATTGGCTGCGTTCAATGAGTACCGATCATCAGCCGTTAACGAGGGCCCTCGGACTCCTTAGCGATGAGATATCCATCTTTTATTAGCATTACTGAGAACCATATCTTAAGTTCGTGTTTTTACTGATCAAGTCTTGATTGTATCGACTTTAAATGGCTCTTAAACTTGAATCGTGAGATGAGAACGAGTGAAATTCAATCAACTTAACAATTCAGGTATTGTGTTGTAAATTGGAACTCTAAATAGGTGAATAGGTATTCTTAATTCAAAAGTATATATTTCTGTCTGCCTATTTTTTAAGCCGCTAAAACAAATGGACTTTGAAAATGGGAAAGGACAGAGAAGATTTTCCCGGAAAATGTACGGTTCTCGCTACGTAAACGAATTTCGAAGCAACAAGGTTGCGGACAAACCTATAGAAGTATTAGGCAGTAAGAAAATAAATAATAAGTAAATATCTCATTGGTAAATATAGCTTTATCAAACAACAATAAATATGCACGGAAAATGCAAAAAATCTGCTAATAATATTTCGAGAGCATGACGATGGCTGCAACACCACAGCGCTGTCATTATATTAAGTAGACTGTAGAGCGCGGATTTTTGATAAAATATTACGCATATTGTATTTGTTTTCCCGTAAGCTGTATAGTCGTTAGTGTGGAAAACGGATTTTCCGGCCCACCGCGCGCCGACAGCGACCTCCTTCATTTTGTATGCAACAAGTGCTATTTTTTAAAAGTTACACTCAAATGTAAAATTCCTTAGAACGAGACTTTAATATTTTATAGCATTCTGGTCTATGTCATGAGACACGAAACTTCTTATTAAATGTCACTGTGATTCGACGCTTCATGGTTTGAATCGATGATATCTCGAGTATAAGACTAGCATTTAGCCACACAATAAGATTGTACCTGTAACATCGAGGTATATGCAGCTAGTTAGTGCGTCGCTACTCGCTGCAATGCGCCTCGTTAAGCGGCTATCTTATGACATTAGCGGTCGGCGGGCGTGTCCACGGTCCACACGGGGCTCAGCTAAATTATTAACCGGCTTGCAGACGGCCGCTCGTAAAATGTATACAGTTTACACCTTCGGCTTATGATTTGGTTAAATATAAAGCAGTAGTCATCGAAAGCCTTAAAATTTTGTTGCCACTTGCGAAAATTGGTTAATTATTTATTCTGGACTGCTCTCGGTTAAATAGCAAGTCTCTATTGTTTATTTTCCTATTTTGATACATAATAATATTTATCCTAGGGTTAATTTTAACTGGGATCTTTTCTCTTGAGAGTGTGTACTTTAATCCTTATAGAAAACAAAAGGCTTTATCCCTATTTAAAAATGTGAAAATACAAGTAACACGGACAAAGTAAATAATGTAAAGATAACGGAATTCGGAAAGGTTTTTCTGAAACTATAAACCACTGCAGGTGAAAATAACGACGTCAAATCCGGCTCAGCTAAACACGATACAACGGTTGGCAAAGTCGGCTACCAGTAAAAAGACCTAGAACACCTACAACACACGCGTTTAGAATGTTTTTTCCATCCTAGTTTGTGAATTTAAAGCTCTTTACCGAGCCCATCTGATGCAAATGGCCCAAGATCTTAGGGTCAGTTAACAAAAGTTACGCGTCGATACGATGCATTTTAAAATGGACTGCTTTTCCAATTCTAAATTGGAAAAGTCTTTCAAAAAATGTGTATCTAGCTGTATAGTAAATACAGTACCAGTAATCCAAAAATATGAAGCCTCGCAACTATACTTACTTACTTTTCAGGAGGATCTGTTAGCTATAGAGATACTATACAGTTTGTCAATTTACTGTTAAGTCCACTTTCGCCGGTTTAGCCTAAATAAGTTTTCTCTTCTCTTCTCTTTTTTCTATTCTCATTTATTTCAAGAAACTTTGATATTAATAAATAGAATTGCGTACCGCATTTATAAAAATATGTATATTTACCAACCTCTTATCAGGAGTTCAGGACAAAGAACATTCAAGGTAATCTGTTATTTAATTTTATTAGTAAGGATGTTTTTAAATTCGAATTTTAGCTGAAGTTCCCAAGTAACATTTAAGAGCAATAATTATTATAAAACTGAGTACTGAACTTTCTCTTATCTCCTCTTTGAATATGACGCGAGGATAACTCCGTCATTAAAAAGTCGTCTCACGCATGTTAACGTCTCTACAGGGTAGATAAACGATGAAAACCGGGGATTACAGCGCCGTAAATGAGTAGATAATATTTTTTGCATTTTTTATACGACTATTATTTTGTTTTTAATATTTTGGCTGAGCATTTTTTTCCGACAATAGGCATGATGACTATTTCTTTTTCTTATTGGTAATTGAAAGACCCTTAAAAAATAGAAACATCGCTGAAAGCTGAAAGATGATATGACTCTGATAGCTTAAAATTCACCAAGATATGACAATTCAAACATCTCATAAAATAGACCTGCCCGAAACGCTCCATACAAAGCGCTACAAAAGAATGACATCACTCTTTCGTAGTTTGTACGCATCGGGAGAGAACTTTGTTCGGTAGGTATATTAAATATTGCGTTTATGAAAGTGGTTTCATAACAAAAGTTGCTTTTAATTGCATAAGTTATCGAATGGTATACAAATATTGAGAAATTTAATTGAAAAAAAAAATCGACTTGATTATCCAACTTTGAAGGCGCATAACAAAAAAAAATACAAATGCTGTGATGCTGAAATTTTGGGAACACTTATTTTTTACCGTGATTTCTTTATTTTATTAACAAAATTTGCTAATCTTTGACCTTGTCATCATCCCTATTCGGCTAGGTACTATTTAGCGGCCCCTGACATCCATGCCACACGACGCGTTGCGGCGCCGCGCCGCACCGGAGGTCATCTCGCCGGACTACCGGCCACACGGTGAGTGCGGCGCCGCAACGTTTTGCAGTACTGTAGCAGCGACGGACTCGAGCTCCACCAATACATGCACCCCTCCCCGCCTCGTCTCGATTCCGGTGCGCGTGCGATGCAGCGCCGGAGCGCACCGGACGGCGCCGTGTGTCATACCATTCATTTTTAGGGTTCCGTAGTCAACAAGGAACCCTTATTGTTTCGGTATGTCCGTCCGTCTGTCCGTCTGTCTGTCTGTCCGCGGTTTTGCTCAGAGACTATAGGACCTACAAAGCTGTAATTCGGCATGAATGCACATATTAATGGTGCCGACAAAATGGTATATAAAATCTTAAAATATTTTTTTATGGGACCTCTCCTGCACATCAAGCGAGGATCAATTTTTTTTTCGCGCCCACCCCACTGTGTGGGGTGACGTTGGATAGGTTTTTTAACCCCCGACCAAAAAGAGGGGGTGTTATAAGTTTGACGTGTCTGTCTGTCGGTCTGTCTGTCTGTCTGTCTGTCTGTCTGCCTGTCTGTCTGTCTGTCTGTCTGTCTGTGGCATCGTAGCATCCAAACGGGTGGACCGATTTTGATCTAGTTTTTTTTGTTTGAAAGCTGACATGATCGTGTTCTTAGCTATAGTTCATCATCATCAGCCTGCTCATTGCTGAAATATCACGGTTTATCTGGTTCGTGATAGACCGATTAGCAACTTGCAGTCGTTTGATAGGTTTTATATTTTGCATTCTGGTTCGTGACACTTATGAATATATACATATTAATGGAAAGTTGACCCTGGTGCTGCAGCATCACCTGGTAATCAGTAGGATACCCAACTCCTCACCAACTTAGAGCAGAGGTTTCGTGTTTGGGCTCATTTTAATTGCGACAACCAATAAGACGTAGATAAGCAGTAAATATTTGCATGCTGCTGCTGCAGCATCACCTAGATTGTATAGGAGCCGAGCTCCGAATGAACCCAGGGTGGAGGTTTCATGTTTGGACTCATATTGACGGCCTCATCCAAGAGGATATTTATAGATCGTATTCATTGGGATATGATTCTGTTGATAGGAACAATTCTGCACTATAACCAACACAAGTTTAAAAAGCATAAAATTAAATTAAATTAAGAAATTTAAAAAAACCCCCGCCAAACAACTTTAAAAAGTAATGGAATAATATATTATTTACCGACTTTAAGTTTAAATAAATCCTAAGTGTAAAGTAATATTTTAGTCCATAATTGTTGTCAAGGTGTGTCGGGGGACCGCTAATGTAGATGTTTGATTTCACATTTAAACATTATAGTTTAAAGGTCAGTTCACAGCGAACTGAATCGAGACAATCAGCGATACAAAATGCAAAAGTCGCCGTTGTCGTAGTTAACTTGGCGGTCCCCCGACACACCGTGACAACAATTATGGACTAAAATATTACTTTACACTTAGGAATTATTTAAACTTAAAGTCAGTAAGTAATATATTATTCCATTACTTTTTAAAGTTGTTTGGTGGGGTTTTTTTTTAATTTCTTAATTTAATTTTATTAAAAATAGTACAAGTATTCATAGATCATTTTCCGATTTAGGGATCCATTTGTGAAATATGAAGTTTTAAAGTGGAAAAAATCGTTAGAGTCCAGTGTCCCCCCCTTCTACCAGCTAAACGGTTGCTTCTAGAAATGTGAAAAAAAACACGAGAGTAGGAAATATGCTGAATTTAAAAGCAAAACTATCACGGCTAAGAAGGCTTCATAAGTTATTGAGTAATAGTCGATCAACTAAAAAAAATGTATTCGGCGAAGTATAAAGGAACTTAAGTGAGATGATGTTGTTAGTAGTGTAAAACACGTTATGAAATTAATGTCCTGTCATTGAACAATCAAAACCGGCCAAGTGCGAGTCGGACTCGCGCACCGAGGGTTCCGTACAAACCTGCAAGGTTTACAAAGTTTGATTTTGTTACAGCTTAAAGGTATTATAGACCTGAGTATTTGGTATGAATTTCAATTTAATACCTCTACGCGTTTATGAGGAAATGGGTAGTAAGTTTAAAATTATTAAAAAAAAATATATTATGTGATGTAACTAAAAATTTATGGTTTTCGTAATTTTTCCTTTATCTATGCTATAAGACGTTGCTTCGTACCAAATTTCAAGATTCTGAGTTCACGGGAAGCACCCTGTAGGTTTTGATTCCCTTGCAAGTGTCGAAAATTTGCGGCATAAACGGCTGTATCTTTTGATTGCGTTGGCTTAGAAGTTTGATTTTTTCACAGCTTCAAGGGACAGTAGACCTGAGTAATTGATATAAATTTCAGCTTCATACCTCCACGCGTTCCTGAGAAAAAGGGTCTTGACAGACGGACGGACAGACGGACAACAAAGTGATCCTATAAGGGTTCCGTTTTTTCCTTTTGAGGTACGGAACCCTAAAAACTAGCGGTACTATAGAACCCTATATATTGCACGTGGCCCGACGACACGCACTTGGCCGGTTTTTTTATATGTAGGAAACCGGAGCGGCAACGGTCAGGCGCCGTACCGCCGCCGCACCGCATCGTGTGGCATGGCACTGAGTATCTACCTAAAGACATATTTGTGTAAACCTATCAAGAAATCGTTATGTTTCTAATGTTTCGTAAATGTACAATATACCTGTCTATAATTTTGACTCATCAGTCAGCACAAGTAAGTATGATCATTTAAATTGTAGTTTATGAAAAAAAAAAACAATGTAGCATTCTTTATGGTCAAAAGGACATGTTTTCTTTACATCCATGTATTATTTTAATATAATTAATATAATTAATTTAAATATTATTTAAATTGAATATTATTCGGTTTGCTTGTCATAAAACACTAAGCGAATAACTATGTATATAGGTACAAGGTCTGCTTTTTTTTGACACATTGGAAAACTTGCATGAAAGAGAAAGACGACAGACTGAAGACAGAACACAGAATAAGTGCAAAAATATATTTATTATATTATTATTTTACTGTCTCAAATCTGAATTACGAAATACTTTATGTCGAAAGGACAATATGGAAGGAATGTATCGATTGGCCCCAAATATTTTCCCTTATCGAATGTGACCCACATACTATATTAAATACCGCCCAAAATAAATAATATTTCGTACGGAACGTCCACGAATAAAAAAGGTTTTCCAATAAAGATCCTTCCATAGATTAAAGGAATTGTAAGACGCGGCCTCAGGTGAGATCGAAAACGTAATAGGTTTTGGGAACAAATGAATTACGCACGTACTTCTTATATTTCTAGATGTACATAGCACAAGTTGTTGATAAAATTACATACATGTCCTGAATGTTGCATGTAGGAAACTTGTGAAAAGAATCAAACAAAACTTTGGTGTCCATTTTTGCCCAGTTTTGCATCGAGAAGCAATTCTGTACCTAATAGTAGGTACTTTAATGGTATGAACTTATATTTCAGCTTATCTGGAAGTATTGGCTATTTTTTACCTTTAAAAGTAATACTTTATACATTTTTAAATAGCCAACACATTAAATCAACTAAAAATTTTCATTTTTAGTTTCTACTGAAAAACTTTCCCCTGAAAATCATAATATCATAAGTTTCCATAATTATTATTCGTTTAAGCGAATTTCCGCTAAATTCGGTATTACACACCTAATAAACTTAGAGTTCTGGCACTAAACTCCTGTTGGTGGTGTTTTTATCGAATTATCTGCCGTTTGGCCCGCAGCCAGTTCTGTAACTTTACATATTAGTTTGTTCATTTTATTTATTTGAGAACTCAAATTACGTTCATTTTGATCTGTTTTCTTTCATATTAAATTGTGCTTACCTAACTTTTAATGTGAACTGGTGACGCTATAGAATAAATATGGGAAAACTCTACCATAAGACTTTTCTACACATAATAACATTTTATATTCACAACTGCCTCTTTTTTGTGCAAGATAGAACGGATTTTATCCATAACCAACCTGGAGGTTCCAAAGTAACCCAGAAATAAAAGTACTTGTTAATAAATAATAGTATTTTAAAAAGATAAAACCGACTTCAAAATTGTACGTAATTGAGAATTAAAATTCCGTATCTCAAAAACTGCTGCACCGATTTTGAAGAAACTTACACTATTCCCTAAGTTGAACCATACATAGTACAACAAAAAAAGAATTACTTAAATCGGACTTGTAGTTCCAGAGATATGCGAACACAAACATAAAAACATACATATATACATACATACATACATACATACATACATACATACATACATACATACACTTTTGAAATTGGGCACATTTGCTCAGATGCTGATATAGACTAACATATACGAAAACTGAGCAGTTCTGGGAATATTACATACATACGCGTCGAATTGATAACCTCCTTTTTTTGAAGTCGGTTAAAAATGACAAAAGTTATACTTTAACTTGAGCATGCAATCGCTTGCTGATTATTCAAAACCGAGCCCGAATATTATAGCTTCTCGTACCTTGTATTCTGTCTGTTAGTGATATCCATAGCTCTATCTTCACTGGCTTAAGCTCTGCGTATGATACTGAGGTCTGATATGAAAATTACTTTCATACATCATTCAATATCTCGTTAATGTATTCAAATGTAGTTGCCAAAAGCAACTTAATCCCAGACGTATCAAGTTTATTTTCATTCAAATTATCCATGCATGGAACTTTTAAACGTACATAAAAGTATGTCTTGAAAAATAAATTGAGAAGTAGATTTAGTTTCCATTTCAGTTCATTTGAATTTTGTCTACGAACTTACGCTTAAAGCTAGTGTTTTATTCTAGTCTTTTAAATGCAAATAATCTCCAAATAGATCGTCTCTCGAATTCGCTGACATTTGTCTAGACTACATGTGTTCTCAGGCTTAAAAGTGTACCATTCGGAATGGAGAATGGTAAATTATTGAGTCCAGCTTACTTCTAAATTAAAGATGCAATTTTCGCCCGTATCTGTTTGTGGTAGAGCAATTTTTCGCGTGGCGTGTTTTCGTGCGAGTGCTTGGGTGAGCGGGGGTCCGGCTCGTCTAACTAATGCAAGCTATTACACCGGTTGTTCCCTCACGGCGATGTAAACAGCGGACCTGTCACTTTGTCACTGCCCTTTTCGTTTCGTTTTTTGCGTTTCGTTTCGTCCGCATTTACATATTGATGTTTTTATAGCTGCTCCACATTGCAGTACGTTACGACATTATCTATGTTAAACATGGAACAAAAGTCCGACCTCAAATTTCGATGCAGCACCGCCTTCGCTATGTCACACGATATACATAGATCATGCAAAGTCCTAAATGTGTATTTGAACTTAAAATGCTAACTTTTATAATTTAATACTTTAGTAACTTAAAATAATGAGCAATAAACCGTGACAGTTTAAACCAGGGGTTCCCAAACTTATTTTGTCTACTGCCCACTTTGAGAACAAATTATGTTTTAGCGCCCCCTTTGTTTAAATTTTAGATGCATCCAGATGAAATAAATCACCCCCCAAGCCTCTACACAACGCCCCCATTTTTTTCTGGGTACCACACCGCCCCCCCTTAGACCTTCAGCGCCCACAAGGGGGCGTTATCGCCCACTTTAGGAATGGTTGGCTTAACTATAGCTAGCATGTTATGTTAACTTAAAATCCTTAGCACAGAAACATTCGCCGTCCCCCAGACTATAATATGGCAACAATTTGCAAAAATATTAAAATGCCACAACACAGGCCGGAGAACGCGGAGTATGAAATAACAATGTTAGTGCGCTTAAAATTCTCTTTGATAGCGGTTCTGGTGAATGGAATTAATTAGTAAACCTTTGTATGTGGCGCAGACTGCACAGCTAGGTGCGTAAAATATGTGTTTTCCAACAAATAATATATTTCAGTGTCTAATACTACCTCTGTGGCTCAATTGGTTGAGTGTGTGGCAGCTCAAGCCGGGGGTCGCGGGTTAGAATCCCGCCGACGGAACAAAAAGTTTTCAATGATCCCGGGTCTGGATGTGTATTAAATATGTGTATGATATAATAAAAATCTTAAATATATGTATAGTATAAAAGTATTAAATATATTTCCGTTGTCTGGTACCCGTAACACAAGTCCTTCAGGTACTTAGCACGGGGCCAGACTGACGTGGTGTGAAGCGTCCATAGATATATTATATTATAATACAGTGCCTACGTTGGGACCGAATCATAAACAAATAAAAGAAGTCAAATCCTTAGAGAACACCTCTTTCGGGGCAAAAGCGGCTGCTATATCTACACTGTCTGTCTAGCGCTTTTGCCCGGCTAGATTCTACTCTAGCTGCATTCGATAGGTGTGACGACTACAGTAAAAGTATTTAGCACAAAAAGTGCAAGAAACATTGCGTGCACTATCTAGTGAATTAGCGCCGACGTAAATACTTGGTGACAATTTTATAGCCCGCCGGTGAAACAGCCAGTTTAAAGTGTAAAAATGAAAGAGTTTACTGCCGCCCCTGGAGCTACTAATTTACGAGTTTCGATCAATTTTGTGATAAGGTTAAGTATTGTTTGAGTTATGTAGACGCGGGTTTATGTCCGTGTTTTATGTTCAATTTAAAAATTTGCATCGAGATGGATGATAGGAGTTTACGATTTTGACACAATTTTATGTTTGCTTAGATTAAAGGTGCCGGTTGGCAGCGGGCGACATGAAGCAACCGCAGACGACGTGTCGCAGCGACACTCCTGGTTTCTATTTATTTCTACGAAATACCCTCCGCAGCTAGCGACACGAAGCTAGCGACACTTATTCATAGAAATACATAGAAACCAGTAGTGTCGCTGCGACACGTCGTCTGCGGATGCTTCATGTCGCCCGCTGCCAACCGGCACCTTTAGGTTCGCTTGAGCTTGAGATTTTTTTTTATAATTTTCATACGAATGGTAGATACGTCGTATCTCCATATCCATTAACGTAGTGAGATAAAGGTACCCTTGTGTGTACGGACACGTAAATAAATATTATGCAAAACATGATGAATTAAAAACGCTTAAGCAATCCAACTTGTCAAAAAGATCTAACAAAAAAGAAAAGAGCATTATAAAAGAAAAAACTAGGTCTAGATTTCCTCATTTACGTTGTAATTACAAATTAAAATTATTAGGAATTAATTAGTTCCGAAAAGACAATTCAATAAACATGACCATAGACTATAGAGGCTATATAGTGAAGACAATTATATTGTGCGATAACACGTATAATGCAGCGTATTGTCACAGTGCATTTAATATTTATTACCCGCAAATGTTATTGGAGGTAATATGGCGGTAATATCTCAATCTCAACAGGATTAAGCCACAAGCTGACAGTTGCGTAGTTTGTTGGAAACAAAATGATAAATTCATAAAATTCCAGTGTTTAATTGATCCCTTAATGAAAACTATACATTTTGACAAAATAAGTCATACAACATATTTTTGTGGTGTTAAAAATTAAGTACCCGTTTCTTGTGTGACTTATTACAATGTATGCTTCAAAATATTATACAATTCTTTCAAAAGCAATTAAGACAAAAAAAACTTGTAAGTAGCTGAAATTCATATATATTCCTTAACGACAACCTATTAAAGTTTACATAATCATACCATTAGAGCTTACATGAATAGAGTTTATACAAATGAAATAATTAGACAGGTAATTCCATTCAATAAAAGCTTAAAGCTCCGCCGGAGCTTGTAAATTGGCGGTTATAAGCTCCAAAGTCATTCCAGGTCTAATAGAGCTGGCACTAATTAATTTGACGGTAATAAGCTTATCAAACGTAGATTTGCGGACAATGGGCGGTTTAATGCCAACGAGTATGGCAATAATTGCTCGTTAACGCCGAATTGTATTGGGGTAATGCTTTATATTAATTCTGGGGTAAGACCGTTGTAAACATTTGTTTTTGCTAATTAGTACTGATAATTAATTTGAATCTCTTCAAGATACGCGAATGTTGATTGTGGTTATTAAAATTTCTTTAAAATTTGTCATTTGTTTTTTTTTTTTTATTAATTTCTACTGCATATTGTCACTGATGCAAATAAAAAAATGGTGGTTCAGTTAAATCTACCTTCATAAAGGAATAATATATTTTTAAAATTTTTGCGATTCAAAGTTATTTATATATCAAAGAGATTATATCATGTTATTTATCTTTAAAACTTTTATTACAACAACCACTCTGGCTTTAGACTAACGTGTCTCCACCCACTAACCATTAGTGGTTGCGTTTAAAAATACTGTACATCAAATAGTGTACGATAACCGTAATGCTTATTACTGTTGACTCCGGTACTTTATTGGGGTAATTGAAATAACGCGCACGAGTCACGCCACGCCCTCTTACCCCACCGAGTTTAATTCGACTTTGATGGGTCATTTGTATTTGTTATCACTTGTACCAATAGATACAAATCAGGACCGCAGTGGACATGTTATGTGTTATCTAAATGTCCTGTTAATTGTATTTGTTTTACTTTTATTTTTAAAGGCTTCCCGTATGCCCTCCGTACAATTAAACTTTAACTAGAGATCGCCCAATGGTCGAAATTCAAATACTCAAATAAAAAATAAATTATAAGTTTCAAATTTCAACGCTTTTCTATTGATATTCTATTGTCAAAATATTGACTTTATTATTTTTTAGACGTAATTCCTGCGACAGTCTCAGATTAATAAAGTCAAATGATGACAGACTGGCCGTGTAATAATTGTCTAACAGAATTTAAGATTAAATAAAAACAAACTAAATCTATTTTCAATTTGATAACAGACTTAAACCATAAATTAAAGAGTACAATTCGTGTGTATACGCGTGTCAATGAAAATCTCCTAGTGTGTGTGTTGTAGTGTGTGCAATGTATTATTTGTTAAAAAAATGTATGATAAAAGCATAATTTCAAAATAATATTATCTCGATGCACTGCTTCACCATATAAACTACAACTGTGCAAAATTTCATGCTTTTTCGTTTCCGCATTTTTCGTAAAAAGAGTTCCAAAGTTTTTCGCTCGCGTATTAATATTTTATTATATTTTATTCTATTAATAGTAAATTAAGTCAAGCGAAATCACTACTACGTACTTTTTTTATAGCAAATTAGTGAAGAAATTACTTTAACAATCAGCTAGGTAACAAATAATATCCGGTAGAAGATATTATGACTGTACATTATTACTAGTAATGAAATACATTAAAGTTCCAAAGGAGTTTAGTAAAATAGTAAGTCGAATTTCTAAAGTCCGGGTAGCCGAGCACTTCATCTTGTTATTATTTTGACAGACCGGACGGGGGAACTACGGCATTCAAAAATAAAAATATCCCCCGTCATAGAGAAAGTAGCGGAATTTTTCATTCTTATTTATATGCATTGTTGTACAGTACGTAACAAAAGTTCCCGCTATCGGTTCTGAATGCTACATAAATTTCTTTTATGAATATTGTTCATGAATCGAAACTTTTGTCCTCGTTCCAGTTGTACCTTCTTGGCCGGGCGCGTATACTTTTATTATGCACCGATTTTAGAAGTAAGAAAAAGTATTGTGATTTCTCTCCAACTTCAGAATTTATGTACTATCCATACTAATATTGTAAATGTGAAATGTCTTGTCTGTTTGTCTACCTCTTCACGCTACACCGTTAACCCACTTTTGATGAAATGCATAATTCATCCAAGAGAACATTTTTGTGTTGATTTAAGAGTTTTCATCATAAAAAAGTTTCAAGCCTTCTTATAGCTTAATAAAAAATATTCATCCCAACGAAACACAAATTTAATACGCTTGACCCGTTCTAAAATATTCCATCCACGCAGTTTTCTTAAATAAGAATTAAAAAGTAAAATAAAGGGGTCACGGGGGACAAAGTTATACAATGGGCCCGGTCTGTTTTAAAACGGAACACCGTGGCTTTGTTAGCAGGTGACTTTCTTCATGGTAGAAATTTTTTCTTCTTCCAAAAGAGAAGAGCTTTCGTCACCGTTTTCCGGTACGTGCTTATATTAAATTATTATATCTGTAAGTTACGTCAAAAAAACCCGAAACTTAATGCCCTGAATAACCTGAAAACAGCACGAGCGAGCACTTTAGATTGACCAACACAATAGACAAACAAAACGTTGTTCAAAATATAAATTCCTATTACAGACCTAAGAAACCTAAGAAGGGCATAATTTTTTGGAAGAAAAAATTATATCAGACTAAAATTTTGAGCAACACATAATATTATAACGTATACTAGGATAACATTTCAGTAAAGAAGTAACAGTACATATAGCAATCTGAAGGCTTTCCACATGCCTACAGCAAAAGCTAGCGAAGAAAATATCGATAACGACATCGGGGCTTGATGTTCGCAAAAGGCACATAAATAAATCCGCGCGCAAACAACTGCCGCTGACAGAACTCTACATAAAACATTTCTTCTGTCTGCGAGCGGCGAGCCTGCTATCGATTGTGAGCGTAATTGCCTACTTGCGTACTAAAATTCTAGATTTAAATACAAAGACTACTATGAAGATAGTATGACTGTCTAGTGTCTGTCTTCTACATCTGTATTTAAAACCTGGAGAATTTTCGGTAGAATAAGTGTTTTTTTTTTTCGGAAAATGTACAGTTCCCACGCGATATACTAATTGTGAGTAAAATCTAACTCGCAATCCTCCTTATCACACTTCAGAATTTACAAGTTTCACAACACCAAAGAGTCCTACTAGGACTGAAAAGTTGCTATACATGCCATTGAATTTAAACTAAGTCATCGACTAGCATATTTTTATTCAACAAGATTTTTGCTCGGTTTCTAAAGGCTTTTTCTATTCAATAACGTTACTGCTTACTTAATATTTTAACATTAGCAAATTAAAAGCTATAAAATAGAAAAACTTGTCAAAAACCCTCAGCGATCGGACATTAAATAATTTTGAAGCTAAATCGTAGTCTATCTAGATTGCAAATTAACGAAATTCTTTGTCCCCAATAGTGTGAACAGGATTATTAGTTACACAGAGTTCAACGGTCTCCGGAGGGCAACTGAACACTGCGACTACATTAAAGTGCACGACAATAAATTTGAATAAAGGATAGTTATGGAGTTTTCGTGTCCTGCAAGTAACGCCCCACCCTACTGGATTTTCATTTTAGTTGTAATTATGAGGGTTTTCTATGTGCTAATGCACTCTGAGATAAATGAAAAACATTAACCCTTCTTGTGCAAAAGCCTAAAGATTTGGCAGATAGGTTTAAATAATTTAAAATAGTTTTTGTTTATTAAATCCGTAAGTAAGGATTTTTTATGAGATTGGAGTAACTAGTTTCTAATTCATATTTTTTTGTTTTATAGATTGGTCAAGGATTGCCTAATTATTGTAATTAATTTTTCAACTTAATTCATTGAATATCAATGAGAACAGTATGACAGTACAGAAAATATTAAACAGTACTTTCTATTTCATAAAATAAGCTTATTTATTAGGTGAAGGTGGGAGGAAGAACCGCCAAAAGTAAAAGAGTTAATTTGACAACAAACTGTAACATAAACCATAATACATTTAACTGATAAAGGGCTCTAAACGACCGTCACTTTCCGTCACCCGCACAATAAATTTCAAACTATTCGATGAGCATCACAGGATTTAGTGTACAAATTCTAATGGCTCCCCCGATACAAGTTACATCATTCACAGACCACAAATTCTTTATTGTATCGCCTCTAAACCGCCCTTAATCCCTTCCCCTAAGGGTCAAAATAGCGTGAACCTGCCCGAGTCAAACGTTTTGACCAAATACGTGACAAAGTACGTTTAGTCACGTTATATTCTAATAACAAATAATAATTACTCCGAAAACCTTCAGGAACTTGTAATATTGGGATTTATTTCAAATTATTGCTGCTATTAAGCGTTACAATAGGAAAATTTGTTTTTAGTCGTGTTTGGATGTCGTGAAAGTATAAATATTATTTTGTAGTCAAACAAAAAGTACCTTATTTAGGTGTGGTAAATTCCTAATAGAGATTTTTTTGTGAAAAAAAATTTTTCGTCATGCCTATTGCATACTTAGCAATAGGCATGACGAAAAATTTTTTTTCTTGTTGGTAAGTGAAGGACCATTCAAAAATAGAAATATCAGTGAAAAAATGACTCTGATAGCATAAAAACTCTCCAAGATATCACAATTCAAAACTCACATAAAATAGACCTTCCCAAAACGCTCCATACAAAATGTCAGCTAACTGTGACGTCACGCCTAGTTAGTTTGTTCGATAGCTATGTTAAATATTGAGTTTATGAAAGTGGTTTCGTAAGAAAAAATATTAAAAATTGCATAACTTATCGAATGGTACACAAAAATTAAGGAATTTTATAAAAAAATATTCGACTTGACTTAACTTGACGAAAAAACTTTGAAGGCTCAAAACAAAAAAAAATATAATAAGTTATGAAGCTGAAATTTTGGGAATATCTATTTTTCATCGCTATGTCTTTATTTTATTTAAAAAATCAGCTAATCTTTGACCTTGTCGTCATCCCTATTACATTTTATTTCTCCTTGTAGTACAAGTTAGGTACATTCCAAAATGTTAGCTATAATTATACTTTTTCTTTAGGTTTTGTGTTTTTTGCAACTTTTTAGAATTTGTATACTCGATACAAATTCTAAAAAGTTGTAAAGAGCCTAAATAAACTTTTGCTTCGTGCGGTTTTCATCAAAGGAACATAGATGAAATAACTTGAATCGTAAAAATATTTCCGCGTGTACGTTATGACGTCACATGTTCGCCCAATGTGTTGGGTTTGACGTTAAATTGTTTCCGAGATATATGAGATAACTTATTAACGACACAAGTTTTTAGTTGCGAGTGAGGGACTACCCCACATATTGTATTAGAACAGCGCCTCTCAAACTGTACTCGTTGATAACTTTTGAAACAAAATGTACATGAAAAATAACAAAAAAACCGGCCAAGTGCGTGTCGGGCCACGCGCAATATAGGGTTCCGTAGTACCACTGTTTTAAAAAAAATGGTATGGTCAATTAATGTACATTTATAACGTGTTTTACACTACTAATAACATCATTTCAGTTACTTACAAAGGAATTTGAACGAAAAGTTCCTTTATACTTCGCCGAATACATTTTTTTTAGTTGATCGACTACTACTCAATAACTTTTGAAGTCTTCTTAGTCGTGATAGTTTTCCTTTTAAATTCAGCATATTTCCTACTCCCGTGAATTTTTTCACATTTCCAGAAGCAACCGTTTAGCTGGTAGAAGGGGGGGGGGGGGGACACTGGACTCTAACGATTTTTTCCACTTTTAAACTTCATATTTCACAAATGGATCCCTAAATTAGAAAATGATATTTGAATACTCATAATATTTTTAAAAAACCTATCCAACGACACCCTACACGATGGGGTGAACGCTAAAAAAAAACATCCCCGCTTGATGTGGGGAGATACCATAAAAAAAAAAATATATTTTATGTACCATTTTGTCAGCATCATTAATATGTACATTAATGCTAAATTACAGCTTTGTAAGTCCTAAGTATAGTCTCTGGTCAAAACCACGGACAGACAGACAGATGGACAGACGGACGGACAGAAACTATAAGGGTTCCTTGTTGACTACGGAACCCGTAAAACGGGGAATTTTAATTAAAACACGAAAAATTAACTGGACTGCAAGATGTTTTTTTTTTTTTTTTTTGTAAAACAATTAAATAAAGTAATACAATTAAAACTAATATTTATAAGACAGTAAAGTGTGTTGTTTTGATAGTTGAAGATAAAAAATTAAAAGAAGCAAAGTTAACTATCGTTAACACAATTAAAATAAAGTACATTATACGCATTATTTACCTTTATTGACGCTATCATTAACCATCCTGAATTTTGCGTAAAATACCATAAAGTTAATATACCTAGCGGAATAGAGAAACAAAGGCCTGAGCAAGCGAGATGTCACTATCAGTAACACTGCGTCGTAAAAAGAGACGTATGATACATGACAGCGGAACTCTTTTTTTGACGTCCAGTCGGCACTTATCGGCACGTTGACAATTTAATCTCATAGAATTCATGTTCAATCATGCTTGTGTAAGTGTATACGTACACATATTTTTACACACAGATGTAAAACAATTTCGGTTTCGTTTGACAGCTCGAGATTGTTGCTCTATTCCGCTAGGTATATAAACTTTATGTAAAATACTGACTTTGAAAGATCAAACGCCAAATTATTGACACTTTAAGAGTATATATTTAAAAAAAATGCGATAACTTTTGAAAATCCTAGGATTCCCCAATAAAAATCTAAGGTACGTCCTAAGGTTTGCCTTATACACGTAGTATCTGCTTTTCATTAGTATCGTCATAGTTTTACTATAAGTATATTATAGTATTTTTTACTATTAGTAGAGACTGACATCATCTTCATCAACATCAATGTAAATATAACAGTTTGAGATTCCGTGACGTAGTATAAAAGGTTTAATGCTAATCATGTTTAGGCCGAAATTTGCTGTAAAGACGTGGTTTACGATGATAAGGACAGAGAACCGACAATGACAGCGTTTTATAGACGAGAATATTTCGCTTTTACTGCCAAATATCACTTACACCAGTATACAGATTGCCTTTAATAACTAATGACTGGTTTATAGCCCAAACAGACATTCTGGGAGTGATGGCTCTTTAAGTGCCAATAGGAATAAATCAGTACTCATTAATATAAATAGGACAATAGAAATTTATATAGTCATAAAATCAGTTATGTCGCTTTATTGTTATTTAACCGACTTTTAGAAGGAAGGCGGCTATATATTTTATGGTATATATTATGAACGTAAACATCTTTATTTCGTTCATTTGTAGGAATAATCATCTAAATAAGTTCATATAAACGACGAAGTTGCCCGTAAACAAACGTAACATGCGGTCGAATTGAGAATCCTTCTTTTTTAAGTCGGTTAAATGGTTTGGTTTCCTACGCTTTTCAGCTACTTTATAACTCTACCTACTTCTCTAAGTAAAGTAGCTTTTAAACATCTTTTTTTACGTCTAAATAAAAACATTTCTCTTATTGTTATTAAACAAATAATTTCCCGAGTTTTGGGGAGTTTAAATTCGTAGCTCGTTTAGACCCTTCCTGTGTTGACATACACCGCACGTATTTTTCCCGTAACTTCACAGAGAAAATATACGAAGTTCGTACACTTGGAAATTATAAGGAACAGTACTAGTTACCGTATTATTTTTGTACTTTATAACAGAAATATTTTTGTTGCTTTATTTACCTGGCTTGTTGCTAGTAAAATGACAGGATAGGAGAATTCAGCCAGCACTTTGCTAGATAAATAACATAAGAAAAATATAAAGACGTTGTTATTTCTTTAGATAAATACCCTACCATTTAAATATTTCTCGCTAAGAGTAGTTTGTGTTATTCTTGTTAATATAAGGATGTTATAAAAATTGTCCTGTAACATTTAATTTTCCTTCTCCAATGAATCGTCTGGTTTTCATTGGGAAACCGCCTGTGGTTTCCGCCACACAAGATTTACTCTAGGCACGTAGACTTGTTTGGTCAGACTCGGCCTGAACAGACTTATTGTTTTCGTTCTTCGTGTAGGCACGATGCGTATTTATCGATTCTTGGTATAAACAAGGCTTTAAAAAATAGTCTGACTACGTTTATTATATTATTTTAGTCTGTGACACTATAGCTATTGAAACGAATCTATTGACACCGCGCAATCATAAAAATTGCATCAATAGTTTAGGCTCTACGCTATGGTGTAATTTTAACATACATATGGACACTTAGAACATAGGCTGCAAAATCTTCCTTTAGGCTTATTAGTCAAAAGTCTAGAGTCTAGACCGATACTTGTAGACAAACAATATCAAATACAAAAATCTAAAACCCTGAAAAAATCTTGCGTAATATTCAGTTTCACCGTCATTCGACCCAAAGACCCATTTTTCGAGCTTTCATAAAAGACGATCGCGTTGTAAAAGATAATCATAATTATGAAACTCGCGAAGACAAAATGAAACGCCGCGATTAGAATCAGGAAACTAACTAATTATTAAGTTCACCGGAGCGCGGGAGTCACTTAAAATCGTAAAACTTGTTTAATTTGTGGATCCCTCAGTTCGCGTTTAGGCACGTAAATGCTCTCAAACTTGTAACAATCGTTAGGGGACGGGAATCTGCAAAATTAATATGGACAGTTTAAAAAATTTCAGTTGCAGGTTTGCAGCTCTCCTGGGATTAGTTAGCTGTTGTAACTTGCTGGAAATCTGTTGAAGTAGAAACAATTCATTTTTTAGTAATTTGTGGTATTGTTTGTTACGAAATGTGCCAGAAAACGAGTAGACGGATTGCCTTATTACTGTGTTGTCAAGACGTTGCATCTTTTGCAAATTATTATTTAAGACATTAAGGGTCAATTCAGACCGCAACGCGACGCGTCGATGCATTTCTAAATTTGTACTGAATTGACAGAATTTAGAAATGCATCTCAATTCAATTCAGACCGCAGTCTGAATTGACCCTAATATTACGCACCAATATTTGCTTATTACAATTATTATTCCAATCCAAATAATATTATGTAAATAATTGTCTTACAGGTCTATCTCGTATCTTTACATACATACCTAAGAAAGGAAAACAACTCAAGTAAATTCAAATTAAATCATAACACGAAGGGGCATATCATTATCTCCCCAACATAAAGCGACTAACTTTGACGAGATGGGGTGTCACACATTCCAAATTTAAAACGATGTCATCAAACCTCAAACCCTATTTCTTTATAGCAGCCGAGATAGCATATTACACTGGCGCTTAACACCGAGAGATAATAGCGTTCGACGTTGTTGCTTTTATGAAAACGTAGAGCCTTTTTAGGGTTCCGTAGTCCACAAGGAACCCTTATAGTTTCGGTCTGTCCGTCCGTCTGTCTGTCTGTTTGTCCGTCCGTCCGTCCGTCCATCCGTCCGTCCGTCCGTTCGTCCGTCCGTCCGTCCGTCCGTCCGTCCGTCCGTCCGTCCGTCCGTCCGTCCGTCCGTCCGTCCGTCCGTCCGTCTGTCTGTCTGTCTGTCTGTCTGTCTGTCTGTCTGTCTGTCTGTCTGTCTGTCCGTCTGTCCGTCCGTCTGTCTGTCCGCGGTTTTGCTCAGAGACTATAGGACCTCCAAAGCTGTAATTTGGCATAAATACACATATTAATGATGCCGACAAAATGGTGTATAAAATCTTAAAAATATATATTTTTTATGGTACCTCCCCAACACATGAAGCGGGGATGATTTTTTTTTCGCGTCCACCTCACCGTCAGAGACACACCACGTCTTTGGATAGGTTTTTAAAAAATATATTACGAGTATATTCATAGATCATTTTCCGATTTAGGGATCCATTTGTGAAATATGAAGTTTTAAAGTGGAAAAAATCGTTAGAATTCAGTGTCCCCCCCCTTCTACCAGCTAAACGGTTGCTTCTGGAAATGTTGAAAACAAATGTTGTTGTATTTAAAGCCAGAGCTGCGTTTTTTGCACTGATGTGAATTCGTGTCTTTTCCGAGCTAGAACGAGTGAGCTGTCAAAATATTCACACTGTTAGCTTATCAATTCATCCGTCCATACTTACACATTAATTTTAATGCAGTAGTGTGATTTAATAAAACTGTTGTTGCTCCTAAAAAAATCTGGACCATTTACAAAATGCATAATTACGATTATTTTCGGTGTGAAACGTTAAAAAGGCAAAATATTTAATCCGAGAGGCATTGGAGGGCCTCATTAAGGTAGATGGCCCTCAGCGAAGTTGCCGTCACGTAGACACGGTCATTAGCGCCTCCCTTCTGAACTTGAATTATGAATATAGAATATGGGCTGAAGTCGACCACCTTAAGGTCTAATCAAGAACAAAAACAACGGTTCATTTTGTGAACTCAATTATGAGAAATTTTGATAAATCTTCAAGAAACTAGATTCCTTTAACGAATATTAATTACAATCGTTTAGAAGCAAATCTATTACTTCTGAATGTTATGGAAGCTACATATATTAATAAACAAGATAATCGAGACAAATCTCACGATACCTGAAGACTGAAGGGTTCACATTTTTGTAAATTATGAACGACTCCTTTCATGTTTATTTTTTAACCTGTTGAAGTGTTGAATACACTTTTACTTGTACCTTTTATTTTCAACCTATATAAACAATTTTTTGCTAGTCAGCAATAATTTGAAAGCATACAGATTTCTTGGAATTATTGCTGACTAGACAATATTGCTGATTCATAAAACATCGGAACTCATAAGACCGGCCGAACCTGGGTTATTCTACCCCGGCTTTGTTTGCCACCTCTACAGTCTGGCCTTCTTAACGGGGCCCTAGGGAACTGTATTCTAATTCCTAACCCTAACCCTACATTGGGTATTGCACGACATATGCTGAAATATAGTTTATGTCATGATACTCATGACATAAACATCCTGTATACATTATTTTGCTTAGCGATATCACACGGTCTACTCTAATGAACATTCATTTAAACACATTCAAATCGATCATTTCGTACATTTGGAGTGGAAGTTGGATTATCAAATACCGTTGGTTCCATACATCAATAAATTTATTTCCCACGAATGTTTAATTTTTTTTAAAAGACGAATATGAATAAAAAATACTCCCCTTTTGAACTCCAAGTAACCCAGCATTCGTATTACACTCTTCTTAATTACCTAAGTTAATAATATAATAGAAGAGTTTTTTTATTATTTTATACATCAACACCATAGGCATAACATAAGTACTAGGTACGCTACATTTCAAATACTAAAAACTACTTTAACAATACGTTAGATGTGGTCCGAATTATGCGGGCCACGTAACTTTTGATTGGCCCTCAAATATTTTTGAGCATGTTTTGAGTGTCGTGTCAAAGTCTCAGTAATCCAATTTGCAAGTTTCCGAGTTGCGGCAACTCGCTAGACTTAGTGATTTAAATTTACAACTTTGCTCGCACACTTGCAATTTTAACGATCACTGCCCAACTTTACTTTAAATCTTTTTCTTCGAGTAAAGAGGTAACTTGCTTTGATTTTGCTTTTCTCTACTTTTAGTACTTACTTTATGATTGAATACAAGGGCTGTTTATAATTATTATGCCTTATTATTACCCTGATAATTTTGTTGGCGTTTGATGAATTTAAAAACATTAACTTAGTTTCTAACCGTAGTCTTTCAAAATATTTGACCACGATAAAAACTAGCCTAAATTCTTCTCAATCCATACTAATATTATAAATGCGAAAGTGTGTCTGTCTGTCTGTCTGCCTGTTACCTCTTCACGCCCAAACCGCTGAACCGATTTTGCTGAAATTTGGCATGGAGATACTTTGAGTCCCGAGAAAGGACATAGGATACTTTTTATCCCGGAAAAATGTACGGTTCCCGCGCGATAAACGAATTTTGGCGCAACGGAGTTGCAGGCGTCATCTAGTTGTCGTATAAACGAATGCCAAAGGTAGGAAAACTTTTTTGGAGACTAAAAACGCAAAGAAATATATTTTTTTTATCTTCTTCGATCGCAAATCGCAACGCATGAAAAAACTAAACAACGCATCCTTGAAACAATTTTAAACCGGAATCTCGAAATAGAATGTCTTCATTAACATTCAAACTCCTTAAATCGTAACCCTAAAACAAAATAATAAACGGCCTTCTAAATTTTATTAGAGCGTTTAGCATTCCCGAATACACCTTGCCATCAATCCTTGAAAACGCTGACTTTATTTTGGAACATTAAAAACAATTGCTTCTAAATTCAAATTGAATAGAATTCAATTCGAATTTTCCAAGCGACCCCTTTTGTTTCTTAGAAAATATTTGTTAATTAATTTAAGTGCATTGCTTTATCTATATGAACTGAAAAATATTTCCTTCGTTGAATTCGATGACAAAATCAAGGTGTTATGATTCGTTATGATATAGTATCGTTACCAATAAGTGCAAAATATTATACATGATGTGGCATTTGTAGGCAAATGAGGCCAATGTTGTTTGGCTCCATTTCAACTAAACTTTGTACCTTTTTTGTTTGAAAATTTTTCCGAAAAAAAATATCCACAGTCGAACGTATAACCTCCTCCTTTTTGGAAGTCGGTTAAAAAGTACGTGGTGCCACCTAACTTTTTAAATAATATTTAATCACACTTAAATTAAATTTGACTGACTTTGATGCGGTTCTTTACATGAGAAAATGTTATATTATAGTTTCCTTAATGATGATAAAGATGTACGCTTATTCGTAAGAAACTGTTACATATTTAATTTTTCTATGTATTGTATTTCTTGACTTAGAGACAATAATTAATAATAAAAGTGTTATAAACAAACTTCATCAACAGATAAAATGAAAACTCTCGAGGCAATTTATTAAAGCGTGCACAATGAAGTCAACAGAAACGTTTTCTTTTTCGCGAAATTGTGCGAGACAAAGTTAGGTAATATTTCATACCGGGCCTCGGTATCGTATAACAATATGTGAGTTCAACTTCAAAATTAATATTATTGTACAGTTCGGTTCCATTAATATTTTATCAAATTCACTTTGTCGTGTTGAAGTTTTCGCACCGCGACCGTGCTGAGTAATTGACAAAAAACTAGGTAATAGACGCAACTTGTGTCACCCGTGCTACAATGATATTATAACTGTACACTGTACAGGTCGGTCACAAAATAGCAGTTATGCAGATTATACTATTTAAATTCAACACTGCATAACATTGCAACATTCAGATTTGGTTCTTGTTCGATCTAAAACATTCCCTATCAAACTACATATGGTATTCTAATGTAATCAGAAATATCAAACCAACGATGTAATAAAAATAAATAGTTACAGGTATAATGGTCGGGGGATCTTATTAAGAATCAGTTTCATTTGGGCAAATACTAGATACAAAACACTAATTTTAAGGTTTTCTGGCACTAGTATCATCACCATAAGTTTTCGTTCCAATAAAAATGTATTATGTAAATTAAAAATATACGACAAAAATGAATTCGAAATTAACGTATAAAACCAATCACGGTTTTTGCAGCGACCGTCGTTGACTTTAAAATTTTTAAGCTTTAAATTCTGAATTAATATATGCAAATGATTCAATATATTTTTATATTCCAGAATATTTTTAAGGAAAAACTTTGTTATATTTTCGTGTCAATAAATATATTTAGAGCTGTATACACACATGTAGCCCAACAATTCCACATTAAATTACATCAATAAATATCCCGAAACTGGATCTGCCAAAGTTCATAATATTTTATTGCTCGCCATAGATATCAGAGGGTATAGAGTAGAGTTATGGCTCCGTAACCTATGTTGGTTTAAATCTGGCGTCGCCCCCTTTTGATAATTTTCACCTGAGCAGCGCCCCGCGACGCCCTGAGACGCCCTGCGGTGCCCCACGGCGCCCTCCTCAAATTTATGTTCGCCTTGATACCATCTTCATCGCACTCAAAGATTTAACAGAATACATCTAGAAGTGAAAATATGTTTTACAAAGTCTTTTGTTGGAGTAAAACTTTTTCATCTTTATTTTTCAGACCATTTTTGTCCCAATAGTACCTATCAGTGTTTTTACGACTATATTATAGTTGTATGCTAAAAGCTTTTACTTTACGATATTTAGGTTAGTTACTTTCTGGCTTCCTATATCTTGACACGCGTTATCAGACAAGTCGACCTCATAGGACTTACGGGACGTGTAGGTGTGTAACATTAAACGAACCATTTGGCAGTACCTACTACTAATTTCTTCTCTTTTCTCAAATCCTAATTTTACAAAATATAACTTTTGTATCGCCACCTAACAACCTTATCACTTTTCCGATCTTCCTTCTGTCTAATCTAGCAACTTTAGATCTCCCTCAAGACAGGGGCTGAAGTGTCGCTTACAATATTACGACGTTAACCACTGCAGACGATTTACATAACTCATTCTACGTGATACTGAACAGTGAACGTATGCTTTGATTTAACGTGCACCCAACTTTAATAGGACGTATAAGCGTAAGTGATAATGGTTTTGGGAAGTCTCAAAATCTAATACTATAAATGCGAAAGTCTGTCTGTCTGTTACGCACGAAGATATTTTGTATTAATAGGAAAGGGCATAAGACACGGTTTTTACAGCAATGTGTGTGAAAAAGTTTTGTTTTGTATTGTTAAGAAAATGAGCTATAAATATTACAAAACTACATTCTCACAGTTTCTACCTTGCACGTACCAGAAGGTAGTATTATAAATAATTTTATCCACTCAAAAATACTGCACGTAGTTACATAAAAATATAGTTCAAAATTTAAATACACGCTGGGGGAATAAAAGTAGTTCATATTGAATATGTAGCGTTCTCGTGCGACATAATAATTTCACAGCACCATCTTTGTTTAACCAAGCGACGGTGTTCATAAGCTGGGAGCGGAATGGAGTTTTATTAAGATTTTGATAGACGACGCTGAATATTTTCAATCTTGTAATATTTCGCCCCATAAAGTTTAGGAAATTAAAATTAAATACGAAAATAATAAAATAGGAAACGACACTTTTAAGTTACAAAATAAGAAATGTTTTGGGGATGAAAATATGTTTTTGGTACATAAGCTTCGGAAAAAATGTAATTCTAAAATGGCGTATAGTATACAAACTTATTAATACACTAATAAAAACTTTAAGAGTTTTCCATGCACTTGATTATTCCGATTATATTATGTATAAACTATGCCTATGTCCTATTATAATCCAGCTAGCTTAATAATAAAGAATTACAAATCCTACTACTCATTCACGCAAAAACTACTGAATAGAATTTGATGAAACTTTACAATAATGTAGCTTAAACATCAGAATAACACATAGGCTACAATTTTAACCGACTTTCAAAATGGAAGAGGTGGTATGTTCGTTTCTTTATGTTCAACGATTACTCCGCCGTTTGTGAACCGATTTTCAAAATATTTCTTTCGGTGTAAAGGGTATGAATTATGATCTCAGTTTGATACCATAATTACAAAAGTGGTGACCTGATGAGGGATCCATTAGTAATCGAGGGAACTCCTCAAAATTTATATGAAAATATATAGTGACTTCGGTTTTGTGAGAAGTATTCTAAGCAAATGCTACCAACAAGTAAGATTTTGCACCGAGATATACCATGGTTCGGAAGGTGCTGAGAGAACTCCTGATTCTTTATAGATACAAGTTTGGGAGTTTCGGCGTTATTTTAAGAATGGAAAGCATATGCTACTATGCAAATGACATTCATCATCATCATCATCACTAACATATTATACATTGCATCGTCCCATGATTATGATCCTATGACCCTATTATTGGTAAGTATATACTTTTCATAGTCTTTAAAATCGGGACTCGCGTTTGTCAAGCGATTAAAAAATCTATACTAATATTATAAACCTGACGAGTTTGTTTGCTCGCGTACGTGCTAATCTCAGGAAATGGTCCGATTTTAAAAAATCTTTCAGTGACAGATATTATGTGAATACGATAGTGGCACAGATATAGAGTAGACCACGTGAAGGGACATAAGCAATTTTTTTTTTGCGGAAAAATGAACAGTTTCCGTAAAATTCCTAATTTACGCGGGCGAAGCCGTACGGGACATCTAGTATTATAATACTAGATGACGCCCGCAACTCCGTTGCGCCAAAAATTCGTTTATCGCGCGGGAACCGTAAATTTTTCCGGAATAAAAAGTATCGTTTTATGTCCTTCTTCAGGACTCAAAGTATCTCCATACCAGATTTTACCAAAATCTGTTCAGCGGTTTGGGCGTGAAGAGGTAACAGACAGACAGACACACTTTCACATTTATATTATTAAGAAGTATGGATAGATAGTTATGTCTTGATGGTGAAAATAAACATTTATTTTTGGATTACACCATCAGCGTTCCAATTGTTTATCAAGGGTCATTAAACGCCGAGAACGCCCGACTTGAGACGGTCAAGTATTTCGTTGTTTACAAATCCCTCCGGTATGTGTGCGATTCAAATATCCTAATGAATATTGGACGTGTATAGCGTGCTTAATAAAATTACAGCCAGTGATTTCGAATATTTAGACCCTTTTCCACGCTAGGAAATGGGTAACCGTGGTTGTAAAGCAGTATAATATGCCATGTAGCATGCACAAGCAACGACAATCATGGGCGATCATAGACGAATATGCCTCTAAACGTTCGAATCGCTTGTATTAATCCATCATGGGGCATTGGAAAAATTAGTCCATCATTTATTTTCCTCTAATCAAGTTTTGAGTAAACTTACATTTGAGTGCTTCTTCTCAATATAGTTCGCTCACTATTCATTATTCTTAATGGTCTTTTTGGGGCACCTTAAAATAATATTGTTCGAACAGACCTGTCCTTACGACAATAAGATATAAGTCAATCTAGCCCGGTGCTTTCGCAAACAACTGAGGCTCCAATAAAATGTCGAACTGGTTTGTTTTTGCTGAAAGATATTTCAATATGAAAACGGAAGTCCGAATCGATTCACTTCGATTCGAGTTGGAAAGATTGGATTGTAACTGTTATGACTTTGTAACGAATATTAATTCCAGTGTTCTTTTTGTTTCACTTTTAGGGTTCCGTAGTACAAGGAACCCTTATGATTTCGCTCTGTCCATCCGTCCGTCTACTCTTAATAACTTCGGTAATAAAATATAATATCTACAAAATACATACCAACCATTAAACCAATAAACAACTTATAGACCGATTCTAAAACTGTTTATTCTTATCGTTTTATTTATCGAATTCTTGCGAAAGAGCAGGTGAAGGAAGATTCATAGGGAAGTAGAATTCGACATTGTTCAATATATTGCCTTCATTTTTGTGATCGCTGGAACGCGACGACGCGCCCGCCCCGACAAACTTTATAACGGGAATATCTCAGGGATGTCAACTCCGGGGAATTATTCACCCAAACCCCTCGAATTTACGACGACAAACACCTTCAAGGACCATCCCTAGCTCAGCTTAGCACATGGATGCGCGTTTCATTACCCGTCTTTAATTTTATGCATGAACGCGCTGCCAACGCAACGACTTCTGTCCAATTTTACCCAAAAATTTCCAACTGTCGGAATTAGGGTAGAACAAGTTCGTAACTTTCGTTGCGTGAGATTTGTTTTTTTGCGTTTAAATTCTCCATTATCTAAACATTTCCCTCGTCAGTGACGGGAGGGTTGGAAATTCAGATAACAAAAACTATTGAAATTTGCGAGTTTTCTAGGCAGTGTTTTGATTTCGTAAAAAAGCAGTAAACATCAAAATACTTAACTAGCCCGCTTAGAAAATACACATGCAATTCAGGCCAATTAATATTATTAATACAAATATCATGCCTTTTCATTCATGAAAACAAAATAGAATATGATAATCCACTACTGACTTTAACCTAGACTAGCGCAAGCAAGCGTCAGTTCAATTTAAAACTATCATCCAGAGATCATTTATATCGTCATTGAAATTCTTTTTATCATAGAGAGGAGCTTAGTGACGTCAATCAGTGCAAGTATTACGTATAAAGTATTAAAATGTCACATAAATCTTGGTGATTAATATTTGACGAGGAACAGCCTGGCTACGGGCAGGGTAGATAACAACTGCAGGCCCTGTCGCACCTGGATTTAGGGATTACCCTGTCAGCGCGCTGTGTTTGTCCCTTTTATGATTAAATTATTGGAATATAATTATTGTTAGATATCATGTAATACACAAACCCACTTACTAATAAACGCTGTATAAGCTTTGAATAGATACAGTGTTTTGTCTTCTTCAATCCAATTAAAAATGTCACTTGTGTGACAGGAACAAAACACTGTATAACTATTCAAAGCTTATACAACGTTTATTAGTAAGGGGGTTCATATTATATAATTTTTAAGGCTGCGTGCTTTATTCTATTCTTTATTTTTCTTTAGGCTGTATTCCCTTTATTCTATTCAAAGTCATTTTTTAGTCAGATTTTCTAATCAAGGGCAACAGAAACTCTGCATTATTTGGTTAAGTAATCAAAAAATATATCTTAGCGTGGTCACAAGTTTTTTTTTTCTACTCGTGTCTTTTCAACATTATTGCCACCTCAAGGATTCTGTAGCGTTATAATATGTTATTTCAGTTAACTGTCAAGTACGAAAGTTAATTTTCACTGTAACATAGTGCCAATGAAAGGGCAACACCATCCCTATTCAAAATTAGAACAGAGCATGTTGTGTAAAGGAACGACAGTGCCATTTATAATTCACGCGAAAGCGCATTTCGCGAATTAGCATCACATGTACACTTCGGCCTTACGATTAACGCAATAGGGTTGAAAATGAGCACTGCAGTAATCATGTAATGGAATTCTCAATCGTAATTAAGCAGTCATCACACGTACAGCTTATCAGCTCAATTAGACATTAGCTGATTAAAACTGAAGGTCTCGGGACTGAGGCCTTTGTTTTGTATTGTGATGATGTGTTAATGAGAATGACGTGAAATTGCACTTGTAATAGTATTCTACTCTATTGTGTAAGGGCGAAGGCAAATTTTTTGATAATCGAAGCAAATAGGACTCTGTATAGTATGTAATTTAATGGATGTTATAAAATATAAAGGGAAATTATTTTTTAGGGTTCCGTACCCAAAGGGTAAAAACGGGACCCTATTACTGAGACTTCGATGTCTGTCCGACTGTCCGTCTGTCCGTCTGTCTCCAGGCTGTAACTCAAGAACGGTAATAGCAAAATAAAATTAATATTAAAGGGGGACTCCCATACAACTAATGTGATTTTTTTGGCCTTTTTTGCTCTATATCAATAATGACAACAGGTAGGTACTTGAATTTTTCTCAAAGTACTTATTTATATGTGTTCTTTAATATTTAATAATAATATTAAAATAAAAAATTAAGGGGGGCTCCCATACAAAAAAACACAATTTTTGGCCTAATTTTGCTCTATAATGGTACGGAACCCTTCGTGCGCGCATCCGACTCGCACTTGGCCGATTTTTTACTTGCGTTGTATAAACTCCAATACTAAAAAAGTTACAGGCCGATTTTGAATGACTAATGTGTAGGTATCATTCACCACAGCTAAGGGATACTTTTTTACTGCGGAAAATGGTATTTTTGTATCTTATATAAATATTCCAAAAACGCAGGAAGATTGTTAGGTTTTATAAACTAAAATCCTAATTATTTTATTGCTCAGCATGTAAAGGTAGCCTCACCACAATTTCAAATAAGCAGTAACTTGCAACCTCCATCATTATTTTTTAGTATTTTGTTTACACACTTTCAACGTTACACACTCGACGTTTATTAAATAAGTTGGCATCAATATTGTCGCTACGTCGCGTCGCGCTCGTTACGAACCCATCGTGCCAGAGCACAGGTGACGTAATTAATTCGACGTAATCACTCGCGTCGACGTAGCGCGGCGTAGTGACGTAGCTAATCACGGCCCGCCAACTAATAATTAGTAATTGCTGTTTTGAGTTGGGTAAGTGGAATTGTTTGGGAATAGTAAACAGTTGATGAGATGCCACAAAGTTTTGTCCTAAATTCTACAGAATTGTTTATAACATTCAAAGAAATTTTAATAATTTAATCCAATAAAACAGTTATTTCAACAACTGTTTTATAGGATTAAACCCTTCTGAAACAAATAAATTGTTGCATTACCCAGGAAAGTTTATTTCGAAGGTTAACAACATCAACAAATTTTAAAAAATCTATGAAGCTTCATAATGCCAATCACAGGTTTTTAAGTAGATTTTAATATAAAATTAAAAGTGAAAGTATCTATTAAAAATGAAATTCTGCATAAAAAATAAATAGTTTTCATTCCTTCTCCCATCCCATACCTGGATCTGTGCAATTTTCTATCGAAATGTCGATTTTACTGTACCGACAGCAGTTTCAAAGCCGAAACAAACAAGATGTGGCGGTACCCGCAATTAGCATTAGCGCCACATTCCTGCATCGCGCTATCGAAGTTTTCTAAGTGCGTCGGTATATATATATATACGACAGCTGAAATGTATCACGTGGGCTCCGGCCTGACCGAGCATACCACCTCGCTCGGTCGGAAGATCTTCCTTTGCGGCCACTACGCATATTCCACAAATCAAACTGTTATTATAGACTATAGATGGTATTAAAATAATCTTTTGTTTCAGGTGAAAGTGATGCTACGCGTGGGTGCAGTCGGCGAGGGGCCGTTCGCGAGCGGTTCGCAAACGTTCTCGCTGGACAAACGCAAGCGGCAGGTGACGGTGTGCGAGACGACCGCCACGGACGCCCGCGTCGGCGTCGCCGCGCCTAAGATGTTCGCTTTCGACGCGCTGTTCTCGCAGGATGACCCACAGGTAAGAAAGAAAGGGCTACAGCCGACTATAGCAGAAACGGCTAAGGGCTGCAGTTCTCGCTGGACGGAGTGCAAGCGGCAGGTATACGCATGCACCCACAGATGAGATTTGTTGCTAGAAAGAGGATTATAGTTGACTACAGAGAAAATTAAGGGTTTTGGCAGTGTATTACAATATTTTTATATTAATGTTTGTTGCCACGCGCCTAAACTACGACTATGTTGATGAATGGATGTCGATAGATTCGTTATAACAGCTAAGGACAGGGTTTTTATTTAACCAAATTAAGTAAATTACAATTATTATTTAGGTGATTCGATTAAACTTTTTGACGAGTCGAAAGAATAGACTAACGTTCAACAAAATCCCGACGTTTATACCCACTTAGAATGGTTAAGCATGAAAGTTCATAAATATAAGACGCCAATTTATTAATAAAAATATTCATAGCACAACCACACTGTATAAGCCAAAAATTCGACATCACGGAATGATTTTGCGCTTCGTAGACATTCGTAGAGCTCTACGCAAACGCGTAGCAGTTTCGTAGCAGTTTCGTAGCAGCTACGAATTTTCTATAGTAAACTCACTACTATCGTTATCACTTATCATTTTACTACTTACTTATTTTTACCTAACAAGGGAAGTTCCAGAAAGCTTATAATCTAAAAGCACTTAAAATAGTGCAGCTTATAAAATAACATACGTCAGAGCCAATGACTTAAGACATCGGATATTCAAGACGTTTCCTCGTTCAAACTAACTCCCAGGACGGCAAAAGGATACTTTTTATTACATCAAACGAACCCGTATGTATCGGGACTAAGTTTTATAAGGTCGAAATTTATAAATATTGAATACGTCTTTGATTTCTTATGCCTTTCCCAGGAGTTGAGATAAAAAAGGGACTTAACAAAGTTATAGTTTGTTGAATAAAAAAAAAGTTTACCTGAAGACAACCAATATGTAATTTTAAGTCAAAATCTTATATGAAACTAGCAGCAAGCAACTTACACATTTTACTAAGTCTATGCTATGTCCTTTGCCGTTTTTATTCTACATTATACTTACTCATAGCTATTTTTTTACTTTACGTTTTACCTACTTATAAAAACTTTATAATTGGCTTTATTTTATCTACTATTGTACTCTTACTGTAATTTCTGTAAGCTGTAAGATTTCCGAATAAAATAAAATTAATAATTAATAAGTAATGTGAGCACCTGATCCATAAAAATACCAATGTTATAAAACAGATGAAGATTCTAGAGAAAGTTGAAGCGAGAAAAATATTTTCAAAAATTCTTAGTCCTGAATAAAACAATGTGGAAACATTTAAGTGCAAATAGGACGTGTCGAAGTTTTTGGAAACCCCAAACGTTTTAGAGCACCTCCGCGTAAACAAGGAAAACATTTTTAGGGTTCCGTACCCAAAAGGCAATAACGGGCTACTGTCTGTATTTATGTTGTCCCTGTCTGTGCGTCGCCAGACTAAATCTTGTTAAACATCATAACTAGGCGGCAAAAATTTTTAAAATGCCAAATTTCTTTTGCTGCTTTAACAACAAATCTTTACTGCTACAATTTAAATGACAAAGCAGACCTGCCAATCTTTTTTTTTTTTTAAATGAAATAAGGGGGCAAACAAGCAAACGGGTCACCTGATGGAAAGCAACTTCCGTCGCCCATGGACACTCGCAGCATCAGAAGAGCTGCAGGTGCGTTGCCGGCCTTTTAAGAGGGAATAGGGTAATGGGAGGGTAGGGATGGGAAGAGAAGGGAATAGGGGAGGGAAGGGAAGGGAATAGGGTAGGGGATTGGGCCTCCGGTAAACTCACTCACTCGGCGAAACACAGCGCAAGCGCTGTTTCACGCCGGTTTTCTGTGAGAACATGGTATTTCTCCGGTCGAGCCGGCCCATTCGTGCCGAAGCATGGCTCTCCCACATATAAAACTTCTGCTACTTCTTTACGCTGAATCAATTTTAGGGAAAGGTATGGAGACCCAGTAAATTCTGGAACAATATTTCTTTAGACGAAGAAGAGTTTATATCAGGAATAAAATGTACCTAGTACTGTTCTTGCGTAATAAACCATTTCTTTCCCGAAGGTATTTTAGCAACTGATAACACACTATAACAATTAATATTTAGTGTGGCTACCAACAAACGCCATTTTTATCGTTGTATACGAAACCCATCGTGCGCAACTGACTCGCACTTGGCCGGTTAGACAATTCCCGAAGTTGGGAGTGGCCGATGTCGCCCCAACTACTGTACGAGGGAATCTCTCGACGGAGCAAAATTCATGTTTAAATTGTTAAAAGGCTATGCAGAGTTCGAGTATCACGACGTTGCTCAGTAAATTTTACATTTTTCGCGAGCGTTCAAAAATATCTTAGGGAGTTTGTGCCGAGTTTTATCTCGGGAGCGCAGATTTCTCAAATTTGAATAGCGTAATATGTCAAGCTAGTGTATTTTGTTTGTTCCAGTTTAACTTTTATTATGATTATGTTTCGCTGCAGTCGCTTGGGATTATTTCACGTGGATGTTTACGGAGCGTTTTGCTGTGACGGTTGATAAATGTTTGTCTCGTATATTCTGCAGTAAATTTTAGTAAAATAAATAAGAGAAATTGTTCGCTGTATGAACATGTACTTTATTCTCTACAATCTGTTATACATTTCTTGTTGGTAACATAGTAATTGTTTTACAACATAACAGTTTTCTTAAGTAACGGCAACATTAGTTTTATTCATCATCTCACTGAAACTCAATAATTTTCCGTTGCGCATCACAAATAAAACTTTTATAAGCGTGGTTGCACACGCATGGGGTGCATATATCATAGTTTATGGACCCTGCACATTAGACTGTCGCAGGCGTCGACATTAATATCGTATAATCCCTTCATCCGTGCATTAGCCACTTACCGCGGCTTAATTTGTAGCCGGCTACATCACTAATTCACCATTGACTTATGTTTCGATGGCTGACCATATTGTTCCGATTCTGTTTTGTTTGTATATATTTTATCCTTGGTTTTTGTCTCTAACCTTAAGCCCTGATGAATAATCATATTAAGCTGATCATGCACCATGATTTCGGCACTTTCTTTAGCATGTAATCGATGTCCATCACAGGCAATTATAGGGAATAAACCCATCTATACGTTCGTATATTCTCTTGAATCTATCCATTAGGCCAAAGTGAAAATGCCACAAAATGCCGCTTCTTTATATTCATAGTAAATTGTATGATAATGTTATCTGCTTGCAGTAACTACATAAGCCAGAGAGATAACAAGTACCTTATGATAAGTTTTATGGTAGTTACACCATAATAAAGAAATTTAATTTGAATTACTCTGTATTATGACCTTTAAAAATAAGATAAAACCGTCAAATTTCGCAGCCGAAACACGCAATAAGCAAGAAATAAAAGCTCATGAGACAAGTTAATAGCCTGTAAAACTCAAACGTAGCCCCGACTATGATGCGAGTTGGCAGGGCTGCTGTACTGTCTACAGGGTGTAACATTATTAGTGATACCACATTATGGTGTGTGTTGTGTCCTTTTTATAGAGTTTACTATTAAAGTTTCAGCGCTAAAGTAATAACTTATAATTTCTATAAGAAACTAGATGACGCCCGCAACTTGGTTGCGCCACAATTCGTTCATCGCGCGGGAACCGTACATTTTACCGGGATAAAAAGTATTCTATATCCTTTCCCGGGACTCAAAGTATCCCCATACCAAATTTCAGCAAAATCGGTTCAGCGGTTTAGGCGTGAAGAGGTACAGACAGACAGACAGACAGACACACTTTCGCATTTATAATATTAGTATGGATGCTGCACTTAATTTTCCCATGCAATAATAATTAATTAAAAAAAACTCTTTCAGCGCTGCTATTTTCAAACTTTATATATGAGATACATGTAACACACCTTAAAGTATTATTATCACTTACAGGCTGTATAATATCTCACTTATTTATGTTACACCCTGTGTATAGCATATACACTGTGCTGCATGCAGCTATAACTCAGCTGGCTGGGGCTTAGGGGCTTAGCACGCGTCGGTGGTCTGCCAGCAGACTGAACTGATCGTAATGAAATTTAGCTTTGCGAAGTGAAATTTTATCTCAACTAACACTCATAACTGGGAATGCTAGAATTTTACCGTCAAAATGTTCACGTTATCTGAGATATCAGGTACAATAAAAACCTTGTGAAAGTATCTACAGCTGATTTTTATTTAAGTATTTCAACTTAAGCCTGCATTTGTTTCTTTTAGTACTTTTGAAAGTACATAGTTCACTCACAAACCAACTATATAAACCAAAAAAAAAAATACCTTCTTGCTAAAATTTATTATAGAAGATCTACAGTGTACATATATGCTTGTTGTATTTATATTTTACAGTGTTTTGTTCTTGCCTGATAAATTAGAAATGACTCAACATTCTAAAGCTATTACATCTGCATACTATATTATATTGGTTCTCATCAATAACTAACGAAGATAGCACCTACTTATCATTTAACAATTTAAAAACACCTTAAGAGCGTTTACACCTAATTTCAAGTTTTCATACAAACCATCGGCGGATTATTTGAATTGCTTTGCGCGCAGCGATTTATAGTAGTTTTAAAATATTTGTAAAAAAAAAAACAAAAGATTTGTTGATATTCAAAAACAATTTTTTAAATTAAAGTGTTCTTGTATGATATGAAGCTATTATTATATTGAATTAAGTTAAATAAATAGGTAAAAAAAAGTTTTAATTCCTTGATATTTGAATTTAAATTACATAAAGCTAAATACTAAAAATATATATACTACACTACTAAAAATATAAAGCTAAAAGCTAAAGCTAAAAACTATTTGCTTAAGGATCTCGTCAATAGGTTATTATTTTTTTCTAATTAAATCTGTCGCTGGTTTCGTAAATTTTAAGTTTCGAAACTGATACTAAAACGGAATTTAGGAAAACCTCTGTTATAGTATCAAGATTTAATGTACAAATACTCTATAAATCGTATTTTTTTCTCTACTAACTATATAGACAGTGAAATTTTCTATAAAAATAAGTTATCAACATGTTTATAAAGATAAGTGGTTGATCATTTTTTCAAGTTTGAAAAGTACAGTTTCAAGCCAAATTGAGCGTGAACGGCGTAAACGCTCTTAACCTCTAAAATCAAACTCGTATCCAAAGAGTGATATTGACTAAGAACACTAAACGAGCGAGCTAACCTAATAGAAAGTGATAACTGACTTTCCTAGACACGTTCCGCCTAGACAGTACAGACTGAGTAACTCATCTGAATCGATAACTCAGTAGTTGCTGAGCTGAGTAAACGCTCAGAAAAGATTGCTTAAAGTGTGCAGGTCACGTAGCACTGTAGCCAAATTGTTTCCACGATAAGCTACGCAAGTCGCAAGTTGAAAATGGACTCATTTAGATACAAGTTCATTTTAAATCATATTGGGGGATTAAAACTTGAAATACTTTATTTTGCTATTTCTAAGGTAATTAATAATTTTTGTTGCATATCGTGTTACTTTAATTGCACCTATTTTGATTTATATTTTCTTGCAAGAAAAATTATAAGTACGAAGCAAGTAGGTGGCACATAGATGGATACTGCAGTTATTGATAATTATCAAGAGGTAACCCTCTTCACGCCTAAACCGCTAAACCGATTTTGCTGAAATTTGGTATCGAGATACTTTGAGTCCCGGGAAAGGACATTTTGGCGCAACGGAGTTGCGGGCGTCATCTAGTTATAAATAAGAGCCTACAAAAATGGATTAAAAATTCAACCTAAACTTCTTTATTTACCTCAAAATCCTTCGCCGAAATGGGTATAAATTTTGAATTTTTAAACGTAATGGTTTCCTCGTGGAAGTTGGTCTGATATAAGGCGGCGTTATAGGCGATAAACCACCGCCTCACGTATGCTACGCTCGCTGTGAATTACTTAAGAAGCTCCTATAGCTTGTACACGGTATTTTGTAGCGTGATAGATAATTGACTGGATTAAATCCCTTAAGCACGATTACGCTTCAAACGATGTGCAGGATGTTATAAATATCTTAAAGTTAGTATTCGTTTTTACCATTTAACCGACTTCTACTACTTAAACTTTTTGTAGCAAAGAAATTGTTGTATTTTAACTTAAAACCCGTAATATTTATATTCTACTAGGTTGTGCAACTTTAAGTTTTTGTACCATGAGGAAATCGCTCATAAGCAGGTGTTATTTGGTTGGTTTTTGTATCAGCATTAGCTACGCGGCTTGGCTTGACATGACCTGACCAAATAACGTAAGCCCCCCGATAATTCGACCTGGAAGGTTCTGAAGTGAAACAAATTATGAAACGTAGTACGACGTGCTAAGATTCATTCTTCTTCATTTGTTCCAGACGGAGATCTGCTCAAGCGCGCTGACGGACGTCATCCACGCCGTCATCAACGGCACCGACGGCTGCCTCTTCTGCTTCGGACACGCTGGACTAGGTAACAACATTGAAACATCTGCCTCTTAAGGGTCACGCCCGCCAACGATGATGCGACCGAACATACTAATTGCAACAATGCAACGGAAAAGTCGGTCAGAAATAATATTAAATTCCAATCATTAGCTTGGATTTTTCCATTACTTTCATTAGATTGGATGCCCATTAGCATGCATTGTTAAAAGTATACCTCTTAAATAGTATAAGTTGTATTAGTTCGACAACAATCGATTTTTGCAGTTTTGACCAATCAGACGCGTTTGATATTGGTTAGGGATTTTATAATAATGCTGTTTTGAAGTTTGATTATACCAGCATCAAATTTTACTAACGATAAATTGAAATAGCACAATAAAACTATAAATATTAACTGAAATATAAGTCTCAGTAAAAGCGAAACGGAATTTAATATTTTAGTTGGAAATCGACAAGGTTAAAGGTAGAAACTAATTAAAGTCGATGATATTAATAAACAACAACTTTACCCGGATTTACTTTAGCTCTCTAAGGAGTTAGTTAATATATTCCGTTAAGAAGTTGCAGTTTATGAAACAGCCGCAACGCAAAACTTTTCACATCTACGAATTTGCATTCAAAGGCGGTATACTCTTATACTTTAGTGTAATTTTAATTTGAATATTCGAGATAACAGTTCGATCGGTTTGAATTTAAAGGTTTTAAACTTATATACGCTTAAAATTATAATGTAATTTAGTATCATTACATAGTTATCTTTTTAGTTTCAATAGTATTCAGTTAGCAAATTGAGAAAGTTTACGACACGTTAATGCTGTAAGTGCTGGATTATTAGCAACGCTAAGTACATTGAAAACTCGCAATAAATATGATTACACGAAACCAATAACTGGCGGCTTACCTTCAACAATTAAACACGATTAAACAAAGCCTCAAACCGACATTGTGTAAGTCCTGCTTAACGTCGAGGATTAAGACTTTAATGCAAATTGAATGAAGAACGAAAGTTTGGAGGAAACGTGGTCGGAATCCGCACCAACCTGGCTTACTGTATCAGCCCGCTTATTTTAGGGATTTTCGAATCCGCCTGACTGAATAATTTGAAGCTCGTTTTAATTATTTCGTAGTTATACGCCGAGGATTAAGACACGCGAGTAGTTAAAATATAGAGGGAACTGTTTTGTGTACACGTGGTAAAGGAAAACAGATAATATGCAAATACAGTTACTTGTTGTTTTAAGCAGAATTACTCTTACAATTATATAAGGAAACATTTCCTTTGATAATACATAAATCACACGCACAATATCATTTAAATGAATGGTTTTAAGTATACAATCCCTAAGGTTATGATTATGAAATCATAATAATATACCCAACTACATCTAAATGTACTTTTTGTAAACACTAATAAAACACAATTTTTCGTGCACTTTTTCCACTATATTAAGAAATTATTATAAATTTTAACAAATTACACGGACCGGTTTCGAAATAAATCATCTTCATTTCGAAACCGGTCGTGTAATTTGTTAAAATTTATAATAATTTCTTAATATAGTGGAAAAAGTGCACGAAAAATTATGTTTTATTAGTGTTCAACATGAATTTCTACCAAGAACCAACAGTACAATCAATTACATATATTTTTGTCAACAGGAAAGTCGTACACAATGTTGGGGAAACCGGAATCTTCCTCCACACTCGGAGCCATACCCTGTGCAATATCGTGGCTGTTCCGGGGCATTTCAGAGCAGAGGCACAAGTGCGGAACCCGCTTCTCCGTGAGGGTTTCAGCAGTTGAGCTCTGCACCAACACTAACCAAATAAGAGATCTATTAGCACCGTATCAGAATGGTAAATAAACTATTTTTTGCTTTTATCAAATTTTAATAGTTTTTTCATATTGTAATATTTCGAGCACCTCAATGAATAATTTCAATTTTCAATATAAATAAAATAGAGAACCAAGTTGCCATAAAGAAAAGAAATAAAATTAATTAAAAGTAATAATTGAACTATGCAGAAAACAGAAATAGTATTCTGTTTTGTAAAGAAACCATAGTAGAGAAAAATTAAAAATAAAATTACCTGCTGATGTTCTAAGCCCTCCGGCTTACCAAGGCAGTTATGAGCTTATTTTCTTCCAATTACATTCTTTAATTCCTTCGCAGAAAGACAGCTTACATCGAATATTATTACTAAGAAAATTATTTAGTTTATATTAGAAATATTACGCCAGTTATATAGCGATCTAACGTTGTTATTTATTTCAGATTCTGAGCAGTCTCCAGGAGTGTATCTGAGAGATGATCCACTGTTTGGAACACATCTACAAAATCAATCGGAACTGAGAGTACATAGCGCTGAGAAAGCTGCGTTTTATCTGGACGCAGCGTTGTCAACGCGCGGCACGAGAGAAGAAGGAAGAGACAGTCATCTTTTGTACACACTACACGTATATCAATATAGCGTTGGCGGCAAAGGAGCTGGTAAGTTTCCAAAAAAAGCACATTTAAATAATTTTAATACAAAATATAATACTGAGATATAAAGTATAGTTCAAAAGATATAGAACAGAATGAGTCTAATGCTCTCTACTTTTAAATATTATAAAATGTCAGGTTAAAGGTTTTGTTTGCTTCTTTTCCAGTTGCTGGAGGTCGGAGCCGACTACATTTAATAGATTTGGGAAACGCTGAACGTGGAAAAACAAATGGTGGGATACCATTATCTGGATTAGGAAATATTCTTTTAGCAATATTCAATGGTCAAAGACATTTACCGTATCGCGACCATAACCTCACGCATGTATTAAAAGAATGCCTGGGATCTCTCACGTGCCATACAGCTATGATAGTTCACGTATCACCAACCATGCAGAACTATTCTGATACACTGACAACACTGCAGTTAGCATCGAGAATACATAGGCTCCGAAGAAGAAAAATTAAATACAGTGCCAATAACAACGCAGGATCTGGCGGAAGTTCCGGCGAAGATGCTTCAAAACCTAGTAGTAGTGAACCCGATCCATCAAGCAGTGATTTATCAGCCGATACCGTTATTTATGTAGGTCCATTGGACGATGCTACAGATGGGGAGCATCCTCCCGTTTACATTCCAAATATTACCACTGGTGACACTAAATCGGTATTTATCAAAGCTTTACGTGGATCATCAGCTGAGCACAGACACAAATCATCTCTATCTAAGGTTATCGAAGAAAAAAGTCCCGTTCACAAACTACATTCATCTCCAAAATCATCACCGTTAAAAGGTGCACAACCTGTTCCTACACCAAAATCGTCACCACTTCATTCAGCATCAAAAGTAATGCCTACTAAGAAAATTGCCGCAAAACATGCCGATGAAGGAAAAAATACTAGTGATGAACAATGGATAGATGGTCCCAGGATATCTAAGTCTAAACTGGTTGAAGCTCGACATATAATTAAAGAAACTCAAAGTAAAAAACGTGAAACATGGATAGATGGTCCAATGCAAGAACCTAAAATTCCAATACAGATTGACTTACCATCTAATCAATCAAACACTGTACCCCTACAAATGGGTGTTCTTAATTCATTGGCCAATGAAAACATTGGTTATGGATATATGGATAGCCACAAAAAGAACATGATCAGAAAGTGGGTTGAAAATCAAACATGCCAAATAAATAAATCTAGACATAATTCTCCTACCCATAAAATCCACTCACATAAGGAATCAGTTTCAAAAGTAATGGATGAAACAGAAACACATAAAATGGAAGTTAAGGAAATTACAAGGCGTATACACGTAGAAGAATCGGTAATAAGAACAGGATTGAAGGCTGGTTCGAAAGGAATTGCTATAGAAGAAGAAAATTTAGGTCCGCCCGATACAAATTCAAGTAAAAAATCGAATAGTGTCAAATCGTCAGCCAAAAATGAACCTGATGAAGATGATGATAGCGAAGAACTAGCAGAAATTCCTCCAGCTTTACCTTTAATCCAACCTAGTAGTCTAAGTAGTAGAGAAGTATCTGTTGAAAGTCTCAACAGTAAATATAAAGAAAGAATGAGAATGGATGATGAGCTTATTTCTAATCATAGTAGAAGTATTGATCAACATGGTATGAGTAAAGGTGCTGGTGACTATGATGACGAGTTTTTAGAAATTATAGAAGTAGAAGAACCGTCAGAACCAGTTCCTATGCAAGACTGTTGCCTTCAAGTTACAGAAGAGGATATAGCTTATTGTATGGGATTGGCAGACAATAGTAATTCTGGAATTGAATTAGATGATGGCGATGAGCACCCATTAAGGATACTGAGTCAAGAAAATTTGACTGTTGCTTCAACGTTTACTGACACATTTTCGTTGTACAGCGAAGTAGAAAGACAAATTAGACACGAATCATATTTAAGACAAGCGATGGGGCTCTACACCCAAAATTATTCAGAACATCATAACAGTGATCTAAATCCTCATGAAAGTATGCAGTCATCGCGATCTAGAATTGATGACTTATTGGAACTAACAGAATTGTACGGGTCTAAACGTGGGTTAGAATGTGGTGGTAACTTAGCTTCTTCTAGAATAATTCCACAGTTTCAATCACTTTCTTTGTGTAACGTTAGAGATACAGAAGAATATCATGGAGATGGTTCCGTTTATAGTGAACCTGCATATCGACCGAGTGATAAAATTTGTGATAGTTGTAAAAGAACAATGTCTAGACCGGGTAGTGCAGTAGGCGATTGTAATGCATTTCACGACTTAGATGTAGTTCACAATGATTCTTATGGAGCTTTCGAACGGTATCGAAGCAACGATATAACCGAAACGCGGATAGCTTCTTTGAGGCATCCCGATGGTGCATCAGATCCTAATCTGCGCGAAGAAAATCGTGTCCCTGGAAATGGAGCACCGTCGAGTACTTTTAGAGAATTGAAATCTAACTTACACCTCGAAGTGACGCCACCGGTCGTGACAACTGCACCACGAATAGAAAAATTTGAGAAGGGAGATAAAAATGTCGCGCGAGTAGTAGCGAGCTGCAAGCCCGATGGATACGATAGCGGCCACGAGTCCACACCCAGAACTGGCAAACACAGTCCAGCCGCGACCTCGAGACGAGCCGAGTCAGGCTACGATTCCGTTCCTCGCGATTCAGACGCCTCATCTCTGGACTCCTATCCGACACGAAGAGCAGCCGTTGCTAGAGCGCACGCCAAAAAGCATACCACTGCCAAATACAAGCAACACAGCAACGGTTCCTTTTGCTCATGGCTAAGAAACCCCTTTACATGTAAGTACGCCGACACAGACCCCGAGATAAGCGACTTTTGAACATTAGTATTTATCGACTTTAATAATATGTTATTGGCACACATATTATTACGTGTAATTAATATTTAAAATATTATAATTAGTTCATATCGTTAAGCCACGTTACCGAATTTAATCTGGAGACTGCTTTTGTACTCTAGATGTAATCGTAATTATACGGAAGCTTTTGGCACGGATCCAATGAGGTTACCACTGTATTTTTCTAAAGTTACGAAACTTCTTACGCGGCTTAAGGCGTAATTTAAATATTCTTAGCGACTTTATCCAAATGAAAATTAAATTTGTTGTAAATATGGAATGCATCGAACGATTTTACAAAGGAGCGTCACTTTATTTTCAAAAGGTTGTTTCTACTCGTTTTGTACTTTTATAATATTTCGAAAGCTAAGAGTCTTCCTCGGTCTTCCCTTTCAGACATTAACGAGCAGTATTTTAATTAATATCATGTATGTACTTTGATCACACAATGTCCAATATTAAAACGAAATGCCATAATTAATGTAATTAAATATGCTACCTTGTACATTTTATATTATAGCATTATACGATTCATTTTCAGATAATTATAAACGAATTTTACCTTTAATCTTTGAGTTTGTTATTGAAGTTATATGTAATTATTAAGATTGTTGTGTCTTTGGCCATGTTCTACATAGCTTTAATATTTTGAGAAGGTGTGTCAGTAGTTCGCGGCCGGCGAACACAACTACTACTCGATTGCAATCTCTGTGGCTTTATGAAATGTTGGTAAAATTATTTAACGCTTTATTGTCGATGTTTTGTTATAAAACCATTATAATATTATAAATATTTATCGTAAATTCTACTATGCGTTCGTATTAGTTCAAAATAAAATGTTCAATGAACTGATTTCTGTGTTTCCTTTACAATGACCCAAAATTGTAACAAATAGATCTTTGAAAATAATTTAACTCTACGTAAAAACACTTGCATTTGTTAATTTGCCTCTATAAGAATATATAAAATATTGAATGGATTCACTCTTAACACCTTAGAGGAAAATGTTTTTTTGTTTCTCCATCGACATATAAGGACATAAAATTTTTTGTTACAAAAATATAAACTAAAATTTACATAATTATTATAAGTTGCCAAAATTGTGTCGCAGCAATAACTAGTATATTTGAAAATCTGATCCACATCTCGAGTAGGAGCTATGAATAAATAATGTAAAACCGTAAACTTACCAATGCCCCGGGGGTGAATTCCAAAATCTTATGGGATATAAACTTTTTCCCCATGCAAACTTTTCTCCTTTAAGAGGGCGGCCTATTATCTTTCATTTCGCCTGTAATTTAACATTCTCCGTACGCCTCGGGAAAATCATGCTATCAAATTCCTTACCCTCGTTCGGAGGGTGACAACTTTTTCCTGAAAATCTCCCAATAATTTGCCAAAGTGGCAGCTGCTTAGCGCGCTGCGATTATCGGCCTCTAAAAAGATTACATGATTGCATTTTGACCTCGGGAAGGGAGTTCGGAGCGCACTCCGCTATATTTTATCGAACGAATTATTAAAAGCCTTTCCATTATTCCAAAATGCCAATTCGTATGAAAAACTCGCGCGGTCGGAGCGATAAAATTTCAGGGGATTTACTTATTGTAGATCAAATTCTTGAAAAACCCGAGAAATGTGATGGTAGAAATTATACTGAGGCATGTAATTACGTATAGCTGATAGCAATTTATACATGATAGAGATCGTAACTTTCGTATGAAGACAATTCGATAAGATTAAAAAAGTTATAACCGTTTATCATAAAAACGGTAAAAACAAAAGAGGAACATACGAGATAAATTTCCTCAAAAGGGTGAAAAGGGCGGGCTTATCTTTAAAGGGATTTCCACGAGATCCGTACACAGTAACGTATACTTTTTATGGAAAATGACTGGAAGGTTTGACGGGCCACGAAATAAGGAGCGGTTTTCACGTCATATACGTTTGTTTCTATCACAAAGTTCATAATGTTACTACGCCATTACTGCGCCTGAATCGGAGAAGTTTGGTCGAAACAAAACACGAAAGTTTCAACTTTAACTTTAACTATAAGTGGCATTATGTGATTGGCGTTTTATTATTAATGCTTATTGAATAATATGTTGATTCTCGTTTTAGATTCTATAATAAAATTGTAGTAAGAGTATTTGATGTAACAATCATTATTTTCCTATGAGTAATGAGTAAATAGCCAACGATGTAAGAAAAATTATGACTGTAAGAAGCGTTTCTTGATTTTTTGCTGTGTTCTGTAATTTAGATGCTGGATTATGCCGATACGTGCTTCGTAGATCTTACCGAGGACAAACTTAATAAGCTAGAGCGTTTGCAAAACTTGGCTATTCGTTTTGTGTTCGGTTTAAGGAAATATGATCACGTGTCGGAATATCGTTCTAAGCTCTCTTGGCTACCTATACGCTTAAGACGTAATTATCGTGTGCTTTCTTTTTTGTACTCCCTGCTACATGATCCCAGATCACCTTATTACCTAAAAAATAATTTCGTCTTCCGTACATCTAATGATAAAGAATTACGCTCGTCTTCTAAGTTATTGTTGGATATACCATTATTTAAAACAAACTTTTTTGGGTCCTCTTTTACAATAAAATCGATTCTGCTATGGAATTCTTTGCCTGTTAATATCAGGCAAGCTAAAAGTGTAGACGTATTTAAAAAACTTCTCAAAGATTACTATCATAGTAATAATAAGTAATTATATATTAATATATATTTGGTATAGTATTTAATATATATTAATGTATTTGTATTATATGTAGGTAGTATATTATTATTGGTATAATATTTATTATAATGTATAATATTTATTTATTTAGATTAATATATATGTTAGGTTTATAAATTATAATTGTTATTATAAATGTTTTGTAATTTTCTAGATGTAAGTCATTAGTTGTAATTTGTTTTTGCACATTGCCTATTTGCTTTTTATATAAAATAATCTCCTGCTTTTCGGTTGCTTGGAAGAAATTGCTGCATAGCAATAAAGCCGCCTTTTGTGTTTATTTAGTTATTAATAGTACTAAGTTTGAATTTCTATAATATTATGTATGTGTAAATGCAATAAAGAATATTCATTCATTCATTCATTCATTAGAGTCTTTGTAATCATTGCACTGAAATCAACTAAAAAGAGTTACTAATTCTATACAAATCTACTTCAATGTATTTATAAGATCTTTTGTTTTCCGAATGCAAAGTAAAATACAGCGGATTTGAGTTTTGATAAAATATTTACATCAGTATCTTAGTAAATAAAATCATTTCTTGCTCAGGGATTTCTAACAGCACCTCACATATTGCGGCCCAATGATTATGTTCTATTTACGTTTCTACTATGTCACCATGGATCATCTTAATACTGCTACACTATAACTTTATTACCTATATACGTATCTTAGTGCAGCTTCCCAGCGCGTCACGTACACCGTTCGTTGTGGGAAAAGTGGCTTTATTTTGTTTTGTTAAGGTGCAAATTGAAATGCAATGTTTGGAGACGAGAGTTCCGATATGTGTGTTTTGTGTTCCCGTCACGTCGCAGGTTTGACTCCCGGCCGACGCGTGTACCGTCTTTATCCTTTATTCTTTGCGTTTTGTTCTTATTGCGGTATTACGTGTCGTGGAGTCGGCTATATTAAATGTGGGAATCATTAGTTCATGATGTAATACAATATTGCCCTTTCGGGGTTCGAGCTTTATAAATTAAGATGAATAACGACGTCGTCAAGATTTACTAAGTCGTAGTGTTTTGCAAGAAGTCGCCTATATTTTAGTTATTTTTGTTGAAATAGACCATCATCATCATCAAACGCAGAAATACCAACAGAAAAACAAATATCTTCTTAGTTCTATTTCTATAAAAAATAAGACAGATGATGTATAAACAATTCTCGAAAGACAACTTGGTCAACGACAATATCTGGCAGCCCGTTACTGTATATTCTTCTTTCATCGACATCAATTTTATTTTGTCGCTGATACAGACATAGATCACGCTGATAAGCATTTGTGTATTAACCACTGACCTTCATTATACAAGTACGCTGGACTAATGATACCCTTTGAAATGACAGCTATTTTTTGTGCCTATTTGAAGCGGAATCAGCTCCCCCGATGGGAGGGATAGGAACTAAATTTGACCATTGACCAAATATATTTGTCTATGATTTGACGTAAAAATGACGTTTGAAAGTCACCATATTGGCGCTGATAGCAGTAGTGGGAGTATTTGGAACTAATACTAGTGATGACAACCAATAACGATTAAGCGGCCATTTGCAAGTTACGTCAAATTTAGTTCTCTTCTCGCTCACTGGGGGTGCTGATTCCGCTTCAAATAGGCACAAAAAAAGTGGGTATCATAGGTCTAGCGTACTTGTATAATGGAGGTCAGTGGTATTAACCCACAATTTTTTTTTGTTGAGTTATGAATGGAGTCTTGTTCTAAATGATCTAATGAAAATTACATTTAAAGTATTCACAACTCAATACGATTTTTTTTTTGTGTTATGATACATAAATGCTTAACAGCGTGCATTTATGAATTACCGTAGGTAGCCATAACTATATCTAGTTCATAAGTCTGTCTAAGGAATGTCTGCGGAGACATCTTCACTGCGAGTCGTCGACAAAACTTTACACCGAAGGTGGAACTTTCGTCTTACTTCGGCTGCGGGGATCACTACTGCTTCAAAGGAAATTAAGCTGCAAGCTATATTTTTTGCAGAATCTAATTACTAGCGTGAGTATATTACTTTCTTCAACAACAAAACCTTTGTGAACTAGGTAAATATAAATAAGTAGAAATAGGTCGATAACATACAGAAAACAACATTGGTTAGGTTAGGTTAGACCACTTGAATCATTTTAATCACTTTAAACAATATGTTAACATTTACAAAAAATCATATTACACTTATCCCTTTACCCATGCAAAAAATAATAGAATATTACTTACTCAAGTTAGCAAAACATATATCTCATACAATGTATTATTGTCTACAAAAATTCACCAAGACACTCTCATAATATAACATCAGAGGTTAGGGCAAGCGGCTACTTATTTGGGATGGATCGTTTTGATTTGTTACAAATGGTCCTCTATGAATCATATCAATTTATAATAATTTATTTGCTACGAATCCAACTACAGATGCGACTATCCATAATCCATAGCAAATAAGGTGTGCTAAACACTAATTTAATATAGCAACAAGTCTATCTCAGCAACTAGTTTTTACATCAGTATAGAGTAGTCACCAAGTTAGCCTAACATCGTAAGTACAATCAAATGGACGTCCAGAAGTCAATAGAATTACGCTCCAAACTATTCGACCTCATCATTTATCTCCGGGATCAGGGGAATCCCCATTATTCCCTACACGTAAAACATTCCCGTAATGTCCCCGACTTTTTTAAGAAATAAAACTTGGCATCGTTTCTGCTGCACTAAGTTTACCCCATTACGAGTTAAAGAGGGTCCTCTAAGCGATTGTGATTGTAAACGACGTTTGGGTGTATCCGATGCGCCTTTATTGTCTCGCTAATCTTTCTTTATTTATGAAGTAGTTTGCGTTAAATTAGTATCGCTTCGGTAAAGTATTCCTTAAGTACGGTAGCTGTTTGGTAAGTGTTATTGCACCTAATCGTATCCTTTTCTTTCAAATACGTTTATTGCATTTAGCCTTAGAGTTCACTGGTCCTAATGAAAATTATTATTTATTTATTATCCGTATTGAAAATTGCTTGCTGAATAAAAACACGGAGCAGACATAGAGGAAGGAAACAAAACCATTGAAAAGTTCTGTATCTGATGGTTACTGCACAGTGTCCTTTATTACACGGACGTTATTTACCAGCGAGTAAACAGTCAGTATGGGACAAATAGATTCAAGATTTGAACAATGACAAAACTAAAACAGTTAAAAAATAACCCCCGTGAAAATACCACTAAATATTTACTCTTTAAAAATTTAATCAAGAAGATCTATAAAGTACTAGCCGTTCTGCGCGGCTTCGCCCGCGTAAATTAGATATTTCGCAGACAAATCAGTCTACAAAAAATAGCCTATGATCCTTCACGTGGTTTACTTCTTATCTGACCCAAATAACAGAAAAATTGCTCTAGTAGTTCGTGAGAGAAGCCTTTCAAATAATTTCCTCCATTTTTTCCACATTTTCTTCTATTTCTTCGCTCCTATTAGTCTTACCATAATAAAATATAGCCTATAGCCTTCCTCGATAAATGGACTATCTAACACTGAAAGAATTTTTCAAATCGGCCCAGTAGTTCCTGAGATTAGCGCGTTCAAACAAACAAACAAACTAACAAACTCTTCCGCTTTATAATATTAAGTATAGATTAACCCTAGAGATTGTTAAGACGTAAACAAAAGTTGCCTAAAATTGAGCATTAGAAACGTTCTAAACGTTTAGATTTCTGTATTAAGCTCAGTTCAAAGGTGATAATGCAGTAACTGTGTCTAGTCTGCGTGCGGTCTGAGCTGGCTTATTTTTCACCGCGTCAAATCCCGTACGAGTCGGTTGCAAATCGAATTTGTCTCCTCAGAGTTGAGTCGAATCAATCTGCATTATCCGGGTGACGGCTGTGCGCGGTGCAAGTCACAAGCTTACTTTCATAAAAGATGCACATGACATGTTGACCTGTTGTATAGTTTTATCTATACTATAATATTATAAAGCGGAAGAGTTTGTTAGTTTGTTTGTTTGTTTGTTTGTTTGTTTGAACGCGCTAATCTCAGGAACTACTAGTCCGATTTGAAAAATTATTTCAGTGTTAGATAGTCCATTTATCGAGGAAGGCTATAGGCTATATTTTATCACGCTAAGACTAATAGGAGCGAAGAAATAGAGGAAAATGGGGAAAAAACGGGGGGAAATTATTTGAAAGGGCTTATTTGAACTCGCTAATCTCAGGAACTACTGGTCCGAATTGAAAAATTCTTTCAGTATTAGATAGCCCATTTATCGTGGAAGGCTATATTTTATCACGCTAAAACTAATAGAAACAAAGAAATAGAAGAAAATGTGGAAAAAATGGGGGAAATTATTTGAAAGGGCTTATCTCACGAATTACTAGATAATTTTTTCTGTTATTTGGGTCAGATAAGGAGTAGACCACGTGAAGGATCATAGGCTATTTTTTGTAGACTGACTTGTCTGTGAAATATCTCATTTACGCGGGCGAAGCCGCGCGGAACGTCTAGTCATATCTAATTATGAAAGAATCTGACATACAAAGAAAATATTACCATGATATTATGTACCTATACAGTGTTTTAGTTGGTAAGGAGGTAAGCCAATTAAGAAAAAATTTAGAACGTTTTTAACTCGCACGCTATTTTCTCCAAGAAGTGACAAAAACTTGGGGGTTATTATTATGTAAGATAACGTATGCAATCAATTAAAATTCGAATACTTATAATAATGAATTGTGTTTAATAAGGTCGTGTCAAAATATCGCAATTTTAAGATGTTTTTTCGCAATAAACATTTGGATAAGTTTATATGTAGGAGAAAAATAAAAGAAACATAAAATATATAAAACAAACGATTTATTTAAATAACTACATCACAAATAAACAAAATATGTATAATATACTTCATTAAGCATCATTATCATAAATTAATTATTATCATTATCAATTTATTATTATAAATTTATTATTTATAAACATAGAACAGCTTACCAGATATATTTCCAAATTATTCTAAAGACAGTTCAGAGCAACGTCTTGCCGTGCCCAAAATCAGACAACTTCTGATCTGTCGATAATAAGTCATCCCCTTTTTATAAACTTGTGGGGATAGAAGGGGAAAAGAACCGAGTAGGGGAGAGGCGTGTTTGTCTATGATGTATCAACTGACTATCCATCAACTGTCAACTGACTGTCCAAATATCAATTGACTATTCAGCAACTAACAACTGACTATCCAACAAAAACTATTGCGGAAGTAATTATTTATAAATTAAAATTAAAAATATTTCTTATTCTCCCACACGGCCATTCTGACGAGCAGCTGTTTAAGCTCGCGAATGACTTATATTGACCAAGTCTCATGACCTCAAACACCAAATATCATGGTATAATATAATAATATTGGTCAAATCTCATGACCTCACATACCAAATATCATGGCATAAAATAATATTGGTCAAATCACATGACCATACACACCAAATCTCATGGCATAAAATAATATTGGCCAAATCACATGACCATACACACCAAATCTCATGGCATAAAATAATATTGGCCAAATCACATGACCATACACACCAAATCTCATGGCATAAAATAATATTGGCCAAATCACATGACCATACACACCAAATCTCATGGCATAAAATAATATTGGTCAAATCACATGACCATACACACCAAATATCATGGCATAAAATAATATTGGCCAAATCACATGACCATACACACCAAATATCATGGCATAAAATAATATTGGCCAAATCACATGACCATACACACCAAATATCATGGCATAAAATAATATTGGCCAAATCACATGACCATACACACCAAATCTCATGGCATTCTATATTTACGCAAATTTTTACTAACTACCCTCAGTACTTGTGATTTCTTTTTGTTAGAAAATAAATTATTTTTGTTTGTACTTATCAAGCAGATTATACATGTTATTTGAGAAGTGTATTTATTATATTTTGTGCCAAGTTTAATATTATCTGTAATCCCATACACTCAGTACGCTTACAGTTAGTGAATAAGACGTGTACACTTGTACAGTGATTGCGAATTTTCTCTTGTTATTGAATTATGGAGTGTCATTTGTGAAAGAAAATAAAAATGAATTAACACAGTATGTAAGTAAATTTACATTATACAAACACTTTGTAAATGGTCTATGGCTATATTCTTAGAAAATATGTTGTAAGTCTTGTAAGTTTTACAGAAAAATAATAATCTCAAGAATATTTTCAATTGACGAGATTGTAAGCTGTTTATTAACACTAACGACAGATCTATTAAAATAGCCAAACTATGATTTACATCGCATATTACACACTACAAAGTAAACAAGTTCAAATGTACTCGAGCTTCCGTTCCTGACATCCTTGTCCAATAAACAATAGTTTCATAAACATGTTCAGAAAACTACCTATTTCGTAGAATCAGAGTGGTAAATTAGAGCACTTTAGGGCCTTACCTGCCTTTTCAACCAATTGAAATTTTCACCAGTTTTCAAATCCACACCTCATTATTTTGTACTATACTTCAGCTTAACCGTCTTGCTTCTTCCGTTAAAAGGCCAGTGTCAACTTTCGATTTAAATTTGATATTGTTGGGTTCCAAAATATAAACAGTTGACATCCACTTTGTTTTCGCAGTTTTAGTAGTAATTGTCCTGGTAAGTGTCCGCCGCACTTTCAGACGGACCACGGGCTGTTTCTTGTCCGAAAATTGGCGACTGCAATGGTTCGGTTGACATCACTATTGGTCATATCAATTTAGTAACAACTTCCCTGAAATCAGACATAAATGGGCGCAGTTTTTGTTTTCAATCCCACATCTGATGTAGGAGAAAAATAAAAGAAACATAAAATATATAAAACAAACGATTTATTTAAATAACTACATCACAAATAAACAAAATATGTATAATATACTTCATTAAGCATCATTATCATAAATTAATTATTATCATTATCAATTTATTATTATAAATTTATTATTTATAAACATAGAACAGCTTACCAGATATATTTCCAAATTATTCTAAAGACAGTTCAGAGCAACGTCTTGCCGTGCCCAAAATCAGACAACTTCTGATCTGTCGATAATAAGTCATCCCCTTTTTATAAACTTGTGGGGATAGAAGGGGAAAAGAACCGAGTAGGGGAGAGGCGTGTTTGTCTATGATGTATCAACTGACTATCCATCAACTGTCAACTGACTGTCCAAATATCAATTGACTATTCAGCAACTAACAACTGACTATCCAACAAAAACTATTGCGGAAGTAATTATTTATAAATTAAAATTAAAAATATTTCTTATTCTCCCACATATATAAAAGCTGAATGCTGACGCAGTGCAGACGCAGGATTCTATAACTTGCGCCAAGCCCTAGAACGTGTTAAAAGCCAACTGAAGCCGATGCGATTTCTTTGGATTTAAGCGAACGTTCATACTTTAAGTCACGCACTTAAAGATTGTTTACACTTTGGCTGCCGTAGATTGTAGTACTAGTTAGCCTAACTTAGAGCCTCGTCTTTTTTTCTCCCAAAAAATAAGGTCACTATAACATCGTATATTTTGTTACATGGACAGAAATCTAGTGATACGATATTGAATGTACTGTCACTTCTTGGTGGAAATTCATGTTCAATTAAATAATTATACACTTTCCTTGCACTTATTCCACTTTATTTATACAATAAAGTGGAATAAGTGCAAGGAAAGTGTATAATTATTTAATTGAGAAATGTAGTGAACGGATTGTCTAATAGTGATTAGTGAGTGACCACCGCCTCTGTTAAACAACGGCTTTCCTTGTTTAGAATTATAGACATGCTAAGGCCAGGGCCATTCGAGATTTAAAACTGACGAACATATTACTTATTGTACAAAGATTTTCTTTTGTTTATTTAAAGAAGATTAGGAGACCATCTTGATTTTTTAAATCTTTCATTACTTTTATTACAAACTAGCTGACCCGACAGACGTTGTCCTGCCTTAACGATGATTATTTAATTCAAAATGGTATAATTAATTTAAAAAAGTGTGTTTATTTTTCCTTCCCATCGTGCACTCATCCCAAACTATTAGATTGCTCTGCTGCAACACTTTGGCCATCGCACAATTTCTCGAAAGGTCGCAAGTGGGTGTTTCATTTATTTGCAAGTTCAACGGCAACTTGAGTGTGGAATGAGCTTATATAATTTGTATTTAAACAATTAATAATAAAATCAAAATAAAATAAATATTTAAGGGGGGCTCCCATACAAAAAAAAATCCAACTTTAGCTCTATAATGGTACGGAACCCTTCGTGCGTTCCGTACCGTTATAGAGCTAAAGTTGGAAAAAATATTAGTTATACCAATTTGAATTCTCTATAAAATATCTCAATCTAATCTCAATCTAAATATCTAAATATCAAAATATCTCCATACCCATCAAAGTAGATTGAATAGTTTATGCGCAAATCATAAAAGTATATTGTGCAGTAACCGTATATTTTTCCGGGACAAAATGTATCCTATGTTCTTTTTCGGGACTCAAAGTATATCTATACCAAATTTCAGGAATTTGAAGTCCATAAGTATGGAAGATTATATTTGGATTACCACGCGTACTATATTAAAATAATTTTTCTTTTACTAAATTACTGCAGCATAACGTGTTTATCATTATTATTTATAAAATATCCATAATTCCATACTACCCGTACTAATATAATTATTATTACTGTCTGTTTGTCTGTCTGGCGCAACGGAGTTGAGGGCATCAACTAGTAGTATTATATTTAAATTATATAAATTAAAATAAAACTATATTTTTATTATTTATTGAGATGAGATCAGATTACTTTATATTAAAAAAACAACATAATATGAAGTAACAAATTACTAAACACAAAATAATATTGTTAATAATTTGTCAATAATACTTATATTTCACTTAAAACGATTAGGGATTTTAATTTTAAGCTATTGCATTTGCGATAATATGGTAAGAAAAATGTTCAGAACGCGTTATGGTCTTTTTGTGATTGCCAAAACGCGAATTTCGCGTCGTGGATGTTTCACTGTGACCACGACGCATTGTAAGCTATTTTTCCGCACACTGAGCGTTTTCGGTCTTTGAGCGTAGCATATTATAGATTAGATTTAATATAAACCACGTTACAGCTATGAACGTTAACGAAGTAAGAAGAAGAATCAAGAAGAAGAATCATTTACACCATGTAATGTCATCACCATTTTCAATAATCGCTGCACCAGAGTTACAGATGTACAGGATTACAATCAAACAGATTACAGCCCGCTGGATTACAAGTCTCCATGAATAATTTACAACGATTTATCTAAATTGTGAAACTCGTAGAAAATTAACGCTGAACCCCTACTATCAGGAACTCAAAATTAGCTCTTGGAGTTCCTGAGTTCCAATTTAAAAAATCTTACAAATGTTATTATTTATTGTGAATTTTTGTAACAGCTTCGTCGTTCGGATCATATTAATATCAAATACCGCCTACCAGTTAAAGACTTTTGAAACAATAAAATAATACATTCTAAGATAAGCTACACTTACAAATAAGACAACCTACAACGCAAATAAGACATTTTTTTGTTTTTTCTTAGGAAATTAGAAACTTAAATATATTTTAAAGTTCTACTAGTGGGCTATCGTGCGCAACTCGATTCTCGAATTAAATTTGCCTTCGTGCCTACTAAATTGAGGTGCACGTAGTAGGGGCAATGCATCTCTGGTAGAGCTCACTTTTTATTACTATCTCGTAATTTATATGGATTACGAGTACTTTATCGTTGATTGCGCTATTATTCCGGATCTGTCGATTCGATCTGCGGCCGTATTGGTAAATAACAGAATAAGATGCTTGAAGTAGTATAGTACAACTTTTGGATTGGATAATCGTTATAAAAAAATATGTACAAATTCTTCTATTCAAAATCTGAATGCCATTAAAATTATGTTTTGCAAAAGTTATCTTGATAGTTTTTTGTTTTGTAGCATGTTCCAATTGTAATATTTCTCTCAATCTCGGTTTTCCGGTAGGTATATCAAAATGCTCTGAAAAGTAATATAAAAACTTTTTTCCGCCATAAAGATTAAAATATTATATCATAAAATTCTGAGGGTTTATACTTTATTAAGGTTTTTCTCTGATAATAAAAGTGTCCCACGATCGTCGTAAAAGTCCCGTTCGTTGACAGATTTTACACCAACCAATCTATCTCGAATTCCGCTATATAAGTTAGAGCTCAATGAATTTTTATATAGACGACCACTAGACGACTGACACCTGAGTTTAAGAGTGCTGGTAACTGCATTATTTTATAACAAGTAATAATAAAATTTAAACATAAAACTTTTTGAAAAAAAAGCTTTTATTTAAATAGTCTAAAAAGAAAAAAATAAATTTCTCCTTAACATTTTTAACTATTAAGTTATAATCCTCAATATATCGACTATCTATCAGACGCGACTATCTATCAGTACTTGATAAATTTACTAAAACAAAAATATAATATCAATTTACTCAGTTAAATTGGTACTTACTAGTTTATTTACAAATCGCGCGACAAGATTTTATTATCATGCAAATTGTATAATATATTGAGGATTATAACTTAATAGTTAAAAATGTTAAGGAGAAATTTATTTTTTTCTTTTTAGACTATTTAAATAAAAGCTTTTTTTCAAAAAGTTTTTTGTTTATATTTTATTTTTTGGTTTTTAGTTATCTCTAACTAGATTTCTTAGTCTTTTTGATAGTTATTTGTTTTGTTCCAAGAATTTGTTAAAATCTGATTAACTTAAGTCCTTAAGAAATCGTACTCGACTTTGACCATTGAAAAATCTACGAGTATATTTAGCGAGTTGTTATATTCCGTTTATTTCTGCATGACTAAAAAGTTAAATTTCATTTAACAAAAGTGATCCGGTCACTTTTGTTAAATGAAATTTAACTTTTTAGTCAAGTTCAACCGGGCATTTTCTGAAAACCGGCTGGATTTGACTCGAAGTCACGTCACGTCATTTCACGTAAAGTCACGACAAGTCATGACACGCCACGACACGCCACGATACGACACGACATGACACGATACGACACGATTCGACACGACACGACACGACATGCCACGACACGACACGACACGACACGACACGACACGACAAGACAATACATGACACAACACGACACGACACGACACGAAACGACACGACACGACACAAAACGACACGACACGACACGACACGACACGACACGCCACGACACGATTCGACACGACACGACAAGACATGACACGACACGACAAGACACGACACGATTCGACACGACCCGACACGATACGACACGACACGACACGACACGACACCACACGACACGACACGCCATGACATGACACACGACACGATTCGACACGACATGACACACGACACGACACGACACGACAAGACACGCCACGACTTGACACACGACACGATTCGACACGACATGACACATGACACGACACGATTCGACACGACATGACACATGACATGACACGAAACGTCACGATACGACACGACACGACTCTCAATGAGCCCTTTCATTTGATATCCATATTGCTGAAGTTCATTAAAAATAGTTATTCAAGATAGGGGTCTTGGATGAGCCGCCATATTGGATGTAGAATGACATTAAATTAGTGTTCGAGTTACTCTCAATGAGTTCTTTCATTTGATACCCATACCTATTGCAGAAGTGCATTAAAAATAACTATTCCCCTATCTTGGATGAGCCGCCATGTTGGATGTAGCATGAAATTACATTCGTTTTCGAGTTACTCTCAAAAAGCCTTTTCATTTAATATCCATATTGTAGGTCTGCATAGAAAATAATTATTTCGCCATCTTGGATGGTCGGCCATATTGGATTTAGAGTGATTTCACATACTATATCGTGCATTGTCATCCAAACTAAACGCGTATGCAAAATTTCAGCTCAATCGATTAATTATATCTACTTCAAATTTGAGTTCCAAAATTCCACCGTAACACACATACTTACATACATACAGAGCAAGTTAAATAAAAGCTTTTAAAAAGAAACTAATTTTTAAACGAAACTGCAGCCACACGAAATGCGATGTCCGTAATATTACCTACTGTGGGAATATAAGACGTGGCCACTGGCCTCAAAGATCTTCCTTTTTCCGACCGAGCGAGGTGGTATGCCTTTCCGATTTTAGGACACATCGATAGCGCGATTTAGGATTGTATGCAGTTTGTCCGCTACACTACCAAACAGTTCAGACGGCAGACCATTGTTTTTGTTTTTTGTTATAATATGTTATAATAAATTCTGTGTTCTGTAAACAATTACAAATAAAAACAAAATTTCTAGTAGGTAACAAATGATAACCTTTCTAGGCTTTATAACATAAAAAGTAAACTAAAAAAGGACCAAATCAATTTTATGTTTATGACGCTATATTAAAGCTACCATCTTTTTTCGTGTCCTGTTTCAATATTCAGAGTTATGTACATACTACATATACGCCTAAGTAAAATCCCAGCTGATTTACTACAAAATTTTATAGCGGACCCCAGATTAAATTTTATAGATTATACCCGAGGATTTTTATTGGAGACAATAAGGGGTTGTCTAATAAAATTAAAATGATGAGTTCAGTGACGTGTTATACACAGCGCAAAACATGATACACCAGTCAACTTGTTATGTTGGCTGGTAATAAACCGAAATTAAAAAGATAACATTCGAATTTTGAATTTGAATTTTACTAAAAATATAACTATAGGTCTACCAGAATCTGATGGCAATTTTTGACAGCAGATTTTCATAAAATATCCTTGATCATTGGATACATTTTTATTTTGATTTTTATATTTGCATGTTTAACACACAGAATCAGCCGCTATAAGAAAAAAAAAGGATCAAAATATTTTATTCGAATTACCCCGGCATTGCTAGAGTCAATTTATTTTCTCACTTTTTGCCATCAGATTCTGGTAGACATATACTCATTATCTATTTTATCCAATCGCATTTGGGTGAATCAACTATTCTTTGCACGCGATCAAGTTTTTTTCAAAAAATTCAAGCATGCTCTTTTTACTGATCACTCTAGGGAATCATCTTAATTAAAGGTCTACCAGAATCTGATGGCAAAAAGTGAGAAAATAAATTGACTGTAGCAATATCGGGGTAATTCGAATAAAACATTTTGATCCTTATTTTTTCTTATAGCGGCTGATTCTGTGTGTTAAACATGCAAATATAAAAATTTATCCAATGATATTTTTTGAAAATCTGCTGTCAAAAATTGCCATCAGATTCTGGTAGACCTATATACATTTAATTTTATATCAGTAGTTTCAGCACCGATTTTCGTTGACTTTTTGAGCATTTTTTTTGTGAAAAATACGTCACGTCTAATTAGTTGCATTTAAGTTAAATATAATAAAAGATATTGATAGATCACAATACTTTATTCATAGACAAAGTCGTAATGAAACATAAATGGTCTTCCAAAAAGGTATAAAAAGTGAGATCAATATAGTTTGCATGCTTCTCTTTATTTAGTTTCAACTTTTCCTTGTACCGTTTTTGCCTCTCTGTAGCACTTAAAGGCATGGTAGCTGAAAGCGGATGAAAATAACGTTAGTAAACCAAAGGGTTGGTAAATTTCATAATATATGAATTATTTCACAAAAAAATATTGGAATAATTCATATACTTACCTTAATTTCGATGCTACCCCGTAGCTCCACAATAAAACACGCTGTCTCGCTCAGAGTCTCGGATGAAATTGCCGATCAATTAGCGAAAATAAAGTGGCGTGACGAGTATCAGGTGATTCCCAAAAGGGTTTCCTACTGGTCAAGCTGTTTAAAGGCTGTATCTGTCGCACTTACCCCACCTTATTTGTCGTAAGACGGCGGACCAGCGTATTTTAGTTTTGGTAGGGACAAATTTGTTAAAGTCAATTTATCAAATAAAATAGTAAAATAGTAAATTATGTAGGTATAACTTAATATTCCGTTTTTTTTTATCCGATTCCAAGTTTTTAATGTATTAGAACGAAGGATTTCCCTAAAAAACATGAGCAGAATCTATTTTAAGGCTAGACAGTAGACTACTTAAAACACAATAAATTGCAGTCATATTCTTTGTATAGGAAACACGGATATGCAGTCTCACGGACCGCGGTCGAAGTTCAAAACAAAATTACTAAGTAAACTTGCAGTTGGCGTCACAATTTTTTGGTTCAGAAGACGTTTTGTCACTAAACCTAAGATAACAATAGTCAACACGATTTTTGTGCCTGAGTTCTGTGTACCCAATTTGGATATCTTACACTTAATTAATTAAAGAAACAATGATTTTAACTCATAAAGTTTGCTTTTATACAAACTTTCAAATTTTGAAGAAAACCTGAATTTTCTTCTTTCAGTTATGTATCAAAAGAATAAAATATAATATTATTTATTTCATTTATATAATTACTAACATTTATTAAAAAAGAATTAGAAGAAAAAAATATACCTATATAAATTATTAGGTTTAAAATGTTTAAAATTTGATATTTTTTGTATTTAGGTGAGCATACTCCAAACATAGATTGTAGCATGCCTCTTTAATAAGTACGTGAGATATGTGGCACCCATATTTTTTCTAGTTTTTAATAGGAAGTTTAAAATTTGTTTCAATGCTTGATAGATCCTTGTTTGTCGGTGCAAGTAACTTTTTCGCTCTTACTTTAATTAATTTTCCGCAAATACAGCAAAAACTTTTTACGTCCATTTTACATATTTTGAAGATATTTTTACGCTTTAATGTACTTAAAACTCATAATTTCTCTAAAAATTAAATACACACAGTAAGTGCCAGCGGCAAACTTCCCGTTCCAACTCTGATATCCCCCCAAACCCCTTTATCTTAGTCACGACGAGCTCTCGTCTCTAAGAATTAAAAAAAAACTCATATTTTTATTTATCTTCGCCTAGACTATAATAGCAAACTTTCTATTTTTTTAATTTATGTTTCTGGTTAATTTTCAATGCAAATAATCGGATAATAGTCATTAAGTAACAGGCACAAGAAAAAAAAATTTTTTTGTCGACTTGTGTAATGAGGGCCGCAAGTGTGAAGCTTACGGGGAAGTGGGGTAGATAAGATTCTAGCAGAATACTAACGGTCTGTGAGACTGCGCGTCCATAGTTAAAGGTTAATTATTTTAAATATAAATAAAACGCGTGGTAAAAGGAAAAGAATGAGGCGAGATGATTGACTAGAAAAATCTCGCAAGCTATATCTCAAAGTAAATAAACTTCACACACAATATAATCAATTTATAACAGCATTTACTTAATCGTTTATTTGAGAAACATTGTTAAAATATGAACATAACACGTAATTCACCAACAGTTACATAATATTATATTAAATAAACAGTTAGAAATAAAATTCAACAATATGTAACCTCTAATGTTCGATAAGAATGAGTTTAGACAATTTGATGAAAATAAAACGAAATACTAATAAAAACAAAATAAATACTATTAATACTTAGTAATTTGGCACTAATTTTCAAAACATAACCTCAAAATACGATTAAATCGACGGTGGCGAAATGAGCCAGGGCCTCGCCGGCGAGCAAGCACGAGTTAACTGCGAAGTTTACCGAACGATGCACGAAAATTCACAAACACTAGAGTTTCGGCGGGGCCGAAAGTTTCGGCTATATTTTGGCCGAAACCGAAACTAAGGCCGAAACTAGATTTTTTGGCCGAAACTGGCCGAAACCGAAACCGAAAGTTCGGTCGGTCACTATATAAAAGCAGTTAATTATTGTTATTGCCAATATATTTTTTTACCAGAGCATTCTTATTGTGCAGGATAGGTTTTGGCAAGGAAAAGTTGATCCACCCATTTAACCACCATTTAACTGACTGAACGACCTTAAATTAATCAAAAGATTCAAGTAGTAATCAAATTGCTCAAACCAAGGACTTAACAGCGAGTAATTTTTTGGAGTTTTTTTTAGTTTCAAAGAAGATCTTGCGGCAAATATTATACATTATAAGGTAAATTTATTTAGTATAGGTACTGATTTATTTTTAATGAAACCCAAAATTTGTGTACCGCGTTAACAACCATTTAATTTTCCAGCATCAATCCATTCTTTTTCCCGGAACTTTAAATATCTCGTCGCTAAATTTCATTAAAATCGTTTCAGCGGTCTTAGCGGGAAAAGGTTTCTAATACATAATTATTAATTATAATGATATACCGAATGAATATTTTTATATAAAATATGAATTAAAGGTATTAAATTAACACTTTTTGTAAAGCAGTTCAAACCCTTGTCTTTATTGCGTATTAACAAAACAACCTCCTTTTGGGAGTCGGTTGAAATAAATGCAGAACCCAGTCGTGGAAACGTTCGGGCCCTAGATGTGTTTAATGAGCCCGAAATGTCCCGACTCAGTCTAATTTATGCACCAGTTCTAGACTAACTAATAGTGCTGTTTAATAAAATGTATCGGCGCGTGCTTTAAATCCGTGTCGATATATCCGTTAAAATGTGGATGTTAAAAAATCTACTGGTTGAATATAATTAGGTATGACATTTTTTCTTTAGCAGTTAGTATTAGTAGCTTCAAAGGTAAGATGAAACACATAAATGTAATGAAGTAAATAATTATTAGATAATATTTAATTGAAATCAAGAGGTAGTAAAGGCAGATCTTCGAGAAAAGCATTTTCAGTGTGGAGGAGGCAGGAGCCTGATTCTCGTACATCGAAAGTTGATTTGTGACAAATTGTCCCATTCCCTGGCACACAACATTATGTTGTTTCTTTCTCTCTTTCCTGTTCTCAAATTTAAACGCAAAAAATACAGGCGCGTGGGTGTAAATTTTTTAAACTCATACAACGCGTCCAGAAGCTACACGCGTTCTTTTAAGGCCGCTCCCAAAAGACCCAGAAAACCATACAAAGATACGTTTTAGTAGATTTCACACGAATTTGCGGTTTGTAAGCACGGTCTTTTCTTGAATATGAAACAACGTCTTATAACATTTTTACGCAAACGAGGTAAGGAAAATAAAATTGCCAAATCCATGCCAAGGTCTTATTTTTAAGGGGCCTCAAAGAAAACAATCGTATTAGAGGCAGAGAAATAAACGGACGTATAATTCCAATTACTTTTGCGAGCCTCTTCAAAAGTATAATACCGCTTCGGATAATTGAAGAAAAATACTTGTAAACTCTAACTAGTAGATAAGAACAGAATTTTAGAGAAACTATATTTTCCACTTTTTGTACGTTGTCATTCTCAGTGTCTATAATTAAAATGTCTTTTGTGGGAAACGTTTTTGCTCAAGACGTTTTTACTGAAAAATTAAGTCTGAAGGAATAATACGATTTGACCTAGATAAATTGTTATTATCTTAGGTACTAAATCGTTATTTTTATATTTCAGATATTTTACGCAAATTATATTATTTATTTATTTATTTATTTATACTTTTTGCACAATGTTGGTACATAGGCGGACTTAATGCCAAATGGCATTCTCTACCAGTCAACCTTTAGGTGTTCAGAAACAAAATTGTGTAGGTGCCAATAGTGCGAAAATTTGGAAAAAAATAAATAAAATGCAATCTAAATTTAGGGTCATGAGCAAGCATTTCACTTAGTAATACGAAACTACTCTAATAATACTATAAAAATATGCCTAATTTAATACAAATAACTTACTATATTTACATAAAAATATCATGGTATATATTATTTAATTAAAAAAAAATACTAGTACATAATATATAAATAATGTATATTATATAATACTTTATAAATAAATATATAGTATATATATATACATACATACACATACATATATATATATATATATATATATATATATATATATATATATATATATATATATATATATATATATATATATATATATATATATATATATATATATATATATATATATATATATATATATATATATATATATACATATACATATATACATAATAAAAAGTATAAATAAAGTGTAATTAAAAACAAATATTTAATACTTTCGTGCCAATTGCGCCAAATACAATTCACGAACCTTACGTTTAAAAGTGTCCCTGGTTTTGGTTAGCCTGATTTCTCGAGGAAGAGCATTCCAGAGTAGTATAGCCTGTACGTTGAAAGATATTGTACTGTATTATGTTACTCTTAAAAAAAACCTCAAAAACTTAAAACCTTAAAAATATGAAAACCATCATCAGTAAACTATCCGTTCAGTAGGTTTTACGTATTAAGACTAACAAACATCTTTATAAACTTTTACATAGTAGTAGTAGAATAATACTTTGCGGCGTATTATATTGTATTCGGCGCTACATAGTTTGGCGTTTGTTTCAAATCCGAGCTTAAGGTTTTGTAGTGTAGAATACGTGGCAATAAAATTTATTGTCACCGAAGCGACATCTGGTGCCTCCCTACTTATGTTGACCTATTTCACAGACTTACAGCGATTATCGTTTGTTACAAGAGACCACAATATCACGTCATGTAACAATAATGTCACTGGGTGCCAACTGCCAAATACAAATATGTTTATTATTCGTAGGTGCCAAGCCAAGTCAAGGTACCATCGAGGAAATTGATTCCTAGGCAGTTGACAGACCAACGTATTTTGGTCGGATCATGTCAATTCAATGTTAATTCGCTGCCCTAGTGCTTGAATGGCCAACCGACCATGGGGGGTTTGGTCGGTTGGCCATTCAAGCACTAGGGCAGCGAATTGTGATCTGTCAGCTGTCGGCTGGGCTTGACGTTACGCGACCAAACTACATAGGTCCCCCATCTGCCTAGGAATCAACTTCTCTGATAGTACCTTCACAAATGTCAGTGTCAAAATTGGAAATAAAAAAAATGCCCATACACTTGGGGTCATGTCATAATATTATTATCAAATCTATTCTGAGTTCTGACTGAACTGTGCACTGTGCAGTTATATCGTTCCGGCTAGCGGAGCTTTATAAGGCTTTAGCTGAAGGCTATCCTTAATTTTCATGTTAATTAATTATTACATACATCGTACGTAATTGAATGAATACATTTTATTATAGCTTCGTACATCAAACTAAAAATGAAAATATATAATATACAAAGATATACAACCACTGTTTTTATTTGTACACGAAAAGAAATCGCTAAGCTTATGCTTTACACCACTTCATAAGAAGATGCTATTCAGAAGAATACAACCCTCACTGCGTTCGTAACTCTACTTATCCTAAAATGTTGCCAAATGCTTCTTACCTACTTATTCGCTTAAACTGCCTCGGTAAGGAAACTTTTTATTCAGAGATCTAATATAAAAAGGAATGTGAAAAAAGCATTGAATAACTCTTTATCTATATAATATTTTAAATAGAAATATTTTATAATATAATATACTAGACGTTCCGCGCGGCTTCGCCCGCGTAAATTAGATATTTCACAGACAAATCAGTCTACAAAAAATAGCCTATGACCCTTCACGTGGTCTACTTCTTATCTGACCCAAATAACAGAAAAAATTCTCTAGTAGTTCGTGAGATAAGCCCTTTCAAATAATTACCCCCCGTTTTTCCACATTTTCCACATTTTCCTCTATTTCTTAGCTCCTATTAGTCTTAGCGTAATAAAATATAGCCTATAGCCTTCCTCGATAAATGGGCTATCTAACACTGAAAGAATTTTTCAAATCGGACCAGTAGTTCCCGAGATTAGCGCATTCAAATAAACAAACAAACTAACAAACTCTTCCGCCTTATAATATTAAGTATAGATATAGATATACGGTCGCACTCAGATATGTTTAAAAGGTTTAAGGTTTTAAGATTCTTTATTTCTCAAAAGTTAGAAATAAAGAATTTTTAAACCATACTAGAACTTAGAAGTAAGAGTAAATTAACTTAAATAAAGATTTTGACGTAAACTTCAAGATTATTACATTAATGTTTTAATGCCTCTGTGTGCGCCCGTTAGTTTCTAATACTGGGGATACTTTTAGTTAAGTTTCCGACTAAATATTTCGTAATATACTTGAAAATTAAGTCAGTAATGTAGTCGCCAACGTGACGTCAATTATCAATTATAGGTCTACCAGAATCTGATGGCAATTTTTGACAGCAGATTTTCAAAAAATATCCTTGATCATTGGGTAAATTTTTATATTTGCATGTTTAACACACAGAATCAGCCGCTATAAGAAAAAATAAGGATCAAAATGTTTTATTCAAATTACCCCGGTATTGCTACAGTCAATTTATTTTCTCACTTTTTGTCATCAGGTAGTAGACCTATATTTTCTCTCAGAAATTGTACTGCGATCTGTGAAATCGTCGCGGTACGATTTCGAATTACGATTTATAGCGATTGGCAGGTGGATTTATATCTGGCAGAATGTGTCAGTAGAATTTTGTAATAATTGGCGCAAACAACGATGCCATCGATGTCATGTATGGCACAATCATTCCTTGTAATTGCATTACGAGCTGCAAAATGTTAAGAAGACAACAAAGTTCTCAAAACTAAAATTATGGTGAGGCACTATTTATCTTTCACAAAAAGAAATTGGTAAGTTACGCTATACGTCATAATATGTCATACATAATTTAATGTCAAAGTGGCCCTAAACAACCCCAAAGTGGAGCCAATCATTTGACCACGCTTGTAAAAAATAAAAAATTAATGGCCTCGATAATATGCCATGTCTATTACCCTATGGCCTATGTTCCGTTTAAGGAAAATAAACTAAAATAACCAAAACTGGCTAACCACGTAGTTGGACTTGGAACTTCAAATTCTATTCAACTGGTAGGCACTATAGTGCACCAACGCGACGTTCAGAAAGTATTTGAAAAAAATTATTCTGAATAAAAATGTTGAGTTTGAGTTTGAAATAACTGTTTTTTCAAGGCAGTACTTACTGTAATAAAATTATTATTTTATTTTACCACTGAAATTCATTCAGTAATTTTCGCGTTAAATTTGCTAGCGTCGAAGATATTAAGAATTCTAATGAGAATCTTAGATTTTATGTAAAAAAGTTTTTACTGGCCGTTTGATAAGCTTCGATACGATTTCCTTGTGATTTGCATATTAATTTTAGAATATTAAGGGCCTGTTTCACCACTTCCTGATAAGTGCTGGATAGGCTATCCACCACTTAACTTGACAGATAGAGGGCCTGTTTCACCACTTCCTGATAATGTGCCGGATAGGCTATCCACAATTTTTTTGACAGATCCATACTTCATCTGTCAAAATAAGTTGTGGATAGCCTATCCGGCACTTTATCAGGAAGTGGTGAAACAGGCCCTAATACATAATACACCTAAAGCTTTATAGACCTGGATCCTAGAAGGATAAGACATAACTTACTCTCTGATGGGTGAAAGCATAGGTTCTTAGTAGTGCCTTGTGTACTTAGAATACCTGCGTGTTTGTGGAGCTTTACGTGTGACACCTGGGCACCTGCCTCACCAGGAGTGAAAGTTGTCTAAAAATTTGTCTTACTTTACTTATTTTCAAGTGGTATTTATATATAATTTGTAGAATATTATTCTGACCTAGTATCATGTAGTGTAAGACTACTTTTATGGGCCAAAACTTTTATCAGCCGCTTTAAAAATATACTTGTTGCTAATTCTTTTTAATAGGCGTTATTTATATTTCATAAATCTATATATTAATACGCGAGCGAAAAACTTTGGATCCCTTTTGACGAAAAATGCGGAAACGTAGGTGATTGAAATTTTGCACAGTTATAGTTTATTTTTATTATGGTGAAGGAGTGCATCGAGCTAATATTATTTTGAAATTATGCTTTTATTATACATTTTTTTAACAAATAAAACATTACACACACTACAACACACACACTAGGAGATTTTGATTGACAAGCCTATACACACGAATTGTACTCTTTTATTTATGGTTGAAGTCTGTTGTCAAATTGAAAAAAGATTTAGTTTTATTTAGTAGTTTTTTAATTGAATCTTAAATACTGTTAGACAATAATTATTACACGGCCAGTCTGTCATCATTTGACTTTATTAATCTGAGACTTTCGGAGGAATTATGTCTAAAAAATAATAAAGTTAATATTTTGACAATAGAATATCAATAGAAAAGCGTTGAAATTTGAAACTTATAATTTAATTTTTTATTTGAGGTCGAATTTCGACTATTGGGCAATCTCTAGTTAATATAACACCTTAGAAAACAATATTACAAGAATTTTTTTTCTACTAGCTGTTGCTCGCGACTTCGTCCGCGTCAGCATAGTAAAATAACAAAGATGGATAATTTTCCCCTTTAATTGTTCCTTACACAAAGGGTAAAAACGGGACCCGATCACAAACATAGAATTTGACATCGTTAATTACAAAGATATTTCAGCCTGTCCGTCTGTCTGTCTGTCCATATCCAGGCTGTACCTCCCCTTTCTAGCATGTAGGTATATGACAAAAAAATACTCAATTGTATTCATACTTTAATAATAATCACTAAGTGATATATACAATATAGATAAAAATAAGTAGATAATACAATACTAATACACTAATAATCTGGGTCTAAAAGGTAGGCACTTGACTAGTCAAGATTACTATCACAATCCCCGCCTTCCATTTGATGTTAACAACGTTAACGATCAAAATGCCTCCTATGTACTACGATCAGAGAGTAAGTTATGTCTTATCCTTCTAGGATCCAGGTCTATTAGTATCAACTTGTATTCAAGTACAATCTTGCTGAGTTCCGTTTAAAATTTAATTTATTGATGATCTTGGATTTACTAAAAAGAATTCAGTTGTAAAAACATATTATGGCACATTTTACCTATATATTATTATACCTATTTTTAGAAATATAACTTAATTACAATTTACAGAGGTAATTTAGCTTAACGAACATCAAACGAAAAATTAATTACAATAATCCATAAACTCGCAAAAAATATTCGCAGGGCTGAAACTTTTAATATAACCAAATTAAAATGCAAGATCTCGAATTATAACGAATCGCACCGCCTGAATTCTTAATTTATATTCATTATATTTGACCATAAAAATGGAACGAGTCCAAATCCTAGGGGCAGAGTAAAGTTAACTTTTGTTTGTTTTAATTACACTCTAGCGGAGGGTGAAAGTTAAAAAATGAATTAAGTTAATTTTAACGTTTATTTGAAAACATAACAATAAAAAAATACAATGGCTTTTATAGATACTATCCTTAGTTAAATAGAAATACTCTATGTATTTCTGTTAGCTCTACCTGAGCTACTTCAAGTAAAAAACATAAAACAACAAAAGTACCTATAAAAATTCAGGTCACCGACAGAAAAAAGGTAAGAAACAAAACAAGACTCCTAATACATTTATAAGGACGGTCCCCATCTGTTGCCGAATAAATCTATTTCGTTGCACTTATAGGCCAAATCCAGCGATCTCCTTTAAAATTACTCACGTACGTGACCCGCAGACAAACCGCTCCTATTGTTTTAATGGGCCCCTAAAACCGCTCAAGTGGAAAACGGAATCTTCTAGTATTTTTTATGGATGGATACTTTGGGGTTTTGTTCTCTATGTGAGAGTGCAATCTTACTGTTGTTCACGGTTAGGGACATCCAAAAATGAGGTCATACTTCTTTACGTGGTAGTAGGTATAGATAAGAGTATTTTGATGGTTATAGAAATATCTACAGTTGAACATAGAACCTCCTCATTTTTGGAGGTTGGTTAAAAACTCTACCTATATAATTTCAGCATTATAAATCACAAAGTAATTGAATTTAATATAATGATCAAACTATTAAACTAAAGGTGAATAAACCAATCAAATAGTTGTCAAAACTTAGTTCCCGAACGAAACTCGAGTATAATGGAGTCGGTCAAATGATTTGTCGGATCGATCCCTATTTTAGGAAATTGGATTTGTAGATCGCTGGCGGATAAGGGCGGGATGGACGGTAAAAGTTCAGAGTCCCCGTTATCACTGATTTGCCTATCGATTCGCCGGAAACGATTATTCGAGTTTATTTTATAAAATGTCCCTATTGTCTTTGAAAAGTAAAAACTGATTATAACGATTTAAAAAAATTGGTAAAAAGTAAAACAAAGTAAATCTAAAGTAAAATAATTTTGTTCTAAATCTCAAAAGTTAATCTCAAATTTTCTTGTTTACTCTGGATTTCCTTTATTTTTCCAGCTACTAAATCTAAGATTACTATTTATAATAATAGTTTGACTCATTGACTGTCACCTCTTCACACTTAAACCACTGAAACAATTTTAAGGGTATAGAAATATTTGAGCAGAAGCGTAGCGTGCTTTAGCGGGGCCCCATATAAAATTTGTTTGGAGACAAAATGTAAAAAAGGCAACCTTAGGAAAGGTTGCATTTTTTACATTTCACATATTTTGTGAATTTAATTAAAGAAATGGTAAGTTACTATTCACTTTGGGGGCCCTTGTGGCCCGGGGGCCCCGTATAATTAATACGGCATATACGGCGGTAGCTACGCCCCTGTATTTGAGTATAAGACCTACAATAATATTGAACAACTTATTTAACAATAAGATTAAAAGGCGGGCGCGTTCAATATTAACCCATAGACGATCAATAAATATTATTGCACAATACCTGATATTATTTTTATAATAAGGAACTTGCAAATATAATATTTATGAAAATTTTGCTATTAAAATGTTAAAAAAATATAAAAGAAGTGCCACTGCAAGGTTAATATTTTATAAAATATCGTTTTTTTTACAAAAATTACGAATTAAAAGTAACTTGAAACGGCACGGATTTCAAAACACCAATCAGCGTTCAGTGACGTCACACCTGCTATCCCCGCGTTCCATTTAGCGTTAAAAACGATCAAAACGCTCAAAATGCCTCCTATTTTGAGCGTTTTGATCGTTTTTAACGACGTAGTGACGTCATACAGACTATATAATAGATCCGTTTTGGCGCCAAAATTTAAATTGACAATTTTAAACCGCATTTTTTTGCAGTAAATTCCGGTGTTTTAATTTTTTAATATACTTGTGGTCTATTCTACATGGAGTTCTTTAAAATAAACACAAAAATAAAAATATCGCATCTTCCCTATTGATCGTGTTGGAGCCTGCTTAGAGAAACGACAATATTATAGTTAAGTTGTAGCACGGAAACAATTATTAACGACACCGGTGCAATTTAAAACGAATTTCAGCGCGAAGCTGCAACATTTAGATATATATTATACATGTTTCAAATCAATGGTGAAATGATAAAAATACAAGGGTTAGCACTTCGGAGTACATGTAGATTGTAGAGGGTTATCTTAGTGGGCCAATTACGATCCTGAGGAAATGAGCTTAGCCGACGGCTATTGGCCCCCATGCCTTAAGTGGGATAACTTCGTATTTATGCTGAAAAAAACCTTAAGCGAATTATCAATTTAGGGTTTTTAGGATTGGTTTAAAGTATAATTATGTTATTGTTCAACATTATGATAGGTTTACTACGTCTAAAGTTAAGTACAAAGTTCTCTGCTCTTTTTCTAACACACACTAAATGTTGTTGAGACGAAATTATGTCCTTTTTCGGCATCCTCGATCGATCGATTTAACGATTTGAACATAAAGAAGGATTAAGAAATAGATGACGCCCGCAACACCGTTGCGCCAAAATTCGTTTATCGGGTGGGAACCGTAAATTTTCTGGGATAAAAAGTATCCTATATCCTTTCCCAGGACTCAAAGTATCTCCATACCATATTTCAGAAAAATCGGTTCAGCGGTTTGGGCGTGAAGAGGCAACAGACAGACAGAAAGACACACTTTCGCATTTATAATATTAGTGAGGATTGTCTATACAAGTACAATGTAAGTATTCAATCAATTCAATGTTCACGGAAAACGAGAAACTGAAGTACTTCAGCCTACACAAAACAAACGTAATATCAGGAGCTGCAAAAAACAGTCTTGAACACGTCCGCCATTCGATATATTGATAGTGTGCTGGGTGATTGGCTGCAAAGTACAGCCTTATGCAACGTATGTTGCTGGATTATTCAAATACGGGGCCTTTGTAAAACGTATGGAACATTTTTTTTAAACTGGAGGACAGGACAAAATTATTAGCCTCATAACTATTATTGTTTGGTTTATTTGGATTGGATTTCTATGCTATGTGTGACATTAATAAAATGTCTTGTAACTACTTACATAAAATAACGTTAAAGAATTTTAATCTTATCAGCATATTTAACCATGATTTTCTGAAACAAATGTGGAACAGGCCAAACAAATTGTGGTTTAATTAAAAAAAAAAGTTTATTAAGTTATTTTAAAAAAAATTAATAAGCATTCATCCAGTTTCTAAGTGTTCACAGTTTAATATTTAAAAATTGTAAATAACAGTGTTATGTCACGTACCTTGCATGCGTGCATCATTAATTTTCATCTAGGTTCTTCTGAGTTTGTCCAACTTCGAACATTAAAAGTAACTGTCTCGAGTCACATTACACTCCGGGTTGAGTGCATTATGCGGTCATAGAAATCTCTGTGTCTGTTGTCTACACATTTGGGACGATTAGGTGTCGCTTGAGGACGATTCGGATACTGAATCGCCCCGGTTCGAATTTCAAAGCGGTTTTAGGATTCTGATAAGGGATATCTACTTTATTTCATGAATGTCGATTGTCCAGTGTTACTCAATATACGTTTCTTACGACGAATCAAAATATTATTTAAACACTTTGACTGCTACGACTGCAGAGGTGATTGCATTACATTTTTACACGTAAAAATATTTACTTTCTGCTTCATGACTTGTCGAGCGCCAAATTTGTCGACAGTATCTACTGTATACTTCGAGAATGTTCATAACGAGGTGGATCTGTTGTGTGGTATTCCTATTGGTAAATTTCTATTAGCTTCACTCAACACTTTGAAGAGCGTCATCTTAAATTCCTATATATTATACATATTGTGATATTCTATCTGAATTCTGAATAGGAACCAGCTTTCGTCAATGGTAAATAGAGGGCCAATGAAAAATGTATTTCCAATTTGAAGCAAAAAGAACGGAAGCCGTAGCATATGATAGAAAAAAAATCTAATAAAATTTTCGATAGAGCAGGAGCATCGCTGTTGGCGAAACAATAACATCAGGTGTTCGGCTGACACGTATAAAATATATTTAAATTTTTACATTGTTCCGGTCTGAAAAATACAAAATGTCGCATCTGCGGCCTAGGGAACATTCGATACTGTATTTACATAATAAAACAGGGAAGAAAGCGAATCCGCAAACACATAAAAGTCACCCTGCGTCTTAAATTCCTCTTTAAACATATTGGACCGTTTCCCGTTTGTTTGCAGAGACGTTTGTTAATTGATTGCAAAAAAATAAAACTACAAATTGTATTTAAATAAGCGTTACAATTCATGTAAATCTAAATCGAGACAAATAATAATTTAAACTATTTAATTAATCGCTCTTTAACCATAATTTATGCCATTGTTTCTAGTGAAATTTTAGGTGATAGCATTGCACTGAGTATTTTTATATTGAGTTCAAAATGAATATAAAAGGAGTTACAAATTATAATATTTCTCCAAAATAAAAAAATCATGACATAAACAATTTACGTTGATGACATCTTGATCGCAAAACCTTTGGCATATCGCTGTTCAAATATTCCATGAACCTCCCTGCGGCAAAGGGATCTATATCTCTTTAATTCTAAATTCTATGCGCTCCTTTTTAGTAAAAGGTCCTATCTCTTTAATTCTAAATGCTATGCAGTCGACTGCGGTGAAAGGTTTGTAAAATTTTATCTGCTCCTCTAAAGCAAATCCCTTTAAAAGCTTTCGTAAAGGGAATGCCGTATTTAAGGGTATTTGATTCAGAAAAGGGCCTCAGATTAGGTGTCTCCGACAACTTTCTATTGTATATTTTAACGTTGATCCGAAATGAAAAACGATTTAAAAATAAATAAGCAATTTTTCTTCATCTCTTTTTCAAACATTATCGTAATTACTGTTTGAATTGAGCGTGTGAAACCTGCTACTGTTACTATGTCAAAGTATGTTTAGATGGCTGAAAACTTATTTCTCTTCGCCACAAAAACTGCTAATCTTATTTTGATAACATTTGGCATCATAATTATTTACGCTTTCGATTTTTTTAATAAGAAGAATTTATTGCATCAGTGGACCTTCAACGCATTTAATTTCGACGCAAAAACAATTCTGTACTTACCTACATAAAGTGGCTACATGTTAGTACTAATGTCTTGAAAAGGGTTAAAAGTAACATTTGCATGGTAAAGTTGGCTGGTGAATATTTTATTATTTAAATCCCAAACTTATCTCCCATCGACCCACGTCAACCGTCAGCCATACTTAAATTTTCATAAACTTAGTAGTTATTCACGTATCTGTCTCAGAATATTATTGTCACATCACTTAGAAGGGAGTTATGTGAATTCATAAAACCAAAAAAACGTTAACCCGTCGATCGTGGGAAAACGAGACACAATAGATATTCTATTGTGTCTCGGTCACCGGTGACCGTATGGGGCTTGATGAATTAAAAAGGTAAGTAAGTAGCTTTTAAAGCTGTTTTTGGATATTTCTTGATGATGATTGATGTATATAATATAGGTACACTGTACATCGATATCAAATAAAATCTAGGTTGATTTTCTGTGTTGGTATTCAGGACATGAGACTTCCCCATTTAACTCACATAATATAATATGCCGCAACCATACTAAAATTATAAATACGAAAGTGTATCTGTCTATCCATCTGTTACCTCTTCACGCCCAAACTGATGGACATAGGATACTTTTTATTCCGGAAAAATTAACGGTTCCCGCGCGTAAATTAATTTTGGCGCAACGCAGTTGTGGGCGTCATCTATTTAATTATAAAATAAGGTTAATACTTAAGGGCCTTCCTCTACGGAGATTCCGTAATTTACCGTATTTAGAGCCTTATAAACTCATAATTTGAAAGCTACAAAGTTATAATAAAAATACAGCAATAATCTTCAGTATATCAACAATCCTTTCCCCGTTTTAAATTTTCTATTTTTGTTTATTATACTCATGATATTAGCTTCCAAAGTAATACCAATTTATTAAAATTGAAGCATACTTTCAGCATCTCCCTAGTATTTACAAATTACGTTTATTTGAAACACACGACAATAGATAGACAATCATTAACTACATATTCCCCGTTTTAATTTTTTTTTTAGATCAATTTTGAACTAAGATAAGTAAAAAAAATAGGATTTTTGTGCGATCTCGGCAACGCGTCAAATGTATGGTCAAGGTCGTTTGCTCGGGGGATGGCCTTAAATAATACTGAAAAAAATAGTTTTCTAAAAAACCGGGAGAGGATTCGGAAAATTGGGAACCTATAATTTGTATTGGTAGCATAATATGGAACCACTGTATGGAACATTCGAATTTTAAATCAAACTATTCAAAAACATAGTATGATTAAATTTTTTTACCAATTCTGTTTAGTTCCCTGTCTAAAATTATTGCATTTTTAAACGGACTCCCCTTAAGACGCTCCTCCTACGGAGATGCCGTAATTTACCGTTTTTAGAATCTTATTAACTCATAATTTGAAAGCTACAAAATTATAATAAAAATACACCAATATTCTTCAGCATATGAACATTCCTTTCTCCGTTATTAATTTCCTATTTTTATTTATTATACTCATGATATCAACTTCCAAAGTAATACCAATTTATTTAAATTCAAGCATATATTCAGTATCTGCATTCTCCCTAGTATTTACAAATTACTTTTATTTGAAACACACGCCAATAGATCGACAATGTCATTAACTACGTCATATTTGACGTTAGAATTTTTTCAGGTCAATTTTGAACTAAGATAAGTAAAAAAATAGGATTTTGGTGCTATCTCGGCAACGCGGCAAATGTATGGTCAAGGTCGTTTGCTCAGGTGATGGCCTTAAGGTTTAAAGCAGCCCCTGCAGTTGTCTAATGGAGTAGCCATTAGAGAGAGTATTTCTATTTACCAGCTATTTTTTTTAAACTATTAGATGTCACTAGGTGCCTGTAAGAATTTCACAAATTAATTGTTTTAATTGTATCAGTAAGACGACTGTGTAACTTTAAATACTCCTAGGCCCGTATAAGCTAGACTTATGAAATTTTCACAGATTGTGTATATCTGTTGCCGCTATAACAACAAATACTATAAATAAAATAAAGTTAATATTTAAGGGCGGCTCCCAAACAAAAAATAAAAAATTTTGTCTCTTTTCACTCTATACCGGTACGGAACCCTTCGTGCGCGAGTCCGACTCGCACTTGGCCGATTATTTACAAAATGTAGAGCACGCTTATTTTAAGTCTGAAAAGAACCGACTCCGCGCCATTGTTTGAAAAAAAAGAGTTTCCACGTGAAAACCGCTGATAAAGATAAACCTTAGTTTGAGTAGGGTGCGAGAAGTCGGCCCCGCCGGTCACAACTCAGAACGGACGGCGAACAGCTGTCTAGAATCTTCTGGTATTCTGGAAAATATTTCATTTCCGTTTTGACACTACAATAGAATGAAGAATCACTTTAAATACGGAATGCAAAGTTGTTTACATAAATATTTATTTCGGGCCAAGTATTTTTATTTATCCATACTAATGTTAATATTATAAATGCAAAAGTTTGTTGTAGAGATATTTTGAGTCCCAGAATAGGAAATGGTACAGTTTTTACCTCAGAAAATCCGCACTTCCCTGGCGATAACTTTATTCCTGAGTCCTGACGCAACGTAGAATGGCGCAAAATAATTTATTTATTAAAAGTTAATACATTCTTTTAAAGAAATGCCTAACGATTATTATTTTGATTTTATGGTAAATATGGAGAGTTATGAGAGAATAACATTTATTTTTAATAAGTATCCACAGCTGAACATATAACCTCCTTCTTTTTGGAAGTCGGTTAAAAACAACCTCTACAGTATGCAACTATAATATTTACGACAGTACTTTTACCGCAAACTTTGTTTATTAATATTACTTACAGAATGCGTGAATCAATATCGGGCTTATTAAAGTTTCCCAATATCTAAGGTAACTTTTCACTGACGATGAAGTTCCGCCATAAAACCACCTGAGAGACATCAACGAACTTGTTTCCTTCATTTAAACTATTTAATGAAACCGACCGAGAAGTTTATGGTTGATAAAATGAGGTTCCCATGCTTGGGGAGCGTTCGCACTGACATTATATGCCGTAGCTCGTGGCTAGTTGGTAATACACGGATTTTATGTAAGTTACTTTACTAAGGTCAGGCGGGGCAATCTCGACTGCGGGAAATTTCAACTAATCAACATAACTTCCGTTTTTAACGTAACTGATAAAAATGCCATCTATATTCGGGAAGCGCAATGTGCTTTTCTTAATTTCACCGTAGATGGCGCTGATAGACCTAATACTGTTTGACCGACACGGCCATTTTGTTTTCGACAAAATTCCATGCGTGCACGTGCAGAGTGACAGCTTAAAATTTATATTAAAAAAGTGATTTCAATGTGGATTTCCAAGGTTTTTAAAGGTAAGTTATATTGTTTATAACCCACTTCATATGACTAGGTTGAATTTTTCTGTTTTACTTTGTGTTTAAACAGTGTTTTGGCAATAGTTTAAGTAACCCCACTGAAATTGTTTTGTCGGCAAATGTCAACTATTTGGCAGTTGAAATTGCCCCTCTACATTTTATATGAAGATTACTAAACAGTAGTGATGTGCATATGTCGATAATTAATCGATATAAACAATCTCTTATATTGTGAATATTAAAGATATTTGGGAAAAAATAACTCTTTAGAAGTTCCTGAAACAAAAAGAAATATTACATAGTAGTTCAACTTTATTGAATATATTTATAATTTATTGCAGATGGTTCGCCACTATAAAAAGAAAACTGAAAAGACTTATACTGAGGCAGAACTGCAGCAAGCACTGAAAGATGTGAACAATAAAAACATGACGAGCTACCAAGCAGCAGAAAAATACGGTATACCAAGATCCACTATTATAAGTAGAGTATACCACACTGATATGAGCGACAAGATTGGGAGACCAACGGTTTTTTCAGAAGAAACAGAAAAACGAATGGCAAATAGCTTACACATTATGGAAAAACATGGTTTCCCATTAACCAGAAAAGAAGTGGCAGTTCTCGTGTCTCAATTTGTGCGCAGAAATGGAATTAACACTCCGTTTAAAAATGATATGCCAGGAAAGGATTGGCTGCAGGCCTTCCAAAAAAAGACACAGCCTATCGATTAAAAAGCCACAATCCGTCGAAATCGCCAGACGAATGGCATGTGACCCATATATTATTTATGGTTATTTCAATTTATTGAGCGAAGTGCTGGCATGCCTGGGGTTAGAGGATAAGCCTCAACAAATTTATAACTTAGATGAAACCAGCATATGTAATGACCCTGTCAAAGGTAAAGTTATTGGCAAGCAAGGATTTCGCTGTACCCGGACAACTAGTGGTCCCGGAAGAAATAATACAACTGTGTTACTGGCGGTAAATGCTTCCGGGAAAAAAGTACCACCACTTATAATTTTCCAAGGGAAACACCTTTGGACGGAGTGGTTGTATAAAAACGAAATGATTGATACCGCCTATGCAGTTAGTGAAAAGGGCTGGATGCAAACCAGCATATTTGAAAAATATATGAAATCGGTGTTTGTTCCTGCGTTGGGAAGTGCGAGGCCGGTGCTGCTGATATATGACGGTCATTCGACGCACGTCGATTTAAATGTCATCGAATACGCGCAATCAGAAGGGGTTACAATTTTGAAACTTCCACCACACTCCTCACATGTTTTGCAGCCTCTAGACTGCAGCGCCATGAAACCCCTAAAAGACCGCTGGGAAGACGAAGTAATCAAATGGCAGAGGCTTCATATTGGTACAAACTTACCAAAGTCTGAATTTGCACGAATTCTAACCAAAATATGGGATGAACTGGATCCTCTAATTTTACAAAATGGATTTCGTAAGACTGGCATTCAACCATTAAATCGAAATGCCATCAAGGAGGAGATTTTTGACCCTTTGGTATTACAAAAATGGAAGAATTCTCAGGCCGATGCCATACAAGAGAGCCCCATACCAGCAGTGCAAGTTGTGCATGGCTGTGGTTGCAACATAACACATGAATTGGAGAATTCTCAGTCCAACGCCATCCAAGCGGATTCTTTACCAGCGCAAGATAAGCATGGCTCTGATTGCAACGAGACACAAGAATTGGAAAATTCTCAGTCGAAAGCCATCCAAGCGGACTCTTTACCAGCGCAAGATAAGCATGGCTCTGATTGCAACGAGACACGAGAATTGGAAAATTCTCAGTCGAATGCCATCCAAGCGGACTCTTTACCAGCGCAAGATAAGCATGGCTCTGATTGCAACGAGACACAAGAATTGGAAAATTCTCAGTCGAATGCCATCCAAGCGGACTCTTTACCAGCGCAAGATAAGCATGCCTGTTACAATTGCAACGAAACACAAGAATTCAAAGAGAATGTCATGCCTGTCGTACCATCGGTTCCAAGTTTAACCACAATTGCACTAACCAAAATAAATAAGCAATTTACAAACGGGCAAATAGTTGAAAAAATCTGTGACGAACCAAGTTCCAGTTTTTTTTCTAATAATAACTCCCACCAGAAAAAAGCGTATCAGAGTAACATCAAGATGCAAAACGTACCTATCACTGTCACGTCAAAACTGCCAATATCCAAAAAATTTGACTTGAACAAACTATCATCTCTGAAAATTTTAGATTGCAAGTTAGTGAAAAATGCAGCTAAGACAAACGAGCTTAAGGAGCCATGTGTTTCGTTTGAGGAATTATTGCTTCAAACTATATCAAAGAGTGATCTTCCAAAAACAAAGAAAAAGCGTATTGCTAACAGCAACGCCGAAGTTTTGACATATAAAGACACAATAGATAGAATGAAAGAAGAAAAAGAAGAGAAGGAGATGATACTAAAAGATAAAGAAAATAAAAAAAAAGAGAAGGAGAAGAAGAAAAAAGATAAAGAAAACCAAAAAAAAACAAAAATTGCTTGAAAAACAGGCCATCTCAAAGAGCAAAAAACCCAGAAAACCTAAAAAACAGGAGAGAGAATCAGGCGGGTTGGATCCAAAGTCAAAGTATATTAAAAAGTCTGGTAAGAGGAATATCCGCAAGTGCCAGAAATACGTATCAGATAGTGATTCTCCTTGTTCATACGTATCTTTGAGTGAGACTGAATCGGTAGATAATTTGGAAACATTTTACAACCGCATGATGGAATTAGATTATGAGGAAAATGTTGCTGATGTGGAGTTAGTTGAAGCTAGTACATCTAAAATAATCCCAGTACAATGTTGGTCAAAACAAAAACCAAAAGAAGGAAAATTTATTTTAGCAAAATTCTCGTCATCGAAGGGCAAAAAGACCTTTAAGTATGTGTGCCAGATAGAAAGTGTGAGTGAAGGCAAAATTGTAGTACAAGGGTTTCATTCCTTAAACAAGAATAAAAAAGTCTTTCGTATTATCGAAAATGATCACTCAATCATAGAAGAACATGAGATAATTGATTATCTTCCCGACCCTGATGTGAAAGGCGTTGATTATATGTTTCCGAACGATATTGATATTAAAGAATATACTTAATTAAGTTAAACAGAAGACTGTTGATTTTTTAGTTTTGATTTTAATTACTTAGTTTGATAGTATGATTGTAGTTACAATTACTCCGTCCAAAGACTATAAAACTAAGACTGAAGTTTTGTGCCAATGTTATGTTAAGAATATAGTAGTAAAATTCAACATGTCTGTTGAAGGTGTTGCTCTTTAAGTAATAAATATGTATTTTTTTTTATTTTGCACATAGTTTTCTTATTTGACTATGGACTAGATTTCCATTCCAACCCACACATTCGTCTTCACTCTGTTTGCACCCACTGGGGAAAATATGCGAAATAAACCCATGGAAAAATACGCGTCGATTTAGCTCATCACCCTGAATTCTGCACTTTCCACTTTCATTTCTCATATTTACTCCAGTGGGTGCGCTGTGGAGACTAATGTGAAATAAAATGTTTCATGCTTCCCCACAGTTCCGCCGTTATGTCGTGTATTGAATTCAAACATTCGTAATCTCGTACACTAACCATCCAACCAAATATATTTCGTAAGGCCTTTTAACCTGCCATCCTGATGTCCTGAGATCGTTCTGTCCTGTACTCATGCCGACACATTAAAATTATTTTTAAAACAAAATTCGAATTTTTTTCGCGCATTTCCCGTGGCACTACCGGTGGAACTACTGGTAGTGCCATGGTTAAATTTTATTTACCGTAGTACTACCACAGCTATTAAGTGCCAGCAGTGCCACGGGAAATGCGCGGTTTTTTTTTACTGTCGTAGGTATAAAAAAGAAGTGTGAAAACCTCTATCGACTATTTTTTTATCAGTCACATCACTAGTCAGTATAGCGAGCAGTTGAAATTACCCCGCTTAAATTTGTTATGCGTTTTTTTTCAAATGTGAGCCTTGTTTCATAGAAGATAGGATTCAATTTAGATTATCGACCTTACGACAAACCTCAGGAGCTCAAATTTAGCCGTTCATCTACACTACAACTCCGCTTATAATCAATAGTTGATTTTGTCCCTCCGAGGGGGAATTTAAACTATTTTGACCTTTTTATATAAGAAAGGCATTTTCAAGTATAAAAATCTATAATAATTGAATACAAACATGGAAAAATAAAACTCACATAACCACTCTACAGCATGAACGCAGTAAATTTTCTATAAAATTGCATCAGGTAGTATTTACGGGTGGTCAAAGTTTTTTTTTTCCATCACCGGTTGAAATTGCCCCGCCTGACCTTATTTTAAATGTTTTATAAATAAAGAAAGATTATACGACCGGTTTCGATAAAATCATCATCAGGAATGAGCTTACATCAAGATGAGAGTGTGACTTGAGAGAGATAATTGTGTTGGTAATGAGGTTTTGTCAGATTTTAATAACTTTAACCGTGTTTCGGATAACTTTTTTGTGTATGTATCCGAATAGTGTTTTCACTGATAGTAAGGGGTCTTCGCCTTTATATTTGTTAATTTTTACAATTTCAATCAATTGATTTTACATTTAGGTAAATAATTTTTTTATTCAAATGTTATACTTATAAGACAAACTTGTTTGGATCACACTAACTGATACGTGAATGGTTTTAATATCGACACTTATGTAAAAGTTCCTTTATAGTTATAGTTTTTATTATAAAACTTCGAGAATTTATATGAGGAATATTGACATAAAAATTTTCACCGGCGAGTGCGCTAACTTTTACCTACTAGTAAATAACTTGCAATATCATCATTATCGATATACAAGAAATTGAGCTATGTATGTACCAAATTATTATAAAACTAGATGACCTGGTGAACTTTGTATCATTCCCCTCCTACTATAAACCTTCCCTGGACTTCCACCAATATTTCAAGACTAAATTTAGCCGAATCGGTTCAGTCGTTCTCGAGTTTCAGCGAGACTAACAAAACTCATTTTTATTTGTATAAGTAGATGGATTTTGGTGGTCCAGAGGTACATAACGCAAAGTATTCAAGAACAAGATGATCATCATCAAGCTAAAAACATGAAGCACTACACCTAACTATTAGGTCACAACCCAGACATTGAATATGATTGAAAAGTCATCGAACAGGTGAACGAGAGAGACGTGATAAAAACCAGCGCGTGAAGTGTACACACCGTTCTAACTTATTTTACCTCTAACATCACCCTTATGCTAACAACATAAGGTTCACTCCCATAGGTAGAATAATTGCGAACGATATAATTCCGATTCCGAATTCAAACGCGAGACGTGACGGTGGAGGCGCAAATTAGATTTGTTAGCGGCCAGTCCGACCCGGCCATTGAAAAAGTTACATTCATTTAGAAACCGTTTGAACTGACTGATAACGCGATAAAACGTAAAGTATTTCGTGATCGAATGATGCTGTAAATGCTGTAATTGGCACTTACAAATATCTATTTTTATATAGTTTATGCCTTTTTACTTAGGGAAATGCATTGTGCATCCCAGGCGTTAGTTAACCTATAGGTTAAGGTAGACTGGTAGAGTCCCATGGAAACCTACCGCGAACAGTTTTTAATACCTTGAGTAATGTGGATTACACCGTTACCTGTTACTACGAATCCTGAACAGCTTCCTTGGAATGGTATTGAAGAAGGCGATCATACGAAACAGAAAAATAAAACGTAAACTTGCTCCATCATTTACATATTTTAATTTTAAGAGGGCGACTTACCCAAAAAATCAAACATCGTCCTTCTCTCTTCACACTCACGCCCGTCTTTCATATGCCAGCTGAAAAAGGACGACGCGGAATCATCGCCAAGTTAGTTTTACTATGAATAAAAGACGAACTATAATGATTATGAAAAAAGTATTTTGAGCAAATTGAGGTTTTATCAATGCCTTTTTAGATATTAAAAAATATTAAAGCAAAGACAGCAAACTTCGAAGATCCAAGCAAAAATGTGTCTAAAACAAGGTTTTTTGTAAAAAAAAAAAAACTATCGAGCATTTTTTCAGTAATCGTGTTTTCGTCTTGAGTATTTAATCTTCATGAACTGAAGTTACTTGTGTAAAAAAATCAGTTTCTAGACCTTACAGATTTTGAGATCTATCATCTAGGTTTAAGTACTTGACTACATAGTCAAGTTAGGGTCAGGAGCGTTCCCGATTGCGTGCATACTGCATCCATATTAATATTATAAATACGAAAGTGTGTCTGTCTGTTTGTCTGTCCGTCTATCGTTCTGTCTGTCTGTCTGTCTGTCCGTCTGTTACCTTTTCACACCCAAACCGCTGAACCGTTTTTGATGAAATTTGGCATGGAGATACTTTGAGTCCCGGGAGCCGGGACAGGACACAGGATAGTTTTTATCCCGGAAAAATGTACGGTTCCCGCGCGATAAACTTATTTTGGCGCAACGGTGCTGCGGGCGTCATCTATTATTAATATCAATGCTACCACTCTACAATATGATGATTTAATAGGTCTATGATGTATAGTTTTTATAAGTTACGGGCAAATTCTAGTCTTACAATAAAAATATATCTGGTAAAGTAAGTAGTTTTTTAGTTTGTGCTTCAGAAGTTCTAAGCGTAGACAGAGTAAACACGTCACAATGCTGCGACTAATTGACCGGCGGAGCTGCCGAGTGAATTATTAACACAATCGATATCCGGACACAATCCGGACACTCCGGACTCCGGACAGTCCGGCCAGGACAGACGGACGAACAATAGACGCATCGTCGTTAAGTCTATGCGCTTTGGTATAATATTGTGTAATATATCGTAATCACCACAATAGATCCTGTGATACAACAGCTTTAGTCTAGGGTCAATTTATAATAGCGCAGAGTCGAAGCGAAGCGAAGCGAATTCCAAAAAACTGAACATAGAAAATTCAACCTTAACTCGAGAGCGTAACGCATACATTACTTCTGCGAGGCCAATCAGCGTTGGTCGGGCTCATTTACGCGAATTCGTGCGGATGCGCGCGCCTTTTTAAATTCTCAGAAGTAAGAAAGTGCGAGTGGTTGAATTTGTTATGTTCAGTTTTAATAATTCGCTTCGATGCGCTTCGACTCTGCGCTAGTATGAATTGACCCTTAGACTCGAAGTATTTTCAAACACAATTTTAAAGAAACAGTACCTCATACTCATGATGTATCGCAATGATAATTTTTCATGCGAATTACATGCAAGGAAATTAACTATTGAAGAATCTTAGGAGGTCATAACTTTATCTGCATTTCGTTTAAGTTTAAATAGAGAGTGGAAAAAGTAACACATGTCTCATCTGTATAAGTACATGATAAAATTTGTATCATGTATACAGATGGAAAATGTGATGGGAAATGTATGAATATTGAGTCATACATATTGTCTGCCATGCTGTATGCGAAATACAGAAAGTGAATAGTAGTAATTGTTCCAAAGTCTATAATAATAGTAGTCAGGACAGACGCGCTAAGCCGCAGAGATATCCAGGAATAACCGGCAAAATCAATAGCGCCGTCCCATCTATATTTAGTCGAATTTAGAATTTTTTGTAAAATGTCCTCTCTACGAAACTTTCACGGCTCTATCTTGTTTGATTTTTGCAAATTAAAATTATGTAAGTAGATGTTTACTCTTTGCTGCTTAAATGTTATGTTTCATAAAATCAATTATAAGCTTTAAGCAGACATTAAGGCAGAAAAAGGTTGTTGTAGAAAAAAACTTGAGAGGTGTCAAGGGACACCCGGATGGAACGAAGTTATTTCTTATGTTCAAAAAACCTGTATATAGTATGGGAGCCCTAGAACTTTTTTTTTAATTTTATTACTATCAAGCTAATTTTTGTTACTTAGCTTCATTTTGATAAGACGCACAACATTTTTATTTGCGAAAAATCTCGAAAGTGGTAGCTAACAGAGATAGAAAGGATTTCATACTTTGAATTGATGGTCCTAAAATATGGACTATTTTATTTGTAGGACAATGTTACTCTTCAAATAAAGAAGATTCTAATATGTCTTCACCGATCTTCGTAAAAACTTCTTGAATTTCAATGTCCACAAAATCTTGAGAATTATAGATCTTAGAATTTTCGAAGCTATCAAATAAAGTCAAGTTATCTTACCGACAGGAACACGTTATACCGAGGCCGCGAGGATAGCGAAGGATCACTCTCTAAATTGGTTTCACCTTGCCCGACAGTAAATTGAAGAAACGTTGTGCAATGGCCAGAAGATCTTAGAATCAAATCGGAACTTGCAACGGCCACAAAGGGAGAGGGGAAAGGGGGGATTTAGAGAAACCATTGCATGCAGATTCAGTACGCCTCAATAAAGGGTGTGCGAGCGACATTTTGACTGCAAATATATTCAGAGACAAATCTGGAGCAATCTATTTTTATCGGATCAAAAATTCAAAGATTAAAGCTCTATAGACGTATAGATTATGAAGTGAATATATACGTTTAGGTAATGTTAAAATATGAGCGTTTTAGTTATAATATTAAACGCCATCGGCTAGAATATCATCAAAATAAAGAACATAAAGCAAAGAATTCAAAACTCAAGATTTTTTAACGAAAATCTTCATACAACAAAAAGTTACACCAATAACATCAGTGACATACTACTAAAGTCAAAACGGCCCCAAACAGTACAGAAATTGCCCCATTTTTAGGGTTCCGCAGTCAACAAGGAACCCTTATAGTTTCGGTCTGTCCGTCCGTCTGTCCGTCTGTCTGTCCGCGGTTTTGCTCAGAGACTATAGGACCTATAAAGCTGTAATTTGGCATGAATGCACATATTAATGATGCCAACAAAATGGTACATAAAATCTTAAAAAATATATATTTTTTTTATGGTACCTCCCCTACACATCAAGCGGGGATGATTTTTTTTTCGCGTTCACGGTCCACCCCATTGTGTGGGGTGTCGTTGGATAGGTTTTTTAATAATATTATGAGTATTCATAGATCATTTTCCGATTTAGGGACCCATTTGTGAAATATTAAGTTTTAAAGTGGAAAAAATCGTTAGAGTCCAGTGTCCCCATCTTCTACCAGCTAAACGGTTGTTTCTGGAAATGTGAAAAATTCACGGGAGTAGGAAATATTATGCTGAATTTAAAAGGAAATCTATCACGGCTAAGAATACTTCACAAGTTATTGAGTAATAGTCGATCAACTAAAAAAAATGTATTCGGCGAAGTATAAAGGAACTTTTCGTTCAAATTCCTTTGAAAGTAACTGAGATGATGTTGTTAGTAGTGTAAAACAACCGCCTATGTTTATATGGCAATTACCGGGTGTTTATATGGCATAAAACCTTTTTTCATAAACAACAATTACAATGCGAGCATTCGGAGCGCTCCGAGTAATATTGCCGGGGGCAATTTACGAGTTGTCCTTATCTTCAATATGAAAGATTTCATTAAATCATGCGTCGACCGCAATAAAACAGTTTGATACCGCAGTAACGTCGCTCGGGTGACCAACTTAATGACCTACGCATTGGCCCTTATTATATATCGCCCTGTATGTTTATGGCCTGCGTCCAAGTTGGGAGTGAGAGCGTTTTGATTTTGTTTTAATCCGTTTTTCCGAAAGTGGAATCATTCTTATATTAATCCTAATCATAATAATAATTGGTGGTGGTAAACATTGCAGATAACCTTATTTTCTTTTTACTTGTACTTTATCTTAACTAAACAGATTCCTTTTAAGCTTATAGGCCGCACACATGATACAACTTTAAGATAAAATTGGAAGTGGCAATATGCGCATGTATGCACCATTGCATACATGCGCATATTGCCGCTTCCAATAGCTGTTGTTAGATTCCAATAGCTGCTGTAACTTGATAAATGCGAAAGTGTACCTGTCTGTCTACCGTCTGTTAACTCTTCACGCCCAAACTGCTGAACTGATATTTCTGAAACTTGGTATAGAGATACTTTGAGTCCCGGGAAATGACATATGCTTTTCATCCTAGAAATATCCTACTAATATTATAAAGGCGAAAGTTTGTTTGGATGTATGGATGTTTGTTACTCTTTCACGCAAATACTACTGAATGGAATTTAATGAAACTTTACAATAACATAGCTTATACATCAGAATAACACATAGGGCCTGTTTCACCACTTCCTGATAAGTGCCGAATAGGCTATTCACCGCTTAACTTGACAGATGAAGTATGGAGAATCTGTCAAAAAGTTGTGAATTAGCCTATTCGGTACTTTATCAGAAAGTGATGAAACAGGCCCTTAGGCTACAATTTTAACCGACTTTCAAAATGGAGGAAGTGTTATGTTTGTTTTTTTATGTTCAACGATTACTCTGCTGTTTGTGAACCGATTTTCAAAATTTTTCTTTTGGTGTATACACCAAAAGAAAAATTTTGAAAATCAGTATTATCCCAATTTCGAACCATGTTTACAAAAGTCGTGACCTGATGAAGCGTTTCATAAATAATCGAAGGAACTCATAAAAATTTATATGGAAACATGTGGTGACTTCAGTTTCGTGAGAAGTGTTCTGAGCAAATGCTACCAACAAGTAAAATTTTGTACCGAGGTATACCATGGTTCGGAAAGTGCTGAGAGAACTCCTGACTCTTTATAGATACAAGTTTGAGAGTTTCGGCGTTGTTTTAAGAACAGAAAGCATTTGCTACTATGCAAATTACATTCTTCATCATCATCATCAATACCATTAACCTTTATACCATGCATCATCCCATTATGACCCTATTATTGGTATTTTTCATAGTATTTTACTATATTTCAATTTGTGAAATGAGACTAACAAAATGAAATTTTGTTAGTCTCATTAAAACTCGAGAATGGCTGAACTGATTTGGCTGATTTCAGTGGATGTCCAGCGAAGTTACATAATAGGAAAGTGATACGAAGTTCACCGGGTTATCTAGTGTACGATAAACGAATTTCAGCGCAACGGAGTTGCGGACGCCATCTTGTAATAATTATAATATTTGACCATTTCCCTAAGGTACACTCGAATGAAACCCGAGCGATATTAAAATCGCTCTACATTTATGAATTGGGCGCGATAAATGTGATTTAATAAGTTCGTGGCGTTAGGTCAAATGCGGACAAACACTTGCATTTTGATAAGGCTTGAATTGGCCATATGGCGGCGATTATTACAGAACACATTAGCTTGATGTGACCAATTTTGACCGTGATAAATAGGCCACCTAGTTTTTCCCTCTGCGTATGAAATATTATTGTTAACATCATGGATGCGAGAGTGTCACTTTTCCTGTTACCTGTACCGTTTAAGCCGTGGCACTGATTTTAATGAAATTTGGTACTTATAGAGATACTTTGAGTTCCGGAAAAGGTTATGTGATAGTTAATTTCATCAAGAAAAATAACGTGTGGTTGTCTCGTAATCAATGTATGAAATTAAGTCAATCAAGAAGAAACGAGAATTGTAATTAATAGTTATAAGAGCATTTAAAAAAGAAAAAGAAAAAGATGAAAAGAGCAAAAAATTAAAAAACAAGCAAAAAACAAGCCCTAATAATGTTAGGGGGTGGATTTAAAAAAAAAACCTAACCTAACCTAACCTAAATATTGTTACGTGCTAGGGTTCGAAGGATTTGGAGAAAAAGACCTGCTGACTCTTATAAAGACTTTACTTGCACTGACACTAGCTCACACAAATCACCAAGTCCAAACACTAAGCACTAGATAGTCCTAGGTTCACAGCCGAGTCGTAGGTTCACTGGTTCACTCACTATTGATCACTTGTTTTCGCTTCGAAGTCGCCTCGAAGATCGCTCAGATGAAACTGAATTGCCGGGCCGTCCTGCGGCTATTTATATGGCGAGACGAATTCCAGAAAGTTCCGATTCATGTAAACAAGTAAACAAGTAAACAAGTGTGGGAACTTTCTAGCAAATACGCGTAAGTAAACATACACCTAACGCCATCTAGTAATAAGTAGGGGATTTATGTTTTCTGTGTTTCCCTGATCAGTTTCGCCGGTTTGACGCTAGATGGCACTACGTGTCCGTATCCGTAAGACCACTCCCCTCTTAGAGGTGCTCGTCCCGAGCATCGTTATTACTGCCATGGTAACGCGCCAGACGGTCTATGTGTACCACTTTGAATGTCCCTCTTGGTTGCTTTTGAATCCTGTAAGTCACATCATTCAATCGGGTAACCACTTTGTATGGACCGTCCCACTTGGTCTGCAACTTTGGAGATTTCCCTTTTCGGCGAGTTGGGTTATGCAGCCACACCAGTGACCCTTCTTCGAAGCCGCTCGTGTTCGATTTCCGGTCATATCTGGTCTTCATGTTCTCACTTGACTGTAACCCATTTTCCCGAACCATGGCGTGTATATAGCGCATCTTTTCCCTTAAATCGCAGACATAGTCTTGTACGGTCTTTGGTTCTCCCGGTGACCCTCCAGTCAAGAGGTCTACTGGTACTCGTAGTTCTCTACCGTAATTGACATACGCCGGGGTAGTTTTTATGCTCTCATGCTCGGCGGTACGGTACGAGAGAAGGAAGAGTGGTATATACTTGTCCCAATCTTTTTGTCTGTCATCTACCAGTTTCGCCAAATGCCTCTCAAGGGTCTGGTTAAATCTCTCAACCATTCCATCAGACTGTGGATGGTACGCGGTGGTCCTCGTCTTATGCATTCCCAAAATTCTGCACACTTCCTGGAAGACTTGCGATTCGAAATTCCTGCCTTGATCAGAATGGATTTCCAGAGGCACACCAAAGCGAGATATCACTTCTTCGACTAACTTAGAAGCGACTGTTGTAGCTTCTTGGTTTGGTATCGCGAACACTTCGGGCCATTTGGTGAAGTAGTCCATGACGACCATAAAATACTTGTTTCCCGATTCCGTTACGGGAAATGGCCCAGCTACGTCAACTGCAATTCGTTCCCACGGTGCGCCAACGTTATACAGCCGCAGGTTCCCACGGCTCCTGGTCTGTGGTCCCTTCACTGCAGCGCAAGTAGTGCATTTGCGGCACCAATCCTGTACATCATCTCGACAATGCAACCAGTAGAATCGTTCTCGCACTTTTGTTAACGTTCTCTTTACACCTAAATGACCTCCTGATACGCCATCGTGTATTTCACGGAGAACATCTGGTACTCTCTTTCTTGGGACAACTATCTGAAGGTGGAACTCTCTGCCGTTAGTCTTCTCCCATTTCCTGTAGAGTATTCCATTCCGAAGAATCAGACTGTCCCATTGCGCCCAGTACGCCTTAGTGACAGCGCCGGTGGGTGCAACCTCACTCCAGATTGGTTTCACGTCACCCCGTTTCTTCCATGTGATGATGTGCCGAAGGTCGTCATCTCTTTCTTGAGCCTCCCTCATAGCATCATTCTCCCATGGACCCAAAGGACTTGTTTTCGTTAACTTTAATGTTACTTCATTAGATTCCTGCTTAACACAGTGTTTGCAGTCTTCTGAACACGGCCTTCGTGAAAGTGCGTCGGCATTCCCATGCGCCTTTCCGCTGCGGTGTTCCGTCTTGAAGTCATACTCCTGAAGTTGTTCAATCCATCGAGCTACTTGGCCTTCTGGGTTCTTGAATTGCAGTAGCCACTTCAAGGCTGCGTGATCAGTTCGCAGTAAAAACTGTCTGCCGATGAGATATTTGCTGAAATGTTGTAGCGTCTTTACAACAGCCAAGAGTTCTCTTCTTGTCACACAGTAGTTTCTCTCTGGCTTAGATAAAGATTTGCTGAAATATGCAATTACAACTTCTCTTTCGCCCTGTTTTTGAGATAACACCCCGCCAATGGCCGTGTTGCTTGCGTCCGTGTCGACTATAAACTGACCTTCAGGTTGTGGATACCCCAGGATTGGTGTTTCACACAGATGTTTCTTCAGTTTCTGAAAAGAATCTTCAGAAGTCTCATCCCAAATAAACTGTCGTTTATCTTCTGTCAGCCGATGTAATGGCTTAGCTATCTCCGAGAATCCCTTAACAAAACGCCTGTAGTAGGAGCATAGGCCGAGAAATGCCCGCACTTCGGTTTTGTTCTTAGGGGTTGGCCAATTTTGAACGGCTTCCAGTTTCTCCGGGTCCGTCTGGATTCCATCACTGGAGATAACATGGCCGAGATAATTGACCTTACTCCTGAATAAACGACACTTTTTCGGATTCAACTTTAACTTGGCCCCCTCTATTTTGGCGAAAACTCGTTCTAAGTTTCGCAAATGGTCCTCGAAGTCACGGCCCACAATGATGACGTCGTCCAAGTAGACTAAGCAAGCCTCTCCAACTAAGCCTGCCAGTACACACTCCATGAGTCGCTCAAATGTGGCAGGTGCGTTGCACAATCCAAAGGGCATGACGTTAAACTGCCATAAACCTTTACCGGTGGAGAAAGCTGTCTTCTCTTTATCTTTTGGATGAATTTCCACCTGCCAGTATCCAGATTTCAGGTCCAGGGTCGAGAACCATCTCATGCCACTCAAGGTATCCAGCGTGTCGTCGATTCGAGGTAACGGGTAACTGTCCTTCTTGGTGACATCATTGAGACGTCTGTAGTCCACACAAAATCTTGTGCTACCATCTTTCTTCTTCACTAACACAACAGGTGAGCACCACGGACTTGCAGACGGTTCAATAATCTTATGCCTTCTCATGTCCTCCAAAAGGCCTTCAACTTCTTTTTCCTTTGCAATGGGTATCCGTCTTGCTCGTTGACGAATTGGGTTCTCGCTTCCGGTATCTATCCTGTGTTGAACCATCGACGTTCTTCCAAGGTCGCCTTCCTGACTGGAGAAGATATTCGCGTGGCGTTGCAAAAACTTCTTAGCTTTCATGCCCTGCGAATAAGTCAGATTACTCTTGCAGTCATCGAGTAGCTCAGTCACTATTCCATAGTTGCTGCTGTTTGCTGAGTCTGGGCCTGTGATCGAACTACACTTTCTCATCCAGACAACTTCCTCGCACTTTCCAATGACGTCACCTTTGTTCAAGCAGATCTCGCGATCACCAAGATTCAAAACCCTGACCACAGCGCTACTGCTTCCACTAACAAGGGTTCTCGCCGTCATCAGTTTTTGCGCTGATGTCTTGGTAGGTGTGTCTTCGATCAACACGCATCTGTTTAACTTCTTCTTTCCAGCTGGCGGTAGTTTCACCAGCACTCTAGTTTCCGCTCGTCCAGGTATAATGACTTCCTTTACACATGTGACTTTCCCGCAGGTGCCTCCAAGGATGAAAATTTCTTCTTCGCCACAATTGAAAACTCCGTCAGCGACATTAATTTTGCAGTTGTGCTTCTTCATGAAATCCAAACCCAAGATGCAATCATCCATAATCTCAGCCACGATAACGTCATGAGGGTATGAGTAACCCCCTACATTAATCGTAACTGACATTTCTCCCAGGACGGGTATTGGCTGACCGGAGGCAGTAAGAAGCCGACAGTTAATTCTCCTCTTATGTCTCCTTGCGGCTTTTACTAGATTTGGGTTCACTATCGTTCTAGAGGCTCCCGTGTCTAGAGTCATTTTGCAATCCATCCTGTTAATAGTCCCCTGAATCACAAGACTATTCCCGCTGCATGCTTGGGAGATAACAGTTATCGGGGCTTCCTCCGCATCAGCCAGTACTCGCCCCTTAGTCCTGGCTTTTATTCGTTTCCCTGCTCCCGGCCAGAGGACGAAACCCCTTGCTTCTTCAGCTCCTCTATTTGTTCAATGCGTTCCTCGAGTCTTTTCATTCTCGCCATCTGAGTCTCCTTCTGCGGGCAGTTAAGCTGAAGATGGCCCCTTTCGCCGCACCTGTAGCACATGGCTCCAAAACTTTTCTTCGTGGGAGCCTTTACCTCCTTGACTTCCTCAGAGACCTCGCGGATCTTATAGGTCTGCCGTATGTCACGCCGAACAGCCTCGACCTCTAAAGCATGCGCCAACGCTTCTTTTAGCGAGGTGTGGTGACGTAGCCTCACTGCAGCCCTGACTTCCAGGTCCCTAATTCCATCGACAAATGCTTGAACAATGTTCGTGTCAACCATCTTGGAATCGGCTCCTGGGTGTGCCTTCTTGACCAGTTTTTCAATTTCCAACGCCCATTGTTGTAGTCCCTCTCCTGAGCGTTGGACTCTATCACGAAGTTGAGCACGGAACACGTGCTCCAGGTGTCGCTCCCCGTATCTGGATTCAAGGGCCTCCATCAGGTCTTGGAACCCATTTCCTGTATGTGCTTCTAGGACCGACAAAGCTTGCCCTCTGAGCGCAACAGTGAGAGCGGTCAGGCATTGTTCGTCAGTCCATCCGTTGGCAGAAGCAACCGTCTGGAATTGCTGACGATAAGCGTTCCAAGAAGTAGTACCGTCGTATGGTGGCACTTTAACTCTTGGTCCTTGTACCACTACTCCGGTAGTTCCACTAGACGTCGCGACTCCTGTGGTTTCCAGGCGCACTTTCCACTTCTGTAGTTCTGTGAGGCCGGTTTTCACATTTTCCATATCCACTCCTAGCCCGGTAACTCGTTCTTCCATTATGTCGACATCTTTTCGAAGCTTAGTCACCGTGTCACTAACATCCTTTATTGCCAATAGCGCTTTTTCTTGGAGGTCCTTTTGTTGCTCTTGAGACTCCTGTAAAGCGCCGAGCTTGCGGTCTTGTGACTCCATCATTGCCCTTTGCGAATTTTGCAAAGCGTGACTTTCAGCTCTTTGAGACTCCTGCAAAGCGCCGAGCTTGCGGTCTTGGGCATCTTGCAAAGCCTGAATTAACTCAATTATGCTTTCCAATTGAAGAGCCATTTGAGGGGCCGTAGAATCTACGGGCGCGGCAGGATGAATGGAGCTAGTCGACGGGGCCTGAGCAGGCGGGGCCCAGTGGGCGGGGCCAGTGGGCGTAGCCTGAGTGGGCGTGGTCTGGTGGGCGGAGTCAGTGGGCGTGGCCATGTTCAGAGTGGGCGGGGCCTGAGGGGCGTGGTCAGTGGGCGGGTACCGGCGGGCGGAGTCAGTAGGCGTGGCTTCACCCGAAGTGGGTGGAGTCTGGGGGGCGTGGTCAGTGGGCGGAGCCTGGTGGGCAGGGCCAGCGGGTGGGGCCTGCCCCGCAGTGGGCGGAGCTTGGTCCCCAGTGGGTGTGGCCTCCGCAGCCCGTTGCGCCCTTGTCCTGACACTTCCCTCGAGGTCCTCTCTCGGAGTCAATGGCACTGCGCCCTTGTCCTCGCACTCCCCTTGAATTCCTCTCTCGGAGTCAATAGCAGCAGCTCGCTGCGCCCTTGTCCTGACACTCCCCTTGAAGTCCTCTCTCGGAGTCAATGGCATCTCCAAATCTCACTTCCGACACCAGTTGTTACGTGCTAGGGTTCGAAGGATTTGGAGAAAAAGACCTGCTGACTCTTATAAAGACTTTACTTGCACTGACACTAGCTCACACAAATCACCAAGTCCAAACACTAAGCACTAGATAGTCCTAGGTTCACAGCCGAGTCGTAGGTTCACTGGTTCACTCACTATTGATCACTTGTTTTCGCTTCGAAGTCGCCTCGAAGATCGCTCAGATGAAACTGAATTGCCGGGCCGTCTACCTGCGGCTATTTATATGGCGAGACGAATTCCAGAAAGTTCCGATTCATGTAAACAAGTAAACAAGTAAACAAGTGTGGGAACTTTCTAGCAAATACGCGTAAGTAAACATACACCTAACGCCATCTAGTAATAAGTAGGGGATTTATGTTTTCTGTGTTTCCCTGATCAGTTTCGCCGGTTTGACGCTAGATGGCACTACGTGTCCGTATCCGTAAGAATATTATAGTGGGTTGTAATAATAACTGCCCAACAATTTTGCAAATGTAATTTTTTTACCGTATACTGGTTAGTTGTATTTGTTCCAGTTCCATATAGCATATTTTAAATTTGAAATCACACGATTTATAATGATATTTTTTTTGATAATTGCCTTTGTATATTATTGTCAAAAAATTAAGGATTGAACATAATCATTGCTTTTATTTGGATTCAAATTAAACGTTAAATAATAATGTTTTAAAAAGTTAATTTAAGCCAAGGACTTACCCAGACACCTAGAGATAAACTTTCATAATGGCTAGACTTTTTACTCCATAAACTTTTTATTCGTGTTAAGATAACGAAGTGAATTTTCAGAGTTTTAATGAAAGAAAAATCTTGTCGTGCCAGTTGGCTTTGAATGTTTAAGAATCCTTTAATCGTGCTCGTTTACCTTTCTTGTTTTGTTGATATAAATAACGTTGTTTATCAGTTTAAAGTTATAGAATTTCCTTTGAGAATCAAAAAAGTAACATTCCCTTAATATTGGTAAGGAACTAAAGTTAAATTTTTCATTATTTACTGCTTTTAAGGTATTAAGTACTTTACAGCCTCCCCATTGTTGTCATCAAGTATCAACATAATTTTTAAGACCTCTGATTCTCACAAATAACTTAATTAGAAAAATTTATTAGCGGTCTTAGGAAGATCCAGAAAATTCAATAGAAAGGTACGTAAAGCCCCTAGGGTCTATTTATAATTATTACTAGGGATCACGCCGGGCTCCAAAGACCCCTAAGGGATAGGACTTATGCCTGTATTAATTAATGTCGGAAGTACCTCTGACGTCACGATGTTTCATTCCACGCTTATGACCCCTTGGGGTGCTTAGCTGCAGCCTAAATGTATTCGAAAGAGGGCACTATATAGCGCCATAAAAGTTACGAATATCGTAAATATAAAGTTGTAAAGTAGCCTTATAATACTTTGGAATATTCATAATCAAAATTTAAATAAAGAAAAAAAAATCCATATGCAATAATATTAATGCGAATGTGTGTATGTCTGTTAACTCTTCAAGCTTATACTACTGAACAGATGTTAACCTCGCTACGGTACCCTGTAGGAATTGATCTTAGTTTGACAAAAGGAGGTTAGGTTTATCACAAAATAATGTACAGACTACAGTTCGCTTCTAAAAAGCGGACAATGTTCTAAATTCAATTCATTTTTTTCTAAAGAGATGTCGTAATCATCATAATCTCGGTGATTTAAACGCCGTGTAACCATCCATCCATTATTGTGACTGTGTTTCATTTATAGAATATTGAGTAAGCTGTGTAGTACTGATATGGCAGTAGTTACCACTTAGCAGACTCAACTCGAAACAAATTCAATGATAAAATGTATTCGGTATGTTTATTATAATTAGTAGATTAGTAATATCAAATAGTTGATATACCTTTTCAATTTGCATACGAAAGGAGACGAGACGTTGCCTCGGGCGAATGGAAATTAACCCGTGAGATCGCTCAAAACCTTCGAGTTTCTTTGTCCCCCTCGCACGCCCAAAATTTAATATCATAAGACAAGGACAGGTGTAATAAAATTCCCAACGAGGGGAAAATGGAAGGATTCGAGAGTAATTGGAAAATACCTTCACATTGAGTGGTGCGGCTGAGGTTTGCTCAAAGAATGTTTATGATGCAGATGTGTCACGTCAGACTGCGGTATGTACTGCCTACTTATAAACGACAGTTTAACAGATAGTGCTGACTTTTCACGTACTCTACGCAAATTTTATTCTGTAATAATGAAAATGACCGAAAATTGTAGAATATTGTAAGAAATGTAAATGGTAGGAAACCTAATTTTTATTCGAAACTTCTTACACTTGTGTACAGTAAGTATGACATTTTATACGCAACAGTATGTTATATTTTCTCATCTTTTTTAACCGACTTTAAAAAAAGGAGGTTATCAATTCGACGCGTATGTATGTAAATTGTAATATTCCCAGAACTGCCCAGTTTTCGTATATCTTATACGAGTATGTTAGTCTATATCAGCGTCTGAACAAATGTGCCAAATCTCAAACGTGTGTGTATGTATGTATTGTATGTATGTATGTATGTGTGTATGTATGTATGTATGTATGTAAGTATGTATGTATGTATGTATGTATGTATGTATGTATGTATGTATGTATGTATGTATGTATGTATGTATGTATGTATGTATGTATGTATGTATATATGTATGTATGTATGTATGTATGTATGTATGTATGTATGTATGTATGTATGTAAGTATGTATGTATGTATGTATGTATGTATGTATGTATGTATGTATGTATGTATGTATGTATGTTTTAAATTTCAATTTCTTTCAATTTCTTTATTTGCATAATGTGTGTTAGTAAAGAATATGTTAGTAGAGTTGACAATAGTACTACCATCACATTTGCCCAATTGAGCATGCAAATGTTTAGCTTATAAACTATAATATAAAATTTGAAAAGTTACTATTCTTACAAATTTAGAAAAGTATTATTAAATAATAAATATATATTCCAGATGTGTTATATAAAAGAAGCTAATAATGTGTACATTGTTTTTATGTTTGTTTGTGTTCGCATATCTTTGGATCTACTAGTCCGATTCAAGTAATTCTTTTCTTTGTTGTAATAGTAATGGTTTAACTTAGGAAATACTGCAAGTTTCATCAAAATCGGTTCAGTAGTTCTTGAGACAGAAAATTTTAACTCTACGTATTACGTACACTTTTGAAGTCGGTTTTATATTTTTAAAATACTATTATTTAAAATTATTATTATCAAAATCATACATATTATATCTCATAATCTTATCATAGTATTAAGTTAACTTTCAAGGAATATGATGGATCTGCGCAACACCAGACGCAATCGACCTCTGGCAGAATTGTGGTGTTCATAGTTGCCGCAACTCTTCCTTAAGAGGAGAGCAGAGAACCGTGGGGTTTTAGTGGGCAGACCCCACTTTTACCGGGGATGTGAGAAAATTTCTTCATGAAAAAAGACCTAGCTCGTAACCCTGTAGGTATTAACTGAAATAAATGTCTTTCTGCATCCTTCTACTTGTTCATTGTCGTCCTTCAAATAGAGATCGTCGCGTGTATTTTACTAGTCGACTGCGGCCTTTGTATGAATTTAATCAGATTCTGTTTCCATCGTTTTCACTGGATAATTGGAATTTATATTGAAAACGACTCTTACTTAATATTATAACTAATATTTTATTCAACCACCGATCCATTTTTAGGGTTCCGTACCCAAAGGGTAAAAACGGGACCCTATTACTAAGACTTCGTTGTCTGTCCGTCTGTCCGTCCGTCTGTCTGTCTGTCTGTCTCCAGGCTGTAACTCAAGAACGGTAATAGCTAGAGAGTTGAAATTTTCACATATTATATATATATATATATATATATATATATATATATATATATATATATATATATATATATATATATATATATATATATATATATATATATATATATATATATATATATATATATATATATTATCTGTTGCTGCTATAACAACAAATACTAAAAACAAAATAAAATTAATATTTAAGAGGACTCCCATACAACTAACGTGATTTTTTGGCCTTTTTTGCTCTATATCAATAATGGCAACAGTAAGGTGCTTGATTTTTTCTCAAAGTACTCAGTTGTATGTACTTTAATATTTAATAACAATATTAAAATAAAATAAAAAATTAACTTGGCCGATTTTTTACCATAATATTGTTCTGGACCGAAAACAAATTTTAATAATTTTGGTCTGCGCATCCGTTGTGAACTAATGAATGATTTTATAAATAGTATTTTCAGATCAAATAAACCACTCTATAACAATTGTACCTATATTTGGACAATAATATATTTTTTTAACCGGTATGGTTTCCCAAGCACATACGAAAATGTATGACGCTCTAACAACATCGGTACATGACATAGAAAGAAACTGCAGGTTTGCTTCGTATGACGATACTTGAGACCTAGAGAGGTGTTACTAGTCCGAAAACAAACTGGCGAAATTAAGTCGCACGAGAGACCTACAGCTCGATTAAGGCTGGATTTATATGCGGCGGCGCGAACGCGCGGTTTGATCGCTACACTGTACACCGCGAGATCACAAGAAAATGTACGTAAAGATTTATTTAAGAGCCTACTGTCAAAACGCTAGCCCCGCCTACACACACTGCTATCCTCCAATCGTGATACAATGATTCCATGGATCGTGCTCCCGGGCAGTGTGCTTTACGTTGCAGCTAATAGTGAACAATATCGCGTAACAACGGTTCCCGCATTATAGCACGACAGTAAAGGTCGTTAGTCCTAAAATTGTTTTTGATGATTACTTAAAAATTAAATACAATACTAATATTTCCTTTAGCTATTATTTTATAAATTTTGTGATTGTAGTAGTGCAAGTTATTTAATGATAGTAACTCAATAATGTAACAGGTATTTGTTGAAAAGCCCAGAAAGATTCATAATTTCAAAAAATAAAACTATCGAGTCAAAATAAGTGAATCGTGTTTTTGGTTAGCCACATATCAGAGAAATATACAATGATTAAATAAATCTCAATTTCATTTGAGTCAATCGTCTTCCAGGATCGTAATACTTATTAGAAAACACAGCAAAATTTGACAGCCCGCTCTTAAGCTCGCGCGGGCGCACGCTCGCGTGTGTATAAATGAAAAATAGTATGTGGCCCGCGTCCGCGCTCCGTCGCACGCGCCTGTGCTGCCTATACTATTTTTCATTTATACAAACCGACTGTGAGCCGCCGAATGTGAGCGAACGTTACGCAGTTTATTGTATTTCCATACATATTCACTTTTTCGTTCACACCTAACCGACAATACGCCATTACGGTAGGCGTAGGCGCGGACATTCGATACCGTATATTTTCACGTTCACACTGGGGCTCACAGTGAGCCTGCTCACATTCGTCGGCGTATAGTTTGGTCTGAACTCTGAACACGCGCTTAGCGTTGGCCCCAAGTTAGCCCTAAATAGCGGGGCGGTCGAGCTGTCATTTACATACAATAATTGTGATCTCGCGGTGTAACCGCCAAACCGCGCGTTTGGGCAGACGCATAATATAAAGTGAGCTTCATAGATCAAAAGTGTGTCTGTCTGTCTGTTACCTCTTCACGCCCAAACCGCTAAACCGGTTTTGCTGAAATTTGGTATGGGGATACTTTGAGTCCCGAGAAAGGACATAGGATACTTTTTATCCTGGAAAAATGTGTGGTTCTCTCGCGATAAATGAATTTTGGTGCAAGGGGGTTGCGGGCATCGACTAGTCAATATTATATTAAGTCAAGCTTCATCTCGTCTGTACAAAAGATGACGATGATGATAGTGACTATGAAACAATTACCAGACGTTGAGGTGCATTGAGTTTGTAATTGTGCTAGTTGTAGCCTGAGATCTGACACAATTATACTCGAGGAGCGCTTTGCGGTTGACGTGGAGTGTTTAACTCTCAAGATCCCTGATTTCCTTGTACTACTCAAAAGTACTACAAAAGGATAGCTGTATGGATAGCGTATTGTTTCGGCTCTCTGGCTTTGTCAAAATTAGGTTATGTGAAAATGTTGTTATTGTAATAAGTATTTGTAATTTTATGTTATCTATATATTATTATTTATACGCGAGCGAAAAACTTTGGATCCCATTTGACGAAAAATGCGGAAACGTAAGTGATTGAAATTTTGCACAGTTATAGTTTATATGGTGAAGGAGTGCATCGAGCTAATATTATTTTGAAAGTATGCTTTTATTTATCATACATTTTTTTTTAACGAATAAAATTCTCTGAACTTTCACGAATAGTTCAAGACTAAAATTAGCCGAATAGGTTATCGAGCTTTAGCGAGACTAACAAAATTTTTAATTCATTTTTATTTAAAATAGACTATTAGGTAATACCTTTCTTTCTTCAAAAACACATCACTGTTTATCTAAAAACTAGTTTACTTCTATAAAATATTTACCTATCTACGACCATAGATATACTTACAATTTTGCGAGAATGCTTTCTTGTAAAGTCGAGGGAAAGTTGAATTTATAATTAAATAGACTTGTTTGTTAGGGCCATAAATATTACAAAACACTTGCACCGCCCTGACTTTGTAGTCGGAAAACTCTGCAACTTTATGCAGTATATTTTGCGTTTACAACTTTATATAAAAGACAACAATTGCTTAATGAATGTATGCATTCTTAAATATCCATTTTCCAAACCAATGCAAGAGTGTGTCTGTCTATTACCTCTTCAACTAAAACACTTAAGTGATGTTTATGTTTGCTATGCATCCTCCTATACCTTCCAGTATCTTTTTTCTTTGAGTCCAAAAAAACATAAGATATTAGATAGTAGACGATTTCCGCAAACGAAATTAGGCGGTTCGGCAGCGAAAGTTGCGGGCAAAGCAAGATATCCCTATAGTCTGTTTGTACATACGATTAATAAATATTCGTACACATTTTGTGCCAGTTTGTAAAAAATGGGACAATACAATGGTATCCGAGATCTCCCTTTAAGAAGAAAATCAAATAACTGACGTAGGTACTTCAACAAAACCGAGTCTTACGAGTTACGGTGATATGCTTGAGTGATATTTGATTCAGCACTTAAATGTCCCTCGACTTAATGACGGGTCGTAAACGTTTTACTACCTCCTACCTCGCTATACGTCCCTGGTAATGACGATAGCTGAGACGCCGGGAGACGGTGTGAACGCTGGCTTTCATTCGCTTTTTTATTTCATGTACTTCGAAGACATTAATTAGACTAGTAATCTATCTAGGTCAATGAGAAAACCTAACTTATTTTTATTGGAGACAAACGAGCCAACGGATTGCCTAACGTAAAGTGTCTCGTCTTTTCTTAATATACGCTTTTTTACCTCCTTTTAATCCAGAAATACCTCTGGTAACAGTTAGTTGATTTTTTTTTCGGATTACTCAGAACTATAACTTGCAAGTTAACACGCCGCGCCGGTCCGACTCAGAGCATTTAATATCTAGGTATAGGATATGCTATTCAATCTGAAATTCTCGTTATGTTTCCACATATAGCTTTCATTAAGAATGATCAATTAGTAATGCAGCACTCGAGTCACGTAGCAAAACTAGTCTGGCACCGCGGGGAATGACAATCATGATCCACAGCTCAGAGGTGCAGTTTCCTCGGGGGAAATTGGCATGGATTAATCGAACGGAGAATGCATTTCAATAGTCACTGCCTTAGACTACAGACTCTATGGTTTAAAGATCCATCTCTTGCATACGGTTGGGTTTTGATTCCGAATCCAACTATTCAATGGTGAATTATACGAGTAGTTTCTTGGTTCTTATAACGTTCGATCCCCTAGAACAGTACCGGATTTAGATTTTTTATGATTGTAGGCCACTTTATTTCCACCGCCCCATGTACGAAATCTGCCTTCTCCCCTAGGACGCTGCCGCCCCTAGGCCGAGGCCTGTACGGCCTATTTATAAATCCAGGGCTGCCCTAGAATCATGTTATGTAAGGCTTATTCCTGCTTTTTCTGGTACATTCGCCGGGCTTACTTCCAAATTGGTCGACCTCAGAAATTAGAGCCCCCGCAGACTGCAGACTTGTAGTCGGCAGATAGTTTGATCGAAAGCTTAATCAGTACGAAGATGTATGAAAGTGCGCATACTAAACGATTAGTATCGGCCGATAATAATGTACTGAAACCCCAATTGCGTCAAATATCGACCGACTAAAAGTCTGTAGTCTGCGGGGGTCTTATGGTAAATCGCTACAATAATTTTCTGAGGTTTTTTTTAGTTAATAAATCAAAAGACATAAGAATGTTGCACTGCCACATAACTATTTAGAAGTCCAAACTTATGATTTACTAGACGTTCCGCGCGGCTTCGCCCGCGTAAATTAGATATTTCACAGACAAATCAGTCTACAAAAAATAGCCTATGATCTTTCACGTGGTCTACTTCTTATCTGACCCAAATAACAGAAAAATTGCTCTGGTAGTTCGTGAGATAAGCCCTTTCAAATAATTTCCCCCGTTTTTTCCACATTTTCTTCTATTTCTTCGCTCCTATTAGTCTTAGCGTGATAAAATATAGCCTATAGCCTTCCTCGATAAATGGGCTATCTAACACTGAAAGAATTTTTCAAATCAGACCAGTAGTTCCTGAGATTAGCGCGTTCAAATAAGCCCTTTCAAATAATTTCCCCCCGTTTTTTCCACATTTTCCTCTATTTCTTCGCTCCTATTAGTCTTAGCGTGATAAAATATAGCCTATAACCTTCCTCGATAAATGGACTATCTAACACTGAAATAATTTTTCAAATCGGACCAGTAGTTCCTGAGATTAGCGCGTTCAAACAAACAAACAAACTCTTCCGCTTTATAATATTAGTATAGATTTACTACTAGTTACTACTTAATATACTCGGTTAATGGTCTGGTAAAGAACAAGTAGCAGATAAGGGGTCGGTAGCGAAAGTCGGGGAGAACAGGAAACTGCGAATCATTCACCACCAACCGGATGTGGCGCGGAGACGCCGCGTGCCCCAAAACTAGATACAATTACTTGCGATGCAGAATATAGACCTTGATAATGTTTAGAAGTCAATTTTTAGTACTTGTGAGCCACTTACGCTAAGCTACTTAAGTTAGGTCATTATTGCCACGCACATTTCTTTGTAGCCAATGATGGGCAAATACGAGGCCATAATATTCCTCATTGATTGCCCAGGTTCGCCGTCAACATTGCAAAAAAGTGCGCAATCATTTCGGCTACGTGAAGAAGAGCTTACAGCTATTTATTGATTGATAAAATATAGATAATATTAGGGAATCCTGCTTTTGCTGCAAACATAGAAGACTAATGCTTACTTACTAAAAAAATAAACGGCAAATTTTACTGAAGACTCCGAGTCTGAGTCATTACTGAGAGCCGGAACATAGATATTTTTTTCCATTTCCACTGCGTACGACTGTTCCGTAGTTAAATAGAGTAAACAAACATACATTGACATATCGCTGTCTATTTAAACTTCACTCTACTTGAAAAACAAATGACCGTGAAAAGTTGGACGATAAATTGCTTTTAAAGGGAAGTCGTAGCTGAGTAATGAGAAGGGAGGTTTTGTTTTAAGAAAAATTCGGATGTCAGATTCTTCGGCGTTCGCTAGTGGCGGCGCATTATTCGTACCTTCGCAAATTATTAATTCAAAAGATAATCAACGATAATTGGAAAACCTTAATGATTGCTTGAGTAGACTATAGAATATTTTGCTAACTTGCCTATTGTTTGGAAGCATGCATTCGGTTTTCGTTATTTTTATGAATATCTATACTTAATATTATAAAGCGGAAGAGTTAGTTTGTTTGTTTGTTTGTTTGAACGCGCTAATCTCAGGAACTACTGGTCCGATTTAAAAAAATCTTTTAGTGTTAGATAGCCCATTTATCGAGGAAGGCTATAGGCTATATTTTATCACGCTACGACTAACAGGAGCGAAGAAATAGAGGAAAATGTGGAAAAAACGGGAGGAAATTATTTGAAAGGGCTTATTTGAACGCGCTAACCTCAGGAACTACTAGTCCGATTTGAAAAATTCTTTCAGTGTTAGATATCCCAGTTATTGATGAAGGTTATAGGCTATATTTTATCACGCTAAAACGAATAGGAGCGAAGAAATAGAGGAAAATGTGGAAAAAACGGGGTAAATTATTTGAAAGGGCTTATTTGAACGCGCTAATCTCAGAAACTACTGGTCCGATTTGAAAAATTATTTCAGTGTTAGATAGCCCAGTTATCAAGGAAGGCTATAGGCTGTATTTTATCACGCTAAGAATAATAGGAGCGAAGAAATAGAGGAAAATGTGGAAAAAACGGGGGAAATTATTTGAAAGGGCTTATTTGAACGCGCTAATCTCAGGAACTACTGGTCCGATTTGAAAAATTCTTTCAGTGTTAGATAATCCATATTTTATCGAGGAAGGCTATAGGCTATATTTTATCACTCTAAGACTAATATGAGCGAAGAAATAGAGGAAAATGTGGAAAAAACGGGGGAATTACTTGAAAGGGCTTATCTCAAGAACTACTAGAGCATTCTTTCTGTTATTTGGATCAGATAAGAAGTAGACCATGTGAAGGATCATAGGCTTTTTTTGTGGACTAATTTTTCGGTGAAATATCTAATTTACGCGGGCGAAGCCGCGCGGAACGTCTAGTTATTCATAAAAATAACTTGATATAATAAAACACTACGAGGGCGGCACAGAAAATTTCGGGAATCAAGGAAGTGACACAACATTACTATTTAAAAATGTATTTATTGCTTTTCGAAGTGTTCTCCGCGCAAGGAGAATGGATAAAGTGGTCCAAATTTCCACCACTAACGAGAAACATATTGACTTATTGTCCATTGAATATAGAGTAACTTTCATTATGAGACAAATTAAAAATAAGCTGTCAGTAAAAAGTTATGACCATAATATGAAAAAATATTTTTTTGAGTGAAGATATTGATATTGATATTCATCTATTTCAGTGAAAACCTAATAGGAAATGCTAAGCGACATGACAAAACATAGATTGAGTAGTTAAAAAGTGCAATGGATCATATTAATACTATTTTATGGAATAAAATGGTAGAAAACTTTTTTATTCCGTCATAACCTTTTACTTACAGGATATTTTTGGTTGCGGTCCAGTTATAATGATTCCGTATTTAACAGACCATTACGTAAGTGTTATTGGTTGTGGACATTTGCACCAAACTCAATACATTTTTATTACATCTAAGTACGCACGGCAGCTATCCGACTCACTGGATCCCGTGCAGCAGCTTCACAGTTCCGACTCACTGGAACTCTCTGGCACTGGCGACTCAAGCGACAGGACTTCATGATTCGACCTCCGGTCTTCGGGGGGGAGTGATGTGGCAGTACCCACAATTCGCCTAACATTCCTGCATCGCGCTATCGAAGTTTTCTGAGCGCGTCGGTATATATATACGACAGCTGAAATGTATCACGTGGGCTCCGGCCTGACCGAGCATACCACCTCGCTCGGTCGGAAGATCTTCCTTTTCGGCCACTACGCATTATCCCACAGAACCAATTATTGAAGCATTTCATTCCATTCGGAAGTTGGGGTCTCCAAAATGGCCGTTTTGTAGGCGTCCACAGCTTCTTCAGGTGATGAAAATCTCTGACCACGCAATTTATTCTTTATTTTAGGGAAAGTATAGAATTCATTAGGGCTTAGGTCGGGGCTGTATGGCGGATGGTCTAATAAATAATCTTTTTTTAAATAAATAAATGGTATTCGATTTTTAAAACCAAGGAGTTTTCAATTTAAAAGATTTTAATATGATAGGAACAGTGGAAATATTCCATTCCCGATACTTTTAGTGCAGCCTGTGTATCATAAGCATTTTGTTTTATATTTCTACAAGAAGTTTGCACATGTTATCGATACACATTTTGGCGACTTCGTTCTTGTTGGTCGAAGATGTTCAGCAAACTACAAACGCAAAATGCACATAAAGTGTCTGAAAACCGGAAGGCATTTTTTTAACCCCCGACAAAAAAGAGGGGTGTCTGTCCGTCTGTCGGGACAGACAGATGGACTGACAGACGGACAGACAGACAGAGAGATAGACAGACAGGCAGACATCGAAGTCTTAGCAATAGGGTCCCGTTTTTACCCTTCGGGTACGGAAACCTAAAAAGCATGGAATAAAATTAAATTATGAAATTTAAAAAAACCCCCGCCAAACAACTTCAAAAAGTAATGAAATAACATTTACTGATTTTTAAATATAATTCCATAATTCCTAAGTGTAAAGTGACATTTTTAACCGACTTCCAAAAAGGAGGAGGTTATATGTCCGGCTGTGGATATATATAATATTTTTTTTGTATGTTCAACGATTACTCCGCCATTTGTGAACAGATTTTCAAAATTTTTGTTTTGTTATATTAGGTTTCACTCCCTAAGATTCACGAAAATCGTTCGAGCCGTTTCAGAGGAGTTCAAACACGCACACCGTGACACGAGAATTTTATATCCATACTAATATTATAATTGCGAAAGTGTGTCTGTCTGTCTGTCTGTTACCTCTTCACGCCTAAACCGCTAAACCGATTTTGCTGAAATTTGGTATGGGGATACTTTGAGTCCCGGGAAAGGACATAGGATACTTTTTATCCCGGAAAAATGTACGGTTCCCGCGCGATAAGCGAATTTTGGCGCAACGAAGTTGCGGGCGTCATCTAATATTAGATAATTCGATCCAGCAGTACTTGAGACCAGCATATTGGAAAAAATAATGGAAACTCTCTAACATGAATAATTTGACATGATCCTTTTTTCCTATCGGTCACAGCGTGATGCTATACTTGAAAAGGTTTTAAAAAAAGGTTACTGTCACTGTCAAAAATAATCTTTCAAATACACGTCAAACGCAGCGTTGCCATTTGGCAACTTTGGTTGCCATTTTGGCAACATTTGACCCTTCGTGGCAACCAAATGGCAACCGAGCTCAAGTAGCAACTTTTTGGCAACTTTTCGACTTGTCGCGCGATCATCGGTAAAAAAATATCGAAAATAAAATACTACCCACTAACCACTAATTAAAGGTGCTGGGAAATTTATGTTTATTTTTTGCATGTTTAACCCTTAATTGGTCGCGTGGGGTGTCACACACCCCAAAGCAGGTTTGCATACTCATAACATTTTGAAATTTGAATTTACCGCGCTGGTTTTTTAAGTAGCTTCGTAAATAAGCGTAACGTGCAGAATTCAGTTGCGAGCGGCGCTCGGTGGTAGACGGTTGAGGTCGGAGAGCGTGTTTGGGGTGCTCGACACCCCAGGTGACTGTAAGCGTAGTCCAAATTGCCGGTAAGTTAATTTTATTATTTATTTTTTAATCATTATATTTTGACAATTAAATGAATTTTAAAAATTGTAAATGTTATTTCATAACATTTACAAGGTTATACTTTTGTATTACAGTTTTTAAAACATTGAATTTTGAGAAATTGTGACGTTTCTCAAAGTTCAATGTTTTAAGAACTTTATTTTTGAGGTTATGTTTAGTTTACGGTAGTAGTAGTGAACAAAAAATATTTAGTTTTATTTTGATTTTGAAGTTATATTTTAGTATTTTTGTTTTAGGTAAAATGTCACGTTTTTTGAATTCCGGGGAGATAGAAGAGTTGTTGGAAGTAGAAGAGCCTTTCGATAGTGAATCTGAAACTGAACAAGATTATGATGTTATAGTGAGCGACCATAACAGTGAATCGGAGCAGAGTGAAAATGAACTAGATGATGAATGGAGTAGTGAAGATGATACCCCTTTACAGAATTTTGCTAGTTCGCGTGACAGATCATTTTATCTCGGAAAAAATAAAGTAACAAAATGGTTCAAAAATCATCCGGGCTCCAGTGTAAAAACTGCTCGAGCAAATATTGTAACAGAAGCTGCTGGACCTAAGGGGCCAGCTAGAGAAATAAACACTTTGAGTGATGCTTTTTTGAGTATATTTTCTAGAGAAGCTATAGATCTTATCCTGACTCATTCGAACGAATATATAATGTCTATTCAAAATAATGGTGATATTTTTTCATCTTTTATTACAGGTAAGTATTAATTTATAATATGTAATTTACAAATCTAAAATTGACTCGAATATACTCCGAAGAGTATTTTTGAAGCGATTGGCTGTCGATTTAGTTAAACCTCATCAAATTTCAAGAGCAGGTATACCTACATTACCACGACTGGTGCAAAAACGACTAAAAAAGCGTCATCAAATTGAGGAGCAAGAATCTTTTTCTGAAGCTGGAAGATCACAGTCATACAAAAGGTGTCATATTTGTCCAAGAACGAAGGATAGAAAAACATAGACTTGTTGTTATAAATGCCATAAGCATGTGTGCAATGATCATATGATTGTAGTCTGCCAAAATTGTTATGAAGAAAACTAGTACTTATATAAAGTTATTTTTAAGTTTAAAAAATTTATTTGTTTGTTCTAAAAATAAGTATAAAAGTTGATTAGTAAGTAATTCATATGTTCCTATCAATAAAAGTCTGATTTTGCACGTATTTTGTATTTTATTTCAATTTATTCATTGGGGTGCTAAACACCCCACGCGACCACTTTTGCAACTTTTTAGGCGCGCCTAATTAAGGGTTAATATTGGATTTCTGGATGGATTTTTAATATTGTTGTAAAATGGAGTCTAAATTTATTTTTTATTTTAATTTTTATCTTTTAATTTATATTTTATAATACTTTTATTTTCAGGAAAACATGATTTTAAATTTATGAGGAAAAAAAATTTGTGGAATCAATTATTTATCAACCAAAAGGATTAACATTTTTTGAAAACATGATTTTTTTCGATTTAAATTTTTATCAACCAAAATGCAGAGCAATAAAACAGTACTCAATAGGTAGGTATAAATATTTTTATATTTACTAAAAGGCACGGAACGTTTTTTCACAGGTTTTTTTTTTCTAATGGCAACATTTGGTTTCAGATGGCAACATTTGAACCTACAAATGGCAACCTGGGCTGACTATATACTCTGGCAACACTGGTCAAACGAGTTTTGCCGGGGAAAGTTGGCGGGCTTTTTAAAAAGAGAAGTCGTATTTTTTCAACTTTTGCGAAATTAATTATTTAAAATAGTTTTTATAAGGAATTTTAACAATAAAACAACTCAAAACGGTACAATAATAGACGTCGAAATGGAGGATCCTGGGGGGACAACCCCTGGGAAACCCGGTAGAAAAAGGCCGCGAGGCCCTGATATTGACGACGACAAGGATGTTCTAGATGAGTCATTTTACATCCCGTATAGCAAACCCGGCTACAGACGCTTATTCCCTGAGAAGTCGCACTCTCAGGAGTATATAGTATATACAGAATCCACCCAAACTGATAGCAATATCGGCAACAAAAATCCACTGACACTAACATCCATCTTCAAAGAAGAAATTAAAGGAATAACCGGTATCAAACGAGTAGCAGCCAATAAAATAGCTATTGCGTTCTCCCAGGCAAGTTATGCCAATAATTACTTGCTTAATGAAACCTTCCATCTCAAGAATAATTTAAAAGCCTTCATCCCGGCTAGGAGCATCGAAAAAATTGGAGTACTACGGTACGTACCCACTAGGATTAGTAATGAAGAACTATTCAAAAAGCTAACTTCAGCATATGAAATTATAGGAGTGAGAAGGTTTACCAAAAAAGTAAATGGTAAAGTAAAACCGTTTCAAACGGTTTCTGTTACATTTCTTTCAAATATATTACCTCAATCTGTGTCATTAGATATTTTTAATTATAAAGTATATGAATATAACCCTCCTTTGTTGCAATGCTACAAGTGCTTTAAATTTAATCACCATGCTAAGATATGTAAATGTGTCCAAAAATGTTCGATTTGTTCTAAGGAACACCATTATTCTCAGTGCCCTGATGATCAGGCGCTGCATTGTGCCAACTGTGGTGGACCACACCTTGCTATATCTAGAAATTGTCCGATTAAGCAAAAGAAAATATTGGAAAAACAAAATAAAATGGCATACGCAAATATAACTAAAAATACTGACCACACTTACAGTTTGGCACATTACAGTACTGATTTCCCGGCTCTACCACACAAAAAACATGAGATAACTAATGAGGAATTAATACAAGGTATAATAAAAAGCGACAATATTTTAAAGTCTTTAGTAGCAACATTAGTAAATTTAAGTAACAGTAATAAAAAAATGACAACATCAGTAATAAAGGAAGTATTATTAAATAACCTTAAACATGGATAGTAATTTTTTGAAAATATGCCAATTTAATGTTGAAAGTCTTAATAGTAAAAAACCTCTACTTATTACTTTCTTGGACCAAAATGACATTGATATATGTTTGTTAAATGAAACACATTTAAAACAAAACCACAATTTCAAAATAACAGGTTATAATTTTATTTATCAACATGGCCTTAATGGCCGAGGTGGAGTTGGCATACTCATTAGGAATAATTTCAAATACACTACTGTAAATCTACCTTTCTATGAGGATTTACAATCTGCAACTATAGTTCTTAAAACTGATATTGGTAATTTGTCTATCTTATGTACTTACAGTCCACCAAGACCAGGTCGGTTCAAATCAAGACAACTTAAACAAATTATTAATAGTTTACCAAAACCGATAATACTATCTGGAGATTTAAATGCTCATCATGTTGCTTTTGGATGTCTTCAAACCAAGCCTCGAGGTACAGATGTTTATGATTTAGTAGATGAATGTGACCTATGTATCCTGAACTCAGGAGCTCCAACAACAGTAGGTAGTTTACGTAATAGCCAATCTTCAATTCACATTACTTGTGTTAGCCCACAAATCGCTCCTCTATGCCATTGGAGCGTTAGTGATGATCCAATGGGCAGCTATCATTATCCCACTTTCACGTTTATTGAACTCCAACCACAAGATTTTGAAGTGGGTCAACCAATAGAAAGATTTCTGTATGACAAGGCAGATTGGAAACTCTTTGCATCTGAAACAGAAAAGGCATTCAGGTCATTTTCTATTGATTACAATGAACCTTTATCTACTTATGATAAATTTTGTGTTACATTAAATACAGTTAAAGAATCATGTATTCCAAAACTAAATATAACTTCCCCAACCATTAGGAAAAAACCAGTTCCTTGGTGGGATAATGAATGCTTAGAAGCAGTTAAAAAAAGCAAAGCTGCACTAAATTTTTATAGAACACATCCATCTGTAGAAAATTTCATTGAATATAAAAAAATAGATGCCATTAAAAAAAAATTATTAAAGGAAAAGAAAAAGAATGGTTGGAGAAGCCTTTGTGAATCATTCAACAGACAAACACCTGTTACTGTCATCTGGAATTATATCCGCAGATTTAAAAGAGCTTCTTCTGTTAGTAGACCAAAAAACAGTGAATGGATTCCATCTTTTCTTGATAAGTATGCACCCGATGATCCACCTGAAAAATATATAGACACAAATTTATTAAATTCATATTTTGCCCAAGAAGGCAATTCTAGTAGCATATTTTTGAGTAATACTTTTACGTGGCAAGAATTTCAATTTGCTTTGAAATCTAGAAAAGACACTACTCCAGGCTTAGACGATATCCCTTACAAAATATTAGGTTACATGCATAAAGATGTCCAAAAAATTTTATTAGATATTTATAATTTATTATGGACAAACAATCTAATACCAAACTCATGGAAAACACAATGTATTATACCAATCCTCAAACCGGAAAAACCGGAAAGTGACTATAACTCATATAGACCTATATCTTTGTCATCTTGTGTTGGTAAAATATTCGAATACATGCTTAAGGTGAGACTAGACTGGTATGTTGAATCAAATAATATCTTACCAAAGGAGCAGTATGGCTTTCGTAAAGGTAAAAGTTGTGTAGAAAGCTTTGTCGCATTTTTAAGGGATATTAAAGATTCATTTCAGTCATTTTCTTCCACTGTTTGTGCCTTTCTTGATGTCCAGGGGGCATTCGATAATGTTGATCCAACTATCCTTGCTGAAGTCTTGATAGATATAGGTGTCCCCGGAAAAGTCTGTGAATGGATTTTTAAATTCTTATTTAAAAGAACAATGTATGTCAAATTTAATAATATTTTACATGGACCTAGACATATATATAAAGGCACAATGCAAGGTGCCACTATCTCGCCATTGCTGTATAGCATATACACAAGTCAGCTGTGTAAATATCTTATAAGTTGTAATGTTAAATTTCTACAATATGCAGATGATATTGTTGTGTATAGTAGTCATAAGGATGTAAATATTGCTGTAAATATATTGAATAAGGCATTAGAACAAGTATATAATTATTATACTAGAAAATTAAAGTTATGGATTAGTTTGGAAAAAAGTACAGCCATGATTTTCTCTAAATCAGATCCAAGAAGTTTATTTAATGTTAAAATTCACAACAACAGTCTCAATTGGGTTTCGGAACAAAAATTTTTGGGGATATATCTCGACAATAAGTTAAAATTTGAAAATCATATCCAACAAATAATCAAAAAAGCCTGTGGAGGTCTTAATATAATTAGATCTTTGGCAGGAGTACACTGGGGATCTGACCCTAAAACTTTATCTATGCTATACAAGAGTTTAGTTCGTAGTCACTTTGATTACAGCACCTTAGCATATTATAACTGTAGTTATAATTTATTAAGAAAATTGGATGTTATTCAAAATAAAGCTCTTAGAGTCATAACAGGTGCAATGTGCTCTACTCCTATACATATTATGGAGGCCGAGGCATGTATACCTCCACTAACTATCATAAGGTTAAAAATAGCAGAACGATTTTGCCTAAAAGTATTTGCCTCTAAAAATGATCATCTTTTAAATAGAATTCTTCCTATAGTTCCATCAAATAGTATGGATGTGGGTCCATATACTAATGTTTCTAACATTATTTCTAGAAAATTGCCAGAACTTTTAAGGATTATGATAAACATTTACTTAAATTTTGGAAATTACATATTTAGAGAAAATCATTGGCCTATGTATAATATTGAATATAATGCCTACATGCATGATGTAACAATATGTGAGCAACAAATAAGTAATCAAAATGATCTTCTCAACACTATAGATAATGAGTACAGAATTTATACTGATGGTTCAAAAACCTTAAATATTGTTACATCAGCCTACTATGATCCTCAGGAAAAAGTTAAAAAATGTTTAAAATTAGCAAATCAATGTAGTATATTTACTGCTGAATGTTATGCTATATATAGAGCATTATTGTATATATCCTCAATTAATCAAACCAATTTTTTGATTTTAACTGATTCACTTAGTGTTCTAACTGCTCTTAAGAATAGGGTTTTAAAGTTTAATACAAATTATTTGATATTCAAAATCAAGCAAACTTTGTACCATATGTATAATAATAGTAAAAATGTTAAATTTATTTGGGTACCTTCTCACTCTGGAATTACTGGCAACGAAGAAGCTGATGCAGCAGCAAGAGGAGATCCACACGAAGACCACAGTCAACTACAGCACATACCGTATACAGATATACATGCTCCTATGAAAGACTGCCTGGGAGAGTTGTTCAAGGCATACTATACCCAAACGTCATCTGAAAAAGGAAAATGGTATTACGACATACAAAAGGTCCCGCCCGCCAAACCGTGGTACCATAAGTTGAAAGGAATGTCTAGATCATTTATAGTTACTATGAACAGGATGAGATTTGGGCACTGCCAAGTTAAATCTCATCTCTACAGATTGAAGATGGTAAATACCTCACTTTGTGACTGCGGCGTTGAAGAGGAGACTCTTGATCATCTGGTCCTTCGATGTGGAAAGCATAATATAGCACGCTTGTTGATGTGTAGTGAAATCAGTGAAATAACAACGGACAAATATGACAGTGACAGTGATAATTTAAGCATAGACAACTTGTCTTTGAAAGATTTACTTCAGAAAAATATTTTATATGGACCGCTTTACAAATTACAGCTTTCTAAAAAATGTTGGGAAAAAACTTTAATTTCGTAATGCTCTGTTAAAAACAATGAAATGTATTTTAAGGACTGGGCTAAAAGGACTAGAATCCAGGCCCGTAAAATAAAATAATAAAAAAAAAAAAAAAGAGTTTTGCCGGGAATGTGAAAGAGTGATGTTGTGTTTTTGTATTATTTTCCTAAAATTGTGTTAATTGGGTTTTTAATGTGTAATATTGGTAGGATATTAACCATTAGATATTCGTTATCGTGCACAAGTGTGGGAAAGTGATGCAATATCCAGAAACGTGCTATTTTGTATTCCCTCCAAAACTCCATCGAAAGTTTCAGTAAAGCGTCTACCACTTTACTGAATCGACCGACTTGACTTCTTGACTATATTGACTTTTACTTAGACTTTGACTAGACTTTAGACATGACGATATAGAAAAACTAAAACGTTGATGAAAATTATTATTAAACCTTTGTATGTGGCAAAGTACATCCTCGGTGTCAGTGCCAAAGGCCAACAAAAAAAAATACACGTCAAACATTGTGCTGTCAAAAATCAAAATAATTGTCAAGCGCCTGTGCTAGATTTTTGTTGATAAATTCATTATTAATTGTTACAAATTTAAGATCACAAATAACAAAACCTAATTAAACATGAGCTGTTTTGATAATTTAACCATGCCAAGCTGTGTTTGGTTTGAAAGTGGAGAAAAGCGCAACATCCTAGCATCGATATTTGCTGGACTTTTGGTTTGTATTTGATGATTCACGATTAAGAAATGGTAAATAATTAACCACTTATATACTTAAGACATACGTAATTGGCATAAGATGAAATTAATAATTGAATATTACCAAGTTACTAGTATATTGAGCCCACATGAATTGGCCAAACAGACTATACTTTCTAATACTTTTGTGTCTTTATCTTCTTTGTTTTAAATTTTGCTTCTTAAATCAATCTAAATGTTGTAGTATAGTTAAGTGTTTACTTCTGTTACAGTTTTTCAGTGGTTGGTGGTTTATAATTGATGCCGCCTCCATATACCCATCAGACCTACCAAATGCAGCTCATGTATGTGGTGTCATGGCGACCCTGTCTTTAATCATGGTGAATTCTGTATCTAATGCTCAGGTAAGATAACTGATACATGTTTTGTAATAAATTAAAACTTTGTATATCATTGTTTAGTAGAATTTACTTGATAACAGATAAGTTTTAAATTCCAACTCGCTTGATATTTACGGTAAGTAATCAATCACCAACCAAGTACATCCAACAAGTGACACAACCAGTATCATTTTGGTATATTTCTCACTTAGAATCCACTTAAAACCCACTGCAAATAATATATCCATATCCATACTAATGTCTTTCTTCCTCAATTTGTTGCTGTAGTTGCTTTCTTTTCTCGAGTACCTCCTTCGAATGTTATAAATGCAAATATTTGTCTGTCTGCCTGTTACCTCTTCATGCCCAAACCACTGAAATGTTTTTGCTGAAAGGTGTAGAAACACATTGAGTACTGGGGGGGGACATAGGATACTTTTTTTTATCCAACCAAAAGAACATTTTTAACTGGAAAAAGTACAGTTCCTGCGCAATAAACAAATTTTGGTGCAATGAAGTTGCGGGAGTCAACTAGTAAGTCTATAAATGTTCATAATACCATTTCCAGGTTCGTGGAGAAACTTATACGGGAGGCTGCATGGGGCCTCGAGGCGCTCGGCTCTGGCTTTTCCTAGGTTTTGTCTTAGGTTTTGCCTCACTCATTGCTGCCTGTTGGATTCTGTTTGCTAACTATGTTAATGCAGGTAATTATATAAAAGCTAAGCTAATCACTTACATATAATATTTAATCATAGGATACATTTATTTAAAAAATTATAATGAGAGTTGTGAGATTATTAACAAGTTTATTTTAAATTTTCAGGACACTCAAAACCGTCCTGGCCTGGAGTGAGTCTGTTCATGCAAAATGCATTCATATTTGCTGGTTCATTAGTGTTCAAATTCGGACGTACTGAAGATGTGTGGGGCTAATCATTCCACAAACACATAATAAAAGTATATTCTTTATTTTTTAATTGAATAGAATTTAAATTTTCCTTTTTGGTAAGAAAGGGTAAAACTATGAACAATAAAAACTAAGGAAACGTAACTTCCATACTTCAACCGTTTTGAATTTGGTTCCTTTTCGCACACTAAAATATGACAATAGCAACGAGACACCTCAAATTTACGAAATGAAACCGATGACAATAATTGTCACTTGTATTAATACACAAAATTGAGACTCATCATCTCATTTTGTAGACTCGTGGAACAAATTTTTTGACACAGTCACTCTTCCTTAGATTTTATTATTCGTAGGGTAAAAATAACTTTATGATACAATTCTTTAAATGCAATTATAAGTTAATAATGCCTTTAATGAAGCTAAAGTAAAGAACATTGCAATTTTTATTTATAATAAAGATGTTTACTTATATAATAAAATTGCGACTACATCTATTTAAATAGGTTTAATTTTATAAAATATATTTATAAAATTAATCATTTTAATGTTTGATTTTATAGTTTAATACAAAATGAAGCCTAAGTTCTTTTGAAAGGTCTACTTGCGCCAATCTATATTATTGCTAATCCTGTAATAAAATATTATGCTTTGTCTTTCGTGTCTTATGTCTATGAAGAACGATAGAGGTAACATGATATTCAGACTGGCGTAAGTGGCCTTAGTTGGGGATCATAGCTGAATCTCAACTACGAGATGGATTAAAAAAAAAGTTTACTTAAATAAATTTATTAGGTTATTTACAAAATCATAAATACATAATTGAAATTAGTTATGAAGTCACATTAGATTATTATCTACAAAATGGTTAAAAGTCTTTAAATTAGCAAATAATTTGTAAGAAATAGAAATCCATGTGACCTTATTGTATTAATTATCAAATTAAACCTAGCTTTGGTATAAATGTAACATTAATATTAATAAAAACTTACTAATTATGAGTATTAAGTGTTTTTATAACTACATAAAATTTTCAAAGGGGATGTGGAAATACATAACATGTTTTATTTATTAATTGTCATAAAGTACAACATTTTGTATAAATCCTATTTGATTTGGATTCGGCCGCGCGTTTATTGGCTGTAAGTGAATTGTCAAATCCAAATCAAACATTGAGTGATCCAAAGATGTCATTCTGTTAAGTACTTTTCCTCGGTAATATTGATATGTATTTTTGTAACAAATACATTTACTATATATTAATTACCTGGACACAAACAATCAAAATATTTTTTTTTTACACTGCATTGGTTCAAAATTATGGTACTACTGCCTGTCATAGCATTGGCCTAAGATCCCCCATAGAACGACCTTCACCAAGCTGGTTAATGGATGAAAAGTAAAATATTATTTTTTATTCTGAACTGAATTTTTTTAGGTAACCCACTAGCAATATATTTATTGACATACGTAGTTGTATATAAAATACTTTTCATCCATTAACCAGCTCGGTGAAGGTCTCTCTATGGGGGGATCCTATACCACATAATAATAATATGATTATTCACGTTTGCAGTGTAATTTCTAATTTTTACATGTATGTATGACGTACTATGTTTAAACTGTAAACTTAACACAAGTACAGTGTCGCAAGAATGTTTTAGCACTTGCCAAAGTAAGACCTAACGCCTCCATCTGAAAATCATGCGAAAGGATCCACAATCTAGCAATGTGATCCAAGTGACAAAAGATCCTTGTAACACTGTGCTATAGAAGCTATTAAAGGTCCCCTGGCACACAAGTCCTACTGCCCTGGCCGTCGGGAAGGCAGATCTCGTTCATTTGACAGTAGCCGTTTCTGTTTTCGCAAATGTTGGTGAAGCCTGGACACTGGTCGGGCGCCACGGCTACCCCGTAAAGCCTTCTCGATGCCGTCGCGATAGGCACTTGGCCCTTGAGCTGGGTCAAATTGTCTATGTATTCGATCTTCAGCCTGGAATAAATAGAATAAATGGAACACGCTGACGTTAGACAGTATAAGTGTTAGAACTTAGACCGGCCTTAGGCGGACCGCATTTTGCAGTCGAGAACCGACTGCAATATGCGGTCGCCGCACCAATCTGCAGTTTTCATACTCCGCCATACACGGACCGCTCGAGCAGTTCTTGAGCGGTCGGTACAAATTTCAACGCGACCGCTCTACAGCAGTCGGTCCCGATGCAACTTGCGGTCCGTCTATGGCCGGGCTTTGAAGTATGTAAATGTAGATAGTAGTAGCGAGAAACTTCGCTGGTTATCCTCATATAAGTTTAATTCTAAAGTCCTTTCGCAGGATAGAGAATAATTCGGCTATTGGCCTTTTTTATAGAATCATAGTATATTTTAAAGAAGTAGACAATCTACTTACTTCTTCCAATCCGACCAGTAGAATTGTTCTCCATTGATCGCCAATCCGAAAGGATATGAGCAGTTGCTGGCGATCACCTCTCTCTCCAGGGTGTCTATACCGACACACCTCACGCTGAACAGCCCAGCGTCAGCGTAACACAGCCTGTCCCTCGCCCAGTCTATGGCCAAGGAGTTTGGTAGCTTCACGTCCGCTTGGTCCAAGAACACACCCCTTTGGGAGCCGTCCATATTGGCCCATTCGATCTTCGGCCCGGAGCGATTCCAATCGGACCAGAAGATTTTACTGAAAGTGATAAAAGCAATTAGATTTATGGGATTTTCGACTTAATTTAAAAAACGATAACGTCCTGAAAAGTGATTATAGAAATTAAAATGATAGTATTTTCAGCCTTATTTACTAAGCAGCAAGGATGTGGGTAGATTCTGTACAACTTGAAGAGAGGTTGTCTTACCCTCTTGATGGGTGCACCACAATTCCTCTAGGGTTGTAGATACCGTCTCCCCTGAATAAGACCTTTCGAACTTTAGTGTCTATGTTGGCTACTTCTATCGTTAATTTCTTTGCGTCGGTCCAAAATATGTTCCTTGCTGCCCAATCAACAGATATGCCTTCCGGTGCTTGAACATCTGAAAATACAAATTATGTTTGATATTGTACTGATTGAACAGCATTCAGCCAAAAATAATTCGTATCTACTTTCATAGAGACATTTTTATGCTGAAGTGTTTTTATTATTCCACACTGACTGAAGTAGACTAGTTTTGACTACAAACTGTACAAAAATAATCACAATTGTCAAGGCTAATTAAATACATACCAACTGATAAAAACTGTTCAGATCCAGATCCATCGTACGCCGCTCTCTTGATCGCGTTGCCACTCACATCACCCCAGTAAATCCTTCCAGAATGGCAGTCCACGTCAATTCCTACTGCTATTTGGTAGATTCCGCTGTTCAAGGGCGTTGCAAACTCCCGAGGAGTCACTTTGAAGGGCACCCGGTAAACAGAGGCACCGTCGCTCGCCACTAAGAAGTTGCCGGCCAGCCTCGGGTTCAACTCGCAGTGACTACCGTTTCCATTGTACCCGGTGTTACATTCGCATTCGTATCCATCGCTGGTCTTTAAACATGATGCATGTTGGTCGCACAGGTAGTGGTTGGTTCTGCAACTTATCTCTGGATTGCAAACGTTTCCGTCGCCGGTGTATCCCTCGCGGCAGACGCACTGGTACGCCGATTCCACGAGCGTGCAAACGGCGTAAGGATTGCAGTCGTTTGTGATGTCACAAGTTCTACCTTTAGTGACGCAGCTCGAGATTCCGTCGCCTTCGAATCCCGAATCGCATTGGCAGTAGCTAATACTTAAAACATCATCAAATAGGCAGGAAGCGTGGTCGGCGCACACCGCTCCATTGCACAGCTGCCCGTCGGGTATGCATGCGTCGCTTTGATCCTTCACGTAACCGGATATGCATTGGCAGACTAGTTCATTGTACGTATCTAGTCGGCACTCCGCATTGACTTCACAGTCGGAGTTGTTCTGACATCTGAAATTCGGTCTACAGTCGTAGCCGTCGCCGTGGTACCCGATATCACAGACACACATCATGTCACCGGCGTTTGTTTCAATGCAATGGGCTCCAGCTCCGCATGAACAGGACGGACCAGTTTTCTCGAGACATTCATAAGCGTCCCCTTCGTATCCTTCTGGACAGACGCAGTGTCCAATATCAGAGTCGCCAGTGTAATACTGCTCGCCAGAAAATGAGCATATAGCGTTGGGTGGACACTGTGAATCAGTGGTGCATGTAACTGAAACCCAAAAATTGTAAAAGTTATTATATTAATTCAGCAAAAGTCATAACGTTATTACTCCAGAATTTTAAAATCAATAATTACTTACTCGTTGTTGTGTCGTTACTTTCTAAACTTTGATCGAGTTCTTTTAAAGAATCTATTCTACATAAATCAACGTTTCTTGAATCTTTAAACAAACTGTAACCCTCGGGACAGTAACAGCCATAAGTACCACAGTTTGCTAAAACAAAATCATCGTTGAATTCTGACTCGGTTGGCGCATACGATGTAGATCTTGATGTAGTTGAACTAGATTCTGTTACTTTCATGTATTCTCCTTCGGTAGTTTCTTCTACTACGCAATAATATCCATTACCGATGTAGCCGTCGTTGCACTGGCAACTGTACGAGTTCGTCTCCTCATGATACTGACAGTGAGCGTCGGGTGAGCAACGATCGCATCTATAAGACGGCAAGCATCGGTTACCTTCCAAGACAAAACCAGCGTTACACACACATGTCGGCTCTCCTTGTGGTCCTTCGACACATGAGGCGTTAGGGTCACAGACGTTGTCCCTGCATTTTGAAATCCGTTTGCAGCTAACTCCATTTCCTTCGTAATTTTCTCTACACCTACATTGGAATCCTCCCTCGTGATTGTAACAGTCAGCGTTTGTGTCGCAGTTGTGAGTTCCAGCTGCACACTCGTCTATATCAATGCAAGCGCTCGATTTCTCGTAATATATGTTCGCGAAACCGCTTTGACAAACGCAGGTGAACGTGTCACCTTCTGCTACACAAGTGCTGTGAGGAGCGCAAGCATTACGTCCTTCGATACAGGGGTCTTCCTGATCATTTAAAATTATCTTGTTGGTTGTGCCATATCGCACAATGTTTTCTCTCACTTCATATCCTAAATAATTCTTTACAACCTTAAGTGTAACTGGTATATTATCTTCCTCCGATGGCGGGGCAAACTTGCATGGAATGTATGAAAATGTTTGTGTAACCCTCTGCTCGTATCTCTGCGAAGTATCTTTATTGATGTATGTACGAGTCGACACGCTGTTGACTATGCCGGGAGCGACATTCGTGTACAGTTCTTGGAATTCACCTACTTCCATTCTAGCACCCATAGGAATAGCCGGTATGGACCCACGAACGTCTGTATCAAAGGTGATTTGATCAAAAACATCGTGACCCAAGAATTCTTGATTTATTGTGACTCTATCTTCCGTTCCCGGATAGAAAATATCGGCCGTGTAGTTGAAGACGCCTCCTGTCAGTTGGTAACCGTTTTTAGCTGATCCTATAGGTTTAGCGAAGAGCCATCCGATAACGCCTCCTAGTACGCTCAAAGTTTGCAAACTCGTACCGAGAGATGCCGGCGCTTGGGTCAACGCGGTATACGTGCGTCCATCGGAAATCACCACATAGGCCTGAACGTTCACATCATTTAAATTAATGTTATTAATAACTCCATTTAGTCTTCCGTTAAGCCTCAATGGGACGTTGTTTTTGATGCAGGATTTTCCGTTGCCGTAGAACCCTTCGATGCATTGACAACAAATGCCGGCTTGATAGTCGACACATCTGGCTTGAATGTGACAGACGCTGGTGCCACTTTGGGCACAGGTCTTCGACTCCTCTTCTACTTCGACTTCGTATTGATCGTACAAGTCGGGGGCGACGATGTTGCCTTCTGATGGTAGGATTCCCACCCGGTAAACGTATCTTCCTGGATCGTGAACGTTCGACCATCTAAAACAAAAGTTAGTGAATCAGTTTAATGGTTTGTGAAGTAGGTCGTAGATGTTACAAAGTTGATAAATAACTTACGAAACAATATTTCTAATTTGATGACTGCCGGAGCCACGAAGTGTAAACAGGCGCCCGTCTTCAGCGATGAATCCCGCCTGTGCCTTGGCATCGGGTAAGTATCCAGGTAATGTTTCCTTCTGTATCCATTGTATTTCTCGTTCCGGGTAGAGCAGCTCGACAAAGCTGTCTGTGCCATTACTGATAACTGCAATTTGGAAGGTGTTTCTTCGGCCCTGAGACTCGTTGAAGTACGTAACATCGGTCCAAGTCGCAAGGAACACGCTCGTCGGAACAAAATCGTAGTAGTCATGGAAGTTACTCTGGATACTGTCCTCTGCCTTGGCCAGAACGTGAGATTCGTTGGTTTCTCTAAAATATACTGCCCCAGTTTCCGACGTATCAATATTTGTGTAAAACGCAGCTATAGACGGGTACGGCAGAGGAAATTCCGCATTTAGAAACAGCGGAATGTTTTCTCTAAACGTAAGGATTCCATAGTTGTTGACCTGAAAAAGATGTTCTGTAATTAGATTCCTGTACAACGTGTAGGTAAATAAACCGAAAACTGAAAAGTTATGGCTTATAGCTACACGATCATGTAGCATATTTTGTTTTTGCGGCTTTTGACAGAAGTTTGTGCATTCAGCAGCACATTTAATTGGCTAACTTGTCAATAATGTTATTGAATAGATAAATTGTCTGCAAAACTTTTCAGAACTCTACCATTACCTACTTCATTATTTTCGGATATTTTAGAGCCTAGAACATACGTCAATTTGGGTAACTTTGAATATTTTAGGGTTCCGTAGTAAACAAGGAACCCTTATAGTTTCGGTCTGTCCGTCCGTCTGTCTGTATGTCTGTCCGTCTGTCTGTCTGTCCGTCTGTCAGTCCGTCTGTCTGTCCGACTGTCTGTCCGCGGTTTTGCTCAGAGATTATAGGACCTACAAAGCTGTAAATCGGCATGAATGTATCTACATATTAATGATGCCAACAAAATGGTATACAAAAACTTAAACAAATATATTTATTTATGGTACCTCCCTTACACATGAAGCGGGGATGATTATTTTTTTCGCGTCCACCCCACCGTGTGGGGTGTCGTTGGATAGGTTTTTAAAAAATATTACGAGTTTTCTTAGATCAGTTTTCGATTTAGGTATCCATTTGTGAAATATGAAGTTTTAAAGTGGAAAAAATCGTAAGTATCCAGTGTGTCCCCCTTCGGTAGCTGGTAAGCTAAACGGTTGCTACTGGAAATGTGAAAAAATTCACGGGAGTAGGAAATATGCTGAATTTAAAAGGAAAACTATCACGGCTTAGAAGACTTCGGCGAAGTATAAAGGAACTTTTCGTTCAAATTCCTTTGAAAGTAACTAAGGTGATGTTGTAAGTAGTGTTAAGTGTAAAACACGTTATAAATGTACATTCATTGACTATACAAAAAATTTCAAAAACTAGCGGTACTACGGAAGTCGGAAGTCGGAACCCTATATTGCGCGTGGCCCGACACGCACTTGGCCGGTTTTTTTTTTTTACAGTATCTGTGATATTACAAACTGATTCATACTCATAACACTTTTATTTTATCGAATAAATCGTGTTTTTTTTTAATTGTATTAATTTTCTAATAAGAATAATTTCCGGAAAAAACAATAGAATTACTCACAATTTTACCCTAAAGTAAAATTCAAAGTTACCTTCAGTTTTGGGTGACTTTGAATTTATTTTTGTTAGGATGAAAACCTTCATAATATTCGAATATTTGAAGGTTTAAGTGTTTTCAAAGAATTCCTCGATCATTTCTCGAGTGACTTGAGCCCTCTTTTTGGATATGTTGTGAGCAACTTTTGCTTTAAGTTCTGGATGTATTTCCAGAAAAGACTTTATCAGTCTTTAGCAAACTTTAAACACAAACATGTATGACGATTTCAAAATAATAATATGTTTACTATATTTTAAAGATTAACACAAAAACATACCTACCTGTTTACAGAAAGTTTTATGTACAACAAACACATTCAACAATTTCACTACGGAAAGGCGGGTTTTTTAGGGTTCCGTACCCAAAGGGTAAAAATGGGACCCTATTACTAAGACTTCGTTGTCTGTCCGTCTGTCTGTCTGTCTGTCTGTCTGTCTGTCTGTCTGTCTGTCTGTCTGTCTGTCTGTCTGTCTGTCTCCAGGCTGTAACTCAAGAACGGTAATAGCTAGAGATTTTAAATTTTCACAGTTTATGTATATCTGTTGCCGCTATAACAACAAATACTTAAAATAAAATAAAATTAATATTTAAGGGGGGCTCCCATACAACAAACGTAATTTTTGTGACCTTTTTTGCTCTATATCAATAATGTCAACATACTTGAATATTTCACAAATCCTTAGCTATATGTGTACTTTAAAAATTAATAATAACATTAAAATAAAATAAAATTTAAGGGGGGCTCCCATACAAAAAACAATTTTTGGCCCATTTTTGCTCTATAACGGTACGGAACTCTTCGTGCGCAAGTCCAACTCGCACTTGGTCGATTTTTCAAAATTACAATACTAACAGTTTATTTTTTTTTTCACGTTTGCTACAAAACATTTTGGCAATTAATTTAACGCAGTCTAGTATAGTGAGACATAAAAAAGTTTACATGTAAAAAAAAAAAAAATCTTTTTCACAACTTTGTTCAAAGTTAAACCGCAATTCAAAGTTACCCAAAATGAGCGTAGTTCCTAATAGATCATAGTTTAGAATTACGTAAGTAATAGTAATATATCATTTTGATTAGTTGGACGATGTTTGTGACCCGCTTGGAGATAATATCATATCGTAGGTACACAGCAGAGGTCTCGACTCTTGCTTAAATGCTGATAAGAACACATTGTTCCGAAAAAGACTGTCCCAACTTACTTAATTATACTTTACATCATATCTCACAAGTCACAACTCGTATTTATGTAAGGGGGCGTACACAAATTACGTGAGGTGTTTAAGGGGGGGAGGGGGTAGAGTCGAATCTCTTCTAATCTTACGTTGGAGAGAGGGGGGGTCTCGGCAAATCTCAGGTAATTTTTTTTCCCATTGTCCATTTCATCCAGATTGTACGTATAGGTACTTAAGATTTAATCGTAAGCGTAATCCTTATACGATTAAGATCATTCACTATTTCGTTCGAAAGAATATAATTTTATTCATACTTTCTGTCATCTACTGACTGTCAAACAATCCAACGTACAAGAAACCCGCATTTTGAAAAATCTCACGTGAGATTGGGGGGTGGGGGAAGGGGTTGAATAAAATTCACGAAATCTCACCAGGGGGGAGGGAGGGTCAGAAAATTTTAAAAAACACCTCACGTAATTTGTGGACGCCCCCTAATGATGTATGAAGTAATAACTTGTGAACAGTATACTACTACAGCAAAGTATAGTATTTTTAAATCGATAATGAAGATGCCGCTAGGTAGAGCTTGTACTAGTAACTAGGTACAGAGGTAATAATCATGAGAAGAGTGGTAAAAGTTATAAGAACTTATTTTTGGGAATTTTTGTTGCGTTTGAGTTATAATTTAGGTATTAGCAGAAAAGTTGATTCGCAGATGCGGACCTTTACAATTTAGATGCGTTTGGCAAAACCAGCCGACAGATCACGAATCCCGACTCACGAGTCACGACTAGTCACGAGTCACGACTAATATGGATTTGACAAAACCCGACCAAATAACGTATGTCCGACATCTGCCTTTGACTCAATTTCTTCGATAGTACATACCACATACCTACGATTGCTAATAATTTATGTTACTGATGGGTATAAGTAATAATTATAAATTCCCAATAAAAATATAAAAATAAATATTTTACAAGATACGAGCAGGTAAAAAGAAAGAGTTATCGAATATAGTTTCTATGAAAAACCCAGTATAAAGATAAACGGCGATTGACGTTTGACTTCAATGATCTCTAAGCGATCTGCTATCTTAAACTTGTATCTAAATGAATACATAAATTAATTTAGTAAAGTTTTTATGTAGGTCACAAAACATCTGTCCAGTTTTGCATTTTATCGTTGTAATGGAATGAGGAAAGGAAAGGAGGGCACCATGGGGTACCTAAAGTTCATAGAATAGAATCAATTTTAACAAAAAAAAAACGGATTCAATCAGTATTTCCTTATCATGGGACAACCTGTGAAGTATCCTCTTTCCAACAAAAAAACAATCATTAATATCGGTTCACGAACGGCGAAGTTATCCGCGAAGAAATATAAAAAAACAATATACGAAGGTCGAATTGAGAAACCTCCTTTTTCGAAGTCGGACAAAAATAAATTTTGTATGGCTTGTCGAAAAGAAAAGAGCTGTTTTGCTCCGAAACTAAGGTACACCATCACGTCCTATCTTCATATTGTAGTGACTAGTGACTAGTGACAAAGCGCAAAAATGTAGGTAGGTATATACTAAAGCGCAGAGCGCGAACCTTGCTAGATCTGTGATATACTTATTATTATTATTATTATTACTACTGCGCGGACTACCGAATTTTTCCTAGAGAGTAGAGACAGATAGAGTCAACTAGTAAAGAAATATGTAGGCTGTAGCTATAGTTATAGATACGCCTTTGATAGCCCTATTCGATAATTAAGACGCAAATTGTTAACAATTTATATCACTGCTTGTTTACCGAATTCTGTTAGATTTGCAATGTGCAAGCGATAAGCGCGTCGCGGCGGAAATGCACGTGGGTGTAGCGGTCAAAAACGACGGTCACTGACGTCCACAGTGATCCACACATTTACCGTGGGAAAGGGTATTCGTGGCATTTAGTCAAGTTGTATTTGATACTTTAGAAGAAATAGGAAATCAAAATGTTATTGAGTTTGGTATCTCTGCGCAATGTGTAGGTTTTGAGGAGACATCTCTCATCTCTGATCGTTTAATGATCTAAGCTTTTACGTAATGGATAACTTATCGACCCACTAAAACCTCTGCATTTGACAGTCTTCAGAACATAGGAAACCTTCGAGAACTCTATCTTACAAGTTACAACACACCCAACGCTGAGCAAAGGAAGCAAAACGGTGATCGCACATTTGTTAGCAACGCATTTAATACACGAAATTCGGCGTGTACGGTGCTTGTGCGAGGTTTCATAATTCAAGACGTGAGTGGAAGAATAAGGTAAGTAACATGAAAAAACTTGCCGTTTTTTTGCTAAAAATGGCCGGAAAAATTATTTGAAATAGAAAAACTATGGTTTATATGTGTAGCCAGATATATTAGCTAGGTTATGAAGTAGATAAGTTACAAGTTAAATTAAAATAATTAGGGAAAAAAATAGTTATTATCCGTATGTTACGAAATGTTACTTGTTCGATTCTTCCACTCACGTCTTCAATTATCATAGCATACAACAAATTTTAAAATGCGGCGCGTACGTTTCTGACAAAATGTGCGATCACTTTTACTATATCGGAGCGCTTCAAAGTAGTACAGTTCAAAAGTTTATCTCGGGCACTACCTATGTCTTCACAGAGTATGTCTAGGGTATGTAAAAACTCAAGTTTAAACTGCCAGCACTAGGCTCAAATTAGTAGAATTTAAACTTCAAGAAAACTTAAACGAAACTAATCAACCATCTGCGCTTTTAAAACTGACGTCTCTCAATTAAACACAATGGTTAGGTATTAATTAATCAAGACCCCCTTTTGTTTACGCCACTAATTAGGAACTAAATGATAAAGAGTAGTTAGTCATTTGACGTGTAGTATTTAAAGAAAACTTTAATTATTGTGCAATTTATTCTCACATCTTAATCAATTTACTACCATTAAAAATTAAAATATTTATTGTGTATTAAATAATTTTGACTGCCCGAAAATAGGACGAGAAAAGGGGAAGCCCCAGTAGTGGGACAGAAGCTTAAAATTAAATGTAAAAGAATTTTTTTTTATTTCTTTTCATTTTAAACTTTGATTTAGAGAAATCAATCTCTTTGTAAAAAGTCCTCTACTTTAGATTAAAGAAATTAAAAACACTCACATAAATAACATCGTAGATTTCTCCGTAAAACGCGATGGGGACGTTTAGAGCGATCTGGGGGGAAGAGACGTTGGCGCCATGGGGCAGTCTCTGGTCCAGCCCCGCGCCGTGGGGGTAGAACTGATCCCGGGTGATGGCCCTAGCCGCCGTGGCCAGGAGCAGAACCGCCGCTACCGTCCACATGCTCGATCTGCACTGCACTACCCGAAAATTATCGCCTCAAGTCTCAACAACGGGACGGGTGTACAGAGTAGATAGTCCAGAGCTTAATTACAGAGTAAAGATAATGTGTTAATGTGTAATTTGCAAATGATATTGTAATTTCTTAATGCTCTTAATGGTGGTAAATGTATTTTAAAAAACGTCGTTATTTAAACCAACAATATATATCTAAATAATAATATGTGATTAGGGATAGATAACAAGTTCAGCTTCTTAATAATAATGATTCAATCACATTAGTTACAAATTATAATAATTCTAAGATTTTTTAACCTCTGAAATCAAAATTAGTTAAGTTTTAAATTTAATTAAGGTGCTCCAATTAAACAAACAAATACCTAGCAATACAAATGATATTAGTCTTTTGGCTTCGTCGTTGTCGCACCGGAAAAAATTAACGATAGTATATCAATTAAAAGCTCTCTTATTCCATTGCTCTATGACAAGGGCCATGTTTCCTTACAGTTTAGGAGTAAAGTTAAACGATTTAAGACTGCCCTATTTACACGTGGTTAGTGGAAATGGGTTTACGAGTTGCAGCCAGTTTATTTTTAATGTTACGTAATAAACCAACTCAAAGTGGAGTTTGCGGTGTATCAAAGTTAGTTAAAACTTTGTAAGGGACCAGGCCCTTCAGCCAAGACTTTTTATCGCTTCTTTATAGAATCGCCGATCATAATGTATGAAATTCAAATAAGCGTTCGATAAAATAAAGTCGACATTAGACTCATGTTATGTCAATTCCATACGGCGGTCGGCGATTCTTTTTTAAATCGGGCAAAAGGCCCACCACACATTCCCACCACTGCAACTCCTGTGTCGCCAGGATCAACAGTGGTAACCAACCCTTTTATATGATCTCAGGGATGCCCGAGGGACAAGCTAAATCTGTCTTGGGACCCGCAACGAAATTAATCAGAAGAAATGTAGGAGGAGTAGGAGATATCCAATTTCCCTCCCCAAGCAAAGCGGGAGACAGCCAAAATTGTAATGACATTGATGTCCGAACAAAAGGGGGAAGCACCACGGGAAAAAAAAATTAAATTATACTTAATATAATATGCCTACTTCATAAAAAAAAAATACATTTATTTATAATGGCGAACTTGTGTTCGATTGTTTCCAATAGAATTTATGACAAAAACGTTTGAAAGCACGGAAATTCTTTGCGCTGCCTACGAGGTCATCGTAATATACGACTCCAGAGACACATTGGAGGCTGTTTAATAAATCGGTTCTTTCCTCATGCCAGAGACCGCACTCCCAGAGTATGTGATGAGCAGTTTGTTCTTGCGGACTGTCTTCGGTCGAGCACTCGCAAAGAGGAGATGGAACTAACTTGAATCTATGAAGTTTAGCTTTAAAATTGCCGTGACCAGTTAGGACTTGTGCAACGCAATGATCTATTTCTATCCAATGCATGGCGAGTCGTTCGCGAACTGAAGGAAAGAAATTGTACAGGTGCCGACCTTTAATCGAGTTATCCCACCGATCCTGCCACTCGATAAAAGATTTTGTAGTGTAATGTCTAGTGGTTCAAACAATCTATTCACCTTATTTCTGTCTCTCATGCTTAAGAAATCTGGGGTCATAATTTTTTTTATTTTTGTAATATAAGGCAGCTCGGCGCTGTATTTCCAAGTCTACAGGCAAAACACCCGACAGGACAGGAAGTGCTTCAGTACTGACCGTTCTATATGCCTTACATAGGAATATTAATGCGAGACGTTGGCTTTGTAAAAGTTTACGCCGGGCTGCGCCAATCGTAGCCCTATCTGCCCAGACCGGCGAGCCGTAGCATATTCTGCCTAAGTACGTGGCTGTATATATAGTTTTTAACGTTTTGAACGAGAGACCCCATGTAGATGTCGATATTTTAGTAAAACTATAGAAATTTATTTTTACTTTCTCACCCGTTAGTATGATATTATGTTCTAAGAATGTGAATTTATTTTCTAAAATCAGTCCAAGATAACAGAGTGACTGTTTACGTTTGACACTTGTTTCGTTATGTTTAATGCGAGGAGTTGATATAAGAGAGCCTTTTAAAAGAATTTGATAAGTTTTGTGTGCCGCAAATTCCAAACGATTTCTGTGACCCCAACTTGCAATTACGCTTAGGCACTTGTTAGCTTTGATCTCTATCTCAGTTCGCGTATTTCCTTCAACAATGAGGAACCCGTCGTCAGCATAGCCTACCAGATAACAGAGAGGCGGTAAAATAACAGAGAGGCGGCGGCGGTCGGCGATTCTGTAAAGAAGCAATAAAGAAAACGTCTTGGCTAGGGGCTCAGGTTAGGTATAAGGTACATACTTCATTTCAAATAATTTTGATTCACATGAAAGTGAAATTCAAATCACCAAAATAACTTGCCATATTTGCCATTGCACGGTCTACATGGCTCTCAAATCCGTAGGATTATGATGGCCTTATACATACATAATACAGACATTTCCATTTATAATCAATTATATTGTTAACTTGTTTTAAGCTTTTAATGGAAATCACAATTTTCTACTTAGTAACCACTAGAAATTTAAAAGCGTTACAGAATTAGATGTTTGACCATTTGAAGACGTTGACATCAAGATAAACTACGCGAATTCCGTAGTGAATGTTTTAAACAACACAGGGTAACGACCAACCTATTAATTTATCTTATTTAAAATACGCAAAATACAATATTTTTACAAAATATTATAATCAGGGCGAGCGAAGCGAGCCCTAGTACCTACCTATATCCCACAACCTGTACATTTTGTGGTACACTACGGAAAAACTATCACGCCTATTGATTTGTGCTTTAACATAGTTATTTTTAAGGTTCCGTAGCCAAATGGCAAAAAACGGAACCCTTATAGATTCGTCATGTCTGTCTGTCTGTCTGTCTGTCCGTCCGTCCGTATGTCACAGCCAGTTTTCTCCGAAACTATAAGAGCTATACTATTGAAACTTGGTAAGTAGATGTAGTCTATGAACCGCATTAAGATTTTGATACAAAAATAGAAAAATTATTAAAAATTTTAGAGGTCCATAGGTACAACTGAAACAAAAAAAAATTTTTCATGTAACCTATGCGTGTGGGGTATCTGTGGATAGGTCTTCAAAAATTATATTGAGGTTCCTAATATAATTTTTTTTCTAACCTGAATAGTTTGCGAGAGAGACTCTTCCAAAGTGGTAAAATGTGTGTGTCACTTCTAAAGTATGTAAGTAGGGGCATGATAAGTCTATAAAAAATATATGATATACATTACTATAAAAACTACCAACGAAAATTGGTTTGAACGAGATCTAGCAAGTAGTTTTTTTTATACGTCATAAATGGTAAACCTAAATTTTACTTTCATTAAATCAACTGAATATAAAAATAAATCAAACCTTTTAATTTCATAAAAACAAACCTTATTGCTGCTGCGGAACCCTTCATTTTTATTTATATGTAAATGTGTTTAAATCATCCATCAGTCAAGGTTTTTTATATGTAGATGTGTCATCATCAGTCAGTAAAGGTGTGACGACGCGAGCCCTCACAAAGCTCGGCTTTTAGCTAGTTTACTAATTAGATGTGTATTATACATAAGTAAATCTATTTTTTTTTAACTTCTTTGTTCGTCAAGAGCGCTTTCGAAGATACTAAGAGAACTCCGGATTCCTTATAGATACAAGTTTGGGGGTTTAGGCGCTGTTTTAAGAACTGAAAGCATATGCTATTATGCAAATTACATTCATCATCATCATCATCATCATCATCATTACCACGTCAGGGTCACCAGTGTCACATGGTTGTATATGGATACAATTTGCCCCCACAACACCATAATTATATCATCACGTTATGTCCTTATAATGATTGGTGGTACTTTTCATAGCGATTTTAATAAAAATATAATGTTGTTTCAAAATAAATGATTCAAGTTCTAAGCGACTTATGTACCACAAAATTGAACATAACAAAGTCAACCTTAACTCTAGAGCGTAAGGCACACATTTGACATTACTTTTGAGATTCGAAAGAAAAAAGAGAATTAAGTTGCTTCGATAGGTACTACACTAGTTTAACTATTAACCCATCTAGCCCAAGCGGCACCCGGCTGCCGCATTACAATTAAAAATCTATTGTGTCTGCGATTCCCACGATCGAGGTAATAAATTAAACCCTTAGTATGAAAATACTTACATAGGAAAACAATCTACATCGTAATAGGAATAAGAAACACAATCGCATTGAGTGTGACTCTTAACAAATTGTAATAAGATACGTAGAATATACGCGATGGTTTACTAGGTAACTAAAAAGAGTGAAATTATTATTTTTAACAAAAAATTAAAACCGACTTCCAAGGTAAAAACAATAATAAAATCCTTATAATATGAACTAAAAAGTATTAAATAATGTTTCCTATCTAATAGTGCCTTTTTCCGAATTCGGCTAAACTTCAACTATTTCTGTACTCAATCTTCATAATTTTGAAGTCGGTGCCAGTTCCAAAAGTTTCAAATACCTATTCTGTCAGAGAACTGAAGATTCAGCTATATCTGGTACCGACTTCAAAATGATGAAGATTGAGTACAGAAATAGTTGAGGTTTAGCCGAATTCGGAAAAAGGCACTATTAGATAGGAAACATTATTTAATACTTTTTAGTTCATATTATAAGGATTTTATTACTGTTTTTACCTTGGAAGTCGGTTTTAAGTTTTTGTTAAAAATAATGGAATTTCGTCTCCAATTTCACATGTTGCTCATTTACATGTCATAATTAATATTAACTACTAGATGAAGCCCACAACCCCATCGCGTTTAAATTAGTTATCTGCGCCAGGTACCGTACATTTTTCCGGGACAAAAGTACCTATCCTTTGTCCTGCAAAGGATAGGTACTTTCCCGGGACTCGAAAGTATCTCCATACCAAATTTTAGCAAATTTGGCTCAGCGGTTTGAGCGTGAAGACGCAACAGACAGACAGATGGACAGACAGACACACTGTCATATTTATAATATTAGTATTGATTTGTTCTACACAATATAATATATGAAATACAGAATTATTCAAAGAATATACTAATTGCGTCGCGTGTCTAGTTTTGGTACTGTTCTAGTCTCTACTAACTAGGTACTTAAATTAGCCATAATAATAATAATCAAATCAACAAATTATTTATCGCAAACGGAGCGTTGACCTGGCCGATAATAATTGTTACAATAAACATATTAAAATGATTATTTTTGTATTTCCTCGGTAATCGGTATGTAAAGTTTGGCATTGCGCCGAATTGCAATTTTTTTGCGCGTCGTATTTTCAGTAGTGTTATGATTTGGTATTAATAAAAACGTAATGTTTCGTTACGAATGTGAGTGGATATGCTACACATTCGCTTATTTTAAAATTAATTTACAGTAGATACCTAGCTGTAGCATGGAGCATAACAGTCCACAAACTTTACAATAATACATATTACATACCATCATCATATTTCGGTCTTCACTCATCTTCGGTACTCAGTAACTAGGTACCTAACCCTACACATAACCTCCCATAAAACTTATCCCTATAAATTACGTAACGTATAATATGTGGGAGTTGCCCTACGAATAATAATGTTTTTATTATTAGTAGGAGTTGTCAAATGGAAATGATACTCGTATTATAATTTATAAGCTATGTAAAATACACTCTTAATTCAAATCATTAAATAATTTAAAAGAAGAATTAAAGTGGTTTAAGGCCAACTGGCAATTAAGTATATAAACTTAAGGGTATTAAGGTACATTAAAATCGATTTTATAGGCTCTATCCGTTTCGGTGGAGAGGAAGAGAACTATAGGTACACCTACTTACATTTTCCTTAGTACTCGTACTAAGGTATGTTTTAAAATATTATCTATATTATGTAGTGCAATAATCATTACAAAATTAAGTTACACAGATTGTAACAATATAATATTGAGTAACAACTCAATATATAAACTGTAGGTTAATATTTTGGTTAAACATAAGTTGTCACCAAACATGGATATGAAGATATTTGTTTTGCTCTCCGCCCTTTGTTTAATCAAGGTAAGTCTTATGGAATCTAGTATTTAACTTTATTATTATTGTTTTCTACAAAAATTATTTAATTTACAGTTAGACGTTAAAATTCGTAGAGGGTTCTCTACATTTGTTCGTTAGTAAGAGCAGAGACCAGATATACTATAGTATATCTGGATTTAGGTTTTTTTTTTTTTTATGTAATAAGGGGGCAAACGAGCAAACGGGTCACCTGATGGAAAGCAACTTCCGTCGCCCATGGACACTCGCAGCATCAGAAGAGCTGCAAGTGCGTTGCCGGCCTTTTAAGAGGGAATAGGGTAATAGGGGAGGGTAGGGATGGGAAGGGAAGGGAATAGGGGAGGGTAGGGAAGGGAATAGGGTAGGGGATTGAGCCTCCGGTAAACTCACTCACTCGGCGAAACACAGCGCAAGCGCTGTTTCACGCCGGTTTTCTGTGAGAACGTGGTATTTCTCCGGTCGAGCCGGCCCATTCGTGCCGAAGCATGGCTCTCCCACGTATAAAATACAAAGTATAAAACTATTACAACTATTAATTACTGTACTTAGGCGGTTTTAAAAAGAAGTTATAGTTACACTATGTCTTAAAAGCCATGATACTAATTACTACAACAAACTCGAGACTCGATCTGAAAGATTATCGAAAGTACTAATAATAGGGCCATAATGTGATGATGCGTGTAATATATTTCCATACATGTTTTGAGGAATTCCCTACATAACACATGGATCCCATTATCAAATTGCTACCTTGGTAACCATAATATAACACCAAATCGGAATCATGTACTTTAAAACAATAAAATAATTTTCAAAGTCGCCAGTCAAACTCAAGACTCGATCTAAAAGATTATAAAAATATCTACTAATAATAGGGGCCTTATAATGTGATGATGCATGGTGTGATGGTAGTGACGATGATGATGAATATAATTTGCACAGTAGCATAATTATGCTTTCCGTTTTTAAAACAACGCCGAAAGCCCCAAACTTGTATCTATAAGGAGTCAGAACCTTCGGAACCATGGTATACCTTGATGCAAAATCTTACTTTTTGGTAGCATGTGCTTAGTATACTTCTCATAAAAGCAAAATCACCATATGTTTCCATATAAATTTTGAGGAGTTTCCTCGATTGCTCATGGATCTAAAATTTCACAGTCTACATCTACTTACCAAGTTTTAATAGTATAATAGCTCTTATAGTTTCGGAGAAAAGTGGCCGTGACATACGGACGGACAGACAGACAGATAAACAGAGAGACAGACATGACGAATCCATAAGGGTTTCGTTTTTTGCCATTTGGCTACGGAACCCTAAAAAAGAATTTTGAAAATCGTACTACAAACGGCTGAGTAATCGTTGAACATTTGAACATACCCTTCATAGGCATATTAGATAGCACTCTATTCATTTTATAGTAGAGTTGAGAACTGCTCATACTGCATACATACGTAGGTGCATGTATTGTTCGTGCCTTATCTATTGTAATGCATTGTCACCAGTAACACAGTAATATATTTAGGTAATATGTTGATATGTCCCATGTTAATTAGATCAACTTTATTGATAATTAAATAATATTGTACACTTATTGTGACATTTCATGTTTGAGTCCCTACAATTCTGTTACAATTCGTTATTTAAATCTATACTTATATTGTAAATGCGAAAGTTAGACTATCTGTCTGTCTGTCTGTTACCTCTTCACGCCCGTACCACTAAACCGATTTTGCTGAATTTTGGTATCCAGGAGATACTTTTAGTCCGGGGAAAGCACATAGAATACTTTTTATCCCGAAAAAATGTACGGTTCCTGCGTGATAAATTTTGACGCAATGGAGTTGCGGCCGTCATCTACTTATTTAATAACCTTCATATTTTTTTAGGTGCGTTGGGTTTTTTTTTTTTAATGGGAAAATCCCTTGCACTGATAGTGACGTGCGATATGAATTATAAAGTAGGGATGGGTCACGCTTGGGTCACGCGCCGCAAACTTTCTTAGCCACTATTATGATTCTATCAACACTCACAGGCTACTTTCTTACCTGTCACATAATACCTCATTTGTTTCTCCTTCTTTTCCAGAACATTCAAGCCCAATGCCTCAGACCGGCCTACATAGATGTTCCAGTGGTTCCTTCTATAAATCTAGATTATCAGAGAAGAATCATAGATCTCCCACCACCCACATTCTGCGTGGAGACCGATGCGCCACTCATCATCAGCGGAGGAGTTCTTGTTAATGGAAGACTACCTTTCGTGGGTGCAGTAGAAGTGGACGGAATCCTCCCTAGTCTTGGACAAGGTTCTGTACTGTATAGGTGCGGTAGAAGCGAGATTGAGATTATTGAAGAGCTACCATTAATTTATTAGCGTTTTAGTAATTATTGTTGAATAAATGTGTAAGTTTTATAATTTATTACTTTGCCTTTTTATGACCATGTAGGCACCTAATGTCAAAAGCAATTCCTACCTAATAAAGTAGGTAATACTTAGTTCTTTCTCAATAACCTCTAAAAATCTGCCTTTGGTGAAAAAAAACCTATCTAAAAGGTAAGAAAAAAATCTTTTCGAAGACAAAATATTTAATTACGAGACATGAAATAAGACACTTTAGTGAAAAGGACGGAGAGTGGTATAATTGGTATAAACCTAACTAACTTATTGGGGCTCTAGGCGTAGCAGTAGCCCTCATTCTGATAGCACCACTCGGGCTCCAGAGACTCCGTCTGGATGCCAGCGCGGACGAGACGCTCCCTGGAAAAAAAAGGGGAAAAAAGATAGTAAAATTATTTGCTTAGCACCTTCTTAATTCCAAGCTACAGGGATAGTCACAAAACTTTACACTAAATTTGTCAACCAACTCTATTTTAGCTGTTTTATCAGGCCCAATATTATTAATCATGCTATTACATAATACCTCGATCGTGGGAATTGCAGACACAATAGATTTTCAATTGTTATGCGACAGCCGGGTGCCGCTTGGGGATTGATGGGTTAATCCATAGGTTAATACCCTTAAAGACTCTCACTTTTTCCTAGTGGCCCAACTAAGCTTGCAGACGAGTATAAAAATCAACGACTGCACTATAATGGCTGGGGGTCGTTTCTAAATTCTAACTAAACTGCTTTGCGAGGAATGTGTTTTTGAGAATCAATAAAATCGCTTCATTTGCCTAACATCGCTAAGCGCAGCGATTGTATTGGATTGATAGAGAGATGACTTGCTAGAATACTCATCGCTAGGCTTCTCTGGTGGAAATTCTGGAAATGCAGCCTAAGGGTCAATTCAGACGGCAACGCGACACGAAGATGTATTTCTAAATTTGTATGGATTTGACAGACTTCAATTATTGCGTGAGACGTCATGGAAATCTGTCAATTCAATACAAATTTAGGAATGCATCTACGCGTCGCGTTGCGGTCGGAATTGACCCTTACCTCATATGGAGTATTCTCCTCTCGGCCTCCCGCCAGCTGGAGAGGGGCTCGGCCCACAGCCGCTCGGCGAGCGCGGCGGCGCGCGGCCACAGACGGCCGTCCAGCGTCGCTGAGTCCGCTTGTTCAGACCAGAGAGTAGCCTCACCACCTTAAATACCACAAATTGCTCTCAAATTGCCGTTTCTCATACGGGTAATTGGGCGCCCCCAAAATGTAGGAAAGTTTTTAAATATTTCGACATAGGTATTGTGGCTGTTACTATTCGTGACCCCTCAAAATCTCCCCAAATTTCAGGCTACGACCGCGCCTGCGCTCATGTTCATAATTTTTATGGTCATATTTTATCTGCAAATATTCATTTTAATGCAAGGCGTGGATGGATTACAGATAATTTTAAGAACAATGTAGACTTATTAGAGCTCACCGTCCGAATTGATATGACATTGAAACTTTTCGTATTATCACGAGCCATCACGTCACATCACGTCTGTTGGTTGGAGGAGGATCAATTACTTGTCCAGCGAATATTTATTAGGTACGTAATATTTTCAAATGAGAGACAAATATACCCAAAACTTGGTCCGAGTACTCCAGGGACATCAACTTCGGACTGTTCTCGTACACCTTCTGCCAGCCGATGTAGGGCGAGCACCAGTTGTTGCCTGAAAACATACCACGGTTATGGTCACAAATGAAAGTGTTTGCGCTATCCCTTTTAAATCGCAACATGAGTCAGCAGAAAAATTGGTTCTAGTATTTAGTAATAAAATAAATCCTATAGAGTATAGGCTATATTCGCAGAAATGACAATTAACTCGTTCAGGTAGAACTTGGAATGCTTCATTTATACTTACCAATATTACTTAAATAGGGACAGAAATTATAACAATTGATGACAATGAATGCGGACTCAACTTACTATTTTGCATCTATTTAGTCTAACTCATGCTCAACTAGCATCTGTACGTTGTATGGGCTCAACTGCCGTTTTAGCAGCCGATTCTATACACGCGGTAGCATATCAAGCTAAGGTTTAGCTGACAAAACTGACCATGGCACCAAACAGGGCACCGAGCTAAAATGGCGTGTAGAAAAACTGTTCACTCTCATTTTTTTTTTAATAAACTTAAGGCTGACTGAACTTACCGCTGCCGACCCAAGCGCCGTATCCGCAGTCGAAGTACAACGCGTCGTAGTTGGACATGATCAGCCGGTAGCCCTTCTCCAGCAGACCGCGGATGGTCGGGTCCGCGCCCGTCGTCCACACCTGGACGATGGGAGGACTAATAATAGCTTATACCCACAGACATAGATCAAGTTAGATACCGCATGTGTATGTACTTCGCATGCCATATCGCGTTCCCAAATGACGAGCAATGCTCGTCTTTCGAAAGTCTGTTCTTTAGTCTGCGCTCCACCGTTATCGTCAATCGGAATTTTAAGCTGTAGAAATTCGAAATAGAAACGTTGGCCTAGATAATGGACACGTTTCTTATCATCGGTACGTCACAGTAGGTAGGAAAAAAATGACACGCTCGACGTTTTATACAAATGGAGGGACATGCGGTATCTATCTTGATGATCTATGTACGTGCTTATACCAGTGTTCCGCAAAAGGTGTGCCGTGGCACACTGGTGTACCGTGGCCAGTAGTTGGTGTGCCTCAAAAAATGTAATCGTGTATATTCCTATTTCCTAGTTTATAAGAATCAAAAAAGAGAACATAATATTAAGACGATCGATGAAGGGATGAGACCGCAGAGCACCCCTGTACACGCTGATTAATTTGTGGTGTACCTCCAAAAATTTTCATTTTTCTAGATGTACTATCAGAGAAGTTGATTCCTAGGCAGATGGGGGACCAACGTAGTTTGGTCGCGTTACGTCAAACCCAGGCGACTGATTACATTTAACATTGAATTGACATGATCCGACCAAATGACGCAGGTCCGTCAACTGCCTAGGAATCAATTTCCTCGATGGTACCTTGAACACAAAGTTTGCGGAACACTGACTTATACTATGAAGGTAGGGAAGAACTTCGTTGCCTTTAAATGATGAGCGGTCTCTCTACGTTGGTCCATGATGGGCAAATACGGTGCGATGTGATCGAGGGGCATATTCATCTTTAATTGCCGCAATCATAGGCATAATGGCCTAACGTAAGAAGATGCGTTTAAGGCGGGCTGAAACCCCATTTTGTTATTTCTTGATAACCGATTTACCTAGTTCCAATATAATAACGAAATGTAAAAAAATATGAGATATAGAGCACAATATTTAAAAGGGTTTAAATAAAAAACATTTTAATAAAAAATAATACTTTCGCTGTAATTAATTTACAAACTCACCTCCGACAAAACTCTTTGTCATCGAAATATAAGTATTAACAAGAATAACTTACATTTTATTTTAATAAATTGTCAATGAATCTATTTTAAAAAGGTCTGAAACGAATAATCTTTTTTCTTAATATTTATTTCGAAAGATATTTAAAAAAAACACACGAAAAATAAAATAGAGAAGATCCGCCCGTCGTAACTTACAATTTTATGCTAAGCTAAAATTAATCTTATTGCGATGCGTACACGCTTGGCATTCGCGTTCGCAAGGTTATCGTTTTGGAATTGAGGTAAGTGCTCGTTAAAGGTTTATTTGAAAACAGGCGAACGAAAACCCTTAGAAAAATAAACGATAACATAATATTAGAACAAATCGCAGCCGAAATTTAGTACCGCACAAGTTATAAGTGCAGATTATATTCTAGGATTTCCAGGACAAAATAATATATAGATTTTAAGTTTATTATTTTTGTATTTTTGCCAAATTTCACCAAATTGGTTTAGATTCCAATATAATTTCATGAAATCGCTTAGTAATGAAATAAAGTACCCGTAGTGTTTGGTGATGTGATGTGTTATGGCAATGTTGGTGTCACTAACCTGTATGATGTAATCGTCCTTGTTGAGGTACTGCTCCACGTGGCTCAGCTCAGTCAGCGTGCTCGTCCACAGAATTATCGGCACTTTTTTACCGAACGCCTTGAAAAAAATATTATTATCACACAAAAATTCTTGTCCAAACAAGAAAAACTATGTACAGCTTGGCAAAGAAGAGTGTGGATTAAATGAGGGCGCTTTTCTTTAAATACAGGCAACCCTACGCTTCGCTTTTGACACAATATATACTAGAGTTGACAAGTAATGTAGTGTTGTCATAAATAAAAACTCTTAGTTCCAGCTGTCACCGCGTCAGACTCTTCTTTGCCAAGCTGTACGAAAAAAAGAATATAAATGACACCGATAAACCACAATATCATAAGAATTTAGCAATTTCATAGATTTCTTACTTATCTTATAGAACACGCTGCAGGCGCTATAGCAACAAGCTTTATCTTGAAAAAAACATATTTGATGTTATTCGAATTCCGAACTCAAATTATAAGCGTCTAGAAAACGACAAAACTCTTCGACAAAAGTTACTTTGGTAGCTTTCTTGCTACGCTTTGATACATCTTGAAGCATTTTATACAGGGTGTCACAAAAATAAGTGATAATACTTGAGGGTGTGTACGTGTTCCTTGTAGAGAGTTCACTGTGAAAGTAGCAGCGCTGAAAGACAAATTTTTTTTTTCACTTTTGTATGGGGAAACTCGTGACGCTCGGGCCCTTGCCCATACAAAAGTAAAAAAAAATTCGTATTTCAGCGCTGCTACTTTCACAGTGAACTCTCTACAAGGAACACGTACACACCCTAAAGTATTATCACTTATTTTTGTTACACACTGTATATAGAGAATAGAGACACATTGGCTTCAACCGCGTTCGAATCTCGTCATACCTGATAAACTCTTTCCTGGGCCTTAGTCTGGAAGTAATTCCACAGCTTCAGGAAGCTAGGTTTCTGCAGGTCCCAGCGGTTCTGGATCATGAAGTGCTGGATCTCCTCCGAGCTGTTCCAGCAGCGCTCGCTGACCTCGTCGCCGCCCATGTGGAACATGTCCGGGGATTGAAACGCGTCTGGGGAGTAGAGAGTTGGTCAAATGATACCGAATAACTTGATGTAACATAAGCTCTAATGCGGTATGGTTTCTTTATTTACGCCTGGGTAAATTGAAACAAAGCCCACTGCAACTTAGTAATCTTTGTGAAGTTGGGCTTTCAGTGCCGTAAACAGCCTTTTTTGCGCCCTGTGCGAACTTCTACAACTGGACCCTTGTTTTTTTTAGATATTATTATAGGTACCCAGAGCAATGTATAGGCCTATTTTATTGTTGGAATCGAGCACTAGGGGCGCAGCGGGAACTTATCGGGAGCAAACCGAAAAAATCTGCCAAGTGCGAGTTGGACTCGCCCATGAAGGGTTCCGCAGCAGCAATAAGGTTTATTTTTATGAAATTAAAAGGTTTTGATTTATTTTTATATTTCAGTTGATTTAATGATTTACCATTTATGACGTATAAAAAAAGTACTTGCTAGATCTCATTCGAACCAATTTTCGTTGGTAATTTTTATAGTAATGTACATCAAAATGTATATTTTTTAGACTTATCATGCCCCTCTTCCACTTTGGAAGAGACTCTCTCGCAAACTATTCAGGTTAAAAAAAAATGATATTAGAAACCTATATCTAATATGATTTTTAAGACCTATCCATAGATACCCCACACGCATAGGTTAGATGAAAAAAATATTTTTGTTTCACCTATGGGGACCCCTAAAATTTTAATATTTTTTCCATTTTTGTATCAAAATCTTAATGCGGTTCACAGACTACATCTTACCAATTTTCAATAGTGTAGCTTTTATAGTTTCGGAGAAAAGTGGCTGTGACATACGGACGGACAGACAGACAGACAGACATGACGAATCTATAAGGGTTCCGTTTTTTGCCATTTGGCTACGGAACCCTAAAAATAATAGTCCTGAGTCCTGACTCCTGCCTGGTCTGGCCATTCTTGCGTCCCCCAGAGTCTACGCCCTGTGCCTGGGCACCGGTGGCACCGCCCTATTTACGGCGCTCCGCTTTGTTAGCTCTCGCTGGGACTACCTATTAAAGTGATTAGTGACAACTGACAGGAGGCTCTTTATCTCACCTAAATGAATTATGTATGTAAACGGATTAAGGCTATTAATTATTATTAGCACCACTACATGTATTTTAATTAGGTGATTATTAATATATTACATAACCTTTCATATCTGCGTAGATATCTTTCAGATAGTCATAGAGTTCTTCTTTGATGGGGTTCAGCTGACCGCAAGGTGGCTCCACGCAATACTTCGCCCATGGTTCAGCCTGCAAAGAATTTAGCTTATAATAAGTGGTACAAGTAATTGCAAGACTATTATTATTTAAGGCATATTAGGGCCCTTAATCTGAGAAAGAGTTGTTTATAGAGCTGCTAATTTTTTTTAACCGACTTCCAAAAAGGAGGAGGTTATATATTCGGCTGTGGATATTTTTATTTTTGTATGTTCAATGATTACGCCGCCGTTTATGAACCGTTATCAAAAATTTTTGTTTTGTTGTTTTAGGTTTCACTCCAATTTGGTCCCATGTTCATAAAAGTGGTGACCTGATGATGGGATCCATGAGTAATCGAGGGAAGTCCTCGAAATTCAAATGGAAACATGATATGGTGATTTTTTTTTTATCTATGGACGCTTCACACCACGTCAGTCTGGCCCCGTGCTAAGTACCTGAAGGACTTGTGTTACGGGTACCAGACAACGGAAATATATTTAATATTTTATATTAGGTATACATAATATATTTAATTAAGATTTTTATTAAACCATACAATATATTTTTGGTTTTAAATGGTTATTATGGTTATTATTTTGGTTTTATATGAAGTATTCCAGGCATATGTTACCAAAAAGTAAGATTTTTTCACCAAGGTATGCTATGGTTCCGAAGATACTAAGAGAACTCTGGATTCCTTATAGATACAAGTTTGGGATAATTTTGAAGTCGGTACCAGTCCCAAAAATTGAAAATATTTTGTCATAGAATTTACGATTCTGAGCTGGTAGCAACTTCAAAATAATGAAGAATGTAGAGGTACAGCAAACAGTCTTTTAAATGTTAGAAGGAGGATCTAGAATATGAAAACGCCTCATCATGATGGTTTTATGATTTTATCAGTTTCTAGCTGTCTTTTGCGTTACGGAAGACCTGTCTTCTTATTTACTCCTTTTTTTCTTAGACTCGTCTTTAGATTTTTGATCTTTCAGCTTCTATTTTTTTTTTAATGAAATAAGGGGGCAAACGAGCAAACGGGTCACCTGATGGAAAGCAACTTCCGTCGCCCATGGACACTCGCAGCATCAGAAGAGCTGCAGGTGCGTTGCCGGCCTTATAGGGTAATAGGGGAGGGTAGGGATGGGAAGAGAAGGGAATAGGGGAGGGAAAGGAAGAGAATAGGGTAGGGGATTGAGCCTCCGGTAAACTCACTCACTCGGCGAAACACAGCGCAAGCGCTGTTTCACGCCGGTTTTCTGTGAGAACGTGGTATTTCTCCGGTCGAGCCGGCCCATTCGTGCCGAAGCATGGCTCTCCCACGTATAAATGTTCTATGTACTGTTCTATTATTTATAACTAGATGACGCCCGCAACTCCGTTGCGCAAAAATACGTTAAGCGCGCGGGAGCCGTACATATTTTCGGGATATAGTATCCTATGTCCTTTCTCGGGACTCAAAGTATCTCCATCCAAATTTCAGCAAAATCGGTTCAGCGGTTTGAGCGTGAATAGGCAACAGACAGACATACACACTTTCGCATTTATAATATTAGTATGAAAGTATGGATGAGCACAGCACCTTGAAGCACACAGTAAGTCCGGTATCCTGCCATCCCTCACCGACGTGTGCGGGCGCGTCGAACTCCGGCAGCACGCGTACTCCACGCTCCAGACCGTACTGCACCACCTCGCCTATCATCTCCTTGGTGTATACCTGCGAAGAAGAGCTTAGTTATATTGATACCAGATACTGAAGATTGGAGAGTTCCAGATACTAGATACTGGACCATAAACATGTTATAACACGCAAGAGTTGACTAGGCACCTTGGACTAAAGAAAACTTACAATAGCAGATGCCAAGTTAGTTTCTGCTTGAAGCATGATGTTCTTTATCACATTGAAGTTACAATGGTCCAGCGCCGAAATACGGTGATTCTACCTCTCATTATTGTCAATGAATATTAACTTTTACGTTACGATTTATAACGGCCTAGTATCTACCAACGATCTTTAAAATTATTAATGAAAATATTAATTATTTGTAGTTCACCTTAGCAGGACTGTATGCTCCAAGTTTTGACAGATTTGGTCGCTTCTTGGACACGAACGGGAAGCTCTGGCTGTCTGTGATGTGCCAGTGGAAGGTGTTCAGCTTCACCATTGCCATTGCCTCTGAAAAAGAACAGAAATTTTGCTTAGGTGCCAAGAAAATGTAAGTAGCAATTAGTGCGGGCCATTCACGATACTTCGAAGTTAAGATTCGAGTAATAAATAGTTCTTTAAAGAAATAGCTGAAGCATTTGGTATGAATAAATACAATAATTCAAATCTACGACATATAGGCAGAAAGACAAACCTATGGTAGTCTTGATAGACTCGATGGAGAAGTAGTTTCTAGAAGTGTCCAGAAGAACTCCTCTGTACGGGTACACGGGATTGTCCTTGATGGTAACATCTCTTGGGATCTGAAATTAAAAAATAATTATTATTTATCACGTCTTGTAACAATAACGACTCATTTGCTTCATCACTTCATGGCTTTCGGACGAGAATTTAAGGGACCTATCAGACAGAGAGCGGATACGCGTTCAAGCGTTCTGCGTTCTCATTCTGCGTTCGAGCGGTCAGTCACACAGTAGCAATTCTGACGCGGTCAGAACGCCCCCTGTGTTGGCGTAATACAACACAAAGAACGCAAAACTGACCGCTTTAACGCTTGACCGCGTGACCGCTCTCTGTCCGATAGGTCCCTAAGAAATAAGAGGCTCTCTATTGTTCTCGCGGCCCAAGTGGGCCTTATCGGAGTTGAAGGGTTATTTATCAATTTACAAACTGTTACGGATACGGACACACAATGCCATCTAGCGTCATACCAGCGAAACTTATCGGGGGAACACAGACAACATAAATCCCCTACTCGATACTAGATGGCGTTAGGTGTACGATTACATGCGCGTATTTTCTAGAACGTTCAACTCTTGTTTACGCGAATCAGATACGAATTCTCTGGAATATTCTGGCACTCGCCTCGGCCCATATAAATAGCCGCAGTCAGGCAGGCCAGTCAATCAGTTCAGTTCGAGCGATCGTCAAGGCGACTTCGGAGTAAAAACAAGTAATCAAGAGTGATACCTACGACTTGGCTACGACCTAGGACAGTGATAGTGCTTAGTGTTTTGGACCTAGTGCTTTGTGTGAGACCTAATGCTAGTGAATTAAATCTTCAAGAGAGCCAGTAGGTCTTTCTCTCCAAATCCTTCGAACCCTAGCACGTAACACTACTTTTTAACCGACTTCCAAAAAGGAGGAGGTTATATGTTCGGCTGTGGATATTTTTTTTTATTTTTTTTTTGTATGTTCCACGATTACTCTGCCGTTTGTGAACCGATTTTCAAAATTTTTGTTTTGTTTTATTAGGTTTCCCTCCAATTTGGTCCCATTTTCACAAAAGTGGTGATCTGATGATGGAATCCATGAGTAATCGAGGGAACTCCTCAAAATTTATATGGAAACATATGATGATTTTGGTTTTATGAGAAGTATCCTAAGCATATGCTACCAAAACGCAAGATTATGCACCAAGGTGTACTATGGTTCCGAAGATACTAAGAGAACTCCGGATTCCTTATAGATACAAGTTTGGGGGTTTAGGCGCTGTTTTAAGAACTGAAAGCATATGCTACTATGCAAATTACATTCATCATCATCATCATCATCATTACCACGTCAGGGTCACCAGTGTCACATGGTTGTATATGGATACAATATGCCCCCACAACACCATAATTATATCATCACGTTATGTCCTTATAATAATTGGTACTTTTCATAGCGATTTTAATAAAAATATAATGTTGTTTCAAAATAAATGATTCAAGTTCTAAGCGACTTATGTACCACAAAATTGAACATAACAAAGTCAACCTTAACTCCAGAGCGTAAGGCACACATTTGACATTACTTTTGAGATTCGAAAGAAAAAAGAGAAGTAAGTTGCTTCGATAGGTACTACACTAGTTTAACTATTAACCCATCAAGCCCAAGCGGCACCCGGCTGCCGCATAACAATTAAAAATCTATTGTGTCTGCGATTCCCACGATCGAGGTAATAAATTATTGAACCTAGTATGAAAATACTTACATAGGAAAACAATCTACATTCTACATCGTAATTATAGGAATAAGAAACACAATCGCATTGAGTGTGACACTTAACAAATTGTAATAAGATACGTAGAATATACGCGATGGTTTACTAGGTAACTAAAAAGAGTGAAATTATTATTTTTAACAAAAAATTAAAACCGACTTCCAAGGTAAAAACAATAATAAAATCCTTATAATATGAACTAAAAAGTATTAAATAATGTTTCCTATATCTAATAGTGCCTTTTTCCGAATTCGGCTAAACCTCAACTATTTCTGTACTCAATCTTCATAATTTTGAAGTCGGTGCCAGTTCCAAAAGTTTCAAATACCTATTCTGTCAGAGAACTGAAGATTCAGCTATATCTGGTACCGACTTCAAAATGATGAAGATTGAGTACAGAAATAGTTGAGGTTTAGCCGAATTCGGAAAAAGGCACTATTAGATATAGGAAACATTATTTAATACTTTTTAGTTCATATTATAAGGATTTTATTATTGTTTTTACCTTGGAAGTCGGTTTTAATCACATCAATTTTAACATTTCTATAAATTTTCAAACCTAAAGAACGTCTAAAATATAAAATGCGTGTCTAGTCTCAACCTTTATGTCTCAAGGGACAATAGGACATTATGACTCAAACTGGTATCAAGGACAGGAAAATCAATGAACATTAAATTTATCCTTATGTTATTATTACTCAATAGGACCTCGCGTCCTTTCTAAATACAGATCGACTTTGACTTTTAAGTCTAAGGATTCATGTTTTATAACATGGATTAAGCAGAAACCAGGGTTACGTCGAAACGTCCTCGGGAATCCGCCAAAACAACTAAAAGGTCTACGACTACGTCTTCCTTTACCTCTAGTCATAAAATTAAAAATATGCCCAGAGTCCAGACAGAGTAGACAGAACTAAGGAGTACCTCGGCTTCAAACAAACGGGCGAATATATTACGCGAGTTGGGTGCGACTGTCACTTTCAACATGTTTCACAATGCTGAGTAACGCATTAGTACGGCGCACGCCGGCAAATATTCTCTGAGTCGGCCTTTTTTTTTTTTTTTGCTTTTGCAAATTGGGGATATCGGCCGAGCTACTACCACAACTCTACCAGCGATCATCTACATTTTGCAGACCCGACACCACCCCGCTACTCGGGGGGCCGCGATGCGCAGGAACCTTGCGCATCACGGCTATCTCTCTAGGACTCGGTGCACTGGGCGGCGCGGCGGTGTCGCCACACTTCTGAGTCGGCCTACTCGTTATATAGTTGTATTTACTCCATAGTGATTATATTCTCTTTGGTTTACTCTGTCGAGTAAACAGAACGTCCAGAGGCGTACTTTTAAAATTCAAATGAATTTGTCATGATTCACGGACAGACATTATTAAAACAACTTGGATCTAATTATTTTCTACGTCTAGAGATATTTTTCAAGCTTTCCTTTTAGTAATCAACTTAATATATACCAATGTTTGTTCCTTTGCAATATTTTTGTCTATTGAACCCAAATATTATTAGTAAATTTGTCCTGAATAGATAATGTATTATAATAATATTATGCAAACACAAGTCGTTGATCCCAAAACCGGTATCAGGGACGTTCACACCGGCTAAATGTCACGACATTGTGTAGGTCGGTGTATGGCAAAAAAATTATTCACCATTTGACATTTTCGTTAATTTCCATTTATGTAATAATACATACTGTCTGCAGCTTGATTATTTTTCTTTTGTTTATAAGCTGCATATTGGTTCAGGTCAAAATTATGCAGGTTTTGCAGGTTTAGTGGCTATTTTTCAACAATCCTTTTTAGGGTTCCGTACCCAAAGGATAAAAACGGGATCCTATTACTAAGACTTCGTTGTCTGTCCGTCTGTCCGTCTGTCCTTCTGTCCGTCTGTCAGTCTGTCAGTCTGTCAGTCTGTCTGCCTGTCTGTCTGTCTGTCTGTCTGTCTCCAGGCTGTAATTTAAGAACCGCTATAGCTAGACTTCTGAAATTTTTACAGATTGTGTAGATATATCTGTGGCCGCTATAACAACAAATACTAAAAACAAAATAAAGTTAATATTTAAGGGGGGCTCCCATACAAAATACACAATTTTTTGCCAACTTTCGCTTTATAATGGTACGGAATCCTTCGTGCGCGAGTCCGACTCGCACTTGGCCGATTATTCTAACAATGTATCCAGACTGGTTCTTATTGTTTGGTAAGGCTGTTGTTTACGACTCTTTTGTCACCTTGCTAAGTCTATCTGTCCTTATTCGATCATTACTTGCCTTGCCATCTATATCTATACTAATATTATAAAGCGGAAGAGTTTGTTAGTTTGTTTGTTTGTTTGAACGCGCTAATCTCAGGAACTACTGGTCCGATTTGAAAAATTCTTTCAGTGTTAGATAGCCCATTTATCGAGGAAGGGTATAGGCTATATTTTATCACGCTAAGACTAATAGGAGCGAAGAAATAGAGGAAAATGTGGAAAAAACGGGGGGCATTATTTGAAAGGGCTTATTTGAACGCGCTAATCTCAGGAACGTCTGGTCCGATTTGAAAAATTATTTCATTGTTAGCCCATTTATCGAGGAAGGCTATAAGCTATATTTTATCACGCTCAGACTAATAGAAGCAAGGAAATAGAAGAAAATGTGGAAAAAACGAGGGAAATTATTTGAAAGGGCTTATCTCACGAACTACTAGAGTTATTGTCTGTTATTTGGGTCAGATAAGAAGTAGACTACGTGAAGGATCATAGGCTATTTTTGTAGACTGATTTGTATGTGAAATATCTAATTTACGCGGGCGAAGCCGCGCGGAACGTCTAGTAATTTATATTATCGCTGTATTTAATGTGATCATGGAGAATAATGGAGGAGCTATAAAGGGAGGTCTATACTCTATAGCGACGAGACAAAATAAAAATAAAATATTATAAAAAAACCTACCAAAAATTCGGTGTGTCTGTCTGTAAGTCTGTGCCTTTGTCGCATCAGACTCACTCGCCGACGATTCAGAAGATTTCAAATTTTCTGTAACTTAACGTCTTTCACAAATTCAAAACCGGCCAAGTGCGAGTTGGACTCGCCCATGAAGGGTTCCGCAGCAGCAATAAGGTTTATTTTTATGAAATTAAAAGGTTTTTGATTTATTTTTATATTTTAGTTGATTTAATGAAAGTTAAATTAAGTTTACCATTTATGACGTATAAAAAAAAACTACTTGCTAGATTTCGTTCAAACCAATTTTCGTTTGTAGTTTTTATAGTAAAGTACATCATATTTTTTTTAGACTTATCATGCCCCTACTTTGGAAGTTAGAGGGGGGGGGGACACACATTTTACCACTTTGGAAGAGTCTCTCTCGCAAACTATTCAGGTTAGAAAAAAATGATGTTAGAAACCTCAATATGATTTTTGAAGACCTATCCATAGATACCCCACACGCATAGATTAGATGAAAAAAATATTTTTTTTTAATATAATAATATTAAAAAAAAAATACTTGCTAGATTTCGTTCAAACTAATTTTCGTTGGTAGTGTTTATAGTAAAGTACATTATATATTTTTTTTAGACTTATCATGCCCCTACTTTGGAAGTTAGAGGGGGGGGGGGGACACATTTTACCACTTTGGAAGAGTCTCTCTCGCAAACTATTCAGGTTAGAAAAAAATGATGTTAGAAACCTCAATATAATTTTTGAAGACCTATCCATAGATACCCGACACGCATAGGTAAGATGAAAAAACATTTTTTTTTTCAATATAATAATATTAAAAAAAAACTACTTGCTAGATTTCGTTCAAACTAATTTTCGTTGGTAGTTTTTATAGTAAAGTACATCATATATTTTTTTTAGACTTATCATGCCCCTACTTTAGAAGTTAGAGGGGGGGGCACACATTTTAGCACTTTGGAAAACTATTATATCTCGCAAACTATTCAGGTGAGAAAAAAATGATATTAGAAACCTGAATATGACTTTTAAAGACCTATCCATAGATACCCCACACGCATAGGTTAGATGAAAAAAATATTTTTTTGATTTAGTTGTACCTATGGGGGACCCCTAAAATTTTTAATAATTTTTCCATTATTGTATCAAAATCTTAATGCGGTTCACAGACTACATCTACTTACCAAATTTCAATAGTATAATTCTTATAGTTTCGGAGAAAAGTGGCTGTGACATACGGACAGACAGACAGACATGACGAATCTATAAGGGTTCCGATTTTTGTCATTTGGCTACGGAACCCTAAAAACTGTGAGGGATAACATTGTACGCTATTGTTTGGCCAACGTTTAACCAATCAATAACTCTACTGGACATATCCTGGTATCCTGTCAAACCTCATAAACCAGGCATTAGAAATCTTACGATAATTTACTTACCACAACGTTGTTCCTAATATCGTCATAGAAGATCAACTGGGACAGAGTTTCCAAGCCGTTGCGTACACCGAAGAAGTTGGTACCGATGATGGTAGCGTTCACCTTCTCATTGGCAGCCGGTGATATGTTCAGGATGTAACCCTCGTCCATGTCCAGGGAGAACTCTGGGGGAGAAAGAGATAGGTAGATAGAGAGTGAGAAAGAAACATAACAGCAATACGATTGAAGCTGACTGAGATATGGGGATAAATACACATAACAACCTATCAAAATGTAATACAATAAGACGTATAAGCTTAAATAACAAACTAAGTAGGTGTCGCATTATTATTCATGCTGAGGCTAGTATGCATGTTGAATACCTCAAAAATTAGGTAGGTATAATGTTAACCACTTTTAGCCATTTACTATCTCAACTGATATTTCGTATAGCAGGAAAATACATACTAATATTATTTTGCATTTAGCCACTATAATAGTCATACTGATAATAATCCTACTAATATTATAAAGGCGAATAAATAAATAATAAATAAATAAATAAAATTTATTTTTCTTAAAACACATACATATTAATGATGATGATGATGATTATGAATGTATTTTGCATAGTAGCATATGCTTTCCGTTCTTAAAACAACGTCGAAACTCCTAAACTTGTATCTATAAAGAGTCAGGAGTTCTCTCAGCACCTTCCGAACCATGGTATACCTTGGTGCAAAATCTTGCTTGTTGGTAGCATATGCTTAGAATACTGCTCACGAAACCGAAATCACCACATGTTTCCATATAAATTTTGAGGAGTTCCCTCGATTTCTTATGGATGCCTTCATCAGGTCACTACTTTTATGAATACGGTACAAAATTGGGTTGATAACCTATACACCAAAAGAAAAATTTTGAAAATCGGTTCACAAACGGCGGAGTAATCGTTGAACATAAAAAAACAAACATAACACCTCCTCCATTTTGAAAGTCGGTTAAAATTGTAGCCTATGTGTTATTCTGATGTATAAGCTATATTATTGTAAAGTTTCATTAAAATCCGTTCAGTAGTTTTTGCGTGAAAGAGTAACAAACACCCATACATCCATACATACATACATACATACATCCAAACTTTCGCCTTTATAATATTAGTTAGGATGTTATATTTACCTCTTAAATTAGGATTTTGGTTAATTAAATATACATCCATGGACTTTCCGCTCGCTTTCGGGATCACGAATTTGGGAACTGCCTGGGTCACCAACTTCTTCCATCTCTGAAAGATTTAATAAAATTTGAGATTTATTTCTTAATACTCATAAAGATAATAATAATATTGGGACTAAGTTGTGGTTTGGTACCACTGAGTTTGGATTCCTATCGGCTTCACTTGGTACCTCTTACAATTTGAAAAGTGATATCGAAATCTCTACCTAAATATAGGCTAGGGCTGAGAAGAGTCAGGCTTCGTCACCGATATATTTTCGACCTAATAAAGACATTTCTAAAATGATGAGGCTTTCGACGCTCTCGTCTCGTTCTGCGTCGTAGAATAATTTGAGATTTTTACCTCGGAGTTTCTCTCATACTTAACCTAATGTCATTGACATAAAGTTGTTTATAGAGGTTGTAACTCAGGTAGTATTAGCTTACCAATCGAGCTGCCTCCATGAGGTCGTCGCTTCGGCCCAGTTTGTCCAGGTGCACCTCGATGGTGTTCATGTTTATTTTGGACAGGTATGTGCCCAGGTTCGTGTACCCAGTTGGCTTGGGCCAGAGCAGACCTGTAAAACGGGTAATTAGAAAACAGGGACCAACAGGCAAAAAAACCGGCCAAGTGCGTGTCGGGCCACGCGCAATATAGGGTTCCGTAGTACGGCTAGTTTTTGATAATTTTTGTATGATCAATGAATGTACCATCGAGGAAATTGATTCCTAGTCAGTTGACAGACCAACGTCATTTGGTCGGATCATGTCAATTCAATGTTAATTGTGATCTGTCGGCTGGGTTTGACGTAACGCGACCAAACTATATAGGTCCCCCAACTGCCTAGGAATCAACTTCTCTGGTAGTACATTTATAACGTGTTTTACACTTCTAACAACATCATCTCAGTTACGTTCAAAAAGTACGAAAAGTTCCTTTATACTTCACCGAATACAATTTCTTTAGTTGATCGACTATTACTCAATAACTTATGAAGTCTTCTTAGCCCGTGACAGTTTTATAAATTCAGCATATTTCCTACCCCGTGATTTTTTTCACATTTACAGAAGCAACCGTTTGGCTGGTAGAAGCCCCCCCCCCCCCCCCCCCCCCCCTTTCTACCAGCTAAACGGTTGCTTCTGCACTGGGCTTTCACGATTTTTTCTACTTTAAAACTTCATGAATCAGTCAGACAGATAGACGGACAGACAGACGGACAGACAGGCAGACGGACAGACGGACGGACAGACCGACCGACCGTCCTTGTTGACTACGGAACCCTAAAAAGTGGCACTGTCACCACATATTGCCATTGCCACTAACCAGAGATATCCAAAATTTGCTAAGGGTCATCATCACCTTTACTAATTTCGTTTTGTTTACGTAGCATATATTGGTATCTTAATGAAACATAATATTAAGTATTGATTAATCAGACTATGTGTATCGCCTCGTGCTATAATGATGGTGATAGTGTTTTTAAATAGCTGTTTCTAAATAAACCACAACAAAAGAGTCTACTGAGAACATTAGAGCATTTGGTAACTTAACTTATACGATAAGGTAGCAAGATTTTCATGATGATGACAATAATAATTATTGTCATAGTGAATATACTGCAGATTATGGTAACATTTATAATGAACTATACCCGTAACGTAGGATACGTTACGGGTATAGTTCATTATAAATATAGGATGATAACTGTGATGATGACGATGATGATGATGATAATGACGATGATGATGATGATGATGACGATGTTGTTGATGATGATGATGATGATGATGATGATGATGATATTGATAATGATGATGATAATGACAAACTCACCGTACTCGTTACAGAACATCTTGCAGGACTCCAACGAGAGGGCGGGTTCTGTGAACTTGGGGTCGTTGCGGATCTTCACGCAGCGGCCATCGTCGCACGACCACCGCCATACGGGCGTGTCGTCGTCCGCTAGCACACTAAAGAAAAAAATATATAAATTATAATTGTCATTAATAGTAGCTCCCTAGCTACCCTTCTACCTGGCGGGCTGAAGTTTAATAAACAGCAATTTGGATTTACCGCCGGAAAATCGACAATCGATGCGGCAATCGAAGTCAGAAAAATAGTGAACTCATCTGAATGTAATTACGTGGTAGGTATATCTTTGGATATCGCAGGGGCTTTTGATAATACCTGGTGGCCGATGCTACTACTAAAGCTACGGAACAGAGGATGCTACCGAAATATTTATTATTTACTACAATCGTATTTCCGTTACGGCGTTATTAAACTACGACTCGGTCACTACATCTATATCAAAGATCTAACCCGCGGCTGCCCACAGGGGTCGGTGCTATCGTCATACCTGTGGAATATAAGTTTTGACGATTTGCTGTGTATTCCTTTACCGCCTCTCTGTTATCTGGTAGGCTATGCTGACGACGGGTTCCTCATTGTTGAAGGAAATACGCGAACTGAGATAGAGATTAAAGCTAACAAGTGCCTAAGCGTAATTGCAAGTTGGGGTCACAGAAATCGTCTGGAATTTGCGGCACACAAAACTTATCAAATTCTTTTAAAAGGCTCGCTTATATCAACTCCTCGCATTAAACTTAACGAAACAAGTGTCAAACGTAAACAGTCACTCTGTTATCTTGGACTGATTTTAGAAAATAAATTCACATTCTTAGAACATATCATACAAACGGGTGAGAAAGCAAAAATAAATTTCTATAGTTTTACTAAAATATCGACATCTACATGGGGTCTCTCGTTCAAAACGTTAAAAACTATATATACAGCCACGTACTTAGGCAGAATATGCTACGGCTCGCCGGTCTGGGCAGATAGGGCTACGATTGGCGCAGCCCGGCGTAAACTTTTACAAAGCCAACGTCTCGCATTAATATTCCTATGTAAGGCATATAGAACGGTCAGTACTGAAGCACTTCCTGTCCTGTCGGGTGTTTTGCCTGTAGACTTGGAAATACAGCGCCGAGCTGCTTTATATTATAAAAATAAAAAATTACGACCCCAGATTTCTTAAGCATGAGAGACAGAAATAAGGTGAATAGATTGTTTGAACCACTAGACATTACACTACAAAATCTTTTATCCGAGTGGCAGGATCGGTGGGATAAATCTATTAAAGGTCGGCACCTGTACAATTTCTTTCCTTCAGTTCGCGAACGTCTCGCCATGCATTGGATAGAAATAGATCATTGCGTTGCACAATTCCTAACTGGTCACGGCAATTTTAAAGCTAAACTTCATAGATTCAAGTTAGTTCCATCTCCTCTTTGCGAGTGCTCGACCGAAGACAGCCCGCAAGAACAAACTGCTCATCACATACTCTGGGAGTGCGGTCTCTGGCATGAGGAAAGCACCGATTTATTAAACAGCCTCCAATGTGTCTCTGGAGTCGTATATTACGATGACCTCGTAGGCAGCGCAAAGAATTTCCGTGCTTTCAAACGTTTTTGTCATAAATTCTATTGGAAACAATCGAACACAAGTTTGCCATTATAAATAAATGTCTTTTTTTTTTTATGAAGTAGGCATATTATATTAAGCATAATTATTTATTTTTCCCGTGGTGCTTCCCCCTTTTGTTCGGACATCAATGTCATTACAATTTTGGCTGTCTCCCGCTTTGCTTGGGGAGGGAAATTGGATATCTCCTACTCCTCCTACATTTCTTCTGATTAATTTCGTTGCGGGTCCCAAGACAGATTTAGCTTGTCCCTCGGGCATCCCTGAGATCATATCAAAGGGTTTTCGTGGTTGGTTACCACTGTTGATCCTGGCGACACAGGAGTTGCAGTGGTGGGAATGTGTGGTGGGCCTTTTGCCCGTTTAAAAAAAAAAAAAATAAAAAAAAAAAGCTCCCTAGCTAATAGTAGCGCTTCTCTTTGTCTGGCAAATTACAAAACTCACGTGACATGACATGAGTGGATCGTGGAAGACGTGGAACCTTGATTAATTAAGTAATATTAGAGAGAGGGAGGATGCCAATTTGGTATACGTGCAAAACAACGAAACGCGGTATTTCCTTTTGCGCTGTTATTAGTACAATAAATATGTAATTTGCCCTCCGAATAAAGACCTACCGTTATTTGACGTGATGAATCGTTAGGGGGGCATGTCAAGAGGTCACAGAAAAATTAAAAAGGTCGCGCTAATTACTGTTTCTGAGAAATCCAAAAAATTAATTAAAAAAATTTGAAATGCTTTTTTCTCGGAAACTATTGATTTTAGGAAAAAGTTTTTTTGAATAAAAAATGTAGAGGGCATTGCGAACTACATTTTTTGTCATTGGAGTGACGTCATCCGACTTAAAATACAAAAAGTAGAGGGCGCTAATGGATCAAAAAAGTGTTACAACGGTATTTTCGATAGGAAAAAATGATTTTTTCACAATTATAAATTTTTTGTGGTTTCCATATGACTCCCATGTGACACCCATGTAAATTATATGTGATTCGCATGTGAATCACAATATGTGAATTACATGTGATTTACATCAAACGCGACTGACGACACAGCAGCGGCGAAATATTTTTTTATAGAGGGTGGATGAAAAATACGATTATAATTTTTTAGTACAATCAAAAATGAATAATAATTTTTTATCAGTTTGAAGTTTGTATTAATAAGTGAAATGACATTTTTCAATCAATGACGTTGTAACATTTTTTTGATCCATTAGCGCCCTCTACTTTTTGTATTTTAAGTCGGATGACGTCACTCCAATGACAAAAAATGTAGTTCGCAATGCCCTCTACATTTTTTATTTAAAAAACTTTTTCCTAAACCCAATAGTTTCCGAGAAAAAGCATTACAATTTTTTTTAATTCATTTTTTGGATTTCTCAAAAACAGCAATTAGCGCGACCTTTTTAATTTTTCTGTGACCTCTTGACATGTCCCTCTAATGATTCATCACGTCAAATAACGGTAGGTCTTTATTCGGAGACACTCAATTTTTCGTTACATATTGACTGTATCATCATAGCTGATGCCTGTATCCTTTCCAATATCATTATATCAGTGCTGTTTAGTTTCATCAAATCCTACTAATATTAAAAACGTGTGTGGTAAAACTTACAAAAAGAAATGAAATCCCACAAAAAACATTTTCATTTAAAAATGTTGCCAAGACGAGAACATATTATAGTTCGTAGTATCAAAAAGTACTGAGATCTCATGTAGAGCCAAGTTGCTAACCTTACATATTTAGCCGTAAATCTAAAAACCTTAATTTTACCCTTAAGTCGCGGCAAAATACTTGATATAATGTGTCAGCCGCACGAGAAAAATCTAAAAACTCTACACATTAGTCAAAATCGGTGACCTGGCCATTTTGTTACGGTTAATATAAAAGTTATTTAGTACAACAGAAAATTAAATATATTAAGTTCAAAGCCCATAGCATGACGAATAACAAAATGGCCAAGCCACCCATTTTGATTAATGTGTAGAGTTTTTAGATTCTTCTCGTGCGGCTGACACATTATATCAAATATTTTGCCGCGACATTAAGGTTTTTAGATTTACAGCTGAGTATGTAAGGCTAGAAACTTGGCTCTACATGAGATCTCACTACTTTTTGACACTACGAACTATATGTTCTCGTCTTGGCAACATTTTTACATGAAAATGTTTTTTGTGGGATTTCATTTCTTTTTGTAAGTTTTATCACACACGTTTTTATGAAATTAAGGGGCAAACGAGCATGTGCACTCGCAATATTAAAAAAGGTGCAAGTGCTTTGCCAGCCTTTAAGAGGGTATCAGTTATATTAAAAAAATTAGGGGACAAACGAGCAAACAGGTCACCTGATGGAAAGTAACTATCGTCGCCGAGTTTCCAGCCTTTTAGAGAGAAAATGCTTAATTGGGGGAATAGGAAAAGGGGGAATAGGGAAAAGGGGTATCCCTATTCCCCTGTTCTTTCCCTCTTTTATGAAATTAGGGGGGCAAACAAGCAGACGGGTCACCTGCCGGAAAGCAACTGCCGTCGCCCATGGGCACTCTAACATCAGAAGAGTTGCAAGTGCGTTTCCGGCCTTTTTATAAAGGAATAGGCTAAGGGAATAAGCAGAAGAGAATAGGGATAGGGAATAAGGTATAGGGGTGCAGTGGGCCTCAGCTAAAGTCACTCACTAGACGAAACACAGCGCAAGCGCTGTTTGACGCCAGTTTTCTGTGAGTCTGTTGTCTCTCAAGGCTAATACGTATTTTTTAGGGTGCCGTACCCAAAGGGTAAAAACGGGACCCTATTACTAAGACTTCGTTGTATGTCCGTCTGTCTGTCTGTCTGTCTCCAGGCTGTAACTCAAAAACGGTAATAGCTAGAGAGTTGAAATTTTCACAGAATATGTATATCTGTTGCCGCTATAACAACAAATACTAAAAACAAAATAAAATTAATATTTAAGGGGGGCTCCCATACAACAAACGTGATTTTTTTGACCTTTTTTGCTCTATATCAATAATGACAACAGGTAGATACTTGAATTTTTCTTAAAGTCCTTTGTTATGTGTTTACTCTAATATTTAATAATAATATTAAAATAAAATAAAAAATTAAGGGGGGCTCCCATACAAAAAACACAATTTTTGGCCTAATTTTGCTCTATAATGGTACGGAACCCTTCGTGCGCGAGTCCGACTCGCACTTGGCCGATTATTTATTTGTCACAAGAAGTATTTTATACTATTTTTAATTTTGTATCTAGCACAAGAAACGGTGGTATCTCATACTAACATCCCTCTGTATCAAGGAGATGGGATAGATTAGGTTGGGTTTGATAATTTTTTTGTTGTTTCTGTACTAATATCATGTTACATATCAAATTTCAGCTTTCTAAGACTTCAGTAAGTACCCTAACAGTTTTGATGATCGGTGAGTCAGTGACAAAATTGTGGGTTTTTGGACACCTATAAAATCTAAAGTATAATAGCTACGATATTCAAACTTTGCGCATTTAATAATTATACTCATGTCATTATATTTTAAAAATTTGAACTATCTGGCATTATCCAAACCAAAGTTACGAGGATTCAAAAATACGACGAAACGTTTCCAGAAAAGGTAGGTAGTGCCCTTGCGCTTCGCTTGGCTCGTCTTGGCGGTGGCACTACCGTGTCCCCAGATGTATGGATGTATGGATGTTTGTCACTCTTTCACGCAAAAACTACTGAACGGATTTTAATGAAACTTTACAATAATATCGACACCCGTAAGGGACAAAACACGACTTTTCAGGAGAGCGAATAAACACCTTTTTTTTTTACAAATACGTCTGTAACTTTTTTTCATTCAGTCCGATCTTAAAGGTGTTTATGGCAAAGTTTCTTAGAATTGTGTCTGCTATATAAATATAAACAAAATATTTTCGTAAATTTACGCGTTTAGAAAATAGCATGTCCCTTACATTTAAAAAAATTGCTTATATTTTGTCCCTTGCGGCACTGAATTTTTCAATATAAACTATGCCATATTAAAGTAAGCACCAAGTTTAATATGAAACTACGACACAAATTTACTGTAAAGGACATAAAAAACTGCTTTGGAGGAAGTTTGATGTATGATAAACTGTTAAGAACAACTTTTAAAATATTTTGGACCTTATGTTTTTAATATTAAGTATATAACAGTTGATTGTTAATTAAATTTAGTATTTACATATCTGTAACGCATATTTGGCACAGTATCATGTCGTTTAAGAAAACCAGCAAACAATAACGTTTGGGTTTGGTAATTGGTTGCGCATCCCAAGTTGGTAATGTGCCTCAGTTAAGCTAAAGCATCCCGGGGATATGGGGGAATGGCCGACGAGTAGCGCCAGCTGACCCACTAAAACCATTTGCCATCAGCCGTATAGCGGAGAGTGTCCTGAAACTATCTAACACAATAAGCCCACCACGACTGGCTGGTCTACCACATAAGGGATAGGATTTCTAGCAAAATAAGGGAACTTCGGCAGACTGAAGCATTTCCCTTGGCACCAGGACTGTTCCCATCTACACCCAGAGCCCCTCAGAGTCTGAGTCTCCGTTCTTGACCTGGCATTAAGCTTCTCACTTCACCTTATCAGGAGCTACTGCTCTCTTTTATCGCACCTGCCAGAGCTGCTTCGCCTGCAGTCGTGACCTTCCCCTTCTATGACCTTCCTTCTTATGGTGTTACGTCAGCTATTTCTATTATCGGCCACTCGAAGAGCGTCGTAGACAGTGGACTCAAGTGTGGTGCGGATTTGATCAGACCAACGCATGGGACAGCGGCTCCGCGGTCTTTTTCCCCTCAATCTTGCCAGTTATCATGAATTTGCCATACCATGGTTTCAAGGTTACCACCTTTTTTCTGGTAATGTGTCTGAAATATTCTAAGATGCGTTATTAGACAGATAGTAGAGAGCCTTGTTTTTATGTTTAGTTTAGCCAGTTTCTGAAAGCAGTTTATGGAATTCAGAGCATTTTCCTCCAGCACCCTCGACAGCGTCGATACGCCTGCGGTCTGCAAACTTCAGAGTCCATGTCCCGGATCATTAAAGACACATGAAGAATATGAGCATGTGCACAATTTTCGTCCTGGTTTTTAACGAAATCTTCCTGTCAGGCCAGGTTTTATGCATTTGAGACATGGCGCTCTTAGTCATCCTAATTCTTCTACGTATATTTGGTTCACAGGAGCCGTTGTTCGTAAAGATCAAAGACGAAATTTGCTAACCACTTCCAATTTTAGCGCGCCAGTCAAAGGGAGAGTGTTGCTTCTGTCTATGACCGTGTTTTTGGTTTTCCCTTTATTAATTGAGAGGCCCAAGTAATTGATAATTTGCTTCATTCTCTAAAACAGTTCTTGCATCTCGACTTCATTTGCAGCCAGGAGAGTATTGTCATCCTTAATGCTAGCTATCTACAATTGATAGCATTATAAATGTATACCTAAAGGCTCAAGGTTTAGCTAAAACACTAAAACATTATAGAAAACCTTAAACTTTTACGGATAATACTTTTTGAGAAGGTGCCAAAAAATTATATTCTTACTTGTGAAATGATATTTAAGATTAAGATAAGGGACAAATTTTAGTGAAACTATGACAATTATGTCTCAATTCTTAACATAAAGGACATGTTAAGAGAATTGTACTAAGCTAAAGGTTAACGTAAGGGACTGAATTGTATTTTAGAAACATTTTCGTTATTTTTTTAACACGTAAAAATATTTACGTCCGTTAAATCATTTTTTTTTAGGAAAAAGCCTGTCAAGACTTTCAAAAGAACCATGTATCGTCCCGTTTTGACCATATTATTGGTACTTTTCATAGTCTTTTATTATATATCACTTAAACCGCGGGTAACACCGGGAGGCACAGCTAGTCATCAATATTAGTCCAGTAGTTTTAAAGCCTATAGCACAGATTCAGTTAAAACGTCTGGACAATTTAAACATTATATAACAACAAAAGCGGTGTAATCGACAATTTTATCAGTCCCATAAACAATGAACAATCAACAGATTATCGCATCAATCTCAAAGGAGTTAAGGGTCTGATTAATTAAAAGCCATTAGCCCGTCTGGAAAATAGATTAATGTCCGTAATTATCTGATGACGGATGATAGAGCACGGTGTCGGGACTCGGGTCCAATTGAGAAGGGTTCCAATAGCTGTGGGAGTGCACTGATTATAATATACTGTCCTGGAATAGCGCACGCGCATGTTGCTACAAAAAGAGGTGAATTACACGCGCGATAGCAATGGAACTGTTGAAATCCTACAATATCAACTTCAGTGATTCAGCTATATAGCTCCTCTGAGGGACGGTTTTAGCACTACCAGCACCCTGAGCGAGATTTCACCGGCGCCCAGGGTGCTGATAGTGCTGAAAAAATTTGGCGCCCCTTTTTTTTTTGCCTTCAGAGCCCTTTTTATCCGGCACCCTGGGCGGTCGCCCAGCGTCGCCCCGCCCTGATGCCGCTACTGGCTCCTCTTTACATGTAAGAGAGCCTCTATACAAGTTCTTCAAGAGCTTTGTACGACCACGGAGCCAAGTCCAGGCTGAAACGCGTGTGGTGCGAATGCGTCCTTAGAAGATAAATAATAATGCTAAGGAGCCTAGCGACCTGCTTAGAAGTGGACTAAATTATCTAATTTAAGTATCTACTTAAATAATATTGTCTTATACTTACTAATGTACAGCTAGAACTAGGAAGAATATTTTCTGAACCCCCATGTTTCACCTGAAAAAACAGAATAATAAATAATTATAATACGCAATTTAGATTATTTAAAATTTTAAACACAACCAGAATCAACAAAATACCTCTTCAACCAAACTCGGTTTTAATTACCGAAGATAAAATTAAATTTTCTAGTGTAGTGAATTTTTTCTTTTCATCTTCTGCAGTCATGTCAACTTTTAATGAAAACTTCTTAATTAAAAAAATAATAAAACCGGCCAAGTGCGTGTCGGGCACTGACCTCCATTATACAAGTACGCGTACTTGGTCAGTGGTGACTGGTGTCGGGCCACGCGCAATAGATATAGGGTTCCGTAGTACCGCTAGTTTCTGTTTTTTTTATTGGTCAATGAATGTACATATTTTATTACGTGTTTTACACTACTAACAACATCATCTCAGTTACGTTAAAGGAATTTGAACGAAAAGTTCCTTTATACTTCTCCGAATACATTTTTAGGGTTCCGTACCCAAAGGGTAAAAACGAGACCCTATTACTAAGACTTCGCTGTCTGTCTGTCCGTATGTCTGTCCGTCTGTCTGTCTCCAGGCTGTATCTCAAAAACCGCTATAGCTAGACTTCTGAAATTTTCACAGATTGTGTATAACAACAAATACTGAAAACAAAATAAAATTAATAATTAAGAGGGGCTCCTATACAACAAACGTGATTTTTTTGGCCTTTTTTGAACGATATCAATAATGGTAACAAGTAGGCACTTGAAATTTTCACAAAATCCTCAAATATATGTGTAATTTAATAATTAATAATAAAATAAAATTAAAATTAATGTTTAAGGGGGGGTCCCATACAAAAAACATAATTTTTGGCCTATTTTTCTATATCCGTACGGAGCAAGCACTTCGTGCGCGAGTCCGACTTGCATTTGGCCGATTATTTTTAGTTGATCGACTATTACTCAACAACTTATGAAGTCTTCTTAGACGTGATAGTTTTCCTTTTAAATTCAGCATATTTCCTACTCCCGTGAATTTTTTCACATTTCCAGAAGGAACCGTTTAGCATGGTAGAAGCCCCCTTCTGGACTCTAACGATTTTTGCACTTTAAAACTTCATATTTCACAAATGGATCCTTAAATCGAAAAATGATCTTTGAATACTCATAAATCATAATATTTTTAAAAAACCTATCCAACGACACCCCACACGGTAAGGTGGACGCGAAAAAAAAATTCATCCCCGCATGATGTATAGGAGAGGTACTTTAAAAAACATATTTTTTTAAAGATCTTATATACCATTTTGTCGGCATCATTAATATTATGTGCATTCGTGCCGAATTACAGCTTTGTAGGTCCTATAGTCTCTGAGCAAAACCGCGGACAGACTGACGGACGGACGGACAGACGGACAGACGGACAGACGGACAGACGGACAGACGGACAGACGGACAGACAGATGGACGGACAGACCAAAACTATAAGGGTTTCTTGTTGACTACGGAATCCTAAAAATCGGCCAAGTGAGAGTCGGACTTACGCGCGAAGGGTTTCGTATCATTTAAGATCGAAAATCGACAAAAAAATTATTTTTTGTAGGTAGTATTAGGAGCCCCCCAAAATATTTATTTTATTTTGATTTTATAGTTAATTATTATTATGCTAATATATGTAGTATTTTTTAAATATTTCAAGTAGGTACCTATGCGTAGTCATTAAGTACTGAGCAAAAATAGCCAAAAAAACCGGCCAAGTGCGTGTCGGGCCACGCGCAATATAGGGTTCCGTAGTACCGCTAGTTTTTGATATTTTTTGTATGGTCAATGAATAAAAACAAAATAAAGTTCATATTTAAGGGGGGCTCTCATACAACAAACGTGACTTTTTTGGCCTTTTTGGCTCGTAATCCATAATGGCAACATGTAGACACTTGAAAATTTCACAAATTCTCAATTATATGTGTACTTTAATATTTAATAATAAAATTAAAATTAATTAAATAATTAAGGGGGGCTCCCATACAAAAAACACAATTTTTCGCTCAATAACGGTATGGAACCCTTCGTGCGCGAGTCTGACTCGCACTTGGCCGATTTTTACCCTTAGGATACGTATCATAAGATTAAGAACCTTTCTTTTAGGAACAGCTGAAATATAATATATCTAACCCAGGGTTAACTTTAATGTTAATATTAACTAATACTTAATGCTAGTGGCCTAGGTTACCGGTTCTACTATGTACCTACCCTTTCGGCGCTCCTAAAACCAACTTCTTCTTTAAACGATTGCCCTACTAAATAAACTCCGACTCCCAATAATCCAAATCCGTCCTCATTTTTTATCCCTAATCGTTTTAAATCTAGTTTGCCGCCTGTAAACAAGATTAAAAGATTTGCAACTTACTGAGTTGGGGCAGTGATTTTCTACGTTAAGGCCAGGTAGTCCCTAAAATTAGCAGGTCGATATCTGTCAGTACGAATATCGACGTAAAGGACATTAAAATAACGTTCATATCAGCGCACCTTGTACAGTGGCAGTTACGACGCTCGCCGCGTCCTTGATAGGGCGAAATAGGAGAAAATTATACTTTTCAGTTAGATAAAGACCAAAATGCATAATGTAACCACAAATTATTCTTCTTTAAGTTATGAGCTTTTCGTATATATGATTTTTGAAAGTAAAACTATCATAAGTAAGCTTCATAAAAAATAAGAAAAATATCACAAAATATTCGAATTTAGCCTTCTCTTCGGAGATATTTTTGATCGAGTTAAGTTTTCAATATTATCTATATTTCGAACCACAAATTGTCAAAGTACAACAATGTGTTTTTTTTTTTTGGCTTTTAAATGTCACTGTTTGTTTGTTTATTATTGATTCAAAGTTATGTAAATTAGGGACTACCTGGCCTTAACCTTTGTTGTAAATTATTTTTATCGCTTTAATAGGTACGTCTATCGTCTATACACCTTCTATTATTATCGATTGATTGTGTCGGTAGTTCAGTGATAAAAAATGTAAAAAACCAAGACACTTCGCGTAATGTCCAATAATACTATTGTGTAGGATGGGTTGCCTTCTCTTACGAGTTACGAAAGATTGGACTCTACTTATCTTCATACAGTTTTATACAAAAATACGTTAAGTATTACAATTTCTACCTAGCCATCTTATAGTACATTATTATAAATTCATATAACTATTTGCACATTATTAAAATATGCTACCTACTAAAGCCGGTTACAAAGTAAAGTAACATACCTTTAATAATTATTAACTTTGCACGTCCACTCTGCGCCGAGTATGTCGCGATTATGGCTTTGGCAAAACTAGTCAAACAAACAAACATAATTTCCAAACAAGTTATTCGTGAAACAGGTATTATGAACTAATAAAATAAAGAAGCGTCTTATTACATTAGTCATTAAATATTTAAAATGTTATTGATTTCATTAGGTTTTTTTTGTTAGCGTTGTTTACCTAAGTAGGTAGAAGCAAAAAGTAACTAAAAAATAGGCCAAGTGCGAGTTGGACTCGCGCACGAAGGGTTCCGTACCACAATAGAGCAAAAATAGGCTGAAAATTGTGTTTTTTGAATGGGAGCCCCCATTAATTATTTAATTTATTTAAATTTTATTATATATTATTAAAGTACTAATAAAACTGAGTATTTCGTGAATATTTCAACTTGTTACCTACTTGTTACCATTATTGATATCGAGCAAAAATGACCAAAAAAATCACGTTTGTTGTATGGGAGCCCCCCTTAATTATTAATTTTATTTTCAATATTTGTTGTTATAGCGGCAACAGAAATACACAATCTGTGAAAATTTCAGAAGTCTAGCTATAGCGGTTTTTGAGATACAGTCTGGAGACAGACAGGCGGACAGACAGACAGCAGCAAGTCTCAGTAATAGGGTCCCGCTTTTACCCTTTGGGTACGGAACCCTAAAAATTAAGACTAAAAAGTTTTAACGACACTTTTTGCCACAGACATAGATCAAGATAGATACCGCATGTGTGATGTGTATGTACACTCGAGGAAGTTAATTCCTATGCAGGTGGCAGGTTTTTTAGTTTGGGCCGGTTGATCGGCAAAGAGAGTATAACAGAATTATAAATCCATCTTGGTTATTTCGTGTTTGCCAAAAACATAGCAACCACCTTAGCAACGAAGTTATTTTCATTTTGTCAAGAACAAAGAGAATATAATCACTACGGTCAAAAAAAATATTGATTATAAACGTGTTATAAACAAAGTTTATTGCGTGTGTATCGCATATAGTGACCGGAGGCCCAATCCTCTACCCTATTCCCTTCCCTACCCTCCCCTATTCCCTTCCCTTCCCTACCCTCCCCTATTACCCTATTCCCTCTTAAAAGGCCGGCAAGGCACTTGCAGCTCTTCTGATGCTGCGAGTGTCCATGGGCGACGGAAGTTGCTTTCCATCAGGTGACCCGTTTGCTCGTTTGCCCCCTTATTACATAAAAAAAATATTAAAATATAATAGTTGAATGGCAAGGCACATTTTCAGAAATTTTTCAACATGTGCTATGTGTTTTGTGCAAAACATGAAAGTCCAAAAGTGCTATTCGTGATAAATTATTTGTTTAGGTATGCACACTGACATATAAGTACTACGTACTAGACTTGACACCGCAACGCAATGCTTGGTCACATTCAACAGAATCTATATAGCCGCAACGCACTTAGTCGGCCGCAAACTCTTCTGCGCACTAGACGTATGACATTTATAAAAAAAAACAAAATAAAAGTCACAAAAATGTCTGGTGTGTCTTAAGATACTGTAAAAATAATTCCAATAACACTTCCAAATGCGACGGAATAACATTTCATCGGTTAGTATTCTTATTTAATTATTTTTAATTAAAATACGAACATTAAATTACTAGGCGAAGACGCGCGCCATTTCGCATTGTTATAGAGTAGTAGATTCAGAGGGGAATGTAGGCAGAATACAGATATCTATGATGAGACGACGATGAATGAAGTATTCACGTAGACGAGTTTGTATTTTGGTAATATAAATACAGTATTACGTGTACATTATACATGCGTACATTATAATTGTATTTATAAATATTTAAGTAATTTAAATAAGGTAAGTACCTATGTAGTGGACTTTGGGTCAATACTTATTATAATATAATTATTATAAATGCGAAAATCTGTCTGTCTGTCTATCCGTCTGTCTGTCAGTCTGTCCGTCCATCTGTCTGCCTGTCCGTCTGTGCGTCTGTCTGACCGTCCGTCTATCTGTCTGTCTCTCTCTGTGTCTGTTACCTCTTCACGCCCAAGCCGCTGTAACGATTTTGCAAAATTTTGGTATGCAATATTTTGGTTTTTGACTGACTTCAAAAAAAGGAGGTAATACGTTTGGCTGTATGTATGTTTATTTTTATTCTTTTTTGTATGTTCAACGATTACTCAGCCGTTTGTGGTCCGATTTTCGAAATCCTTGGTACGGAGTTAACTCGACCGTTTGTAGCTCCAAAACTGGGGGGTTTGTATAAGTATGGCCGCCAGGTACGGAGTTAACTCGACAGCTGAGTTGGACTCACCTTTGAAATTTTCGGAATTTTGAGGCTACGTCATATTCTATTCTCGGCAATTTGATGATGATGTTTTTTAACTGACTTCCAAAAAGGAGGAGGTTATATATTTTGTATGTTCAACGATCACTTCGCCGTTTGTGGACCGATTTTCAAGATTTTTTCGCTTTTGTATCGGGTTTAATCCGAATTTGATACCATGTTCATAAAAAAGGTGACTTGATGATGGGACCCATAAGTAATCGAAGGAATTCCTCGCTATTTATACTAAAACCACATTTATCTGGATGATATTGTGATTTTGATTCATAATCTAAATTCTGAAGTATTTCAAATGGAAACTTATAGTGATTATGGATAATTAATTAAGTATTTCAAGTAAATCATACCAAAAAGTCAGATTTTGCACCAAGATATACCAAGGTTCGAAGGTGGTGAACAGATCTCCGGCCTCCTTATACGTTATTTTAAGAATTGAAGGCATATGCTAATGGTACATTAGATTAATCATTATCATCGTCAAGACACAAGTCTGTGCGTTCACCACTTAAAAGTAAGGCCAAGTTAGCCTCGAAGAATCTTGGTGTTCTTAATAGAGCGAGATAGTATTTCAGTCCGGACCAACGCCTACAACTCTGTAAGGCGCAGGTTCGGCCTCATATTATGGTGCGCCAAAATACCAACTACTCCCTCTGGATCGTATCCAACGATGTACGCTGCCTAATAAGTGTTATTGTGTATTATTGTACGAGTATTGAATTTGAACGAAGGGCCGCTCGAATTGTTGACTGCCATAGTGTTTTAAACAGGCTGGACCTCTTGGAATTGTGCCGAGATGTAGCTTCGCTCTGCATCCTCTATCAGTTGTATCACGGGGAGTGCTATCACCTTGATAAGTGGCGGTCTTCCACCGTGCATTTTTCGCGTAACTTTCTTCCGCGTACTGCAAAACTGTGGAACGAACTATCGCCAGAAGCATTTTAAGAAGAAGGCATATTCCCACGCATCTGCAGCTCTTCTGACGTTACAAGTGCCCATGGGCGACGGTTGTTGCTTTCCATCAGGTGACCCGTTTGCTCGTTTGCCCCGTTATTTTATATAAAAAATCTAATTAACTTCTATGTCCTTGAGAAATCGTACTTGATGTTGATTAGTGAAAAAACCGTGTCTATATTTAGCGACTTATTATATTATTATTTCGTTTATTTCTGCATGACTTAAAAGTTGGATTTCACTTAACTATTTTTAACTGAAATCCAATTCTTTAGTCATGCAGAAATAAACGAAACTTTGTTTGTATTCCCCTATCTTAGATGAGCCGCCATATTGGATGTAGAATGACATTACATTCGTTTTCGAGTTATTCTCAAAAAGTTCTTTCATTTAATATCCATACTGTTATTATAGGACAGCATAGAAAATAACTTTTCCGCTATCTTGGATGGTCGGCCATTTTATATTTATAGTGATGTCATACTGTATCGTGCATTGTCATTCAAACCAAACGTGTATACAAAATTTCAGCTCAATCGGTTAAAATATTATACGTACATATATACTTCGAAATTGAGTTCAAAAATTCCACCCGAACTTACATAATAATATGTACTTATATATTTATCTATGGACGAGCTACACCCAGCGCGCGATAAATGCTCTTCGTGTTCAGTACAATAATATCTTTAGAATGCTGTTAGGACTACCAAGGTACTGTAGTGCCTCAGGCATGTTTGCAGAAATGCGCACTGATGGCTTTAACGCCATAATAAGAAAAAGAGTGGCGTCATTGATGCAGCGTGTCAGAAGTAGTAATAACAGCATTCTAAGGGTATTAACTGACAATCTTGATGGTTTGGTAAGGCATTGGATAGAGGTTCACGTTAAATAGGAAAAGGCTCATTAAAAGTTGGAACTTTGCCTCACCATTCCTAATACACAAATTGTTATTATTGTTATTTGATAATGTGATGTACTAACATAGTTTTAAGTTTCAATTATATTTACTAACACTATGGATTTATACTGTGATCCGAAATAAAAAGTTATTATTATTATTATTATTTAATAATATGTACATAATAATAATATACAGAGCAAGTTAAATAAAAGCTTTTACTAATGTTTAGTAAAAATCTTTGTTTTATTTTATCCACTTACTCAAATAGACTCTGCGTTCATTCGAGTGTAGGCACAAAACTTGTCACTTCTGCGGTACTGATCTATAGCCATCACCGCCCCGCCTCTCACCCCGCTCATGCCTCAAGTGCGACATGTTTTTTGTTTGCAATGGCGCCTCCAGTACGTAGTACATAATATCTCTATGGGTATGCATGAAGTCTCAACGCAATATTTTCACTGAATGATGAATTCGGCGGCTACAATAATATAATAAATTCAGTTCACTTCAAAATGGAGAACTCTAAAATGCCTGAAACTGTAAAGAGTGGAAAAAGGATACCGAATTCTGTTGGGTTAATTCACGTTGCAGTTCGCAAAGGACACACATTTTTTAAATAAAGTATGTTTAGTTATATCCAAATAAATATGTATTATGATAATACTTTTATCGTTTTGTTTATATTTTAACCAGTAATTTTAAAATTCGCTTTTTGGAACTCGCGGTTTAGCGGCTATATCGATATTGCTACATTGCAATTTGCAAGGCAATATCCGCAAATGGTAGCGCGGCCGCGCCGCTATTTACGTAAAAACGCTCTAAAGTCTAAAGATTAATATCGTGATAATATTTTATTTGAGCGTTAAAACAATATCATAAAACTTAAAACTTATAAAATTATTATGAACTCTTATTCTTCTTGATGTATTATTATGAACTCTTGGTTGTTATAATGATCAGCAATGTGAATATAATTCAAAAACATAACATAAGTGTTACTGAATCCTTCTGGGTGGCCTTTTCCAACTAACCAAGTCATGATATTATTTGACTAAGATATTAGGAGTAGAATTAGGTTGGCCAGTTTGATCTGCTCAACGATTTGCTGTTAATAAGTCCATTGTTTTTGTAGCACATGTCGGATGGATTACAATGTTTCAATAAACACATTTTACTTGCTAAAATAAGCTTACTAAAATAAGCCAAATAAGAAATGAAATATATTAAGTAAATCAATTCCGAATATTTGAAAAACGTCTTTGAAGATGATCGTGTCAAAAACTTCAAAATGTAAATACTTTCGTTGCTAGGGCGGTTGTTAAGTAGATTATTTGTCAAAAGCAATGGGACTTTAGAGGACCGGTTGGTCTCTCTAAGAGTTCACTAGAGGTCGGAGGAGTAAAGAGTAAAACTCGATTTACTGTGGTGAACTGAAGTGCTTTATTGAGAGATTTGTGCTGCTTATATACAAAATTTTACATAATTATTATTATTGAAAAACAGAAAGAGACATAAAGAATGAGATAAAAAATATTTACAAAAGTGAGAAAGAGAAAAAAATTGAATAGGAAATATTTACATTTTACAAGGCGAAAAGATTATTTCTTATTGGCTGCGCGGGAGAATCACTGCGCCGCGAACCGCGGCGCTGTCGTCGCTCGGGTATAAATACGGCCTCTCGCGCCCCGCGAGTTTAGTTCGCGTGCGCGCTTCATACCGACGTCGTCTCGCTGTCGCTCGCCGCCGCGCCGGTAATAATAGTAGTGCCGCCATTTTGTGAAGACGTTATGAAGCTCTGCAAACGCCATGAAATCTGTAGCTACGCTGCGAAGATTCCTCGCTCGACGTAGCCTCGATGTGAAGACGCGTAGTGAAGTGTTACGAAGAATTCTTATTAGAAAAACGCCCTTTTCAGGGCCGGTTCATGTCCGGTGCTCATGCACTTAATATTACACGGACAGGCCGCCTCCGTGGCGGTTATTGTTTCTCTCGTCATGTATACGAACGTGCGTTCTTTGCAGAACGATTTTCTTCAGTGTTTCAATCTTCTACGAACGTATACAAAGACGGCGCGCGTTCTTTTCAGAACGTTGTTTTCTTTGTTTCAATCGGCGACGAACGTACTGCTACAGTGCTCCCCCTCAAGCGAAGCGCACCGGCAGTCTGACGGCACGGCCCGTTCTTGTTGTCTTCTGTGCTGGACTTGCTGGTGTCTTCTGCTTGACTGGTGTTGCACTTGGTAATGGTTGTGAGGTAACAGGTAAAGGTAATGAGGTAACGGGTAAAGGTAATGAGGTAACTTGAGGTAAATTATCGGTAAGTTGAGGTAAGGTAACAGGTAAATTGTTTGAGGTATTTGGTAAGTTGGTAATTACCGGTGACTGTTGTACATTGCTCGTTGACCCGCCGAGGTAATCTTCACTCAGTATGTAGGCGGGCTTCAAACGATCGATGGACACTGTTGCTGTGCGATCGGGTAGCTGTATGACGTAGTATTTTTCTTCTCGTCGAAGGACTTTGTACGGCCCGTCGTACGGTGTTTGAAGTGGTTTCCTTACGGCGTCGTTACGTAAAAATACGTATTCGCACGTAAGTAGATCACGATGTATGAAGATGTTGCGTTGATTACCGTGGCGATGTACATCGTTTTTCGACTTGAGAGAGTTGATGTTTTTTCGTAGTTGCTCGATGTATGTATGATCTGGGCTCGATGCTGATGATGATGATGTTGTTACGAAGAAGTCGGCCGGTAATCGTAAGTTACGGCCGTAGGTTAATTCTGCGGCGCTGACTCCGGTGTCCTCTCGTATGGCGGCGCGCAGTCCGAGTAAAACTGTAGGTATCTCGTCGATCCACGATGTATTGCTGTTGATAAGTCTTGATTTTAGTGAATTCTTGAGACTTCGATGCCAGCGCTCGATCATGCCGTTAGATTGCGGGTGATACGGCGTTGTACGGGTTTTTTCGATTCCCATACAACGTGTTAAGTTGACGAACAGCTGACTCTCGAACTGGCGTCCTTGATCGGTTGTTATTGTAGTCGGACAACCGAATCTTGCTATCCATTGCTCGTAGAATACTCTTGCGACAGTTTCGGCGGTGATCTCGGTGAGTGGTACAGCTTCAGGCCATTTTGTCGAGCGGTCGATCATAGTAAGTAGGTATCTATGACCAGTCGCTGTTGTAGGTAGCGGTCCGACAATGTCGATGTGCGTGTGTTGAAAACGATCGACTTGTGGAAATGTCGACACGGCGCTCGATGTATGTCGTTGTATTTTGCTTCGCTGACACTGTATGCAGGTTTTCGTCCACTTGCTTATGTCGGAGTTCATTGACGGCCAGAAGAACTTTTGTGCGATGAGTTTTCTTGATGCTTTTGTTCCAGGATGACTTATGTTGTGTATGGAGTCGAACACGGCGCGTCGAAAGTCTTGTGGAATGTACGGACGAACGTATTTTGTTGATGTTTCGCATACTATCTTGATATCGGAGTTAGGTAGCGTAGTTGTTTTGAAACTTAAATTTTCTTGACTGTAGAGTGTAGGTAGCGTGCTATCTCGCTCTTGCGCGCGAGATAACTCTTCATAGTTTACAGCTGACGGCGTGTTGATAGTTTCGATGCGGCTGAATGTGTCTGCGACGATATTATCTTTTCCGCTGATATGACGAATGTCGTGCGTGAATTCGGAGATGAATAGTAGTTGCCGAGTTCTTCTTGGAGTTTCCGATGTCGATGTTTTCTTCTGTAGGGCGAATGTCAATGGCTTGTGATCGGTGAATATGATGAGTTCTCGGCCCTCGAATATTTTTCTGAAGTATTTTACTGACATGTAGATAGCTTGAAGTTCGCGATCATAGGTGCTGTACTTCGTTTGCGCTGTAGTAAATTTCTTCGAGAAGTAGCCGAGTGGTTGCCACTTGTTATTGTTGTATTGTTGTATTACTGCTCCCGCTGCGGTGTCCGAGGCGTCGGAGAATATTGCGATCGGTGCTTTGTGATTCGGATGGGCAAGCAAAACAGCGTTTTTAATGCTATTTTTGCATGCCATGAATGCTTCTTTCGATGTTTCGTTCCACTCGATCGGTGTTTTGTCTCGCTTTTTCGCATTGTGTAGGTATGCGTGTAGCGGAGCTTGAATTGTAGCGGCGTTCGGGATGCTGTCTCGGTAGAAATTTAGCATACCGAGAAATCGTCGTAATTCTTCTATGTTCTTCGGTAATGGAAAATCTTCGATTGCTTGTAATTTATCTTGTGGCGGCTTGATCCCGTCGCTGTTTACGCTGAAGCCGAGGAATTTTACTTCGTTTTTTCCGAGTACACATTTGGCTGGGTTGATTGTGATTCCGTTTTCTTCTAGACGTTGAAGAACACACCGCAGATGTTGGCGATGTTCTTCTTCACTGCTTGATGCGATCAACAAGTCGTCGATGAACGAAAATACGAAGTCGTAGCCTTGTAGTATTTCGTGTATGAAACGTTGGAATGTCTGGCCTGCGTTTCTAAGGCCGGGACACATTCTCGGGAACTCAAATAGGCCGAATGGTGTGATGATAGCTGTCTTCTCGATATCTTCTTCGTGGACAGGCAACTGCTGGTAGGCTTGGTTCAAGTCGATAGTCGAGAATATAGTTTTTCCGGCGAGTTGAAAAGTGAAGTCTCGTAGTCGGGGAATAGGGTAGCGGTCGGGCTTTGTAACTGCGTTTAGTCGTCGGTAGTCGCCGCACACCCTTATGTCGCCGTTCTTTTTCGGTACGACGTGAAGCGGAGAAGACCAGGCGCTTTTGCTGGGACGACAGAGACCTTGTTGCATCATATTTTCGAATTCTTTTTTGACTTGATTGTAGCGATGCGGTTGTAGTGGTCGGGCACGACAATGTAGTGGTGGCCCGGACGTCTCGATGAAATGTTCGACGCTATGTTTCGGCGTGATGTTCATCGCAGTTAGTCTCGTAATGCCGGGGAAATCTGCTAGTATGTCGTGATATGACTGCGTGCTGTCGACACTACGGACAGTAGGTACGTCCGTGTAGCGTCCGGGAGCGTTGATATGCAGACTTGTTCTTCCGTCGACGAGTCTTCGATTTTTCAGGTCGACAATCAGTTCGTGGTGTTGCAGGAAGTCGGCACCGAGGATTGGTTTCGAGACTGCGGCGACGATGAACTTCCATTTGTAGGGTCGGCGAAGTCCGATGTTGAGTTCTAGTGTCTTTTCGCCGTATGTCGGGATGACAGTGTTGTTGGCGGCGTAGAGTTGAAAAGGTAGCGGCTGGAGATGGATGCCTTTCTTTTTCGGTATAACGGATATGTTTGCACCCGTGTCTACCAAAAAAGTGAGATTCGTGGTCTTGTCCGTGACGAATAGGCGGTATTGTTTGTTGTGAACGCCGGATTCCGCCGCTGCCAACGTTCTGTCTAGTTTTCCGTCGTGTTGAATGTACACGGTTGTGTACGTTTTCGTGCTTCTTTACCGAATCTGCTGTGATAATAGCAGAACGGCGGCGATGGTGATGTAGACCGAGGACGCGAAGTTGACCGTTGCCGGATTCGGGATGTCGATCTGTATCTTGAGCGTTGATAGTGTCCTCTTCTATAATTATTGTTGTTGTACTGTTGTTTTTTTAGTTCGGCGACCTCTAGAGATAGTTTTCTTACTTCTTCTATAAGCAGGCACTCGATGTTTGATGATGTTGACGCGGAGCTATTTACACGATGAGTTGATGAGATGCTATTTACAGTATTTACATTTGACTGCTCGATGATCTTGTCGGCTAGCGCTGCTTGCTCGTCGAGTGTGGTCTTCGACTGGAATGTTTCGCTGACGGCTAGGACGGAGCGAATATTTGTAGGGAGGAGATTGGCCCACATGAGCTGTAGGGTGGAATCGGGGACCTTGTTGCGAGCCAGGTTTCGCATACGTCTGAGAAGTTGTGATGGTTTCTGATCCCCTAATTCCATGTCTGACAGCAGCTGTTGAAACTGCCGGCTGTCAGATTCTTCGTATGCGGAGATGAGCCGGTCCTTGAGAGCTTGATATTCGTTCTTCTCTGGCGGGTTGTAAAGCAGGTCGGCGATTTGTTCGATGTCCTCCTTTTCTAGACGAGCGATGACCATCTGGGAGAGCTGGCTTTGATTCTTCTGTAGACTGCCGGTGGCTGCTTCGAACGTGACGAACCAGAGCCTGGGTTTGTCCCTCCAGAAAGGTGGTATCCTCATGGAGAGTGCGATGCCGGCGATCTCCTGTGATGATGCTGATGATAGCGCCGGGTTGCTGGTGAGTGCCGAGGTTTCGGGCAGGGATTCGCCTCTGGGTTCCATTGTGGTGCACGTTTTTGCGGTGGTGCAGCGATTCGAGGTGCAGCGTCGTCGGGCAGAATTTCCTCTTAGCAGAGTTTCTTCCAGCAGAGGTTGCTTGTTGTTCACGGGGTCACCAGTTTAGAGGACCGGTTGGTCTCTCTAAGAGTTCACTAGAGGTCGGAGGAGTAAAGAGTAAAACTCGATTTACTGTGGTGAACTGAAGTGCTTTATTGAGAGATTTGTGCTGCTTATATACAAAATTTTACATAATTATTATTATTGAAAAACAGAAAGAGACATAAAGAATGAGATAAAAAATATTTACAAAAGTGAGAAAGAGAAAAAAATTGAATAGGAAATATTTACATTTTACAAGGCGAAAAGATTATTTCTTATTGGCTGCGCGGGAGAATCACTGCGCCGCGAACCGCGGCGCTGTCGTCGCTCGGGTATAAATACGGCCTCTCGCGCCCCGCGAGTTTAGTTCGCGTGCGCGCTTCATACCGACGTCGTCTCGCTGTCGCTCGCCGCCGCGCCGGTAATAATAGTAGTGCCGCCATTTTGTGAAGACGTTATGAAGCTCTGCAAACGCCATGAAATCTGTAGCTACGCTGCGAAGATTCCTCGCTCGACGTAGCCTCGATGTGAAGACGCGTAGTGAAGTGTTACGAAGAATTCTTATTAGAAAAACGCCCTTTTCAGGGCCGGTTCATGTCCGGTGCTCATGCACTTAATATTACACGGACAGGCCGCCTCCGTGGCGGTTATTGTTTCTCTCGTCATGTATACGAACGTGCGTTCTTTGCAGAACGATTTTCTTCAGTGTTTCAATCTTCTACGAACGTATACAAAGACGGCGCGCGTTCTTTTCAGAACGTTGTTTTCTTTGTTTCAATCGGCGACGAACGTACTGCTACAGGACCAATAAAAATACGATTCTATCGTGAACGAGCATAGCCGACAGATAGCGACCAATAAACCTATCGTTGCTAAGGAGATCTCTATGTTGATATTTTGGCAAACACAAGATGACCAAGATGGAAATATAGAAATACCTCCATTATACAAGTACGCGTACTTGTATATTGGAGGTCAGTGAGAAATACGATTCTGTCCTTTTCTTTTTCCCGACCAACATAATGTTGGTGCAACCCACTCTTAGGGTGGGTTGCACCAGCTTACTTTAACTGTATGTAACTTTAACTTTAACCACAGTGCAAAATGTCAGATCTTTGCTTAAAGTTAAAAATGGACGCCATCAAGACGCCATATTTAACCATAACCATAGAGCTCGACAAGGTTTTAAATGCATGTGGCGAAAAAAGGAACTAACGCTGTCATCATACAAAAACGCAATTTTTGACAGTTCTTCTTTACCAGCAGCGCCCCCGCCCACGTTCATTTATAACCTTGTTGGACCAGCTGTCATCTGTCAATTTCTCCGGTCAAAGTTAAGGTTAAAGTTAAAGTTAAATTTACCCTTAACTATAACCATAACTTTAACCTTAACTTTAACTTTAACCACGCCTCTGGTGCAACCCAACTTAAGCCGTGCGGTAGTTTTTTTTTTTTTTGATTGTATACAGGTTTTTTTTACATAAGAAATAACTTCGTTCCATCCGGGTGTCCCTTGACACCTCTCAAGTTTTTTTATATTTCTCTAATGATCCGGTATCGTAGGTACTTGCATTTTGTAACTTTGCTACTTGAAGTCGCCTTTCATTAGGTGGTAAGTCTGCTCTTTAGCCGGTCTTGTTTAATCATTATTTTTAGGGTTCCGTAGCCAAAGGTTCAAAACTAGACCCTATTAGAAAGACTGCTGTCTGTCCGTCCATCTGTCAACAGACTATTTCCTATAGGCTATAGCTATAATAAAATGGTTTAGAACCGTTCGTGCGCGAATGCGACTCGCACTTGGCCACTTTTTTATGCTTATGGGTTGTTTTCTTTTTTAAATCTCCACCAGACGGCGCGACGGTAGACACTTCTAGATTTCCTATTGGTTCCCCACTGATCTGAAATTATCTGCAGGTTGGCATCACTGACTACATATTGTTTGTGTTTCTAAAAATTTCAGTGTACTGTCAAGAGTGACATAAATAAAAATATCTTAAACCTAAGCGATCATTGGCCTAAGCGATTAAGCTAGTATACTGGTAATAGTTTAGGAACACGCTGACATAATAAAAACTTGTCAAACTTAAAACTGACAACTGAAAAAGTTTTGGCGGCCATGTTACTTTGAAACTTCTACTTTTTTATTGTTGGTGTGGTTTTTATTATTTTTTCCCAAATTGTGTTATTTGGGTTTTTGATGTTCATTATTGGTAAAATATTGGCCATTAAATATCTGTTATCGTGCACAAGTGCAGGAAAGATGTTGTCAAAACCAAAATTTATAATTCCTGTGACATTTGGTGTGAATAACGATAAATAGGGCTATTTCTTCCGTGAGTTTTAACTAAAACATCGTTATAATAATTACTTTATTATTCTATTCGTTGGAATATCATTGTGTCTTTTTCAAATTGAAATGTATCAAGTTTTATATTATTTTGCCCAGTTTTGTAGCAATTATTGATGATATTACCTGGTATTTCCGATAGTTGTCTACCCATACGCCATCTAGTTACTAAAATGGAAACTGTTTGACAATCAAATTAAAAAAATAAGAAAATGCCCCATTGCCATCACTGTGTTAAATGTTTAAAAAAAATAATTGACTCTGACATTAGACATAATAGTTAATACATGACAAGGAGTTTTGCCGGGAATGTGAAAGAGTATGTTGTGTATTTGTATTATTTACCTAAAAATGTGTTAATTGGGTTTTAAAGGTGTAATATTGGTAGGATATTACCATTAGATATTCATTATCCTGCACAAGTGTAGGAAAGTGATGCAATATCCAGAAACGTGCTATTTTGTGTTCCCTCCAAAACTACATCGAAAGTTTCAGTAAAGCGTCTACCACTTTACTGAATCGACCGACTTGACTTCTTGACTGTATTGATTTTTACTTAGACTTTGACTAGACTTTCGACCTGACAATATAGATAAAAACCGGCCAAGTGCGAGTTAGACTCGCCCATGAAGGGTTCCGCAGCAGCAATAAGGTTTATTTTTATGAAATTATAAGTTTTTTTACTTATTTTTATATCTCAGTTGATTTAATGAAAGTTAAGTTTACCATTTATGACGTATAAAAAAAAACTACTTGCTATATTTCGTTCAAACCAATTTTCGTTGGTAGTTTTTATAGTAAAGTACATCATATATTTTTTTTTGTTTTATCATGCCCCTACTTTAGAAGTTAGAGGGGGGGACACTTGGGGGACACATTTAAGCACTTTGGAAGAGTCTCTCTCGCAAACTATTTAGGTTAGAAAAAAATGATATTAGAAACTCAATATGATTTTTGAACCACCCAACCCACACGCATAGGTTAGGTGAAAAAAAAAATTGTTTCAGTTGTACCTATGGGGACCCCTAAAATTTATTATAATTTTTCCATTTTTGTTTCAAAATCTTAATGCGGTTTACAGACTACATCTACTTACCAAGTTTCAATAGTATAGCTCTTATAGTTTCGGAGAAAAGTGGCTGTGACATACGGACGGACGGACAGACAGACAGACAGACAGACATGACGAATCTATAAGGGCCAAGGTTGCCATTTGGCTACGGAACCCTAGAAAACGAAGCTGAAAATTGTATTATAGAATATTGTTTTCCCGCCATATTTATACTCGACACTGGCCATGGTTAAATAGCCGAAGTGCCATAATAAGAAGAAAAAAAAAATACATGACAGCTGTCATCTTTGTCAGATGAAAAGTGACGTAGGGTATGATTAATTTATGAATTATGAAAGCAAATTTATTATTCGTAATAATTGTTTTATCAACTTGACAAAATATGTTCATAAAATAAAACAAACTTACGTCCGGAACTGTACTAGTATTTATTTCTCTTCAAAATGGATCCTGCACTTTTGCGGGAACGTGAGGCGTTTCGAAAGAAGGCACTTGCTACACCAAGGTGAGTTCCATACTTGTTGTTTGTTTGCAATAACCACGGCAACTGAACCCGTTACTAGCTTTGACCCAATACTTTCTCGTGCGCACTCCCACTATACGACTATAGTAGTTGGTTAAAAATATATTTTTTTTGTCTCACAGTACAATGCATACATTTTTATGCCACCACATTATCTTCTTTATCATGATAGTAAATGATTTCTGACGAAACCTTATCACAGATCTAATCCATGATCTACTTTCTGGTGTCATCTCAGATCCTGTACTCATTTTTCCACATTTAAATTTTTATCAAGACCTGCATTTTACTCAAACACTAAACTACTATTACTTAGAAAATACAAAATATAGGTACAGTAATACCCCGCTTTACGCGACCCCGTTTTGCGCGGTTTCACTATAACGCGTTTTTTTTTTAACTTAACTTTTTTTTATTAAATTTTGACTAGTTTTATCATACACCCCGACATTTAACATACGCGAATTTCAGTTAATGCAATTTTTTCCAGAACGTATCCCTCACGTAAAGTGGGGTATTACTGTTCTTGAATAAACAACAGAATATTAATTTTTCTCTTAGGAATTATTTAAAACTTTTAAATTATTGCAATGTATCTAATAATTCATCTTTAATATTATAGTGTTGAAAAGAAAAAGAAAGATGATTCACAATTTAAGGATGATACAAAGAAGAAGTCTAAGTCATCATCCAGCTCTGTCAGCGCAGGACCGAAGCTGGATGCTACAAAGTAAGTATTAATAATTATTGTGTGTTGCACAATAATTTTTTTCTAAAATCTTTATAATATGAATTTTTATTTGACATTACAAACTTTTCTATATTCTTATGATTGATTCCTGATTATAGCAAAGCATAATACACTTAAATGAAATTTTTAGCTACAAAACTATGGCGGGAAGCTCGTCATACAGATTTGGTGTTCTCGCTCGTATCGTCCGACACATGAGAGCTAGACATCAAGATGGAGATGACCACCCGCTGACTATTGATGAAATATTGGATGAAACAAATCAACTGGATGTTGGAAACAAAATTAAACAGGTAAGGAAACCACCAGTTCCAGATGACTGCATTGTTTATTTCTTTTTCTGTACTTCTGTAATCTTAGGCTATGGCACCATAATGCTAAGGGTGAAGCCAAACGAGCGTAATTTGTGAGTTGTGAGTCGCAGAATTTCTGCCGCGTAAATATCTCTCATACAAATCATGACTCACAAAATTACGCTTGTGTGAATCAAACAGGACTTTTGTATGAAACTGAATGCAGCAGAATTCTGCCGAACTGAAATTCTGCGACAACTCACAAATTACGCTCGTTTGGCTTCGCCCTAAACCTCTATAAAACAAATGTTTTGTTTTTGATATCTTTTGTACAATTATGACATAATCATGTTATGGTAGAAGTTAGCTAAAACTAATCTAAACTAAAATTTTGTTTAATTTTAGTGGCTACAGACAGAGGCACTACCAAGTAATCCAAAGATTGAGAGCACTCTTGATGGAAAGTTCATATTTAAGCCTGTATACAAAATAAAAGACAAAAAATCATTGTTAAGGTTAGTCATTCAAATCTCAAGTACTGATTTTAAAAAATATATCATTTTTATAAAAAAATATCATTATCGTAGCACCTCCATCGTGGGTATCGCAGACACAATAGATTGTTAATTGTTGTGCGGCAGCCGGCTGCCGCTTGGGGATTGATTATGCAATGTTTTCAGAAATAATTATGAAATCTGAATATTTCAGGCTACTAAAGCAACATGACTTAAAAGGGCTTGGAGGTATTTTTCTGGAGGATGTACAAGAATCTCTACCGCATTGTGAAAGAGCATTGAAACACTTGGCACAAGAAATACTATACATCACACGGCCAACAGACAAGAAGAAAATATTATTCTACAATGACAAAACTGCTACTCTTGATGTATGTTTATTTAAACATGCAATTTTATTGTGACTTAGATGTGGTTATGAGTTTTTAATTGACCTCCAAAAAAGAGGGAGTTTGTTTGTTCGGCTATATAACCTACTTGTTTCTTTTATTACAGGTTGATGAAGAATTTATTAAGCTCTGGCGTGCTACAGCAGTAGATGCGATGGATGACGCCAAAATTGAGGAATATCTAGAGAAACAAGGTATTAAATCAATGCAAGACCATGGACCTAGGAAGCCTGTAGTTCCAAAGAGAAAGAAGGCTTCTCAAAAGAGAAGACAATTCAAGAAACCAAGAGATAATGAACATTTGGCTCATGTTCTGGAAACTTATGAAGATAACACACTTACACAACAGGGTGTCACTGTTAAGTAAAATTAAATAATAATTAAGACCAATACATAACTTTTATTTCTTTATTGGCTGTTCCCGTGCACTCTTTGTTGGGCGTGTAACAAATAGTTTTGAGCGCACTTTCCCCAGCTGATCCGTGATTATATTATCAGGCAGTCAGCGTGTTTACACACGCGCCGCAGCGGCACCGACACCGCGGCGGCGCCGCTGCATACTCATCCTTGTATTTCTATGGGCCCTTTTCACACGGCGCCGCCGCGGCGGCGGCGATTCGGTTCTTTGCCGCGGCGCGGCGGTGCCACGGCGGCGGCGAACGGTGCCGCAGTTTTTAACAAACATACGAGACTAGTCGGACCCATGATCGTGGTGTCACCACCGCAGGTTCTGCGGCGCAGCGTTTATCGCCGCCGCAGCGGCGGCGATAAACGCTGCCGCTGCGGCGCCGTGTGTAAACACGCTCACAGGTAGCAGACTTTTTCCTAGGCATAAATCTTGTTTTGTCAATTTTGTGATGCGTTCAATGTTTTTCATAACATAAAGTTGTGGAAGTTGTGTAATGGGTTGTTTTCTTTTTTTTGATCTCCACTCCACCAGACGGCGCGACGATAGACACTTCTAAGTTCTAAATTTTCTATTGGTTCCTCACCTATCTGAAATTATCTGCAGGTTGGCATCACTGACTACATATGGGTTGTGTTTCTAAAAAATCTCAGTGTCCTGTCAAGTGTAACATAAATCAAAATATCTTAAACCTAGTTTCCGTTAGCATAATATTAACATAAAACTGTATGTATTTATATATTTCCATATATTACTATGTTTTTTTGCTTCGTCCCTCTAGTTTAAATTTCACGAAGAACATACGCCTAAGCGATCATTGGCCTAAGCCAGCGGTCGGCAACACGCGGCCCGCGGGCCGCACGCGGCCCGTGAACGTTTTGTGAATAAGTTATAAAATATATCAAAAACAATGTTTTCTAATATTGCCAGTAGTTATCGCAACTTTAAAAAGTAGCTGTTTCTGTATGTCTGTCTCCAGGCTGTATCTCAAGAACCTCTAATAGCTAGACTTCTGTAATTTTCACAGATTATGTATTTCTGTTGCCGCTATAACAACACATACTAAAAACAAAATAAAATTAATATTGAAGGGGCTCCCATACAACAAACATTATTTTTTTGGCATTTTTTGCTCGTAGTAAATAATGGCAACACCTAGGCACTTGAAAATTTATCAGTATCCTTAACTATATTTGCACTTTAATAATTAATAATAAAATTAAAATAAAATAAATATTTAAGAGGGGCTCCCATACAAAAAAGACATTTTTTTCCTACTTTCGATCTGTAACGGTACGGAACCCTTCGTGGGCGAGTTCGACTCGCACTTCGCCGATTTTTTTTTAATTGTGGTCTAGAAAAGCCCTCATATGCTTAGGTATATTGGGCTTCTAGGGTTAATACGAGTAGGCCTGCGGCCCGCCTTTAGTTTGTTTTGCCACCTTGTGGCCCTTGCCTGCCAAAAGGTTGCCGACCGCTGGCCTAAGTGATTAGGCCAGTATACTGGTAACAGTTTAGGGACACGCTGACATAATATAATACTTGTCAAACTGAAAACTGACAACTTGGCACTGGCACCTCGTGGGTGTGTACGTGTTCCTTGTAGAGAGTTCACTGTGAAAGTAGCAGCGCTGAATGACGTTTTTTTTTCACTTTTGTATGGGGAAACTCGTGACGCTCGGGCCCATACAAGTGAAAAAAAAAAATTCGTCTTTCAGCGCTGCTACTTTCACAGTGAACTCTCTACAAGGAACACGTACACACCCTAAAGTATTATCACTTATTTTTGTTACACACTGTATAAATGGCTATTACCTTGTGGCGTGACTTAAGTATTCAATCCGCCACGCTTGAGAAATCGCTCCGCTTGTGCAGCTTGTGCCGCGCCTCGGAACAAGTCGGCGTGTGTGACGTAGGCGCTGCCGCACTAATTTTTATAGTATTTTAAGATAACTTTCTTTATAAACTTTTTAAAATCAAATGAATCGTTAGAAACACACCAATAATACCCATTTATTATTATCGTTAAGTGTTAGCAAAGGTAAAATAGGAAGGTGGCAATGCTGAGTTTTTACGTACTTTATGAAAAATCTCGTAATATCCGCCATTTTTCGACAGTGTGTTTTTGTGACACAAAATTACTGTTTCACAAAAAATCAATGTATCATGTGAGTAGTCAAAAGGGTCATGTTTGGGACTATAATACAAACCACATTGTGTAGTATTTATAGAGATAAGTTTGATTTTCTCAACGCTACCTACGGTAGCGTAGAAATAAAAATTCGTCACCATTTTAGTATGTAGAGTAGCGTAGACACTTTTTCTTGTAGTAGAAGTATCTACGCTACCAACGCAATAATTCAGTGCCAAATCAGCAAAAATTGGCGGCCTCACCTTTATAACGTTGAATGTTTCAACAAGTAAGTAACAACACCGCTTCGCACAATCGAGCGAGAGAAAAGTAGTGCTTTCGCTTGATGCGTGCAAACATGGATATTGGAACTGATGAGTTGTGACAGAAAAGTAGTTTCAGCATAATAGGGTACGAACACGAATTTTTGAAATGTATCTTAAATAAATTCTATAGTGCTCATGTGAAACTAAAAAATGAAATAACTTTTTTTTCTCGCGTTAAGTATACAAGAAAAAACATTATTTTACACAATTTTACATAATTTCAAATTTCGCGCGTATTTCTCAAAAACGCTTCACATAGGCTATGTTCCAATCTATGTTCCGATATGCATGAGAAACAAAGCAGAACAAAAGTCGGGATCGGGATTTTATTCTTGGTAAATGTGTGCTGTCACCTGTAACGTTACCATCTTCCATGATTTTAGATTTTTATGGATATTAATGAAATGGAATGCTTCAGTTGCAAGAAAATGTTTTAGGAAGTAGGTACCTATAACCTAAGTTAGATTTGTTTTTTGTTTCCATCAAATGACATTAACAGTTGACACTTGACAGTTGACACTTTTGTTTACTATCCTAATGACGTCATTGCCAAGGCGGAAAATTTTCAGAGTGTTCAAAGATAGATAAAAAATCCTAAAATTTTTTAACTACATTATAAAATATAATAAGAATATATCTTATGAAGTCAAACTAACATATTTTTCCGATTGCTTTTCCTCTAAGCCCGTGGTCGTCAAATTGCGGCCCGTGGCCGTTATTTATGCGGCCCGCGACAAAGTAAATTATTTGAATGGTCAACTATACTACACAATGGTTAAAATTACGCCATATTTAACGATAAACGTAACCGGCCAAAATTCGTTAATGTTTATTTAACAAATGTCATAATAATAACCTAATCCAGTTTAAATGGTGTGGTGCAACTCACTCATAGGGCCTGATTACACCTACCGAGTAGAGTGGCGAGATAGTGTTCTCGACCAATAAAATTTGCCGAGAATACTGTCTCGCCACTCTACTCGGTAGGTGTAAAAAAGGCTTTAGTGTGGAACCGCTCTTGAAGCGCCCTGCACATACTCTGCGGCCCGGTGCTGGCACTCACATTGTCATGTGTGGTCTTTGGCCAGTAAAGTGTGACGACCGCTGCTCTAAACCACAGAATACATAATTAGTACCTTACGGTACAGAAGTCTCACTCCCGAGTTTAGGTATGATAAACGCAAGCGTCCGGTCACCGGACTAGTCTCGATAGGCTGGCACTCGCCCGACTTGTCGCACACGCAACGCACGCATCCGCGATACAAAAGTAATAGTACCCGGCCCCGCGCCGCCGCGCCGCGCCGCTCGCTTGACAGCCCTGGCAGATTAAAGTGAGACGGCAGACAGTTATTGTACTATGAACGCTAAACGCAATGCAAAAGGTTGAAATTAGGTTGTTTGTGTTAGTTAGGTAGGCGGAATAGAGCAACAATCTCGAGCTGTCAAACGAAACCGAAATTGGTTTACATCTGTGTGTAAAATATGTGTACGTATACACTTACATAAGCATGGTTTTGAATATGAATTCTATGAGATTAAATTATCAACGTGCCGATAAGTGCCGACTGGACGTCAAAAAAAGAGTTCTGCTGTCATGTATCATACGTCTCTTTTTACCACGCAGTGTTACTGATAGTGACATCTCGCTTGCTCAGGCCTTTGTTTCTCTATTCCGCTAGGTATATACTTTATGGTTTTTACATATTACAATTTCATAATACGTTGGTGGCTGTAAACAGAAATATATTAATCTTACCACTATATAATGTAATATCGTTTTGAAGGTAATTTATCGACGATAATTTGTTCTCTGAAGAATAAACTCCTCAGTCTTATCGTCGTCGAGTCGCATTACAAAACTGTTTGTATTCTGTGATTGAGACAACTATGGTTTGCCGTAAATAAAAGAAGAAGGGAGTTTTGCCGGGAATGTGAAAGAGTGATGTTGACGTGCTTTTGTTTTATTTTCCTAAAATTGTGTTAACTGTTAACTGGGTTTTTAATGTGTAATATTGGTAGGATATTAACCATTAAAATTTTGTTATATCATGCAAGTGCAGGAAAGTGATATAACATCAATATCCAGAAACGTGCTATTTCGAAACTCCATCGAAAATTTCAGTAAAGCGCCTACCACTTTACTGAATCGACCGACATGACTCCTTGACTGTATTGACTTTTACTTCGACTTTGACTAGACTTTTGACCTGACGATGTAGAGAAACGATGCCGAAAATTGTACACAAGAAAATTGTTCCCGCCATATTTTATATACTTGACACTGGCCATGGTTAAAAAGCCGAGTGCCATAATAAGAATAAAAAAGAAGAAGAAGAGACAACTTTACTTTTTATTGTTTACGTTTTGTGGTTTTGTTGGTGTTTTGTTGTATTTTCAAGATGAAATAGAAATTTATTCCTATTATTCAAACCACAATCGCATTATAAGGACATTATTCTACATGTTATTGTAAGAAGTGTTTAATTCATCATGGCCCAACTAAGCGTTTCTTGGAGTAATCACCTGAACAACATTGGCCAAGGCTTGAGTGCATTACAACAGGTATCCTTGGGCTTCAATAGCATTAAACAGTTTTATTTTAAGAGGATAAAACTACTATAACCTATGTTATAACTTATAACAGGAAGAACTCGGAACATAAAAAACTTGTTCGAAATTCAAGTCCACATGCAACATGTTGAGTGTAATTTTTCATAATTTACCATAAATTTGAATCATATAATTTCATAATTTACCTTATAGTTTGAAAATGTGTGTTAAATAGCTTTAACACACATTTTCAAACAACAGATCCTTGCTCTGGATTATAGAAATTGATAGATCCAAGAAATCTGTGTATTTTCTGCACTTTATAAAACACAAAAGTTTATCTGTTTACACAAAATATTGAAGCATTCGCATTATGCTGGTTTTCTGTTGTTTAAAAACCTTTAAGTGTTTTTTTATGATGTACTATCAGAGAAGTTGATTGCTAGGCAGATGGGGGACCTACATAGTTTGGTCGCGTTATGTCAAACCAGCTGACAGATCACAATTAACATTGAATTGACATGATCCGACCAAATGACGTTGGTCTGTCAACTGCCTAGGAATCAATTTCCTCGATGGTACTAAGCTTAAACACAGTTTATTGTTTTATAGAAAGTTAAAAAATGTCTTGTAATATTATTTTCAGAACTCTGAATTTGTTGACATGACATTAGCGGCTGATGGGCATTTTGTGAAAGTTCACCAACTGGTTATGGCGATCAGCAGTCCTTACATTAAGAACCTGATAGCTGCTGCTGCATGCCCACATCCTGTTATTTATCTAAATGTTAGTATAATAACTATATATAATAACTTATTAGTCTGACTATGATAGCATAAAAATGTTAAGTTTAGTAACTCTTTTGTGATTTGTGCAGGAAAGTACTATATTCAGTGATATTTTATGCAATTAGACTTAAGAAAGATTCTTGATAGTATAACATAACATGAAATTTTATTTTTTCTCACAATTGTTTTCCCACCCTTTGCAATTCTTTCTGACTTCCAAAATCCGACTATATAAATTTGTATACATTTCGCACATACAACACTGCACTAAGTCAAAATTGATCATTTTTCATAAACAACGAAAAACCATTATCTTCTATAGTTTAAAAGTTGTTGCAAATTCATTTAATAAAATATGTAAAGACTCAAGTTCATATTAGAAATATGTAGTTAAGTTTATTCAATATTCATCAATGAAGCAAAAAAATGCTTTTTTTGACTTAATCCGCTATTGGTGAATGATCGTATTAAGCAAAAAAAAAAAATATTTTGAGTTAATTGCTTTTTGCTGATTGATTTTGAAATAATGCGCTATTATTCCACAATTTTTTTACTTAGTTGTAATATACGATAACAATCCATTTTATTTTATTAAGGAATAGGACTAACAAAATTAAGACAAAACACAATGTTTTAAAATACCCAGTAGGTTTTTATATTCAAAATCAAAATTATTACTTACTTGGATACTTAAGCACATAATTAGGTACCTTAGATATTATATAAAAATAAAAAAATCTTCCAAAATAAGTAGGTAATCAACATTTCAAAAGGAGCATTACTTTTAAATTAATGATTACAAATAATTATTAAAATAACAAAAAAAAATTAATATATTTTTTATTATTTTGCATGTTTGCAATGCCTACTACAAAAATAAAAATAAAACCTTTTTAAATACACATAAAATAATATATTATGGCACAACAATAAAACTTGTGATTACCATACTTCCCACGTTCATCAGATTTTATAAAACGAAATTCTTCGAAATTGCTGTCTTTATGTACCTATCACAAATACTCAGTGTAGCCTTAAAAATTCTTTGCAAACTAATTTTTATCATTTTCTATTTTTGGGTAGTTATATATATCTATATTTTGGTTTGATTTCGTGAGTATATCTTACACGGCTTCGCCCGCGTAAATTAGATATTTTACTGACAAATCAGTCTACAAAAATAGTCCTATGATCCTTCACGTGGTCTACTTCTTATCTGACCCAAATAACAGAAAAGTTGCTCTAGTAGTTCGTGAGATAAGATCTTTCAAATAATTTCCCCCGTTTTTTCCACATTTTCTTCTATTTCTTCACTCCTATTAGTCTTAGCGTAATAAAATATAGCCTATAACCTTCCTCGATAAATGGGCTATCTAACACTGAAAGAATTTTTCAAATCGAATCAGTAGTTCCTGAGATTAGCGCGATCAAATAAGCCCTTTCAAATAATTTCCCCCGTTTTTTCCACATTTTCCTCTATTTCTTCGCTCCTATTAGTCTTAGCGTGATAAAATATAGCCTATAGCCTTCCTCGATAAATGGACTATCTAACACTGAAAGAATTTTTCAAATCGGACCAGTAGTTCCTGAGATTAGCGCGTTCAAACAAACAAACAAACTAACAAACTCTTCCGCTTTATAATATTAGTATTGATGTATTCTCTTTGCTTTTCCAAATCACCCATTACTGCCAATTTTTTTAAAAAAAATATCTAGTCTCAGTTTCATTTATTTTAGTTTTACAGTTCATCCTGCATTTATCACCACAAGGCAGACGGATTTTACGTTCAGATATCAATTTTGTAGGATAACATACGATTTTTCAGTATTCCGCAAAATTTTAGCAACCTTAGACTTTCAACCAGCAGAATTTCGTATCGTTTTCTACTTCTTTTGAGTTCACTCACTGATGACACAGCTACAGCGACAGAAGTAGAGGTTACGTTAGTCGGAGTAGTATTAAACTCCCTTTGAGTATCTGCTGTAGGAGGCTCAGGTCTATAGGATTCATCAACAGATGTACTACTCGAGCTGTTGGAGCTTGACGATGATGTGCTAGAGTCTGACGACGAACTCTAAGAGGAAGAACATACTCTTCTAGGAATGACTGGAGGCCGACTGACATATATAGCAGGTTAAATAAAAGTTGTATCCGTGTCGAAATCATCTATAAATTCATCGCTACGATCAGATATAATAGGAACGGGTACCTCCCATTTTGATGTGTCATAAGATGCTGATACCACTGATGTCTCGTCAGTTGTTGCTGCAACGGCTGTGTTTTCGATATCCTCTTCCACGCTTTCTGAATGCTCAGATGGAGTAGGTTCGTCCTGGGGTTCTTCTGTGGCCCTTTTAAGTATTAAGAGAGCACGATTCCTAGACATCTGGAAAATGGCAATAAAGAATTTGGATGATTCAACAATAGTGTATTATTTAAAAAAAAGTTTTCAATCTCAGTATCGATAACATTAAATTAAAATTAAATTCGTTGTACTAACAATATATAATGTAAGCAATGATCCTCACAGCAAAAAATCTATTTATTATGATTAAAAAGATAATTAAGTCCTAATTTGTAACTACCATCAATAGTGCATTATTTCATAGATTTTCACCTTTTTCGGACAATAATGAAACATTTTTGAATAATACAAAAATAAATACATACATACCTCGAAATAGTTGCATGTTCGTGGGATGGCATTGGCAGTGCGTTTCGACCAACACAGACTTAACGCCATCTGTCTGGCAGTTTTTTTAAATATAAATACGCCTGTTTTCGTGGTATATGCGGCATATTGTTGGCTATTTAAATATGTAGATAAGTCAATTTAGGGGTTTTTTGACTTAATGCAGTGTTGTACTGGGTGTGCGATTTGCATACTGATGATCCAGTGCTATTAATGTTAACCCCCCTCCCCCCTCTACAAGAGCGATTGGTCGCTAATGCTCACGGGTTTCACACCTTAATAAACGTGGAGAGTTGCGGGGTGAGAGGGGAGGCATTCAATCCCAGTTCGCTCGCTTACATTTTGTTTTTAATTTTTACCTCACCTTCAGTACTATTGTGAGATACTCAAATATGTTAAAGATCACAAATTCGAAGTCTAGGATTTTCTTAATCTGCCCTTTAATCCTGGCTACGCCCATGGCTTAGTTTATACCACAGTATAAATATCAAACAGTAGTTACACTGATGCAGTTTTAATGTGTGTGTGACATCAGACGTGCCATTGCATTGTTTTGCCACTTCAAATTGAGTTACTTAAATAATGATAATGTTTTAATTATGAACATGATCTGCTGCATATTATTGAAATTGTTTTTTTTTAATATCATAAAGTCTTTTACCTTCCAGAAAATTTCCCACTCAACATTGTGCTCAATTTTGGAGTATATTTACACAGGAGAGGTCACAGTTGCGATAGAGAATCTTCGCAATATCTTAGAAACAGCAAAAGACCTACATATAAAGGGATTAGAAGATATGGTGAGATCTTTGTGTCTGTCATATATATATATTTATTCAAAAACGCTATTAGTACCACAGGCATAGATCAAGATAGATACCGCATGTCGCTCCTTTTGTATAAAAACGAGCGTGTCACTTTTTTCCTACCACTGTGACGTACCGATGATAAGAAACGTGTCCATTATCAAGGCCAACGTTTCTATTTGAATTTCTACAGCTCAAAACGGCACTTTTAGGCATTTAGGCATTTTTAAAATTCCGATTGACGTGCGATTCCGATAGCAGACTAAAGAACAGACTTTCGAAAGACGAGCATTGCTCGTCGTTTGGGAACGCGATATGGCTCGCGAAGTACATACACATGCGGTATCTATCTTGATCTATGTCTGTGATGAGTACAGTATATTCATAACATGCAACAGTTTTCCTACACACACAGTTTTGTTTGTTGAAGTAAATTTTTATGACCAAACTTTCAAAACTATGTCAATTTCTATTTTGCAGGATATAGCACAACTTCTCTCAGAGAAATCAGAACATATCCAAAACCAGGATAAACCAAAGATTTTTTATCAAGAACCAAAAAACATAGAAAGTGTAAATTAGTATGTATTTTCAATTTTTATATGTTAAGATATAGATATTTTTTTCTGTCATAGGTCGCCCACCTATGACAGAAAAAAATCGTCACCGCGGCTATAAATTTGTGTAATTACTCTCGTAACCACTTTTTGTACGAACGTAGTATAACCAAATATATCAGATAAATTTTGAGAAGTTCAAGTCACATTTTCCATCTGTACTTACTTTGAGAATCAAATTAATACTTTTAGCCTTATACACTAGTAATACTTTATGATATGTTTATTTATCGAAATCGAATAGACTCTGACACTACTGGATCGAGTCTGGTTAGAATTCCTAAGCTGTAGTTGTTACAAAAATATAATAACTTTATTTAATATAATCTACTAGCCACGTCTTCGTCCACGTCCGAATTTGGTTAGTTTTTGTGTGTATTTGAGAAAAATATATTAACATTAATTTGTCAGATTAAAATATACAAAATTCTCATGTCACAATGTTTGTGCGCGAACTGCTCAACCGATTCAATAAAATTTTGCATACATACATTCGTTAGGCTTGAGAATAATTTTTTATCTGCTTTTTGATATAATATATTAATGCTTTAAATAATTTATATGGCAAACTGACATTTGCCGGGTCATCTAGTCAAATATGTATACATAAAATTCTCGGGTCACAGTGTTTGTGCGCGAACTCATCCAAAACGGTTCAACCGATTATAATGCTATGTACATTCGTTAGGCCTGACAATAGGTTTTTATTTACTTTTTATATTGATACTAGAAAAGAAATTAAATGGCAAACAATGTTTTCCGGGTCAGCTAGTTTCCTCCTTTTAGCTCCCCTCAATTTCTCATGAATTGCACCATCAGATCACCACTTTTGTTAACATGTTACGAAATTCGGACTACATCTTATACAATAAGAAAAGAATTTTGGAAATCCGTCAACAAACGGCGAAGTTATCCGCCATGGTATCATCGTATTACGTCTCGTACGTATTTCATCTCGATATACTAAAATTACGTGTTCGGGAAATTCTGCGTCGATCAAACCATCCTCGATGGCTTGGAGAGCCATTATTCGTCCCATATAGGTGTTACCATTATCAGTTTATTATCAATCTTCCAAACTCGTGAAAAAACAACCTTTCACATTTTCCAGATTGCTGTACTGGAATACATTCAAAGATTTTGGGAAAGACTCAAAAAATGTATGTTTAGGTACACTATACCAAGTATCGAATATTTGTTATTTAATTTATTGGCAAGAAAATGTCAAAGATTTTGTCTTTTTCGAATAAATTTTCAGTTTCATAAAACGAAATAGAGATATGTTGGATTATAACTTTTCTTTAGCCATAGAAAGACTAATGATTTTTTCATAGAAATACAACTATCCGGAAGTTTTTTTGTTATTAATAACTTTAAAAATAAGCTAAACTTCTTCCATTTACGGTCTTTCAAATAGATTCTTAGATATTTTCAGATATTTCATAAAACACAAATATCATAAGACTGTTGATTTGTGTATTTGAAAAAATCTACCACAATGCTCATAGCAAGGCAATGATTGGAGTTAGATACAAAGTTTGAAAGACAAAATCGTAGTAAATTTTAGTAGCTTTCATAAAGTTCTTTACGACTCACTCTTCTAAAGAGCTAAAAACTTAAAAACAGGAACTTTTGGCCTTAATTAGAAACTCGTAACTAGCTAGATTTTTTTCGATATAAAGTGCTTTTATTCATAATTCGCCTAAAATTCATGTAATTTTTGAAAAATGGTGTTCGCGCACGAAGGGTAGAAAAGCTAAAAATAGGCCAAAAATTGAAATTTTTGTATGGGAGCCCCCTTAAATATTAATTTTATTTTGTTTTTAGTATTTGTTGTTATAGCGGCAACAGATATACACATTCTGTGACAGAAGTCTAGCCATAGCCGTTCTTGAGATACAGCCTGGTGACTGACAGACGGACAGACAGACATTGAAGTCTTAGTAATAGGGTCCCGTTTTTACCCTTTAGGTACGGAACCCTAAAAAGAACATTTTTTAAACAAAATGGCAATATCATAGGTATAAAAGACCTTATAATATATTATGTAGTATATTATGTACTCTTCTAAATCCTTTCATAAATGTGCCGTCACCTTTGTTCATACTCTAATTATTATTTATTATCAAGCGAATGGTCGAAGTAGGGAATTTTGCATATAATATTATAATGTTATCACTGTTTGACAATTTAATCTTATCATTTCAAGACCGTAGCGTTGTTCCGAAGAAATTTATTCGATATTTCCATAGTATCGAGTACGACATTCATTGAAACCAAATCGATTTTCAAATCGCTGTCATACACTAGTTTTTGGCAAAACTATATCGATTTAAAGCCGATTTATTTTTTCAATCTCTATTGCCGCGGCCGCTGATTCGTCTATCGTCACAAAGCTTCGTGCTATGAGACGATACCATTGGACGATACACGCAGATCGTCCAATGGTGTCGTCTCAAGCACGAAGCACTACGCATGTGCGGCCGCAACATATGGGTTTGACAAATTATTTGTCATGATAATATTATCATATTTGTAAACAAATATACATATTTTATTTTTAATTAAAAAGCCTTCTACAATTGTTCATCGGCTCCCGTTTTCTCCTGTAAAGGTTGCTTTTAGTGTGTTTATTGAATTTTTGTTTGTTTCCCATGGTTTCGATTAAATATTTTCTCAATCCGGAGTAAAGGTAAAAGAAGTACGTCCTCTCATCAGGCGCGCGCGAACGCGACTGTTGGCGACTGAGAGGTGAGACAAATCTAGCGGTGAAGCGCGAATGTGGTTTTTCTTAAATATCTTAAAAAATATAGAGAATATTAAAAATCCGCTAGGTCGAACCCTCGGTGATAGAATTTCATATGATGTGTAAAAATATTAACTCAGTTTATTTTGGCAATATAGGAAAAAATCGTCAAAGTTAGATGCATCTTTGTGATTTTTTTCTATCGAAAAAATTTTACGATATAGTGTTTTCGCTCAGATCGGATTCTTGGAAATATAATGTAGTATCTAGGTTTAGAAAATTAAATAATTCGGGGCTTATTATAAAGTACAAAAATGATTTATAAAATCGACAATTTTGGGTTAGTCGCCTTCTTAATGCATCATTCATTAGAAAATATAGACCACTAGATGACGCCCGCAACTCTGTTGCACCAAAATTCGTTTATTGCGCGGGAACCGTACATTTTTCCGGATTAAAAAGTATCTTATGTTCCGCTCCTACCAAACAGACCTAAGAATCGTATGGATTTAGGTTGTATGTAATATTTTTTTTTAATATTATGATAATTTTATTTAAGCTCGCAGAATATGGACTTAAGTGACGTGGAAGCCAAGGATGCACCTGAACCATCGCTTGTATCAGTAAACAGTGAAGCTGAAAATATCACAGAAGAGGTGAAGCTGAAAGTGTGTAGTGAAGCTGAAAATATCACAAAGACAGCCCTGTCGTATCATAATTTAGGTAGGTATAGACTGCATCCAAAAGTGTAATCGGCGAATGTGCAAAATACCTATAACATCTTAAAGCTTCTTATACACGATCAGAAAATGAGACGTTATACATTGTCTGATTGCGATCTACCAAGGGTGTATGGCGCTATGTAGCCGTCAGATCTGTCGCGTCAAATGTCGTGTCAGACAGACATAAGACAGCTATATCGTGTTATCGTGACATGTGGAAGCTATATCGTGACATGATAGCTGTTTGACACGAATCACGATAGACCCTACGACTACATAGCGCCAATTGTCCCTCATTTCTGAT